>CM065706.1:10886182-10896182 GCA_017654935.2 Phymorhynchus buccinoides
GGGGGAGGGCACAGGGTGATGAGGGGGTGTGGGCACTCTTGGAAAACCTAGCTATCAATTTGGTCATACCAGGCAGCGGGATTTCTCCCTGCTCTTACCGACTTTCATCTGCTCTTTAATGTCCCCATCCGAAGTACTCAACGTTCAGTTCGATTTTCCTGTCAAACTAGAAAGAAAGGGCGAGGAGGCCGGGGTTCGAACCCGGGGTCACTCACACTGCAGTCAGGCATTACATTTGGCAGGCAAACGTCTTAACCACTCTGCCACCTTTCTGCCCCCCCTTTCTCGGTGCAGTGGGGGGAAAAAATGAACGTGGAAAAACTGAATAACCAGTTAAAAGGCGAAAAGTGTGAATTTGAGAAAGGGCTTCGTTTAAACTTGCTGTGACTTTGGTGTGATACTGATAGCAAGAGCATGGGTGCTACTCTTTAATTTTTACACTGATTTCAGTATTTTTAATTTTACCAGAAACAACTTCAGTGGGTTTTTTAATTCATCAAGAAAATGTTTTTGACCACAAGCGATTTGGGGCTTTTGGAACTTAGTCTTGTTGTTCTATCTTGGAAGTTTACAAAGGCTTATCAGACTCAAACTGTCTCTGTCTATCATTTTAACTGTTTGTCTGTCTCGTTATCTCTCTCTCTTAAGTTGCCTCCCCTGACTCGTCCAACGGGGCTCTGCCCCTGTACCCTGCCGGGGCCATGGGTCCCTGGACCCCTACCTTTCAGGGTTTTTTCATTTTGGGGAGTAGCACCCATGCAAGGGAGATCTGTTAGAAGTTATTGTCTGAGCACTGAGTCAAGAGTGTGACGGTTTTCAGTCTATAAACGGCAATGCTTGTCTGGTTTTGCCTGCTTGAGCAGTTTTGAAATCATTGAATCGAATCCTTGAAGAGGGGAGGAAGGGGTGGGGGTGGGAGAATTATTGGTGGTTCTGTTTATATATCCGTGAGAGCTGTGTGTGAGTGTTTAGTAGTGAAACTGAATTTGGGAAGCGCATGTGTGTTTTTTTAAAACTAGCTTTTCATAAATGTGTTCCTTCTTTCTTCTTTGATCGCTCAGAGTCAGACAGTTTCCTGTCAATTATGAGCGCAGATGCGTCACGCTGCCTAAGAAATAGTTAGGCCCAGCAAGTCCGACTTCGGCTGGAGGAAATGTTTTTGAAAAGTGCTTCGTGAAAAAAGGCAGGAGAAATTGGACCGGTAAGGCAGAAAGATAGTAGTTGACAGTAAGCAAAGGGAAAAGGCAGAGTCAAAGAGAGAGGAAATTACAAGCACAGAACTTCCAGAAAGTAGGGGAACTATTATACAAAAGACCCCCCGGTATCCCCACGGGGGGAGGGGGGGGGGGATTTGATCCTTTGAGTGAGATCTTCTCGCGAGAACTTTTTACAAACGTTGGTTTGATAATAGGAAATGTTTGTATATAGCCAAGAGACATCATTTCGTGGTCTGGGCGAGTGACTTTTCATTAATCTGCAGGACAAACGCCTTTGTGTGTTGTGTTTGTCATACTTTTTCATGAGGGACAATGTGATTTTGTGGTGAAAAGACACATTCTATTTTTCCCGAAAATCGTCTGTTCCAAGGCATAGTGGATTTCTATTTTTTATTCTTCCCCTTTGTTCTGTTTCTTACTACCGTATTTTTCAGACTACAAGTTTGTTGTTTGTGGCTCAAGCCACAAACCTATAACTCACTTTGTCGGTCGGTCTGTCTGTCGGTCCAAAATTGTCAGCGCATTTTGACAAAATGTCGCACTTCAAATCGAGGCTACACTTCAAAATTAATTGAGGCCGCTCTTTAAAATGATGTATTTAAAAAGCGTGCAAAATAATAAACATACGTAATACAGACACTACAACAGACACGACGAGTATGCGGTGCTTCTTTCGATGAGTATAAGTAGGATACATAGTTTTAAATGTTTTCCAAAAGATATAAAAAGTTACGAAATGGTGCAGAGATAACATTCTGGTTTACAGATTAAAATTATTGAAAAGGCAGGGGAGGTGACTCATGATTGGAGTGGTAAAAATAGACCGCGTGCCACAAACTAGTATTGCGATTTCGCGCTTGTTTGTTTGTTTGTTTGTTTTTTCAAATCTTCAAATATCTAACTAACTTCCTTCGGTTTTGAATCTCATAAATATCTTTCTACATACTTAATTAACTGTGAATCTATAAATACTTCAATTATTTCCTGACTATCTTGGGATCATTTCTTTTCCCCCATAATATGATATCATTATTTCGCTTTGTACTCGCTCTTTTGCTATTTTCTTTCTTTTTCGTACTACCCCCTAAAGTGCAGCAGAATCTTCAACGTGATGAAGTTGGCTGCCTTAAAGAAGAAGAAGAAGAAGCACCTGATCATAAGGCGCATCCCCTACATTTCACACAAAATTCAGATTTTGTTGTTATATTTTCTTACTATATTATTAGTCAAGAGAATTATTGGTGGTTCTGTTTATATATCCATGAGAGCTGTGTGTGAGTGTTTAGTGTGTGAGTGTTCATGTTGGGGCCCAATTAGCGGGTCCTGGCTGGCTGGGTCATTCTCTCGCTTGGTCATGTTATAAAATTCAGGGGTCTCAAAGTCTGGGGGGAAAAAAGTATCGCCTTTTAATTGTCTGGATAAAAAACATGGTACTTTGTAGATGGCTTGAGTTTGTTGTCAGTATGACTATGAATGGCTCCCCCGTGGGGATACCGGGGGGGTCTTATGTATAAATAGTTCCCCCACCTTCTGGAAGTTCTGTGCTTGTAAACTTCCTCTAATCTGTCACTCTGCCTTTTCCCTTTGCTTGCTGGCATCTACTATCTTTCTGCCTCAGTATTTTCACTCCCCCCCCCTCTCTCTCTCTCTCTCTCTCTCTCTCTCTCTCTCTCTCTCTCTCTCTCTCTCCTCTCTCACTCTCTCCCTCTCTCTCTCTCTCTCTCTCTCTCTCTCTCTCTCTCTCTCTCTCTCTCTCTCTCTCTCTCTCTGTCTCTTCCCTCCCTATCTGTCTGTCTCTCTTTCTTGCACACACACACACACACACACACACACACACACACACACACACACACACACACACACACACACACACACAACATTCCATTGATTTGATAATATAAGTATTATAACACACTGCTTTCTATGTGTGCATGTTTGTGTCTTTCTTTCTTTTCTTTTCTTTTTTATAAAGTGAAAAGCAATCATCCAGTGAGTTGTTTCATAGTGAAAAATTGATGAATACAGTCGTGTTAAAAGGGCACCCTGACGGATGAGTTTTTGCAAGAAACACGTCGAGATCACCAGGAAAACACCCTTTACCGAGATCGCAACACTCACTTTGCTCCGGTTTCCTAGAAGTCAAATCACCGATTCCTCTTTGCCAGAGGTGTTGGAAATCAAATTCTTGAGTTTATACCAAATTGTTTGCACGAAATGTTCACAATACAAGCCTTTTTGTTTATCTTTTTTGCCCACAACAAAGGAAAAAGCTTCAACCACAATGAGTGGCCTCCACCCACCCCATCCAAAATGGCTTCACTCTCCGGCATCTCTGCCAAGGAGGAATCGCCGTTTTGACAGTTTGCTTTCTAGGAAACCAGAGCAATGTGAGTGTTCCAATCCTTGAAAAGGCTGTCTTTCTCATTCTGGCGATCTCGACGTGTTTCTTGCAAAAACTCATCCGTCAGAGTGCCCCTTTAAAAGCTTGTATGTGTGTGTGTGTGGATCACAATCAATATCACTGTGTGCGTGTGTGTGCGCATGTACACTCATGCACTCACTTGTTTGGAAAGAGGGATGGTTTGGGAGAACAAATGAGAACAGAGAGAGAAGGCTGTGAACGGGAGGGTGTGTGGGGTGGGGGTGGGTGGGAGGTAGGGTAGAAGAGAAAGAGAGTATCAAAATATCGACAAGGAAAAACATGAATAATAAAGGAGAGAAAGAATGTGATGGAAAGAGAGACAGAGAGAGAATCTGAGGGACGGGTAGACTGACAGATAGAAAGACAAAGGGGGGGGGGGGGGGGGGGGGGGGGGGGGGGGGGGGGGGGGGGATATGGAGAAAGAAGAGAATTGAGACAGACAGAGAAAAAGACTGTCTCTCTGAGAAAGAGAGAGAGACAGAGAGAGAGAGACAGACAGACAGACAGACAGAGAGATTTAAAGCAAGGCCAAAGAACGAGAAAAAAGGAAGCAGACAGAAACATAGAAACAAGTGCAGTTGAAGAGAACAAGAGTGTTTAGTTACGCTGGTGGTGTTTGTTTGTTTTTTAAACTTCTCTCACAGTTACGTTGCACTCTCAAGGCCCTCCCCTTTAAAGAAAATCTCTTGTTTGCATGGTGCACTCTCAACCGATGACTCATATTTTTCTTCCTTGACGGAGCGGAACAGTTTTAAGTCAACTTCTTCTTCTTCGTTCGCTCAGTTTCCTGTCACATGAGTGTAGATGCGTCATGCTGCCTTTATGCGCCTAACTAAGAAATAGCTTAGGCCCAGCATGTCTGACTTCGGCTGATTTAATTCAAGTGAAATGCTGTCATTCTTATTTCCCTTTCACCCCTCCCCCGGTTACACACGTGCGCGCGCACACGCACACACGCACGCACACACGCACACACACACACACACACATTATTCCTTTATCGTCATTAAAGATCATTTTGACTTGACTTGACTTGACTTGACACACACACACACACACACACAGCTTATTCTTTAACCCTCAATAAAGATGATTTTGACTTGACTTGATTTGACACACACACACACACACTTTCCCCCAAATCCCTTTCTTAGTCAAACACATGTGCACGCACTCTTGCATTCATGCGTGAGCGCACACGCATGCTCGCATGCACACAGAGAGAGAGGGAGGGAGAGAGGGAGGGACAGATAAATGCTCTGACAGGTTATAACGATGCTCATTTGAACTGACAGCTAAACTTTCTTGTTGTTTGTTTGTTTTTTGAGCACTTATATTTCAGCTTTTCATTCATAATCAACCGAGAAAAACTAACTCTGCCTGACAGTGAATTGCCAATTAACCCTTCGGAAACTGCTAATGCCGCACAATAAAGAAAAGAGGGTGGTGTGTGTGTGGGGGGGGGGGGGGGGGGGGGGGCAAAAAGACAGTGGAATGGGAGGGAAGGAAGAAGGGGAGCCTGGAGGAGGAATAGTGCTTGTGTGGCAGCTGGCGTAATTGGGATGCAGTGCATTGGGACACCAGAAAAAAGAAAGAAAAGAAAATGACATACATAGAATGACAAGTATGTTTGTGCGCGTGTGCACACATGCTCACGCGCATGCACACACACACACACACTATGTCCAACTCCTTGCGAAGCATGATTTGCTGTCCATTTTTCCTTAGTTTTGTTTCCATTTTTAATGCATGCAAATGTGCTTCCTTGTTTGTATTGTGCTTGTACGAGACAACACTGTAATTTAACCTAACGTGATAAAGTGGTTTTTTTTACTTTGACACACACACACATTTCACTATTGTCTGAATCACTTTTAGTGGAAAGACGTTAAACTGAAGAACAACACACAGAGAGAGAGAGAGACACATACGCACGCACACGCACACGCACGCACACACACGCACACGCACACACACACACACACACACACACACACACACACACACATTTCCACCATCCCCCCCTCACCCCACCCCACCCCCACCCACACCCACCCAACATACACACACACACACACAAACATAACCGCTGTGACAGTCTTTTCCCAGCCAAATTATGTGAGAAAACAACAGCTGGTGATAGATATAAATATTTCAGGCCCAACACATACTATATATCCTGACTTCTAGTTCTCGTTCTATTCCAACAGTAACTGCGACCTGCAAAGGGTCTGACTTGTTGAGCAGTGTCCTGGTCATGTGGTAGATATAGCAGACGTTAACATAACAGCCGATAGTTCTGGACAGGCGGTTCCTCCCACGCGCTCCGGACTTTTTTTTCTTCTGGCTTTTGGCTGCCCGAAACCCCCTGGAACCACATATTGATTCGATGCTGCTTTCCGGATTCTCTCTCTCTCTCTGCCTGTGTCTGTTATGCTAGTTTATCTCGCTGTGTCTTTGTCGAGTCAGGCAGTTTCTCTTTCTCTCCGTGACTCTGTTTTCGCTTTAGCTCCATTCTTTATCCGTTTTTCTCTCTAGTCTCGCTCTCTTTTTCCGTTTCTTGGCACTTTCTGTCTTTTGTTTCTCTCTCCATCCTGAATATTCTCTCTCAGTCTCACTCTCTCTCTCTCTGAGTCTCTCTTTCTCCTCCTCTCACTCTCTCCAGCCTGTCTCTCTTATCCGTGGTGGTGGGGTGTATGTATAATAGCCCGTCTCAAGAGTGCTCACCGGATCTTCTTCAGTTGAGGGGGTGATATTTAGAACTGCAAAGAGAGAAGAGGAAGGAAAACAAGAAACGCAGTCTGCGTGCTGTTATGGATGTTTTCCATTTTTGTTCAGTCGCTTTCTCGTATTACACAGACTGTGCGTGACTGGCATTGATTTTAGGTTCTCGTCTGTTAGAGAGAGAAAAACGGTGTGGTGGTGTTTACCTCTATGAAAATGACTTGTTATTATTGCAGCCGGTTTGTGGCGGTGTTTGTGTTGTGCGGTCAAAAAGCCTGAACATACAAAGAGTTTGCAGTCCGCGTCTGACTGAAGTCGGGTTTTGTTTTTTACTCCCACCCTTTCACCTACACTACAGGTGGGGACCATTGTGAAGTCACTCACTGCCTAAGTGCCTACTTAACACTTCCCACCTTCCACCTTTTCACCTTCCAGGTGGAGAGAAGTGAGAAAGTTGGCTTCATTCTTTTCAACGTTGGTAGGCTGCGAAGAAATCAATCACTCTTTGTGACGTTTAGTCTTTTGGGTGCGGTGTAGTGTGGTTGGTGAACGGTTGCGGTGGTGATATTATTCATGTACTCGCGTGTTCTCTAGTGCGGTAATAAGAGCTGAGCAAACGTGGAAGAATTACATATATTGCATGGACTGTGCAAGCGACTGAGGCTTTATATATTTGTTGAGAATTGTGTTTGGAGAGAGCTCTCGGAGCAGCAGTTCTCTCTGGGTTTGGGTGTGTTTTTTTAATGCATGTATTATCGTGAGAGAGTAGCGAGAGTAGGGAGGCGACTTCATACCTTTTTATTGACGTCTGAACAGTAACTTAACCCATTTATGCCCACATTTTATTTTCAATTTACAAAGTTACGTGTTTTAATTGACGTAGCATTTTATTCGTAATTATTTAACTGTCATTTTGAGTGACACTTGCAGGGGTCATCATGGGTTATATGGCCAGTTTCCAGTAATATTCTAATAATAGGTCATTTCCTGAAAACAATAGGCATAATGTTAAGAGAGAGAGAGAACCCAACACACAACAACAGTCAACAACAAAATTGTTTGGGCTTTGTTTTTTTAGCCAAACATCCAGTTTTTAGACAGCAGCATGCTTGAAAATTTGAATTAAAAAAGTGCAATTTGCAAGTAAAACTAGATACATTGTATTAGCTTTTGTTTTGCAAATACAACTTTTCCACTGAATTTAATCACTGTGGAATTGGTCACAGCAGATGACAAACTCTTTTCAGTCACTTATATTTCAAAATTTTGACTGATGACCGGTGCCAAGAATGATCCCTGCTGACTTGAAATGTTAGAGAGAAAAAGTGGCCGAGGGTAGACGTAGTGGAGTGTCATCTCTTCCTATTCTGAGTGCAAGTGAAGGAAACCAAGTGTACAGTAACAGAATAGTCAGCAGTGACTGTGGTCGCTATACGGAAGGAAGGAAGGACCACATGTTTTCTGGCAAAAGGCTGGAGTGTCATCTCTTCCCATTCTGAGTGCAAGTGAAGGAGACCAAGTGTACAGTAACAGAATAGTCAGCAGTGACTGTGGTCGCTATACGGGAGGAGGGAAGGACCACATGTTTTCTGGCAAAAGGCTGGAGTGTCATCTCTTCCCATTCTGAGTGCAAGTGAAGGAGACCAAGTGTACAGTAACAGAATAGTCAGCAGTGACTGTGGTCGCTATACGGGAGGAGGGAAGGACCACATGTTTTCTGGCAAAAGGCTGGAGTGTCATCTCTTCCCATTCTGAGTGCAAGTGAAGGAGACCAAGTGTACAGTAACAGAATAGTCAGCAGTGACTGTGGTCGCTATACGGGAGGAGGGAAGGACCACATGTTTTCTGGCAAAAGGCTGGAGTGTCATCTCTTCCCATTCTGAGTGCAAGTGAAGGAGACCAAGTGTACAGTAACAGAATAGTCAGCAGTGACTGTGGTCGCTATACGGGAAGGAGGGAAGGACCACATGTTTTCTGGAAAAAGGCTGGAGTGTCATCTCTTCCCATTCTGAGTGCAAGTGAAGGAGACCAAGTGTACAGTAACAGAATAGTCAGCAGTGACTGTGGTCGCTATACAGGAGGAGGGAAGGACCACATGTTTTCTGGAAAAAGGCTGGAGTGTCATCTCTTCCCATTCTGAGTGCAAGTGAAGGAGACCAAGTGTACAGTAACAGAATAGTCAGCAGTGACTGTGGTCGCTATACAGAGGGAAGGAAGGATGGAACTTGGACCACATGTTTTCTGGAAAAAGGCTTTATACTCCTTTTAAAGACCCCACACGTCACGTGTCAAAATCACAGTTTTCACATGTTTCCCCTCTTATGGCTAGTAAGGAATCTATTAAGAAATCTTCCTAGTATAAGAGGGAATGTGACACGTGACATGCAGGGTCTTTAAGCGTTTGTTTTACCCTTTTGCATTTACATGCATTACAGAACAAAGTTCAGTTTCAATGGGACATGTGTTCTGACAAAGGCGGGGGACACAACAGGACATTTTCAGCTTCGATAGGACCGTGTCCTTAATTATCCGGGCCTCGGGGGGTCATCACTGACCATGTCAGGACTCGGCCCAGGAACCTTGTGGACTAGTTCCGGAAAAGTAGAAGAACCACCAGACTTTGAGCTTGTGTTGAAGAAAAATACAAATGCGTTCGGCAAAACTAATGAATCGGGCAGTAGTAGTAGTAAATACAGCAGCAGTTTTCTGAAAGATGTGAACATCAACGGAGAGAGCTCGGCAGTCATCGGTGGTAGTAGTAGTAGTAGTAACGTCGTCGCCCTTCGAGGGGGCATCAAGGGTTGTAAGGATTTATCCGCCCTTGTCACCTCGACAAATCACAAGCAGTATCTGCAGCTGGTGCCATCGACGACGTTGTCGGACGAAGAGGGTGGGTTACGTGAGGCTTTGTGTGTGTGTGTTGTTTTGAATTCTCAGCTTTGAAAATGATCTTGTTTTTGTTGTGTATATATATATATATCGTCGGTGAAATTCGAAAACCTCGTATCTCAAATTTGGTAGTTTTTATAAAAATGGAGAGAGAAAAAACGCGTTGACCACGATTGATTAACTATGATGAATATGTTGTTCAAGACATTGCGAGTTTAGTCCTGCAATTTGTTAAAATTAATTGACTTTTTTTTTTTTACTTGAAAAGAACGAAGATATGAGGTTTTTGTCCTTAACTAGATCTGAATTTGGGACTTACGAGTTTTTCTTCTATTTTCACAACCTCATTTACCCCAGATAGAAAGTCGTTAGAGATATGAGCTTTTGGTGGAAGGTGGCGGGAAAATTAGAAAGCTGACTATGTATCTAACTCAAACCCCCCAAAAATCGAGGTACGAGGTTTTTGAATTTCACCGACGATATGTTAATACTAAATTTGAAGTGTGTGTGTGTGTGCGTGTGTGTGTGTGAAAGTCAACGTCAAAATTGTATTTAGAGATAGCCATTGAATGACCAAGAAGTTGCTTTTTTTTTCACCAAGCCATCTGAAAACAAAATCAAAAGCCAGGGTGCTGTTATTGTTTTGGGTGGTGATGGTGATGACAGTGGTGTGTGTGTGAGAGAGAGAGAGAGAGAGAGAGAGAGAGAGAGAGAGAGGATAGCAGGCCTGTTTACTCTACTCTTTTCT
>CM065706.1:10901182-11016182 GCA_017654935.2 Phymorhynchus buccinoides
TCTGGGATTCGATATTTACTCGTAAATTCATAAATGCGCTTTTCCTATTGGACTTTTCAAAAAGGGAAAAACAAAATATAAAAACAAGAACAACAGCTGTTGAGTTTGATGAGAATTCTGCGCGCATGGCGAAATCGAAAAAGGTTTGTAGCGTAATTATAGTACATTCATTTGACCGAATTTCGTAAGGTTCTCTATGATTGGCCAGTTTCATCCAATACCAGTGCGCCGTTTTCTTGTGCTCTGCTAATAATTGTTCAGCGTAATATTAAAAAAAAAAGATTTTGATTTTAAAGCTATTGAAGGAATGTTTTGTCTTGAACCATGAAAGTTATAGACTACATCACACCATAGATGTGAAGATTGAGGAGATCGACAAAGGATGCCAATGCAAAATTTGACTGGGCTTGTGGCTGGCTGATAATGGGGGCCGTTTCACAAGGGCTCACGTTACGTAGCGTGAACGCAAATCAGCAAAAACGACACTAAGAAACACCTCTTTCGCAGACGTTTGCCAAAAACGTTTTGTGGCTACTCCCAAGGTATCTCTTGGCGAAGTATCACGTGACTAGTATGGGGTGAATACATTTCTTGTTGTTGATTGGTCCATTAAAGTCTGGTTAAAATAATTAAAAACAATTGACCAATCAGACAAGAGCTTGTAATATTCTTCCGCAAACGTTTTCTAAAGTGTTTCTTAGGCCCCGTTTGGCGTAAGCGTTATTCGCGCGGCGACCGTTGTCTAGAGAAACTCGACCCTGTATCGAACAAGTAAGATCCGCGTAGGCGACTTCATCGAGAAAGTTGGTGTCATGGACAAAGTTTTGTGTGCATGGTGCGACCATACCTATAGGGCTGTACTTGCTTTGTTTTGGGCCCTCACACCTTCCTGCAGTTCTGTTATCTGCTTGTTTCAGAGGGCTATGATGGGGCCTCCGGCCCAACGTCCCTCCCCGGTGGTATGGGAATGGACGGAGCCTCACACCTTCCTGCAGTTCTGTTGTCTGCTTGTTTCAGAGGGCTATGATGAGGCCTCCAGCCCGACGTCCCCTCGTGGGAATGGACGGAGCCTCACACCTTCCTGCAGTTCTGTTGTCTGCTTGTTTCAGAGGGCTATGATGAGGCCTCCAGCCCGACGTCCCCCGATGGTATGGGAATGGACGGAGCCTCACACATTCCTGCAGTTCTGTTGTCTGCTTGTTTCAGAGGGCTATGATGAGGCCTCCAGCCCGACGTCCCCTGGTGGGAATGGACGGAGCCTCTCACCTTCCTGCAGTTCTGTTGTCTGCTTGTTTCAGAGGGCTATGATGAGGCCTCCAGCCCGACGTCCCTCGGTGGTATGGGAATGGACATTCCTGCAGTTCTGTTGTCTGCTTGTTTCAGAGGGCTATGATGAGGCCTCCAGCCCGACGTCCCCTCGTGGGAATGGACGGAGCCTCTCACCTTCCTGCAGCTCTGTTGTCTGCTTGTTTCAGAGGACTATGATGAGGCCTCCAGCCCGACGTCCCCCGGTGGTATGGGAATGGACATTCCTGCAGTTCTGTTGTCTGGTTGTTTCAGAGGGCTATGATGAGGCCTCCGGCCCGACGTCCCCCGGTGGTATGGGAATGGACGGAGCCTCACACATTCCTGCAGTTCTGTTGTCTGGTTGTTTCAGAGGACTATGATGAGGCCTCTGGCCCGACGTCCCCCGGTGGTATGGGAATGGACATTCCTGCAGTTCTGTTGTCTGCTTGTTTCAGAGGACTATGATGAGGCCTCCAGCCCGACGTCCCCCGGTGGTATGGGAATGGACATTCCTGCAGTTCTGTTGTCTGGTTGTTTCAGAGGGCTATGATGAGGCCTCCAGCCCGACGTCCCCTCGTGGGAATGGACGGAGCCTCTCACCTTCCTGCAGTTCTGTTGTCTGCTTGTTTCAGAGGACTATGATGAGGCCTCCAGCCCGACGTCCCCCGGTGGTATGGGAATGGACATTCCTGCAGTTCTGTTGTCTGGTTGTTTCAGAGGGCTATGATGAGGCCTCCGGCCCGACGTCCCCCGGTGGTATGGGAATGGACGGAGCCTCACACATTCCTGCAGTTCTGTTGTCTGGTTGTTTCAGAGGGCTATGATGAGGCCTCCAGCCCGACGTCCCCCGGTGGTATGGGAATGGACATTCCTGCAGTTCTGTTGTCTGCTTGTTTCAGAGGGCTATGATGAGGCCTCCAGCCCGACGTCCCCCGGTGGTATGGGAATGGACATTCCTGCAGTTCTGTTGTCTGGTTGTTTCAGAGGACTATGACGAGGCCTCCGGCCCGACGTCCCCCGGTGGTATGGGAATGGACTTTCCTGCAGTTCTGTTGTCTGGTTGTTTCAGAGGACTATGACGAGGCCTCCGGCCCAACGTCCCCCGGTGGTATGGGAATGGACTTTCCTGCAGTTCTGTTGTCTGGTTGTTTCAGAGGACTATGACGAGGCCTCCAGCCCGACGTCCCCTGGTGGTATGGGAATGGACGGCGCCGGGGACACCATCCCCCTGTCCTCTGACCCCGAGGAGAGGGACCGCCAGATCGCCCAGTGGACTGAGGAGCTGGAAAAGGTGTGTTTGTCTGTCTGCCTGTCTGTCTGTCTTTATGTGACACTATCATGGATGCTCCTGCTTTCAGGATGTCCTGAAATGCAGGATTTTTTTAATTGCCTGGAGCCGGCGTCGCCGGATTATGAGAATTTGAGAAGCAACGAATTTCCTATTTATAAACGTTTTGTTGGTTTCTCGCATGTGTAGAATATAAAAGAAATGAATACAGATAAATGCTTACATGCCTTTATTACCAGGAACTTTATGTTTTTAGGATTGTTTAAGTCAAGTGTGTGTGTGTGTGTGTGTGAATGTTTATTAATATTGAATATTATGTGCCTTTTTTGTGACTATTGTATGTACAAATTATAGTAAGTTGTTATTTTATGATGCATGCAACTGTATTTCAGTCCTATATATTTTTGTCTCTGTTTGTGTGTCTCTCTCTTGTCTCTTTCTCTGTCTGGCTCTGTGTCTCCGTCTCTGTCTGTATGTCTGTATGTCTGTCTCTTTCTCTTTCTCTCTCTAGTTCTCTTTCTCTCTCTATCATTATAAGTGTGGGTGTGGGTGTGATTTGTTAATAGTGTGGCCTGGGCGTCTTTAAGTGTCCATCAGTGTGAGTGTTTCAAGTTGGTTGCGAAAGTGTACTGTAGATTATGTCATTCATTATTTGGGCGTGATTGAGAAATTGACTGAGGGATCAGGGAAGGGGGTTGTTGGTCAATGTTTGATGTATACTTTTTGTTCATTGGGTTTACTATTCATTTTAGTGATTTCTGTAAAGCGCTTAGAGCTTAAAGATTAGGCGCTATAAAAGTTGTCTTAATAAATAAATAAATAAATAAGTTGTTAACTGGGCGGCCCCTGGACCCCTGCCTTGCGGTATTTTTTTAATTTCCCAGGTCTGTGTGTGTGTTTGTCTGTCTGTCTGCCTATCTGTCTTTATGCGACACTATCGCTCTGTCCTGAAGAGAGGGACAGGCAGATTGCTAAGTGTACTGAGGATCTGGAAAAGGTCTGTTTTTCTCTCTCTCTCCTCTCTCTCTCTCTCTCTCTCTCTCTCTCTCTCTCTCTCTCTCTCTCTCTCTCTCTCTCTCTCTCTCTCTCTCTCTCTCTCTCTCTCTCTCATAGTCCGTAACATACGGTACTCATTCATATATTTCCAGATTGAGGGAGAGATTAATCAGTAAATGATGCTGCATGACAGTATTTGGCAGTAAAGATTGTACAGGACAACTCGATGATGATTGCATATTTCCCTTGCAGATTGAGGGAGAGATATTGATGCTGCGCCAGGTGCTGGGCAGCAAGGTCCGGCGCGCCAACGAACTGAAGCGCAACCTGGGGATCACCCCCTTCAAGGAGTTCAAAACTGACCTGCAAGCTGGCCTCACTCAGATCAAAGGATCCAACACGTGAGTGAAAAATGTCCCTCTGTGTGTGAGTGAGTCTGTGTCTGTGTACCTTTCTTTTCTTTTTTTTTAATACGTGGTAAGATTGAAAGTGGTGACAGCCATGACATGTTGTCGACGGGGCTATAGTTTTAATCTTAATCTTAACCATATTGTTTTGACAATTAGGCCCTGTGCGGATATTCCGTGCGGAAACCCGTGCGCAATATCCACAAATAAGTGAAACAAAGAAGGGAAACGATTTGCGCACGTGTCTGAATTTCCCCTATATGCGTAAACTTTTATCCTTTCTTTCTTCCACTTATTTAGGCTTTTCCGTACGGAACTTACGCGTCTAATGTGAACACGGCCTAAGGCGCACCTTATTATAAGGCCAAATTTACCACATAATTAAGATTTTGTTACTCTTTTTTTTCTTACTATATTATTAGTCACATTATAAGGCGCAGGGGTCTCAGTCTGGGGAAAAAAAAAGTATCGCCTTATAGTCCGTAAAATACGTTATATTTTCTTACTATATCATTCGTCATAGTATAACTAAGGCGCAGGGGTATCAATTCTAGGGAGGAAAAAGTATCCGCCTTATAGTCAGAAAAATACGGTATATATGTACAAAATCTTTTTTTTTTCAGTTTGTTTTCCTTTCTGAAAAGTATTTCTTGCGCTTATGTTTATAGCAATATGGCTGCAGGTTTGGGGGATCTTGCTTTTTTATATCTCATCTGTGAAGATTGTTTTTTGGGTTTTTTCATTTGCACCATCATGTTTGGCTCTTATTCACTTTTTCTTTTTGACTATTATTATTGTTTTTGTTTTATGTATTCTGGAGGAGTTAACTGGCTTTGCATTGATTAAGCTGTGAATTGACTCTGTTAATTAGGCTTGGCTGATGGCTATTTTTCCAAATTGTTTGGTGGTACATGTAGTAGTAGTAGTAGTGTTACATTCTCAGTTGTTGTTTGTTTGGGTTGGGTTGGGTTCTTTTGCTCTTGCATTGCTCATCCATCTTTTGATGATCTCCATTCTAAAAGATATTTTTAGAATCGTGATTTTTTTTTTTTCCTCACTTGAATTATAAACAAGAAGCAAAGCCTTCAAGGCTCACTCGAACAGGAACATGTGGGACAACAACAAACAAAGATTGAGGGGGGTGTCTAAAGTACAAGATTGCCAATGAAATTTTAAAGTACAAATGAAACTATCGTTAATGCATACAACTAAAAAAATATTATTATTTTTAAGTGCCCGTGCCGAGAATTGGACCCGGAACCATTGGCATGACAGACAGACACTCTACCAATGAGCTATCGAGGTTTTCAGTGTTGATGAGTTTCTTAACACATGTTTGTACTCTCTAGCCCACTAATCTAAAATGTTATCTGTTTACAGTGTTGTTTTAAGTATTTAATTATTCAAATCGTTATTGTTTGAAAGCTTGCATGTGTGTGCAAAGTTTGAACAATGTATGCCTTCTATTTCCCGAGAAAATGCCAACGTTAAAGTTTGGAGATTAGACCACGGACGCAACACACACAGACACACAACCGAACAACTGTCATACTATAGACTCACTTGCCAAGAGGCAAAGCCTTCAATGCTCACTCGAACAGGAACATGTGGGACAACAAACAAAGATTGAGGGGGGGGGGGGGGGGGGGAGGTCTGAAGTACAAGACTGCCAATAAAATTTTAATGTACAAATGAAACTCACTAATGGATACAACTTTTAAAAAAAAATTATTTAAATGCCCGTGCCGAGAATCGGACCCGGAACCACGAGTGAGCCATAAAGGTATATTGTATACAATAGTATGATTCACGTTCATTTCTATAATCAAGACAGGTAGGCGTACATTAACATCTTTCAGCTTTCTCGACTACCCTCCCTCCAACCCTTCTTTTACCTCTTTTGTCTCCCCCAACCAGCCTCACTCTCCCCCACCCCCATCCCTACCCCTCTATCTCCATCATCACTACCTACGCGGGTGTAGTAGACTGTCAGGTGTCATTCCAGATATCAGAAAACCAGCGGGACCATCCACGAGGGGATTGAGAAAATCTCGCACACCTCAGCGTAAGTATAACCCCCCCACCCCCACCCTGCATTGCCTTCACTTCTCCAGCCTGCAAGTAATGCAAACCCCTTCTTTGTTGTCTTCGATGAGTTGACCCTCTGTGCTTGCCAGATCTTTTTTGTTGTTTTTGTGTGGGCACTAACGATAATTAGACGCAGACCTGTTTACTCTACTCTTTTCGAGTAGTATTCTACTCAATTTGGACCTCTACTACTCTTCAAAACTGAAAATAATGCTCTGTAATTTTTTATATCTACCGTATTTTTGGGACTATAAAGCGCACCCCCCAAATTTTACACAACATTCGGATTTTGTTATTATATTTTCTTACTATTTTAGCAGTCACATTATAAGGCGCAGGGGTCTCAGTCTGGGATAAAGGTATCGCCTTATAGTCCGAAAGATACGGTACTCATTTTCAGTGAACATTATTTGATGGTTTAATCAGACCTGCCAACCTTTCCGCATTTGGCGGAATTTCTTCCGCCCAGATGATAATTCTTCCGCCTTTCCGCTTTATTCCGTAAAATTCCGCTTTCAAAGATCTTAAAAAACACCCCAAAATAAGCCCTGAAAGTAAACCGAACGTCTTGTATGCAAAGCGGCACAGCTGCTGTGCGTATATTCAAATCGATTTTCAAAGCCAAACTGCAACTTCCTGCCATAAACGTCCTTGTTCGCGCCAAGCAGTCTTGCAAGATGTCGAAGCGTGGGGGAGAGTCTGAGTCTTGTGACGGTGAAAAAAGAAGTAGAATCGACCAAAAATTGTTTCTTTGCGAAAGGCAAGTTGCTGCGTCAAAATTCATCTTTCCTCCTGAGAAAATTCATTTTTCCTCCTGATAATTCCGCTTTTTTGCTTCAAATATTCCTCTTTGGTCGGTTAGGGGGTTGGCAGGTCTGTTTAATGAATAAAACTACACATTTTGCGCCAAAACTACTCATTTCAGCTATCCAGACTACTCAAGACTTGTGTAGGTGGTAAGCATGTCTGTCTAAGATGTAATAGATTGAGAATGTAGATTTAAACTTATCAACACCCCACCCCCCAACAACAAAAAAACACGCAAAAACTTATTAATTGAGAGAAATGCGTTCGATTGACATACTTCTTTTGTTGAACCAGCTACAGTGGAGATCTGTTAGAGTTACAACGAAATTCAAGGGTCTGAAATTTTATTGTGAGGTAGCCAATATTTCGAGTAATCAACAATCTTGGCTAAAGCTGCTTGTTTTGCGTAGCCAAAAGCTGTGAGATTGGCGAGAGCACTTTCAACGCTCCTTTTTTGAGACAACTCAAGAAGAATTGAAGGTTTATTCTCACAACGCAAACATAGACATTGCGCCGAGAAGGAATAGCGAGATCGCACATTTTCCAATGTGTTTACACCTTGTTTTTGTTTTTAGCAAGTTTACTCGTTAAAACATTGTCGCACGTGTCAAATTCAAGATGGCGGCGGAAGTGTTTGAATGTTGGAGTTAATACCGTCAGTCTATTCTTCTTCTTCTTCCTCTGCATTCCCGGGCCATATGGCTATAATGGGTATGGTACGTATGTGTCCGGTTTTCACTGGTCTCCCCCCGCTGCGTACAGCCGCCACATTCTGATTTCTGAGGAGCTCAAAGGAGAAAAATTATTTGGAAGATTTTTTTTTTTAAAGGCTGGAGAATGGGCCATAAGTCAGAAAGATAGTAGATGATAGAAAGCAAAGAGACAGAGAGTGGCAGATTAGAGGAAGTTACAAGCACAAAACTTCCAGAATGTGGGGGAACTATTTCTACGAAAGACCCCCTGGTATCCCCACAGGGAGAGACTTGTGGAAGGGGCGGGGTTGTCCAGCTCCCCGTATGGAGGCACGAGGCATCCACCCACTGCCCCACGTCAATCTATAAACACTAACTTTCTGTGGAGAGATTGTTGTCTCTCTTTCTTTTCCTTCTTTCTTTTTTTCTTTCTTTCTTTCTTTTTCAAGCAGCAGCTGCATGGAACAAACTGTCTTTGTCTCGTAGACATCCCAGACTCTTCATACTATATAGAAAAACAACTTTGCAGTCAATTTTGACACCTTGGCCCCCCCCCCCCCCCCTAAAAATGAATGGTTCACACTGTGTTTCAGTTTGTAGATATTGTGTGTAGTTTTCAACTGAAGTCATGGTTGCTCGAGTGCGTGCGTAATCTAGAATTGTAGAAAGCATTTGAGAAAGAAAGAAACCAAGAAGACAAAAAGGGGTTGTCATTCGAAAGGGTATTGCTGAGTATTTCATGGATGCTCTTGCTTTCAGGATGTCCTGAAGTTCAGGATTTTTTTTCCAGGATGTCCTGAAGTTCAGGATTTTTTTTCCAGGATGTCCTGAAGTTCAGGATTTTTTGTTGCCTGGAGCCGGCGTCGCCAGATTATGAGAATTTGAGAAGATGCATTTTGCTGGTTGTAGAGGTCGTGAAGTTTAACCAGAAGTGAAAGTGCATCGAGAGTCTGTCAGTTACATCGGAAACTGTTGTTTCCCTTCAGCTTCCAGGGGGCATTGCCCCCCGGAACCCCCAGGAGGGGTGATGTCCCTGCAGTCCGCCGGGGCCTGGGTGGCCCCTGGACCCCTGCCTTGCAGGATTTTTGAAATTTCCCAGGAGCACCCATGGTATTGCAACAATCCTTCTGCTGCTTTTCTAGGTCTAATGACTAATGTTACGGTCAGTAGGGTTACAATTTGGTGGGACATATTTAATTATGATATTACCTTTTTGTGATTTTAAAACCACCAATTTATTTCCGTGCAGTGATTTACAATATTTTGCACATAGTACCGCATTTTATGGACTATAAGGCGATACTTTTTTCCTAGACTGAGACCCCTGCGCCTTATAAACTGACTAATAATATAGTAATAAACTATAATAACAAAATCTGCATTTTGTGTAGAATTTGGGGAGTGCGCCTTATAATCAAGTGCACCTTGTGGTCCGTAAAATACGGTACCATTTTTAGTCCGTCACCTTTTTAGTCCGTCACCAAAGGTGATCGGACTATTGCGATGGGCTGGTTTGTATTTTTGTTTGTTTGTTTGTTTTTCTGTCTGTCCCAAGGATATCTCCCGAACCGCTTGACCGAATCGCGTCAAATTTTGTGTGAAGGTGTGCCTCCTTAATAGGAAGAGATCGGCGCAAACCATTTTGCCGTCGTGACCTTGACCTTGACGTACGACCTTGAAAACCGAAAATCTATTTTTAGCCATGTCTCGGGCACCGATCAACATAGGATGTTGAAACTTGGTATGAAGGTGGTTTGGCTTATGCCCGTTCTGATGATGGCATACCGATCAAGGTCAAGGTCAAAAAGATCGCTGGCGCCTGAAAATCGGAGGGTCATTTTTTTCTCCTTCTGTCTGTCCCAAGGATATCTTTCGAACGGGTTGACAGAATCACGTCAAATTTTGTGTGCTGGTGTGTCACCATGAGAGGAAGGCATCCGCGCAAACCATTTTGCCGTCGTGACCTTGACCTTGGTGTACGACCTTGAAAACCGAAAATCTTTCAGGGGCCATAACTCCCACACCGTTAGTGTTAGAGTCTTCAAATTTGGCATGAAGGTACTTTGGCTTATGCCCGTTCTGATGGTGGCATACCGATCAAGGTCAAGGTCACGGTCCGGGCGATCAGTAGGCCTTGAAAGTGGTAGGGGTCTACACATTGGGTTTTAAGCCATATTTTCCACATTGGTACTTGACAGAAGCGCTTCAGATTGTGTGTGGTACTGTATACCCTAGAGAAGAAAACATCCGAGCATAAATTATCACCATGCTGACCTTGACCTTGAAGTGTGACCTTGAAAACCGAAATTTCCTTCTTTGCGCTATATGTTTCTTCTTCAAGCTGTATCTCGTGAACTAGAAGACAGAATCCCTTCCAATTTTGTGTCAGGATGTGACACTCTACGGGGTGTCGCAAGTGCGTGGCATTGCTCTTGTTCTTTTTACTATAAAGCAATTTTGTTTCCATACTGACCGTTCCCAGGTATGACTTACGACCAACAAGATAGTTAGAAAGTGTATCCGAATTCTGTGTATAATTTTGGGGGTGCGCCTTATAGTTAGAGAAATATGGTCGGTACACACAGCACGACACAGACAGAAGCGATTGGATAGACGCTCCTGTCACAAAGGAGTGTCTGAGAGCTGAGAACTGTTGTGCTTCATCATCTGCATTCATCTTCCTTTTTCCTTTTCGTCCCCTGAATAAAACCACCAGTGTGTGACTGTGCATGTGTGTGTGTGTGTTTTTAGTCCCCGAGCCGAAGGTTCGGGGAGCTATTGTTTTTGTCTGGTCCGTCCGTCCGGTGTCCATCCGTCCGGCGGCATGCCTCCGTCCGTCCAGCTATTCGTCCATTTTTCTCAAAAACTATTCAGTCTATCATCATCAAATTTTGTATAGTAGTTTGCCAAGATGCAAGCTATCCACTGATGTATTTAGTTTTACATTAAGGTCAAGATCGCGCCAGTTACGGGGTTCAAACCCCGAAACACATAATCGCTAATATCTTGCGAAGTTTTGCATGTATTTTAATACTTTTTTTTTCACAACATTTCTTGATGAATGGTCTATAACACAGTTGTCATAAATTTTTCTGTGCGCGCGTGTGCGCATGATCGCGCACGCTCAAATCACGGGTCCGAACCAACAGGCTATATATAAAAAACTATTCAGTTACGTGCTGTTTTGATGCGTTTTTATGTATGTGTACAGCCGACACATTCCGATTTCGGAGTAGCTCGACGATGCTGCGAGGGGACTTTGCAGCCGCTCGGCGTTGCACTTGTTATTTCATTGTTCTTGTGTTCTTTTTATATTATAGTTCAAGTTCAAGTTCAAGTATACTGTAATATCTCCAAAAGAGAAATTCATGTTAGGTGCAACAACATGACTGAGATACAACATAACTGAAAGAACATTAACCCCTTCACTGCCAAAGGAAAACAGAAATTATCGATTTTTTTAATTATAAAGTTTAAAACAACTCTGTTAGACTCAATCTGAGAAAATGGTCTAGAGATATATCCTTTCTGGCTCATCTAAGCCAAAAACCATCATCCCAGGCTTATGACATCATAAGTTATGACATCATCAATGACATCATTAGGTAAAAGACATCTCTAGCCAAGCAAGGAAGGGGTTTAATCAAACATGTGAAACAAAATTTTACCAACCAAATAATTATCATTAAAATTCATTACATCAACTTAGAAATGTGCACATTTAAAACGGAGAGAGAGAGAGAGAGAGAGAGATAAGTTCAGTTACTGTTACCATGTGTGTTATGTTCTGCCTCTGTCTGTGTGTGTGTGTGTGTGGGGGGGGGGTCATACGTGTATGTGATCTACTGTTTCATTCTTTCAGTATTCTTTTGATATTATGATTGTAAGCGCTTAGGGCTGTTGCTAAGATTAAGTGCCCTAAATATTCATTATTATTACTATTATTATACTGTCAGTAACAATTCCAAAGCGATAGTAGATTGACGTGACCCAAAACCAAGCTTTTAGAAAGATTATCACTCTCACAGCCCTTTATCTGTTTCTTATGCATTCCTTATTCCTTTTGAAAACTATTCTTTGTGATATATACCATATTTTTTCGGACTACATGTATAAGGCGCACCTGATTATGAGGCGCACAACCCAAATTTTACACAAAATTCAGATTTTGTTGTTATATTTTCTTACTCTTTTAGTAGTCATGTTATAAGGCGCAAGGGTCTCACTTAGTCTGGGGGAAAAGTATCGCGTTATAGTCCGAAAAATATGGTATGTAAACATACTTAGCTGCAATGAATTTTCTGTGATGATTGAAATTTAAAAGCCAACAACTTTGCATGATATGCATGCATGTGTGCATGTTTAATTTCTGTGTGCTTTTGTGATACATTCATAGTGCATGCATGGTTCTACAGGGTTGTGTGTGTGTGTGCATGCGCATGTGCTTGTATGCATGCATGCATGTGTATGTGAGGGCTTCATCATAATAGGAATGAGCCTAGATATCTTTACTTTTTCAAAACATGTGCCAACGCTGTCAGTTATCTGTCAAATCAGGTCAACCATCATGTTAGCGTTGTATTGTTGTTGTTTTTTTATTACATGTATGCTTGTATCAATGCATAAATATGTGTTTATTATATTGGGTAAAATTGTGATTAGCTTGCAGAATCACAAAATAGTTAATGTTGGCTTACACTTGAAACACACAGACGAGCATGTTTGCAAGCAAGCATGCAAGTCCGTTTGCTCACACACACACGCACGCATGCACACACACACACACGCACGCACGCACTCTCTCTCTCTCTGCTCTCGCGCTCGGCGCGCGCGCACACACACACACACACACACGCACACACACACACTCACACACACACTCATGCACACACATGTACACACACACTCTCTGATAGACATACAGCTGACACACACACATCTACACACTCTGACAGACAGACACACACATACACACTGACAGACAGACAGACAGACACACACACACACACATGACAGACAGACAGACACGCACACACACATACACACACACACACACACGCACACACACACACACACACACACACACCACACCACACACACACACACACACACACACACACACACACACACACACAACAGAGAGAGAGATGCACACACACACGTTTGTACAAATTTTGAGTATCACTGATCAAAACAATTGCCGAATATGATACATTTATTATTGCCACATTGGATTGTCATTACAATTTTGTTTTACTCTGTGCATTGCAATAAGGCCGGGTTCACATTAGACGCGTAAGTTCCGTACGGAAAACCCTAAATAAGTGGAAAAAAGAAGGATACAAGTTTACGCATATAGGGGAAATTCGGACACATGCGCAAATCTTTTCCCTTCTTTGTTTCACTTATTTATGGATTGCGCACAGGTTTCCGCTCGGAATATCCACTTATGTGTGTACACTGCCTAATGGTGTAGGCTCTGCTGTTCAAAAGGGGGTCAGCAAAGAGCCAAACATTGAGAAAAAGTCCAAATCTCCAGCCTGACGAAGGGCGCCGATTGACTGGAAGAAGAAGAAAAGTCTCCCTATTTCTTCTTCATTTTTTTTATACTAGTCTTGTCTCTGTGAATTTCCAGACGTTTTTTTCTGGAATAGTAATTTGTGCCGGTATTTTGAAACCACCCACCACCACCACCCCCTTTTTTTTTTCTCAGGCCCCCCACTCCCCCTTGCCCTCTCTGAAGAAAATGTGTACTTTTAAGCGTCCTCAGACCCAGATGGGACATTTATAAATGTACAGATTGGTGGGTCAATCAATCCTGGAGGTACTGCAATGCCAGGAAGTCCCGATTTTGTTAACAATACAGATGTATTGGTATAGCAGCCTGGCCCTCTCTGATTGTGTACTTTAGTAAAGCAATGATTATGTAAACACACACACACACACACACACACACACACACACACACACACACACACACACACACACACACACACACACACACACACACACACCCTGCCCTCTCTAAAGAAAATGTGTTTTAAACATCCTCTGACCTGGGTGGGACATTTATAAATGTACAGATTGGTGGCTCAATCCTGGAGGTACTGCAATACCGGGAAAGACCCGACTTCTTAGTAAAGCATTGATTATGTTAACACACACACTCTAAGCAATCGTGCAAAATGTATGCAAAATTTAAAGCAATGCTATATGTATCATCGCTCCCGTAACTCTTCTAACACCATGTGTTGTTGTTTTTACATGAATTCATTCGCATCGCAACGATTTTGAATTTTTAAAAAACCTCACAAATCACTCCAGCCATGCACACAAACAAAACATACATAAACAAAAGGAGAAAATGAAAGAAGATTACGGGTTTTTACTTCAGGTTTAGACATAGGAGAAGTGGTAGATCAGACTTTTTTTTATATATAGACTTTATATAGAAAAACTCTCTGTACACCGATTGGTTACCCCACAACAAACTGCTACAAAAGCAAAGTCAGAGGCAAAATTGTAGTCTAAGGGAGCGAAGCGAGTTTAGAAGTGACCAAGGTATGGTGTGCACACAGATTTACTACCCTTGAAGCAAATGCATCAAATTAACAGCTACCTATTAATTCCGGACATATATGGCCGGAACAACCTGAATGAGTTAATTTTTAGGTTGCCCGTTGCATCTCAACCGACAAGAGGGGAGTAACAATTTTCACTGAGCGCGCATACATTGCTCTAACAGAAGAAGCATTGACATAAGCTCTAAAGATAGACAAACACATGGCAGGGTGCTTGGCAGTGAATGTCTCTGCATTTGGTGGGAGTGTAGAGTGATGTCCTGGGCGAATGTATTCGCCCATGGTGGTGCTGGAAGAGTTGATTATATCTTCTTTAGGTTTAAGAGGGAATTAACCCTTTCACCGCCAAAGTCGCATTTTAGCACCACAGTGATTTAACACCCATGTCACTAAAAGGCATCAAATTGGGGTCTGTTATCCAAAGACCCTATTGTCTTAGTTTTGGGAAGTAAGGATAGATCTTATTTTATATATGTCACAGAAGAATCCCCAATACTGCAGATGGATTTTGTTCTCTACCCAGGTAAATTTAATGGACATTTTTGGCTGAAACATGGCTGGCGGTGAAAGGGTTAAGCATTTCCTTGGAAACAGATTAATGCACTGTCCAAAAAAAAGAAAACATACTTTTTTTTAAGAAGAAAGTTTATTTTGATTTTCATTATTTTCCAATTTATTCGCTTTGAAATATTTCAACCCGACTAGCGCTCAGTGCGTGCTCACACATGAGGCTTAAGAGTCAGTGAGCATTTTCCATACTTTGGATCTATCTTTTCAGCAGTATAACATCTAATGTGAAGAATTTTCAAAATATGTGTTTCTTCTTTTGGGGACAGTATAACTATAAGTATTTGAAATGAGTGTGTCTGTGTGTTTTTGAGAGAGAGAGAGAGAGAGAGCCCAAACCAGACAAAAAAGAACCAGTTTTGACTTTGAAAATGATTGTGTGTGTGCTATATAATATTGTGGGGGTTCTTTCTTGTGTGTGTGTGTGTGTTGCAGTTACCAGAAAACGTCGTCGGTGATGAAAACGGCGACAGAGAAAACATCCTCCGCCTTTTCCACCATGGGGGCTGCCGTCAGCAAGAAACTGGGAGACCTCAAGTGAGTTAGGATTGTTTTCTTTAAAATTAATCATGATAAACATGGGGAAAATGAACGATTTTACTTTAAACTCACTCGGGACTGGCCGAATTATTTCCCCTTGTTCTGTGGGGACTGGGCATTCGACTAGGTTCGTAAAATAATCACCAAAACCAAGTTATGAAGAGTTAGGCATCAATATTTTCAGAAAAGATTAGCAACACCATGCACTAAACGATCGTAAAATATCAGATTCCTTACCTTCGTCGTTTGTCTCCTATTGACGAAAACAGCTAACACATAGAAAGAAGGAAAATTTCACATTCCGATCTTTGACCCCCCTCTACAACCAAAGCTGAAAATAAAGTCTGCAATGATTGGTTGATTTCAAGAGAGGCAAGGTCAAAGCAAACTGAAAATAGGTTATGACTTCCCACCGGAAAGCTGGTTACACGCCATAAATCAAAACCTTGAAAACTCTTATGAGCCGGATCCGGGCCATTCGTCCCAAACGGTTGTGTGAGCCATGAGCCGGATCCGGCTCATTCGCCCCGAGTGAGTTAAACTCTGTTCTGTATTACATGGACTATAAGGCCATCCTTTTTTTTTTCTCCCCCAAACTAAGACCTTGAGTCTTATTAACCCCTGGCCCCTGTGGGCCAGCCTTCACGTGGCGGGGGTGTTCTCGACCAAGCTGTGCCCACCCCTTTTTCTTACCTTTCCTATTGTTCTGCCTACCATGTCTTTTACTATCTCTTTTTCCCCCCGTAAAGTCTCCCGACAAGATCTGCAGTTTTCCATTTCGTCTGATTTCTGTCTCCCCGGATCTTCAATCTGTTCTTTCATCTTTCCTTACAAATCTATCTTTTGAATGTTCCTTTTTTCTCTGATCTATCGGACAATTTATGACATGCCAGTTTTTTTTTTATTGTTCACTGGCGTCCACACGTGAGACCTTACGCACTTGAGTGGGCACCTGTTGTCCATTCTGCAGTGCATATTTGCCTATATGGCAATTTGTATATCTTTTGTTTTACTAGTATGTGTTTGTTATCCTTTTTTACTGTTTTTTTTTAACCTGGATCCGATAAATAGAGTAGAGTGGCTCAACGTTTCCAGCACTGTGTGGACTTATGTGCTATAATGATGGAGGTGTCATGTTATGAATTGTACCAAAGACTGTATAGGGGAAGATAAGCATCCGGTCTCTTTTCCCTATATGAGTAGTGAGGACAGAAACACTGGTTATGTCCCTTTGAAACAGTACACATTTTACACATCGATAGGCCAGTTGAATTCTCCGTTCAAGTTCCAGTCTGAGTTTTTGGATAGCCTCCACTGTGAAAAGTGTACTGGCCCCACTAACGATAACTCTATCATCCTGGTTCGCCGAGCTCTTAAGTAATCCATCTTACCCTTTTCGAATATCTTTGTACTGTATGTTTTGTTGTTTGCAGGGTGCTCATGGGTGTGTCAATGTGTGTGTCATGTGTGTCACTGTGTATATGTGCACAGTCACGGCTACGCCTTCATGGTGGCCTCCCAGCTGAAATGCTTTCAGGTTGTTGAACGTTGGTCAGATACATTGATGAGTGTTTTGTACTAAGTGGTCGAACTTTACGCGGTGACAGTCCTGAGATGACCGTAGCTGTTGACGGGACTGTAATGGAGAAAATTAAAATCATAACTAATTAACCCCTTGACTGCCATATAACGTCAGCAGGAAACTGGGAGACCTCAAATAAGCTTGTTTTTGTGTGTGTGTTTTAAATTAAGCATATGATATGGGGAAATGAATGATTTTACTTAAATTCTGTTCTCTATTACATGTACTTTATGGGCAGGCCATACTTTTTCTTTCACCCATTATAACTTCTGACTGAATTCTAAAATCTCACACACACACACACACACACACACACACACACACACACACACACACACACACACATTGGACATTATTATTTTTCGCCGCCAATGTTGCATTTTAGCACCACAATGGTTTAACACCCATGTCACTAAAAGGCATCAAATCAGGGCCTGTTATCCAAAGACCCTATTTTTTTAACGTTTGGGGAGTGCAAAGTGAGAGGAAAAATCCCCTGTACCCAGTGACGGGGACAAGAGAAATGCAGCGAAGTAAGTGAGTGCTGTTGACGTTGTTGCAGGAATTCCCAGGCCTTCAAGTCCATGGAGGAGAAGGTCTCCACTTCGTACGCCAGTGTCAAGGTGTGTGTGCGCGCGTGTGTATGTGTGTGTGTGTGTGTGTGTTTCATTTAACGTCTATCCACTTCTCATGATATTAGACGTGTGTGTGTGCACGCGCCTGCGTGTGTGCATGCGTGTGTGCGTGTATGTGTGTGTGTGCGTGCGTGCGTGTGTGTGTGTGTTCTGTGTGCGTGTGTGTGTGTACGTGTGTGTGGTGTGTGTGTGTGTGCATGCGTGTGTGTGTGCGTACGTGTGTGTGTGTCTGTGTGGTGTGTGTGTCTGTGTGCATGCGTGTGTGTGTGTGCGTACGTGCGCGTGTGTGTGTGTGCATATGTGTCTGTGTGTGTGCGCGTGTGTGTGTGTGTGCACGTGCATACAATTTCCTGATCAGTAGAAGGTTAACTCATTCGCATTGCAACGATTTTGAATTATTCCAAAAACCTCACAAATCACTCCAGCCATACACACAAACAAAACATACAATATAAACAAAAGGAGAAATGAAAGAAGATTACGGGTTTTTACTTCAGGTTTAGACCGGAAAGTGGTAGATCAGACTTGTTTATACATACACTTTATATAGAAAAACTCTCTACACCGATTGGTTCCCCCACAACAAACCACTACAAAAAGCAAAGTCAGAGACAAAATTATGGTCTAAGGGAGCGAAGCGAGTTTAGAAGTGACCAAGGTATGGTGTGTACACAGATTTACTTCCCTTGAACTTAAAATTTGTACTGCTGCTTATATGTATGAATTCTCAAACAACAACAAAAGAGTCAGTATTGGTTTTTGGGAGAAAAACCCCACAACCAATCCCTTGAATGTTGAGGGTCTGAATGTGGTGTATGTATGAACCATGGTGTACTATAGAGGTGTATCTATTGTTATCCTTGTGGCGGCAGACGTCCAAATCTATAGAGGGCTTGAAAGAGAAGTTGGTGAGTTGAAGATTAGGCCTGTTGTGATTCATGAGTCGTTCACAGCTGTTGTCTGCTTGTTGTTGTTCAATGTTTGCACTTTCTTTTTCTTGGCTCCACTACTATGGAAAGAAAGAAAAAGCGGTGACTGCTGGATCCTGTTCATAAACGCTGACCTGTGATGGAAGAAGGTGGATCCTTGGAGGAGGTTGGATGATGAGTACCGTATTTTTCGGACTATAAGGCGATATTTCTTTCTCCAATTTCGACCTATGCGCCTAATAAACGAGGGCGCCCTATAAGTGAACAAAATCGTGAGAAGAGAGGCAACGATTGCCGTACTCAGTACAGTCTACTGTGAGTCACAACATCGAAAGTGGTAACGAGTCGCCAATACGACGAATACTCATGTTAGTTAAAATGCTTCAAAATCCCTATTATCATCCGAGATACCGTCCAAAAGATGCCACAACCCTTCGTTGGATGTAAAAAGCATCGTTGTAGAGCTTAAAATACCATAATTCTACCAGTTTTTGCGAAGAAAAATCCAAACACAACAACCGGAAGCCGCAAAAACGGAAGTTTCGATTATTTGAGAAGGGAGCCAACTCTCGTTTACGACAACAAAATGGCGATCGGTAGTCGTTTACAGGATGTGTACGGGCTTCAAACTTCGACTTTCTGTTGTAAGATGTGTATCGCCTTATAAACGAGGGCGCCTTTTACTTGGATTTTGTCAGATTTGTCTTGAAAATTGCCCTTTTCGCCTTATGCACAGCAGCGCCTAATGAGCCGAAAAATATGGTAACTGTTTCGAGCATAGCACAGTCTGACGAAAAGCTATGCTCGAAACGGTTACCGTACTTTTCGGATCATTAAGCGCTGCTGTGTATAAGGCGAATAGGGCAATTTTGAAAAAAAAATCAAGTAAAAGGCGCCCTCGTTTATAAGGCGATACACACCTCGCAAAAGAAAGTCGAAGTTTGAAGCCTGTACACGTCCTGTAAACGCTTACCGACCGCCATTACTGCTGTCATAAACGAGAGTTGGCTCCCTTCTCAAATAATCGAACTTCCGTTTTTGCGTTGTTGTTGTTTGGACTTTTCTTCGCGAAAACTGGTAGAATTATGGCATTTTAAGCTCTACAACAATACTTTTTGCATCCAATGAAGGGTAATTCATCTGTTGGACGGTATCTCGGATGATAATAGGAATTTTGAAGCATTTTAACGTGAGTATTCGTCGTATCGGCGACTCGTTACCACTTCCAATGTTGTGACTCACAGTAGACTGTACTGAGTACGGCAATCGTTGCCTCTCTTCTCACGATTTTGTTCACTAATAGGGCGCCCTCGTTTATTAGGCGCATAGGTCGGAATTGGAGAAAAAAATATCGCCTTATAGTCTGAAAATTACGGTAGTCATCCAACCTCCTAGGATCCTCCTTCCTCCATCACAGGTCAGTGTCCCCTACGGAAGTTCTTTTTAGTCCCCGAGCCGAAGGTTCGGGGAGCTATTGTTTTTGTCTGGTCCGTCCGGTGTCCGTCCGTCCGGCGTGCCTCCGTCCGTCCGGCTATTCATCCGTTTTTCTCAAAAACTATTCAGTCTATCATCATCAAATTTGGTATACTAGTTTGCCAAGATGCAAGCTATCCACTGATGTATTTAGTTTTACATTAAGGTCAAGGTCGCGCCAGTTACGGGGTTCAAACCCCGAAACACATAATCGCTAATATCTCGCGAAGTTTTGCATGTATTTTAATGCAGTTTTTTTTCACAACATTTCTTGATGAATGGTCTATAACACAGTTGTCATGAATTTTTCTGTGCGCATGATCGCGCGCGCTCAAATCACGGGTCCGAACCCCAAGGCTATATATAAAAAAACTATTCAGTTACGTGCTGTTTTGATGCGTTTTTATGTAAATGTACAGCCGACACATTCCGATTTCGGAGTACATCGGCGATGCTGCGAGGGGACTTTGCAGCCGCTCGGCGTTGTACTTGTCTGTTTTTGCGTGTGTCTGTCTTCTGTCTGTCACTTGATAGGATAACTGAGGAAAACTGTTATCAGATTCAAGTTATTCACTTGATAGGATAATTGAGGAATGTTTTTTTTTATCAGATTCAAGTTAAATTCACTTTATAGGATAATTGGGTGAAGTTATTTTATCAGATTCAAGTTAACCTTTTCACAGCCAATGTCGCATTTTTGCACCACAATGGTTTTAATAACACCCATGTCACTAAAAAGCATCAAATCGGGGTCTGTTATCTGAAGACCTTATTTTCGTAATTTTGGGCAGTAAGGATAGGCCTCAATATATTTATGACGATATAACTTGGCCAGACTCCTGTCCCTTTTTTATCACGCGACTTACGTTTGCTTCTTGCAAGGTTTTAAAACGAATTAAAACTGCTTTTTGACCGTACAATGCTTTTTAGATGTTTGTGGGTGGTTGTTGTTTTTTCACTGGCTGTTGTCAACACAGTGATGTAATTCTTAGTGATGTAATACAGTGGAACCTCCCTTATAAGACCCCATTACAGTGGAACCTCCTTTATAAGACCCCCTTATTACAGTGGAACCTCCCTTATAAGACCCCCATTACAGTGGAACCTCCCTTATAAGACCCCATTACAGTGGAACCTCCCCCTTATAAGACCCCATTACAGTGGAACCTCCCTTATAAGACCCCATTACAGTGGAACCTCCCTTATAAGACCATTACAGTGGAACCTCCCTTATAAGACCCCATTACAGTGGAACCTCCCTTATAAGACCCCATTACAGTGGAACCTCCCTTATAAGACCCCCTTATTACAGTGGAACCTCCCTTATAAGACCATTACAGTGGAACCTCCCTTATAAGACCCCATTACAGTGGAACCTCCCTTATAAGACCCCATTACAGTGGAACCTCCCTTATAAGACCCCATGGTAACAGTAGAACCTCCCTTATAAGACCCCATTACAGTGGAACCTCCCTTATAAGACCCCATTACAGTGGAACCTCCCTTATAAGACCCCATTACAGTGGAACCTCCCTTATAAGTGGAACCTCCCTTATTTACAGTGGAACCTCCCTTATAAGACCCCCCATTACAGTGGAACCTCCCTTATAAGACCCCATTACAGTGGAACCTCCCTTATAAGACCCCATTACAGTGGAACCTCCCTTATAAGTAGACCTCCCTTATTACAGTGGAACCTCCCTTATAAGACCATTTACAGTGGAACCTCCCTTATAAGACCCCCCTTATAAGACCCCCTTACAGTGGAACCTCCCTTATAAGACCCCATTACAGTGGAACCTCCCTTATAAGACCCCATTACAGTGGAACCTCCCTTATAAGACCATTACAGTGGAACCTCCCTTATAAGACCTCCCATTATAAGACTCCCTCCCACTTAAGACATTTCTCTGAGACATTGCCCTTCTTTGGAAGTATTAAAATTACCTCCCTTATAAGACCCCTCCCTTATAAGACCTCATTTTGGATGATTTTTGAAGGTCTTATAAGGAAGGTCCCACTGTAGCACTTGTCAGTGTTTTCTGTATCTGAGAATATACAAGTGCACAAGTGTATATCAAGGTACAAACCAAATGAGCTGTTTCTCTCTTTTTTTGGGTGTGTGTGTGTTTTGGTGTTATTTGATAGACGACTTTTCTGCCGAAAATGTTGTAGTTATTATACTCTGTATGTCTATAAATACATAAGCGTCACATGACGCTTTTTGTGTATTTGTTTTTTTTAATTTTATGTTAACCCTTTCACCGCCAATGTCGCATTTATGCACCACAATGGTTTAACACCCATGTTACCAAAAGGCATCAAATTAGAGTCTGTTGTGACCCTATTTTCTTAATTTTGGGAGGTAAGGCTAGGCCTTACTTTATACATGTTACTGCAGAATTCACAATATTGCAGATCATTTTTTCTTTACCTAGCTAAATTTAAGGGTATTTTTGGGTTGAGAAATGACTGGCGGCGAAAGGGTTAAGTAACAGAAATTTTTTTCTCTTCTGTATCTTAGTTGAATTATTGGTGTTGTTACTGCACTGATTATGTGTTCTGTTCATTGTTGTAAGTGTAATGCATTTTCTTCTGTGCATGCCAGGGAAAAACATGTCCTCAAAACGGACATGACATAGCTGTTGTGTGTTATGTGTAAAGTATTGGTATTATTATTAGGTATTAGGTACTTTATAGTCACAGAGGAGTCTCTGTGAAATCCGGGTTGCTCCCACCTGGAGAACGTGTCGCAGCCAGAGGCGCGCCACCCTTTTTTTTCTTTTCTTTTTTTTGCATGCGAGTTTTGTGTGACCGATGAGGAAGGAAAGGGGGGGAGGGGGGTAAATTTTGACCAAATGACAACTTTAATCGTTGCCACTGGGTTTAACATGTGCTAAGTGCATGGGCACACGGGACCTCGGTTTATCGTCTCATCCGAAAGACTCCACGTTTAGACCATAAGGCCTAGTGCAAAGTGAGAGGGAAAAATCCCCTGTACCCAGGATCGAACATGGATTTACTTGACACGAGGCGGAAAAGAGATAGGACAAAACTGTCCCGAGACCAGAGAAATCAACAGGACAATTCTTGCAGAAATCAATAAGCGTGCCAGTGTTTAAATTTTAATCATGCGTGTGCGCATGCATGCTTGTGTACGCGTGTAAGCAGATCAACTTAACATTGTTCTTGAATCTATTACAGTTTCAGCATCATAAAACAACTTGTACGTTGCTTTTGGTGTTGTTTGTTAAAGATTTATGAGGAAAGAAATTATGTAAATTTCGCACACACACACACACACACACCACCCCCCCCCAACAACAAAAAAGAAGAAAACTTGAGTTGAATATTGACACAATTCTGTTGTCAGTTTATGATTGCTTTTTTTTTTAGACGCGTGAAAAGATTTTTATTTTTTGGTAAATGATCATATTTTAGGTGACAGTTGAATTATCCATCCTATCATGCATTTTTCTTTGCCTTTATATATACCGTAAAATGCGGACTGTAAGCCGCTACTTTTTTCCTCAACTTTGGCCCATGCGGCTTATAGACTGAGTTTTTTTCCATTCTACATTTATCAGTATGATTAAATCTGTTTATGGCCACATTCTTCAGCCTGTTTTGAGCTTCTTTAGACTCAAAACTGGTTTTGGTAATCAATAGATTCAAATCTCATGTTTAAAGTGTCTGAGAACATTAAATATTCATGTTCTGATAGGAGAATTTCTATATTTGTGTTGCTTTGTGCACATGCAATTTTCTCTGCAGCTTATAAACTGGTGCGGCTTATATGTGAATAAATACCTAATATTTTGTCAATTTAAGGGATGCAGCTTATATACAGGTGCGTCTTATAGTCCAGTTTTTACGGTAATATGGTAATTATGCATTGTTGCTTCGCTGTGTGTTTTTCAGTCGAAGGTGGCGGGCAGCAAGTCAACAGATGACATCGACGCCGCCATACAGGAAGCTAAAGAACAGGACCCAGGTAGCCCCGCCTCCTCCCCAGCCGACCCCTCCGCGCCCCCCACTGAAAAAGTGCCCCTCTAAATTTACCCCCCCCCCCTCCTTGCCAGCCTTCCATCCTCTCCCTCCCTCCCTCCCTCCCTTCCTTTCAGTCACCTACTGACCAACTTTCATTTTTCGCTATACATATTAAATATGATTTTTTTAATTTTTTACTTTATTTAACCCCTCTCCTTTCTCCCTTCCAGTCATCTGCCTCTTAATTTTTCTTTTTCCGCTATACACCAATCTTTCGGTAAAATGCAGACTATAAGCCGCCAGTTTTTTTTCTCAACTTTGGCCCATGCGGCTTATAGACTGATGCGGCTTATCTGCAGATTTTGTTTTCCATTCTACGTTTATCTGTATGATTAAATCTAACTTTCTGGCCACATTCTGCAGCCTATTTTGAGCTTCTCTAGGTAATCAATAGATTCAAATTTTATAGTATCTGAGACAGACCTGTTTATCCTCCCGGTTTTGCCGGAATTATCCCGGGAATTTGCAAAAATTCTGGGTAAAATAATAAATTCCGGGTGAACACTGAAAATCCCGGGATTTTGAAAAAATGTCTATTATTTGTTTCCGTTAGTATGAAAAGATGCAAGGGTTGTAGTTTTGCGCCAAACATGTCGTCAGGCAAGTCAACCGCAGGCGGCAAGCGACAGAAATCTTCGACAAACGACAGCAGTGATAGGGTGAAACGGCCAAAAGTGAAGCAGAAGTTTTCTCAAAAGTATTTGAAAGTGCCAGGAATAACAAGTTCGCGTTTGGGAGACGAGTATGTACACTGCAAGTACTGCAACGTGGACTTCAAATTTTTGCATGGCGGCATAAGCGACATTGCGATGTGAATTATGTTTTTTTCTTCTCAAATTCCGGGGTTTTCTGTGGCAAATTCCAGGTTGTTTATTATACGGGTAAACAGGTCTGCTGAGAGCATTAAATACTCGTTTTCTGACAGGAGAATTTACGTATTTGCGTCGCTTTGTGCACATACAATTTTCTCTGCGGCTTATAAACTGGTGCGGCTTATATGTGAATAAATACCTAATGTTTTCTCGATTTAAGGGATGCGGCTTATATACAGGTGCGTCTTATAGTCCAGTTTTTACGGTAATTTACCCCCTCCCCTTCCTCCCTTCCAGTCATCTGCCTCTTTTTTTTCTTTTTTCCCCGCTATGCACCAATCTTTCGGTTCCCCCCACCCCCCACCCACTTCCACGCAACATTTTGTTGTCTTTGAAAGTCTGTCATATGATATCGCGCAATCTGTGGTAATGTATACATTTTGTGTTCTATTAATTTGAGAGGATGATTGCCTTTAGGACCATTTCTTTTCTCTCTTTTTTTGTGGAGGGGTGGTTTGAAATGAATATGTGGGGGGTTGTTTTAATATTACATGTATCATTATTATTATTATTAAGTCTGTTTGTTTGTTTGTTGTTTTTGGGGTTTATTTGTTGTTGTTTTTTTAACCTTTTAGTTTTCAACTCTTCTATCTCTCAGTCTCACCTGTCTTTGGGATGATAGTTCAACAGTTTACTCTTCCTTTTTTTCTTTTTAAATGGTGATGTTGAATGGATTTTTGTGTAAAGTGTGTGAATGAAATTTGAGGGGATAACGATATCGAATGGTTTGAGGCTTATAAAATAAATGAATCGCGTGTAATAAATAATTCAGAAACGTTTTTCTTGTCGTTTTTTTCAGTATTGATGTTACTGCTTGTCTTCGCTTACATACAGCGTGTGAAATAATTAAATGTTATTTCCAAGTGCTTCTTCTGTATTTTTCTTTTACTTCTTAACATGTGTAGATATGTAAATATGAAATAGTGAGGCCAAGAGAGAGGGTATAGTGAAATGAATAAGGGGAACCAAAGTTATTGATGCAGACCTGCCTACCCATACGATTTTTCCGTATTTTGTACACGATTTTGAGCCCCAGTACGGTAAATGGAAAATTAATACGGCAAAAATTTGAACTTGAGGTCTTCTAAGATCAGTCAAAATCGAGTGTTTTTCGTCATTTCGCATGGCGGTTTAATGTTCTGTAATGTTCCGTTTTTGGGTCTCCTTGCAAAATATGGAATTTTAAGAAAAAGTACGGAAATGTTTTTGGTGGAGTACCTAAAAAAGAAATTGGGGGTAGGCAGGTCTGTTGATGGCACCGATTCGCCTAGCAAAGTGAAAGTAGTTGCCACAATACAGACCCAAGTTCATCCTCAAGTTTTGTGTAGATATGTGTTTGTAAAATCTTGATTTTTTTTTGGTGTGTGGGGGGTCCCTATCTCAGATCTGGGTTAAGAGGGGACAGCAAGTTGTAGCAGTCTGATTTGCCTCGGATTCAGCGGCAAAAAGATGTGTAGACCGTTTTTGAGATTCAAAGGATTTGGGGTGTGGCTCGAAAGATAGTTCAATGTTTTGCTTTGAATGTATCAAGACGTATTTTTTCTTGTCCTACAGCAGTCGATAGAAAACGAGAAGAAATTCAACAAGTTGAAGAAAAAGAGAGCTTCTATAGACATGTTGTCATTTTCTTGGGTTAGGGCGATAGCAAGCGTACTCTGTGTTGTTGGTTTTTTATTCATCATATTGACACACATTGTCATTTTTCTACCATCTTGAAAAATGCCAACTGATTATCATCAAATTGTATGCGAATTAACGTTCAGCGTTTGAGAATAACTTTCTATTTATTGTTGGTTGATGTTTTTGTTGTTGTTGTTTTTTCTCTGGTGTTGTCAACTTGGAACGCTTCTTGAGATTTTCAATATATTCAAAACAGATTGAAAGATTTTAATGAATACATTCCCCGTTTTGGTGTGGGTTGGGGTTGGGTTTTTTTTGGGGGGGTTGTTTCGTTTTATTGTGGAAATTTATTCATAGACATAAGCGATGTTCCGTAGTTTTTGTTTGCATGGTTTTTGGTTCGGCATATTGGAATTAATTTGACGCATGATTCGTCTACATCTCATTATTTTAATTTCAATTTTGCAACAATGTTTTGTTTTCTTTAATTTAAGGCATTGGTGTTCATGATTTCATCTCTTTTTTTTTCCTTGTACTCTTTTTTTGCGCCTTCCTCCTCTTTTTGCTACCTTTGCTCAAAGGTTCGTTGATTTTATGTATTACTCCTAGTCCATTCTTCTGCCGTAAGGTTTTTGTTTTAAAAATCTTCGACAGTTTTCTCCTTTGAGCTCCTCCGAAATCGGAATGTGTCGGCGGAATGCAGCGAGAGACCAGTGAAAACTGGAAAACGGACACATACGTACCCATTGTGGCCTTATGGCCCGGGAACGCAGAAGAAGAAGAAGTTTTAGCAGCAGATGTATCCTGGGAACGCAGAAGAAGAAGAAGTTATAGCAGCAGATGTATCCTGGGAACGTGGAAGAAGAAGAAGAAGTTTTAGCAGCAGATGTATCCTACACTCTGGCTGCTTTGAGGGCGAACATTAAACCATGAGTATCATTTCGCAAATCAAGATAAGCTGGAAGTTGGTCAAACGATTGATCCAAATTGTGCAGGGGCTTTCAGTATCAGAAAGGGTCCTCTACCCCCCTACCCCACCTCCTTACCCACACAACTTCCCCTCCTCCGTCCTTATCCCCCCTCCCCCCAATATCAGTAAAGAGAAGAAATGATGTCAGGCATCAGAATTGTCAGAGGATTAAGAATTTATGACAGCGGATTGGCTTCTCTTGCCAGAGGCTTTGCCTTTTTATTGAGCGTTACCCTTTGTGTTAAATAGCATTGAAAAGTGATTTCTTACTATATTGTTTTTGGTGGTGTTGGGAACTGATTTCAGTGTTGTCCCTCTTCAGTCTGGGGCCTTGATGGCCCTTTTACCGCGGTTTTCAGAGGATTGGACTTCAGACTATTCTGATGCCTGGATGTGCACTCATCTTATCACTCCTAACATCTCTATCTTCTCCTCTTTCACAGCACAAACTTGTTTTGTTTTGGTCACTTTCTTTACCCCCTTTTCTTTTCTTTCTTTTTTAAACTACTGAACAGATTACGGAGAAATCATCCGATGGTAAGCCAACAAGAAAGCCATTCTCCTGACATCTTTTTCTTTTAGTTCTCAAGTGTCAATGTGTAAAATGTCAGTTCACCTTGCCGCACGAAAAAATAGAAGAAAAAAACAACATCACTCCCTTTAGAATGCAGAGACAGAATTGTATTGTTGTGCTGGTTGGCAATATCGTTTTGGTTTTGAAGCGTTTTTTGCTCAATGTTATGAAGCAAACATGCGAGGTGTGTCAGCCTGTGGTTGGTTGGAAACGTCTTCTGTTGATGTCGGAAAACTTAACATCCGTGGTGTGTGCCTGCGGTTTGTACCGTTTCACGTCAATGATGTAAAACGTACGGCCAATTTGCATGTGCCTGTGACTTGAATTTGGGGGGGAGCCTCAATTCTGCATATCGTCGGTGAAATGCAAAAACCTCGTATCTTGATTTTTGGGGGGTTTGAGTTAGATACGTAGTTAGCTCTCTAAATTTTTCCCACCACCTTCCACCAAAAGCTTGTATCTCTAACGACTTTCTATCTGGGGTAAATGAGGTTGTGAAAATAGGAGAAAAACTCGTAAGTCCCGATATTCAAATATAGTTAAGGACAAAAGCCTCGTATCTTTGTTCTTTTCAAGTCTAAAATAATTTTTTTAGTAATTTTAACGAAATCCAGGACTAAACTTGCAATGTCTTGAACAACAGTGCTTGTAACTTCCTCTAATCTGTCACTCTCTTTGACTCTGCCTTTTCCCTTTGCTTGCTGTCATCTGCTATCATTCTGTCTCACTGGTCCATTCTCCTGCCTTTTTTTCTATAAATTGTTACAAAGATTTCTTCAGCCGAAGTCGAACATGCTGGGCCTATTTCTTAGGCGCATAACGGCAGCACGACACATCTACGCTCATGTGACAGGAAACTGAGCGAAGAAGAAGAAGATACAAGGTTTTTGAATTTTCACCAACGATATGCAAAGTGCCTGTGGTTTGACTTAGCGTTTGTCAGTGCATGAATAAAACCGGTTTAGCGCTACGCAGTTTGTGCTTGTGTCTCCTTGTTTTCTTGCTCCTTTCCACGTCTCCTTCAATGTGTTTCGATCAGTGTGTTCTTACTCCTTTCCACGTCTCCTTCAATGTGTTTCGATCAGTGTGTTTTATGCGTATCTAGTTACAAATCACTCGCACGTTTCCTTTTCATTCTTTTTTTATTTTGAAATGACTGAAGACATGTTTCCTTTGCCTCTCCTATACCTTGCAGTATGCATGTTGGTTGAAGTAAATTTTATATCAAGAGGCCTTCATGTGGACTTCAGCTTCTTTGTGTGTGTGTGAAAGTACTGGTCATTTTTTAGGTTTGTAAGTCGAGAAATACAATTCATTCACTCTGTCCCTTTCTCCCCCCCCCCCCCCCCCCCCCCCCCCCATGGGGATACCAGGGAGCTTTTATATATAGTTCCCCCACCTTCTGGAAGTATGGTGCTTGTAACTTCCTCTCATCTTTCACTCTCTTTGACTCTGCCTTTTCCCTTTGCTGTCACCATCTTTCTGCCTAACCGGTCCATTCTCCTGCCTTTTTTTCACGAAACACTTTCAAAACGATTTCCTCCAGTCGAGGTCGGACTTGCTGGGCCTATTTCTTAGTTAGGCGCATAGCGGCAGCATGATGCATCTGCGCTCATAATTGATAGGAAACTGTCTGAGCGATCAAAGAAGAAAGAAGAATGTCCCTTTCGTGGTGCTGGGTCACATATAAACTAAACGAATGGGTTTTTTGTACAGAACTTGTGGATTGCAGATCTAATGTACACAATTCTTTAGAGCTTGTGATGGACATTTATTGGACATTGTGCATGCTGCTTGGCCGTTTTTTCTAATTTGCTGTCACCTTCATTACGAGCGTGAGCACATTTTATTGTCAATAACTAAAAAGAAAGAAAAAAACAAGCTTAAATATTTTGACTAGTAAAGAAGAGAATCAAGCGCTTTTTCTGTTTTAAGGCCAATGTGAGTTGGGTTGAGGGCATTTCAATATTGAGAGCTGTAAAATTAGATGTATCTGTTGACGCTTCTTGCATAATGAAAATCCACTTTGCTCATAAACAAGTTAAATTTTCTCCATAATGAAAATCCACTTTGTTCATAAACAAGTTAAATTTCCTCCGTAATTAAAATCCACTTTGCTCATAAATAGGGGGGGGGGGGGGGGGGGGTCTTTCATAAAAATAGTTCCCCCACCTTCTGGAAGTTCTGTGCTTGTAATTTCCCCTAATATGTCACTCTTTGACTCTGCCTTTTCCCTTTGCTTACTGTCATCTGCTATCTTTCTATCTCACTGGCCCATTCTCCTGCCTTTTTTTCTATGAATTCTCTTACAAAGATTTCTTCAGCCGAAGTCGGACATGCTGGGCCTAACTATTTCTTAGTTAGGCGCATACCGGCAGCATGACGCATCTACGCTCATATGGCAGGAAACTGAGCGATCAAAGAAGAAATTTCCTCATGCACCTTACAATTTAGTACAAGGTTGTTTTGTTTTAGATTTTTTATAAGTTAAAGTTGCTTTCCATTTTACTTCATAAACTGTGACAGGATATTTGTTTGGCGTCAGATTTTGTTGTTGATGAAATAAAATACTGACTCCGGTTTACAGAAAAGTAGCAGTTGCTTTATGTAGGAGGTATTTACTGGATTTGGGGGCATGGTGTTTGTAAAAAAAAATATTGGAAGAATTTTTAAGCTGTGAAGATTATTTTATTTTATGCTATTTAATTTCTGCATGGGTTTCTTTCTCGAAGCAATACATTTGTTCAGTGGTTTTTGTTTTGTGTGTGTGTGATTTTTCCAATTTCAGTTATTGATTTGCATTGCATTTTGGTTTGGTTTTGCTTGCTACATGCCTTTTGTCAGCATCTTTCACCATTTTTATTCCCTTCTTCTGCTTTCTTTCTTTTTTTTGGGGGGGGGGGGAGGGGGGGGGGGGGTGTAAAGTTGGTTTGTACAGGTTTCTTGATTATTGTAAATATTTTGTTTTTGGTTACTGTTAGGTTGTTTTGTTGTATGTTTTTGTTAAAATTTTGTTTTGTTATTATGGATAAAGAAGGGATCTGTTTAGGCCGCATGAAATTTGATGATTTACATTTTTTTATTTTTAAGAAAAGGGTCAGGGCTTATTTCACGAAATGGAAGTTCGATTCGTTGAAATTGAAAGCCAAGAATATGAGGGGGGGGGGGGGGGGGGGGGGGGGGGGGGTGTCTAAACTACCACCTTAGCCATCTTGGTTTGCCTGGTTCAGACAGTTTAGCCGGTCAGGTAGTAATTCATTGGTTATGTCCCATTAATGCAAAATGCAGGCTCTTAAATGTTTTGAACACGCTAATTAGATTTGGAATGGATGTTTATTTTGTGTGCAAGGTTTTGTGGGAACAGTGTAATCTTTCGTGTCCATTTGAGATTGAGTTTAAAGAGCATGATTGCCCAATCTGACACATTCCATCGACACGTTTTGTCGAAAGAAAATGTTCAAGATGAAAAACTAGTCACAATGGTTGAAGGTTTCTTGAATTTACTGAGGCTCACAGAACTGTAGAATTTTGTAGATGTAATGTAAAAATGATTGCAAGTTTTGGAGAGAAAAAAAAAGTCCCTTGACTGCCCTATAAAACGTATCACATACTGACTTGATCACATGAAGAGGAATAACCCCAATATTCTGGTTTTTGCTCTTAACAGTCAAGAGAGTTATACCCCCAGACCATTTTGCCAGATTGGCTCTATCAGTTGTCTTTTTCATGTCATGATTTGTACAATGATTTTTTCTTTTTCTCTGGCAGTCAAGGTTTAAAAATAATAATCTTACGATTTTACAACCCCCGTTGTTTTGTGGTTGCTGTCGTTTCTTCCGTTTTCAAAACCTAATGTTTATTTTACATCATGGTAGTCATATCTACAGGAAAAAAAGAGGCTGTTATGCTGTGTTTTTGGATATATAGATATTTCGTCTTGATTTTAACACACTTTGGACTTACATACAGACATCAACAAATGTTAAGGACCCCCAGTTCGATACATTCAGGTGTTTTTTTAGCGAGACATTTTGAAGGGGTGTTTAGTTTTGTGCAGTTTTGCATACACATCAAGTATGATCAACACTTTTTCTTCTATCGGGTTCCCTATCTTGAACCACTGATTGAAAACTGGACATTTGGCCTGGGAACGCAGAACCATTGTTTATGAAATATGGAGACATTTTGCCAAATCATTTGCTTTTCAAAATAATACATTCAGCATGCTGTTTATTGGGTGCATCAGACCTTAAACCTCTACTCAATTTGAACCTCTACTATTCAAAATTGAAAATAATGCTCTAATTACTCATTTTCAGTTAACATTGTTTGATGGTTTAATGAATAGAACTACACAGTTTGCACCCAAACTACTCATTTCAGCTATCCAGACTACTCTAAAGACTTGTGATGGGGTAAACAGGTCTGGTTAAGGACCACCGGTTCAATACGTTCTTTAAAAAATTAAAAAATAAAGATTAGCGATACATTTTGAAGGGGTCTTTAATTTTGTAGGAACGGTAGCAGATTTATTTAGGCAAGAGTGAGCACAGATCATGACCAGGGCCTGTATTCATGTCGAGATAGCATGAGACTTAGCATGATGCTAACTTAGAAGCTCTTCCAAAAGTCCTATTAAATCCTATAGGACATTGGAAGAGCTTCTAAGTTAGCATCATGCTATTTTAATAGGACTTTTGGAAGAGCTTCTAAGTTAGCATCATGCTAAGTCTCATGCTATCTCAACGTGAATACAGGCCCAGATGTGCAGTTTTGCATGCGCCTGTACATTTGATTTTTTTGTTTGTTTTCCCTAACTTGAACCAATGTTTACCGAGTTCCCCCGTGGGGATACCGGGAGGTCTTTCGTATAAATAGTTCCCCCACCTTCTGGAAGTTATGTGCTTGTAACTTCCTCTAATCTGTCACTCTCTTTGACTCTGCCTTTTCCCTTTGCTTACTGTCATCTATCTTTTCTATCTCACCGGTCCATATTCTCCTGCCTTTTTTCTATAAATTCCTACAAAGATTTCTTCAGCCGAAGTCGGACATGCTGGGCCTAACTATTTCTTAGTTAGGCGCATAATGGCAGCATGACACATCTACGCTCATGTGACAGGAAACTGTCTGAGCGAACGAAGAAGTAGTTTACTGAGAAATGGAATATAGAGATTTTGCCAAACTGTAGACTTTTCAAAATAATGCATTCACCATTGGGTTCATTGGGTGAATGGACTCGAAGGAACTCCTCACATTCGCTGCTAACGCATTTATAAGCAAAATGTCAGCGTTGTACACCTGAAAACTCCATTAGCGAAATGCAACGTTTGTTTCCACAAAACAAGTTTTCTTTTTTTCTCACTGGTCCTTAATTTTTGTTGACGTCTGTATAATTAATGTAATTGTATGCGTACAGTATATTTCCTCCAAAATAATTGTATTTTTTTCTTGTGGTTTTGGTTTGTATTTGCGATTGTTGTAATACCTTGCATTATGTCATCGAACGTGGGTTCTGTTTACAAGCTTTGCAATTATTGCGGAGATGGTTTGTGCAATTTTCTGTTGGCGGAAACGGACGAGTCGTAGAGTAGTAGTAAAGGCTTGCTCACACTATCCAATTTAGTCGAAAGAATCGGATTGTATCACTAACTGAACATTCGAGGGTTAGATGCCAGTAAGGGATGCCGGCGAGAACGGTCTATCTCAAAAGGAATATCGTCGGTGAAATTCACAAACCTCGTATCTCAATTTTGGTAGTTTTGAGAAAAATGAAAAGAAGTTTTAAAAATGTAACCACAATTTATTAACGATGACGAATAATTATGTTGTTCAAGACATTGCTAGTTCAGTCCTGAATTTTTTAATTATTATTTTAAATACTTGAAAAGAACGAAGATACAAGGTTTTCGTCCTTAAGTAGATCTGAATTTGGGACTTAAGAGTTTTTCTTCTATTTACACAACCTCGTTTACCCCAGATAGAAAGTCGTTAGAGATACGAGCTTTTGGTGGAAGGTGGCGGGGGAAGTTAGAGAGCTGACTGTATTTTAACTCAAACCCCCCAAAAATCGAGATACGAGGTTTGTGAATTTTACCGACGATATGTAAGGGGTGCCTGCGAGAACGGTCTTATCTCAAAAGGAATAAAGAACACATATAGACAGTTCTGGCATTCACCCCTCGGACTATGTATTATATTATTCTCAGGTGAAAACCAGAATGTACTTAGTATTATCAGCCTTTTTTTAAAAATTACATTTGTCACCCAGCACCACGAAGGGGACATTAAGTGTCAAAATGACCACTGAGTTGGTTGGTTGGGTGACTGTCGGACATTTTGATAAATCAGTCCAAATTTAGCCTATCCTAAGTAAATGTATCAACCTACACCTTTCAAGATTATTTAGAGATCATATTAAAGATTATCCTTTATGGATATGAAATATAAGATGGTAGAGAGCAGGGAAATACCCACAACTCAAAATTGATTTTTTTTTTTTTTAATGAGATTTTTTTGACTTTGCAAGCCTGTTGTGAGAAATTAGCCCAGCAACTTAATGTCCCTTTCGTGGTGCTGGGTCACATTTGTGATAGAACTTTGTGGCTTTTTGTTAAAAAATTACTTCTTTTTTCTTTAATACTTGAAAAGAACGAAGATACGAGGTTTTTGTCCTTAAGTAGATCTGAATTTGGGACTTGCTGAGTTTTTCTTCAATTTACACAACCTCATTTACCCCCAGATAAAAAGTCGTTAGAGATGCGAGCTTTTGGTGGAATGTGGCGGGGAAAGAGCTATGTATCTTAACTCAAAACGCACACAAAAATTGAGTTACGAGGTTTCTGACTTTCACCGACGATATATCACAAGCCTCAAATTTTGTTCTGTGGTTAAAAAAAAGCTTTGACCAGATTGGACAGTGTGACAAGGGTGTTGGCAAATTAGAGGTTCACCATTATTTTATTTTATTTTAATTAATATTTTTGTGATTTAATCTTCATTTGTGCATGTTTTGTGTCTGTTTCACTCCCCCCCCCCCCCTCCTCAACATATGTGATTATGAAGCTAATTGTTATTAACAGAGGGAGGTTACTGTAATGGATGCTTTGAATATCCGGAGGGAGGTTAATGTAATGGATGTTTCAATGAGCGACGTAGCTGGCTCTTTTGCCCCGCCAGGTGGCATAACGCTCGAGTGGGGCTAATCCTATTTTCTTAGTTGGGGATAAAGAGAGAGAGAGAGAACTAAGAATATAGCGTGGTAAGCCCCTAGTGGTTTGACTGCCCCCTGGCGGTCAAATAATTGCCACAAGTCGACCATTGGGAGCAGAGATGCGAATGTATGTACATAACTTCTTCATTCAGTTTTGTCCATACTAACTTGGTTTCATTCAGTCATTACGTTGCGCGTCATGATACGGTGCGTTTTTAATGTGTGTGTGTGTCAACTTATTATTAATGACAATATTAAATAAACATCTTTAAATTCTGCAAATGGTGTGCAGTTTGAACAAAAGAAGTGAATGCTGGCATATATTTTTCCCCCTGTTGTGTTACAGTGGTACCCCTCTAGTACGACGCTCGCAAATGCGACTTCTCACATACAACTGATTTTTTTTTCCCGAACACATTCCACTATATATCCTATGCCGCAAATACGACTGTTCCCGAGTTCCGACTTACGACCCAATTTCAGGGGTTGAGATGCGACCGCAATCTTATCTTTTTGCAGTCAGTTTCGTGCAAATCGATCTCTCGATGAAAACAATTAACATTGGAAGAACGCGTCTGTGTTGTGGAAAGAAGTGAGAAAGGGGAGACTGCGATCACAATTGCGAACTCGCTCAGTGTCGGCAAAACACAGATCCAAAACATAATCAAGGATAAGGAGTCGATTAAATCACGATGGGAAAGTGGCGAGTGTGGGAGCAGGAAACTAGTGAAAGTAAGGAAAACAGAAACCATGGTCATCGACGAGAAAGTTTGGGACATGTCACATGCTTGGTTCTCTAAGACCACCCCTCAGATAAGACTTTTTTTTCACCGCACTTTCAAGGTCTTATTAGAGGGGTACCACTGTACATGATTTATATTCACCAAAATGATGCAAGTTGGTACCGTATTTTTCTGACTATAACCAAGGTGCACTTTATTCTAAGGCGCACCCCCCAAATCTTACACAAAGGTCAGATTTTGTTATTGTATTTTCTTACTATATTCGTAGTCATATCACATGGGTGCTCCTGGGAAATTTCTAAAAAGCCTGCAAGGGGGCGGCCCCGGCGGAGTGTAGAAGCAGCGCACACAGCGACACACACATCAGGCATGAAAACTACTGTTTAAAAAAAAAGGAGACAACTTTTTGACAAGGTTCACAAAAAGCATGCATTCTCGGCGGACGCCACCATGGAAATGACAACGGCGGAAGAGCAAAAAAGGCGCGAAATGAAGATTGTGCCGTGTAAAGATAATCTTGGTTCGGGTTTTTGGGGGGGGGGGTGTTTCGGCGGAGATTTTTTTTTTTCGGCGGAGATCGCTCAATTTCGAGGAAAAAAAATGGCGGAAACGGCAGAGCTGTTTTCATGCCTGCTCCTCAAATTCTCATAATCCGGCGACGCCAGCTCTAGGCAATTTCAAAATCCTGCAATTCAGGATGTCCTGCAAGTAGCATCCATATTATAAGGCGCAGGGGTCTGTTTCTTGGGGGAAAAAGTATCGCCCTATACTCCAAAAAATACCGTACCTGTGGGAGTTTGTACAAGACTGGGTAACAGGATGAGAGGGGGAGAGGGGGGCAGGGGGAAAAGTATCGCCCTATACTCCAAAAAATACCGTACCTGTGGGAGTTTGTACAAGACTGGGTAACAGGATGAGAGGAGGAGAGGGGGGCAGGGGGAAAAGGGTGCAGTATAGATGCGCTAAAACACCCCTGGTGTGACACCAGAAAATATTGGCACATAACGGCAGCATGACACATCTGCGCTCATAATTGACAGGAAACTGAGCGATCGAAGATCTTTGTCAAGGGAGTTAATTTTTTTATCATCATGTCCGTCTTTTTTTATGTAAAAAATGTCATGTATCGGTATGGCAATACAGTGGAACCTCCCTTATAAGACCTTCAATAATGGAGTGGTCTTAAAGGGAGGTAATTTTAATACTTACAAAGGAGGGCAATGTAGGTCTTATGTGGGAGGGAGTCTTATAATGGGAGGTTTTATAAGTGAGGTTCCACTGTACTGAGAAATTAAAGTTTACAAAGAAAGTTGTTAGGCGAAACCTGTTCACTAGTAGACCTACTTTGGTTTAATTCCATCAGTTTTTTAGTATTCAATATTTTTAAATTTTCTCACTGGGAATGTGGGATTACGTCGATATGGCTTGTTCTGTGAATCTGACATCGTGTGCCGCGCATATCTGTATTGCTAAAAATTTGGGACTTTACTGGTGTTGCACTGCCTCCAGGCATTGCCTCCAGGATCGTTCCCACCATCTTGACATCTACTAATGTCCTGTATGTGTCCGTTCCAGACCGGAGGACGTTACACAGATTTTCACGTGTGCAGCATCTGCAAGGTCTAAGGATTCATTGTACCAAGTTTCATCACGATGGGTTCATTGGTTTAGGCGCTATGTACTGGAACAACATGTAAGTCAGATACAAGGTTTTTGAATTTCACCGACGAAATGCAGAGGACAGAAAGACTCAAACAAAAACTCTTTTTTTTCTCTCGTGTTGTCTTAAAACTGTATTTTCAAACTTTTTTTCCCCTTTAAAATGAATTGAAGAATAAGTGATGACATCATATAATAATTTCAGAAACATTTATTTAACGGACCAAACAATAACGGTTAGTGCTAAGCTTTAAAACAAAAAAACAAAAAATGCCTAGAGAAGACCATGTTTGGAGCTCTGCACAATCAAAACGAACAAAACAACGCTAATACTTTAAAATACATAAGTTTTGAACAGAACCAATCACCTCATCACGGCATCACAGCGATAACACATGCACTTCATTCTTACATATATATAGCAAGAAAACCCTCAGCAATAATGTCAAATAAACTGCGAAACAAACCATTCACTCGTGCGCAATGTAAGTCTTCGTTCTAAGCACTCTCACACACACACACAAAAATTGTCTAAAATTAAAATCACCACACACCCAAGAAACAGCTTTCACCACCTCCCCAAAAGTTTTCGCTATTTTTTTAAACACAAATTGCACAGATTTTTCTATCACATTCTTTCATAAAAGAAAACTTTAGACAATTTATTAGACAATCTCTCAAACGAGAGAGAGCCAAGATCCATTATGTCATACTTCACATAAGTAATTGTGAATTGTTTCACCACAAAAAGTACTTGTATTTTCTTTCACTTAACCAAATATCCCAAAACATTCGCTCGATTCGATGAAACTTACCAAACGATCATCTAACCACAAACCCAATATCACGCTTTCCCAATAACACTTGTCAAATTTTCATTTTCACTAAAAACTCCAAACGAAATGCCAAACAATTTATTCTAACCAAAACCTCATTTTTCGATCAAACATTAAATAAAATAATAAAAATCCCATCAAACAAATTAAATGTACAAGGAAAATCAAAAAACGACTTTAAATTACGAGATTGATTACAAAAAGAAAAAGAATAAATAAACTTCTCGCCACCCATACATTACACCCAAATCGCAACAACAACAAACCTCTCTCTCATCTCACACTCGCAGACAGACAGACACACAAACAGCGAAGCAAAACTGGACTAAACACGTCTCTCTGGCTCCCTCCCTCCTGGACAACACACGCAGCACGCAGCTAGGCTGATTTTCTGAAACACACACAAAAACAAAATTTGACAATGGTGATTATTACAGTGGAACCTCCCTTATAAGACCTCCCATTATAAGACTCCCTCCCACATAAGACCTACTTCTCTGAGACGTTGCCCTTCTTTGTTAGTATTAACCCTTTCACCGCCAGCCATATTTCAGCCAAAACATTTCCATTAAATTTACCAGGATAGAGGACAAAATCCATCTGCAGTATTGGGGATTCTTCTGTGACATAAATAAAATAAGGTCTATCCTTACATCCCAAAACTAAGACAATAGGGTCTTTGGATAAAATGTGACAATGGTGATGATTATCATACACAAACAAAGAGAATTGAACAAGGCATTTCTATTTATTGCATTGTAATACCGTACTTTTAGGATCATTAGGCGCTGCTGTGTATAAGGCGAATAGGGCAATTTTCAAGAAAAATCTTTAAAAAAATGAAAGAAAAGGGCGCCCTCGTTTATAAGGCACCTCGCAAAAGAAAGTCAAACTTTGAAGCCAGTATGCGTCCAGTAAACGCTTACCGACCGCCATTACTGCTGTCATAAACGAGAGTTGGCTCCCTTCCAAATAATCAAACTTCTGTTTGTGCTGCTTCCTGTTGATGTGTTTGGACAGTTCTTCGCGAAAACAGGTAGAATTTATGGCATTTTATGCTCTACAACGATGCTTTTTACATGCAATGAAGGGATATGGCATTTGTTGGACGGTATCTCGGATGATAATGGGGATTTTGAAGCATTTTAACGTGAGTATCCGTCGTATCGACGACTCGTTACCACTTTCAATGTTGTAACTCACAGTACTGAGCACGGCAATCGATGCCGCTCTTCTCACGAATTCACATAGCATGCATCCTGTGGGTGGCGCTGCGCTCGAGGTGATGCGCTCTACGTGGGAGCATCCCACACTTCACAGACTATTATGTACAAAACACACACCAAAAAAACAAAAACAAATACAGTTCTGACTTCTGTCGAGCTGCTGGCTTGAACTTAAAAGCTAATATTGACCAGTGTGCGGCAGTGCGCGACATGTCCACACACAGACAAGTGCTGAAGCGTGAACAATGACAGAGCGGCACTGCCGAGTTGATGTGCGACATCATGGAAGGACGTGAGGTCACTGAACAGACGCACCATCCATGGAAGTGTCACTAGCCCTCTCTCTCTCTCTGTAATCAATGCTACAATTAAATAATAAAAAGATTCAAATATAACCAACACAATAATTTAAAGCCCATTCCACTATTCGGTAGGAGTAGGCTATGCTGTGCTGGTGGAATGGATGACACAAACTCGCATAGCATGCATCCTGTGGGTGGCGCTGCGCTCGAGGCGACGCGCTCTCCACGTGGGAGCATCCCAAACTTCACAGACTATTATGTACAAAATACACACACACATATAAAAAAACAAGCGCGAATTCGCAATAGTTTGTGGCACGCAGTCTATTTTTACCACTCCAATCACGAGTCACCTCCCCTGCCTTTTCAATAATTTTAATCTGTAAACCAGAATGTTATCTCTGCACCATTTCATAACTATTTTTATATCTTTTGGAAAACATTTAAAACTATGTATCCTACTTATACTCATCGAAAGAAGCACTGCATACTCGTCGTGTCTGTTGTAGTGTCTGTATTACGTATGTTTATTATTTTGTACGCTTTAAAATACATCATTTTAAAGAGCGGCCTCAATTTGAAGTGTAGCCTCGATTTGAAGTGCGACAATTTTGTCAATATGTGCGACAATTTTGGACCGACCGACAAAGTGAGTTATAGGTTTGTGGCTTGAGCCACAAACAAAAATCCAACAAACAAACACAGCTCTCACTTCTGTCAAGCTGCTGGTTTGAACTTAACCCTTTCGCCGCCAGCCATTTTTCAGCCAAAAAATGTCATTAAACTTAACTGGGTAGAGAAAAAAAATATCTGCAATATTGGGAATTCCTCTGTGACATGCATAGCATTAGGCCTGTCCTTACCTCACAAAGTTAAGAAAATAGGGTCTTCGGATAACAGGTCCTGATTTGATGCCTTTTAGTGACATGGGTGTTAAACCATTGTGGTGCTAAAATGCGACATTGGCAGTGAAAGGGTTAAGGCTAATATTGACCAGTGTGCGGCAGTGCGCGACATGTCCACACACAGACAAGTGCTGAAGCGTGAACAATGACAGAGGGGCACTGCCGGGTTGATCTGCGACATCATGGAAGGACGTGTGGTCACTGAACAGACGCACCGTCCATGGAAGTGTCACTATCCCTCTCTGTCTGGGTAATCAATAACAATTAAATAGAAAGATGATCAGTTTTATCCCCCAAAAAAGCAAATACAGCTCCAAATTCAGTCGAGCTGCTGGCTTGAACTTTAAGCTAATATTGACCAGTGTGCGTCAGTGCGCGACATGTCCACACACAGACAAGTGCTGAAACATGAATGACAGAGCGGCACTGCCGAGTTGATGTGTCACCACTCTCTCTCTCAACAATCAATGGTACAATTAAATAATAAAAAGATCCAAATTATAACCAACACAATAGCCCATTCCACTATTCAGTAGGAGTAGGCTGTGTTGTGTAAGTGTTGGTGGAATGGATGACACAAACTCACATAGCATGCGTACTGTGGATGGAGCTGCGCTCGAGGCGACGCTCTACGTGGGAGCAACCCGAACTTCACAGACTATAATGTACGAAATACACACACACACACACACAAAAAACCACACCAAACAAACACAAATACAGCTCTGACTTCTGTCGAGCTGCTGGCTTGAACTAAAAGCTAATATTGACCAGTGTGCGGCAGTGCGCGACATGTCCACACACAGACAAGTGCTGAAACGTGAACAATGACAGAGCGGCACTGCCGGGTTGATGTGCGACATCATGGAAGGACGCGTGGTCACTGAACAGATGCACCGTCCATGGAAGTGTCACTAGCCCTCTCTGTCTCGGTAATCAATAACAATTAAATAGAAAGATGATCAGTTTTATCGTAAGTTTTATTTTTCTAACAGAGTTGTTCAATACTGTGGCGTGGTAATCAAAAATGGTCACACACATAATGTTCTCATCCCTAGCTGATGCATTTGTACCATAGTGTTCAAGTGCTTCGGCTTTTGGGATGATCCCAGGAGACTTTAAGCCAGGGTACGATGACAACAACAACCAGACATCAGAATTTTAGTCTGAAGTCCAATCCTCTGAACACCGCGGTAAAAGGGCCATCAAGGCCCCAGACTATAGAGGGACAACACTGAAATCAGTTCACAACACCACCAAAATGGCTTAATGCAGTGAAAAATCACTTTAAAATGCTATTTAACACAAAGGATAACACTGAATAAAAATGACAGAGAAGCCAATCCTCTGTCAGAAATTCTTAATCCTCTGAAAATCCTGACAATGAGGCGCTATACTACTCCTTGCCGACATGAAAGGGCAATAATTTTAGGCCCGAACTGCCGATGCCCCCTGGTGATGAGTCAGGAGCAGATAATTTTCTGTGGCTATATACTACTAGTTCCTGACAGGCAAGGGCGATAATCTTAAGTAGGTGGCGTTCGCATCTCAGGTCACGAGACAAGGGCAGATAATTTTCGGCATAAAGCCTCATTCTGATGCCTGAACAACAGACCTTTTGGAGGCGATGCCGCTGAGCAGGCGGTTTCCGAAGAGGAAGGTGGGCAGGGCCAGGATGCCAAGGTACCGCAGCGTCTGGAACATGTTCAGCTGCGTCCAGTAGCAGTAGTACAGCCCAAAGATGCCTGGAAAACAACAGGAAAACATCACATGTTCAAAGATGCCTGGAAAACAACAGGGAAACATCACATGTTCAGCTGAAAACATCAGGTGTTCAGCTGAAAACATCACATGTTCAGCTGAAAACAACAGGAAAACATCACATGTTCAGCTGAAAACAACAGGAAAACATCACATGTTCAGCTGAAAACAACAAGAAAACATCACATGTTCAGCTGAAAACAACAGGAAAACATCACATGTTCAGCTGAAAACAACAAGAAAACATCACATGTTCAGCTGAAAACAACAGGAAAACATCACATGTTCAGCTGAAAACAACAGGAAAACATGTGTTCAGCTGAAAACAACAGGAAAACATCACAAAGTTCAGCTGAAAACAACAGGAAAACATCACATGTTCAGCTGAAAACAACAGGAAAACATGTGTTCAGCTGGGTCCAGTAGCTGTAGTACAGCCCAAAGATGCCTAAAAAACAACAGGAAAACATCACATGTTCAGCTGAAAACAACAGGAAAACATCACATGTTCAGCTGAAAACAACAGGAAAACATGTGTTCAGCTGGGTCCAGTAGCTGTAGTACAGCCCAAAGATGCCTAAAAAACAACAGGAAAACATCACATGTTCAGCTGAAAACAACAGGAAAAACATGTGTTCAGCTGGGTCCAGTAGCTGTAGTACAGCCCAAAGATGCCTAAAAAACAACAGGAAAACATCACATGTTCAGCTGAAAACAACAGGAAAACATCACATGTTCAGCTGAAAACAACAGGAAAACATCACATGTTCAGCTGAAAACAACAGGAAAACATCACATGTTCAGCTGAAAACAACAGGAAAACATCACATGTTCAGCTGAAAACAACAGCTGAAAACATCACATGTTCAGCTGAAAACAACAGGAAAACATCACATGTTCAGCTGAAAACAACAGGAAAACATCACATGTTCAGCTGAAAACAACAGGAAAACATCACATGTTCAGCTGAAAACAACAGGAAAACATCACATGTTCAGCTGAAAACATCACATGTTCAGCTGAAAACAACAGAAAACATCACATGTTCAGAAAACATCACATGTTCAGCTGAAAACAACAAGAAAACATCACATGTTCAGCTGAAAACAACAAAAAAACATCACATGTTCAGCTGAAAACAACAAGAAAACATCACATGTTCAGCTGAAAACAACAAGAAAACATCACATGTTCAGCTGAAAACAACAAGAAAACATCACATGTTCAGCTGAAAACAACAAGAAAACATCACATGTTCAGCTGAAAACAACAGGAAAACATCACATGTTCAGCTGAAAACAACATGGAAAACATCACATGTTCAGCTGAAAACAACAGGAAACACATCACATGTTCAGCTGAAAACAACAGGAAAACATCACATGTTCAGCTGAAAACAACAGGAAAACATCACATGTTCAGCTGAAAACAACAGGAAAACATCACATGTTCAGCTGAAAACAACAGGAAAACATCACATGTTCAGCTGAAAACAACAGGAAAACATGTGTTCAGCTGAAAACAACAGGAAAACATCACATGTTCAGCTGAAAACAACAGCTGAAAACAACAGGAAAACATCACATGTTCAGCTGAAAACAACAAGAAAACATCACATGTTCAGCTGAAAACAACAGGAAAACATCACATGTTCAGCTGAAAACAACAGGAAAACATCACATGTTCAGCTGAAAACAACAAGAAAACATCACATGTTCAGCTGAAAACAACAAGAAAACATCACATGTTCAGCTGAAAACAACAGGAAAACATCACATGTTCAGCTGAAAACAACAAGAAAACATCACATGTTCAGCTGAAAACAACAGGAAAACATCACATGTGTGTGTGTTTGATAACTATGTTTTATGTCAATTACATGTGCTTTTTCATGTTATTTTACAAATTGTCTCTTCTGTTAGGTTATAACAATGTCTTATTTTGTCTTCATTTTTATGTGCATGCCGAAAAACAAATTTCTTCACAAGTTTGTTTGGAGACAATAAAATTATTGAATTGAATTGTTCAGCAGAAAACAGGTGAAAGGACTCACCAGCCAGGCAGACGTGGAATCCAATGGCGCTGACGGAGATGGGAAAGTTGGCCACGTTGACGCCAATCTTCAGCCACTGTGGGACCAAAAAATGAAAATAAATAATAAAAAAAATAAAATAAAAAATATCACGCAAACACAATGCTAAAATATCACACAAACATAATGCTAAAATATCACACAAACATAATGCTAAAATATCACACAATACACACAATGCTAAAATATCACACACAACACACACAAACATAATGCTAAAATATCACACACACACAATGCTAAGTCAAAGACAGTCTGATCTTTGCCGACAAATCAACAAAAAAGGAACAAATGGTTTTTTTTAAACAACTGGGTAGTGAGTGAGATTCAAAGCGAAAAGCATGCACTATGAATTTCCTTTTCTTTTCTTTTTTAACCAAGTTCTAAAGTTAAAAAAACCAAAATCTGAATAAAAAACAACATAAGATTGGAAAAGAATAAAAAGGTCATTGGAGATCATGCGCCCCACCAAACTTTACCCTGTTCTTTCTGTTCCCACGTCCTTTTTGTTACATTTTTTTTTATACCGTCCCATCTTCTGGGCCGTTGCTCCCACGCCGCTCATTCCGAATCCCAACTCGCAGCCACACCTTCAGGTCACAGAATCCGAGACCAGCAGTCCAAGAGGAGCGAATCTATGTTAGGCCGTCAGGAGGCAACCAACCGAGGAGACACTGCACTGCTGCTGAGTCACTTCGGTGACTACCACTCTTTTCTGCCATCCTTGACTTGTTGAATGAGAGATGATGAATGGGTCTGTGTATTGGCTACTGCAAAGAACACCTTTTGCAAGAGTGAATGCCCTTGGTGGGTGGGGGAAGATGGTTGAGTACTGACCAAACAAGGGAATAACTCTCGCCAATAACCCTATTTGAGGTCACTGAATGGCTGCCTTTTGCAAGAGTGAATGCCCTTTTGGATACTGACCAACAAGGGATTAACTCTTGCCGTCAAGGGCATTAATAACCCTAGTTGCAGTGGCCAATATGTGTGTGTGTGTGTGTGTCTGCGTGCGTCTGTTGTGCGTGTGCGTGTGTTTCGCTTTGTACATGCGTTGTTGCTGGTTTCTGTCCTTCGTAAATACTATTTTTTGATGTCTACTTAGTGGTTGCTGACCATCTGATTGCAAAACGCTTTGGGGCTCATTTGAGGTAAAGCGCTATATAAATGTACTATTATTATTATTATTATCCTTCTACCCCACCCACCACCCCCACCCCATTTCATTGGACTGACCAGCAGCAGGAGGATGACCAGAGGCACCAGAACCAGGGCGGTGAAGGTCATGGACACAGGGGCCGGAGGTCGCTTCTCTGGCTCACGGAACATGTGCTGCACAACACACACACACAATCAACACCATAATGATCATGGTAATTTACATAGCGCTCTTTCCCGCATGAGCTCAGTGCGCTTTGCATTGGGAGAAAGGTGGAAGAGTGGTTAAAGACACCCCCCCCCCCCCCCCCCCCCCCCCCCCCCCCATGTCACGTGTCACATTCCCTCTTATGCTAGGAAGATTTCTTAATATTTCTTACCAACTATAAGAGGGAAAACGCGTGAAAAACCGTGATTTTGACACGTGACGTGGTGGGTCTTTAAGACTTTCGCCTGCCAAATGTAATGCGTTGACTGCAGCATGAGTGACCCGGGTTCGAATCCCGGCCTCCTTGCCCTTTCTTTCTAGTTTGACAGGAAAATTTGAACTGAACGTCGAGTCCTTTGGAAGGGAATTAAAGCTAGTCTGACCCGTGCGCTTTACGCACGTAAAAATCCCACAGCAGTTGAAAGTCGGTAAGAGCAGGTACAAATCCCGCTGCCTGGTATGGCCAAATTGACAGCTAGGTTTTCCAAGTGTGCCCCCCCCCCCCCCCCCCCCCCACCGCCCTCCTCACCCTGTGCCCCCCCCCCCCCCCCCTAAATTGTTTTAAATGAGTAGGCGCTGCACTTGCGGCGACGCGCTCTCTGGGGGAGAGCAGCCCGAATTTCACAGAGATAAGTCTCTGTGACTAGAATATACCAAAAACCAATTGATAACAAGAACATTAAAGGCAAACAAATAATAAATCAATAGAAAGTAAACATAAACATGATGCTTGTATGTAATGTTCTCTTTCTTCCTCACACACATGCACGCACACACACACACAAGCATGCACGCAAGCATGCACACACACACGCGCACGTATACACACACACACACACGCACGCACACACACAAAAGTAAAAGAGTTACAGTATGAACATTCTAAGATCTAAATTATCACGGGTGAAAGTCAAACATTCTCTCAATCCTGAAATGACATGCAAGATGCACGCACACAAACACACACACACATACACGCACGCACACACACAAAAGTAAAAGTTACAATATGAACAATCTATCACGGGTGAAAGTCAAACATTCTCTCAATCCTGAAATGACATGCAAGATGCACGCACACAAACAAACACACACACACACACACACACGCACGCACGCACACATACACGCACGCACACACACAAAAGTAAAAGAGTTACAGTATGAACATTCTAAGATCTAAATTATCACGGGTGAAAGTCAAACATTCTCTCAATCCTGAAATGACATGCAAGATGCACACACACAAACACACACACACATACACGCACGCACACACACAAAAAGTAAAAGTTACAATATGAACAATCTATCACGGGTGAAAGTCAAACATTCTCTCAATCCTGAAATGACATGCAAGATGCACGCACACAAAAACAACACACACACACACACACACACACGCACACGCACGCGCACGCACGCACACACACACGCACGCACACACACAAAAGTAAAAGAGTTACAGTATGAACATTCTAAGATCTTATGGGTGAAAGTCAAACATTCTCTCAATCCTGAAATGACATGCAAGATGTTTCAATGCTCTCTGAATCTTCCCAATCCTGAAGTGGTGACCATTTAAAAATAATTTCCAATGTGTGTGTGTCTGTCTGTATAATTAATTATACAGGATGGGTGGAGTTGTGTTAGAATTGTTTTAACCGATTGTTAAAACAGTCTGATTGCCTGGAGCCGGCGTCGCCGGATTATGAGAAGCAACGAATTTCCTATTTATAAACGTTTTGTCGGTTCTTCGCATGTGTAGAATATAAAAGAAAGGAATACAGATAAATGTTTACATGCCTTTACCAGGAACTTTATATTTTTAGGATTGTTTAAGTCAAGTTATTAACTGGGCAGCCCGTAGACCCCTGCCCTGCAGGATATTTGAAATTTCCCAGGAGCACCCATGTAGTTAGTAGTTCAGACCTGTTTACCTTGAAATTGGGCTTTGTGTATTTGGAATCCAAAATAAATGTATTTTTCCAAAAATAGGAGTACTCCAACAGGAAAGTTTTTGAAAAACGGAAAGCAAACATGCATACATTTGTATAACTCTAGAAATACTGTGTCAAAAGTACCATCCATTTAAATTCACAACACACCCCCCCCCCCACACACCCCCCCCCCCCCCACCACCACACACACAGAGATTAATCATATTATTTCTGTCAAATATGTGTACAAAATATGGTGAAATCATATGGGTAAACAGGTCTGGTAGTTAGTTACCTTGATCTCTGGCTTCTTGCTGTACTGGCTCTGTCCGTCGCTCTTGGGGGACCCTCCCTCGGGGAAAGTCAGCTCAACGTCGGCCTGCACACCACACCACACCAACATGATATTACGGTTAACGTTTTCGCAACACGCCGCTAGAATACTAGCAACGCCCCAGTTTACCGTTGCCGACACGCCGCTAGTATGTTAGCAACAGGCAAAATGCCCCTGTAGCTGACGGTGGTGTGGGCTGCTTTCAACTCATTTGCTTAAACATAAATTAACGAATTGGTTTTTCAAATTTTATATAGATATCTTTAAAGGATTAAAGATGTATCTAAACCACTATACAAAAATAAAGCCACTGTGATATCCAGATTTTTAATGAGATTTATTGAAAAGGACCAAAATCAGGTGTCCTAAGGGAATTTATACTCCTTGACAGGGTTCCCAGGGCTTTCAGCTATCCCCAAGTAAGGACCTTGTAAGGACCTGTAGGCCTAAGGATAATCTGCATCTTTTAGCCAACGATCTTGAAAGGAACACTTTCCCAGCATTGTGAACAATGTCTAAGCAGATACAAAAACTATGGCTGACAGTGACACAGATATACGCGTTTTCTCACAAAACGACACCAAGATAAAGAACGAGATTTCAGTCCAATTTCTCTTGACAACTCGCGGTGCATTGTTCATCTGCTAAGCGGTCAGTTGAAACAGGAAGGTGGGGGAGGGGGATAAGGTGGAGTAGGTGCTGAGCGATGTTTCTCAAGTTTAAAAGTGCTGCTTCTGCAATCTATTTTGAGTATGGTCTTGCTGCTCAGGGCAGTTTTTGGTACCTGTCAGGACTTGTAAGGACCTTGAAGTGAATGTAAGCACTTGTAAGGCCTTACTTGGAGATTTCAATTGGTCAAGACTTATAAGGACTGGTAAGGCCCCTATGAACCCTGCTTGACTACAGTGTCCTGAGGGAATAAGCAAAAACACACACACAAAAACAGAGAAATGATTGAAACACGTTGTGTGCACTCTAGGTCTCACCAGAGTCCAGGAGAAGGGGTTCTCGATGATGGCGTCTCCCACGATCAGCTCCACGCTGTATTTTCCAGACTGGTAGCCAAACTCCTTGGCACTGGAACCCACATCCTGCAAAACACAGCGCACTGCCAACGTCAATGTAAATCAAAGATACCAGCACAAAAAACACCTCCACATCCTGTAAAACACAGTGCACTGCCAACATTAACATCAACATAAATCGAAGGTACCAGCACAAATAACTCCACATCCAGTAAAACGCAGCGCACTGCCAACGTCAATGTAAATCGAAGATACCAGTAAAAAATAAAAAATAAAAATTTTAAACTCCACTTCCTGGGGCTCAATCTGTGGTAGCTTGTCCCGGTGTGGCATTCTCAAAATGGATTTGTTCTCAACATGTCTGCGCATGTGCGAAATCGATCATGACGTACCATCAAATTTTATCGTGCGCGACTATTCGACTTAAATTGACCCCAAACCTATACCTACCCCTAACTCTTCGCACATGCGCAGACAAGTTGAGAATTTTTTAAAAAAACATGAAGTTCAGTTTATGGTAACATTTTTTTTAAATCAGTGAAACTAAGACTTGCACTCATGCGTGACAGCGTCAAACTTGCGAGTCATGGGCTTCCCTAACAAAGATGACCATCAGACAAACAGACAGAGAAAAACAACTGACCAGGTCGAACTTGTTGGTCAAGGATCCGTCGGCCTCGCTGACAAAGATGATCTCCTGCTTGGACTTGAGGTTGGTCAGCCGAACAAACGTCTGAAATAGAAAGAGAGAATTAAAAACATTCATCGTGTGTGCGAGAGTGGATTGACGTTTCATAGCTTAGGGTCCTATGTTTCCTCATCTTTACATGGGTGAAAGCAAAACGTTCTCTTGTAAAACACGTTTCAATGTTTTCTCAATCTTCCCAATCCTGAAGTGGTGTGACCGCATTAAAAACAATTTCCCAATGTGTGTTTGTCTGTGTGTACAGGATGGGTGGGGGTGGTGTTAGAATCGCACATTTAACATTTTGATTTAATCTGCTATCAATTTTGTCAACAATGTTTGATTTTATAAGACTGTGGTTCTGGATAACCAGATGGCCAATCCTGAAGACTCATTCTATCAGCTTTTTCAATCCTTGTTTGGTTGTTTGTTGATCGCCGGTCACACTTAGTCCAGATCTTTAGACGAAATTGGCGGTCCTCCTCTGCATGGTGTCCACAGACCCGTACAGCTGGTCTTGGAGGGGCTCCGGCGTTGGCCAGATCTCATATCTCCTCCCTCAGCGGCCAGTGGCCCACAGTCCTGCAGAATGTGGGCCGTGTCCTGCTCTGCCTCTCTGCAGGGACACATGGGGGACGGCACAGCATGCATCTTCCTGAATAGATGCTGGTTCAGTCTGTTGTGCCCTGTCCTCAGGCGGAAGATGACCACCTGCTGTGATCTGGGTAGCGGGTGGTGGTAGCTGTCCTGTTGCTGGGGCGTCCAGTGCAGAGACTCGATGATGGTCTTCATCTCTGCTCGTCTTTTGCACCCAGCTTTGCCATTCTGTCAGCCTCAGGCATGGTAGTGGGGGCAAGGTGGTTTTCAAGGAAAATGGCTGGGGGTACATGGGGCTAAAGAAAATTCAATAAAATTCAACAAATGAGAGTGAAATTTTCACTTTTCCATGCCATTTCAATGCATTTTTTAATAATTTTGTTTCAAATTGTTTCGCGGATTTTCCGCGATTCGCGGATGTCTACCATGCCTGCAGCCTGCTCAATGCCTTCAAAACCACAGTGGGAGGGGATCCACTGTAGTACTGTTTTTCAATCCTGATTTCAGGAGCATGCCTGAACCACTTTCACTCATGTTTTTATATCCCTCCACCCCAACTCCACCCCGCTCTTCCAAAAAAAAAGTTATACTTCTCCCTTCCTCCCACCACCCAAGCCTCCCTCACCCTCACCTACCATAATTAATTAAGCTTATCTGGATCTTGTCACAGACGTTTTTAATCAACAGACATGCCCAATAAAAGGAGGAGGGAGTTGACCCGAGTAGGGAGTAAGAATGTGAAGAGCCCACCTGGTGCGCGGTCATGAGCTGCCCAGTGAGGCGGTCCTTGAGCTGGAACCTCATGAGGATCTTCTGGTGGTAGTCCGCCTCCAGGCTGCTCTGGGCCTTGTTGGGGTGCACCAGCCTGGAACAAAAATAACAACCAATAAAACATTAACCCTTTCGCCGCCAGCCCTTTTTCAGCCAAAAAATACCATTAACCCTTTCATCGCCACTGTCGCCTCTTGGCACCACAATTATTTGACACCCATGTCACTAAAAGGCATAAAATGAGGGTCTGGTATCCAGTGACCTTATGTTCTTAATTTTGGGAGGTAAGGACAGGCCCTGTTTTATGCACGTCACAGAGGAATCCCTATTTGTACGAAAGACCTCCCGGTATCCCCAACAGGGGAAGGCATCTTTTCAATGTCATAATTAGAAGGGAAAAAAAAAAATTCTCAATTTTTCTCTGGCGGTTAGGGGGTTAAGGAACATGGGTGCAACTCCCCAAAATGAAAAAAAACTGAAGGGCAGAGGACCAGGGCCCCAGCGGGGTGCAGGGGCAGAGCCCTGTCGGACGATTCAGGGGGGGGCGGGCAACACAAGAGTGAGATAACAAGACAGACAGACAGATAGTTACAATGATGGACAGACAGTTATGAATCCGATAAGCCTTGTCAAATGATTACATTACCTTTGAATTTAACAATTATGGCATCACCATGCTGTTTCCGAGACTTCCCCCGACAGAGACTTCCAGGATAGAACAACCAAGTTCAAAACGCCCCAAATCGCTTGTGGTAGATTTGTTTTATGCTGAATTTATAAACAAATTTAAACCTGAAGTTCAGTTTCTGATAAAAATTATTAAAAAACCTGAAATCAGTGTAAAAGTGAAAGAGTTGCACCCATGAAGCTAGAAGGAAAGGGAAAGAAGAGGGAAAGAGTTGGCCAGTAGAGTTGAGAACCGGTTCAAAAATATGAACCGGTTTTAAACCGGTTTTCCCTCTTCAAACCGGTTTTATCGAACCGGTGTTTTTAACCAGTACTCGCATCCCTAGTTTCACCTATGCAAACACATATTTATTTGTCAGAATATTCACACACACAGGCACGCACGCGCACACATAGGCCTACATATAGACACACAATAAAGAAACTTATGACTTATGACACACACACACACTCAACTCAACACTCAGTCAAAGTCAAAGCCATAGACCACCACAAACTAGAAACAGCTACTCTTGGTTTACAAACACCCAATCTGCTCTGAGAATCAAGTGTTGTTCTTCGAAAAGAATGCGTTATTCTAAGAAAACATACTGTCAGTTTGCAGTTAAAAAAACGGTTCACAGCAACTCAAACCGGTTTTTCGAACCGCGAAAGTTTAGCACCGGTTTTTCGGTTCAAACCAGTTTTTCACCCCCACCTCTATTGTTCAGTAGACAGACAAAAACACAGGTACAGTGAAACCTCCCTTATAAGACTCCCTCATATATAAGACCTACTTCTCTGAGACATTGCCCTTCTTTGTAAGCATTAAAATTACCTCCCTTATAAGACCTCATTTTGGAGGATTTTTGAAGGTCTTACATGGGTGCTCCTGGGAAATTAAAAAAATCCTGCAAGGCAGGGGTCCAGGGGCCGCCCAGTTAATAATTAGACTTAAACAATCCTAAAAATATAAAGTTCCTGGTAAAGGCATGTAAATATTTATCTGTATTCATTTCTTTTATATTCTACACATGAGAGAAACCGACAAAACGTTTATAAATAGGAAATTCGTTGCTTCTCAAATTCTCATAATCCGGCGACGCCGGCTCCAGGCAATAAAAACAATCCTGCATTTCAGGACATCCTGAAAGCAGGAGCATCCATGGTCTTATAAGGGAGGCTCCACTGTACCACAGTACTGACTTGGTGGTTCTGGCGGCCGCAGTCTGGTCCTTGTCGGCCACCCCGATCTCCACGTTCTCTACTGACACCTTGGTGGTCACTTTCACCGCCACCTGTGGCCAAACATCATCATCATCATCATCATCATGACACATCGGCCACCCCGATCTCCACGTTCTCTACTGACACCTTGGTGGTCACTTTCACCGCCACCTGTGGCCAAACATCATCATCATCATCATCATCATGACACATCGGCCACCCCGATCTCCACGTTCTCTACTGACACCTTGGTGGTCACTTTCACCGCCACCTGTGGCCAAACATCACCATCATCATCATCATCATACATCGGCCACCCCGATCTCCACGTTCTCTACTGACACCTTGGTGGTCACTTTCACTGCCACCTGTGGCCAAACATCACCATCATCGTCATCATGACACATCGGCCACCCTTATCTCCACGTTCTCCACCGACACCTTGGTGGTCACTTTCACCGCCACCTGTGGCCAAATATCATCATCATCATCATCATCATCATGACACATCGGCCACCCCGATCTCCACCGACACCTTGGTGGTCACTTTCACCGCCACCTGTGACCAAATATCATCATCATCATCATCATCATCATCACACATCGGCCACCCCGATCTCCACATTCTCTACTGACACCTTGGTGGTCACTTTCACCGCCACCTGTGGCCAAACATCATCATCATCATCATCGTCATCATCATGACACATCGGCCACCCCGATCTCCACCGACACCTTGGTGGTCACTTTCACCGCCACCTGTGGCCAAACATCACCATCATCATCATCATGACACATCGGCCACCCCGATCTCCACGTTCTCTACTGACACCTTGGTGGTCACTTTCACCGCCACCTGTGGCCAAACATCACCATCATCATCATCATGACACATCGGCCACCCCGATCTCCACGTTCTCTACTGACACCTTGGTGGTCACTTTCACCGCCATCTGTGGCCAAACATCACCATCATCATCATCATCATCATTCCCGATCTCCACATTCTCTACTGACACCTTGGTGGTCACTTTCACCGCCACCTGTGGCCAAACATCACCATCATCATCATCATCATCATTCCACATTCTCCACTGACACCTTGGTGGTCACTTTCACCGCCACCTGTGGCCAAACATCACCATCATCATCATCATGACACATCGGCCACCCCGATCTCCACATTCTCTACTGACACCTTGGTGGTCACTTTCACCGCCACCTGTGGCCAAATATCATCATCATCATCATCACCATCATCGTGACACATCGGCCACCCCTATCTCCACGTTCTCTACTGACACCTTGGTGGTCACTTTCACCGCCACCTGTGGCCAATCACCACCATCATCATCATCGTCATCATCATCATGACACATCGGCCACCCCGATCTCCACGTTCTCTACTGACACCTTGGTGGTCACTTTCACCGCCACCTGTGGCCAAACATCACCATCATCATCATCGTCATCATCATCATGACACATCGGCCACCCCGATCTCCATGTTCTCTACTGACACCTTGGTGGTCACTTTCACCGCCACCTGTGGCCAAACATCACCATCATCATCATCGTCATCATCATCATGACACATCGGCCACCCCGATCTCCACGTTCTCTACTGACACCTTGGTGGTCACTTTCACCGCCACCTGTGGCCAAACATCACCATCATCGTGACACATCGGGCCAACAGTAACACGAGAGCTGTGCATTAAGTGATTTCCTCAGGGCTGCCTACCCCCTGTTGCAGTTTCCAGGGACAAACTTCGAGAAACCAGGGACCGAGACTTATTTCCAGGAACAAATATCGCAGTGTCAAGCCACAGGATCAAAATGAAAGCTTTTGATTACTTTTCAGCAAAATGTCTGCGACGGGATTTCTTTTCTCAGTCTTCTTGATACTTTTTGGTGCCAGAATGCTTCAATATTCAAGATCCTTTGGTGTTCAGGAATGTAGGTGCAACAAATCTGTAAAGAAAATGTTAGCAGTGTCTGTTGTTTTGGGCGTTCCTGTGTTCAATAGTAATGTTAGCTAACAAGACAAGTGGCTGCTCCACAAATTTTTCATTCTACTCAGTTTCCAGGGACACCAGAAAGAAAGGTGAATTCCAGGGACCATTGTTAACTGTTTCCAGGGACACCAGAAAGAAAAGTGAATTCCAGGGACCATTGTTAACTGTTTCCAGGGACACCAGAAAGAAAAGTGAATTCCAGGGACCATTGTTAACTGTTTCCAGGGACACCAGAAAGAAAAGCGAATTCCAGGGACCATTGTTAACTGTTTCCAGGGACACCAGAAAGAAAAGCGAATTCCAGGGACCATTGTTAACTGTTTCCAGGGACACCAGAAAGAAAAGTGAATTCCAGGGACCATTGTTAACTGTTTCCAGGGACAAATACCCCTTATGGGGGGGGGGACAGCAGGCAGCCCCGTTTCCTACAGTAAAAAAACAAAAACTGAAACAGACAGCAACGTCACTGGAACATACAACAAACAAACAAGCACACAAGTGTAGTCCGTTCCTACAGTAAAGGAAAGTCATGGTACAGGTTAGTCTATGATCTTCAAAGTAAAGGGCATTTGCGCTGTTTTACTGAATCTTTATCGGTAACCCAGACCTGTTTACTCTACTCTTTTCGAGTAGTATTCTTTTTTTCTACTCAATTTGGACATCTACTACTCTTCAAAACTGAAAATAATGCTCTAATTACTCATTTTCAGTGAACATTGTTTGATGGTTTAATGAATAAAACTACACATTTTGAGTAAAAACTACTCATTTCAGCTATCCAGACTACTCAAGACTTGTGTAGGGGGTAAACAGGTCTGGGTTAGTAACCCCATCATATTCCCTCCAACGCTCGCAAAACATCATAAAATTTTAAAAAAAATTAAAAGCCAAAACAAAACTAACAAAATCAAGCAAATAAAGAGAATCTGAAAAATGTCATTTTCAATGGCCTCAGGCCAAACTTCAACTACACAGGTAAAAAAAGCAATTTTAAGAACACAGCAACATAATATATATATAAATGAACAGAAACAGAAAAACCACACACAAACAGTAACAGTCACAAAACAGTAACAGTCACAAAACTACCGTTTGAATAAGCCAGCGACATAACAAAATTACAAAAATAAATAAAACACACCGAGACGGGATGAAAATAGTATAACATAGAGACCAAAATAAAATGTAAGTGGAACCTCCCTTTTAAGACCTTACAAAATCATCCAAAATAAACTCTTTAAGTCGGAGGGCATTGCATAAGGGAGGTACTTTTAATACTCACAAAGAAGGGCAATGTCTCAGAGAAGTAGGTCTTAAGTGGGAAGGAGTCTTATTGGCTACTGCAAAGAACACCTTTTGCAAGAGTGAATGCCCTTGGTGGGTGGGGGAAGATGGTCGAGTACTGACCAAACAAGGGAATAACTCTCGCCAATAACCCTATTTGAGGCCACTTAATGGCTGCCTTTTGCAAGAGTGAATGCCCTTTTGGATACTGATCAACAAGGGTTTGACTTGCCGTCAAGGACGTTAATAACCTTAGCTGCAGTGGCCAATGGCTAGTACCCACGTGTCGTCATATCCGGCCACAAGGAGCGCCATATTATGGGAGACCGCCATCTTAGTCCTTACCTTTTTTTGAAAAATGCCAGATCGATGCTGCGTATTTGGCTGTTCCAATTCGAAACTTATATAAACTGTATTTATAACATCTGGATGTTTTCTTTACACATTTAGATAACATTTTCACTTTGCTTACACACAAATAAGGACTAAGATGGCGACACTTCCGTTGGAATGGTCGAGATGCGCACGCAGGTGGGTTGGAGCCATAAGGGGGAGGTCTTATAAGGGAGGTTCCACTGTACAAACACAAAACCTACGCTTCATGCTGTCCCTCCCTCTCACCTCGGCTGCAGAGGTGCCGATGAGGCGGCTGTCGGCTTTCTTGGGAGTCACGCTGACCGTCAGGCGGTAGAAGCCGCGCGCCGGTTTGGCCTCCATGAAGTTCAGATCGTACTGAGACCTGCAACCAACCACCGACAGCCTTAACCTTTAGCACACTGCTTTTTTGCTGACGTTCCGTACTCTGCCACTGCATTCTTTTTGAGGCGGTGGAAAAACGCTTACACCCACTTGATTAAAAATGCTCTAATTTTCTCTGTGTGTTGTGTGCAGACTTGATTATTGGAATACTAATAAAGAGATGATTGAGGAAAGTTTTGATATGATGTATTTTGTTGTCCGTGTATGTTTTGTTGTTCAAAACAAACAAAAAAGCGAAATCAACAAAGCGAAATTGTTGACTTACTGTTTCGGCACGGTCGGAATGAGTGCCGTTATCTGCTCGGCGACACAGTGCGCCTGCAGTGTGCTAAAGGTTAACTCACTCCGGACGAATTCCAAGAATACTCAGAACAAGAGAACGCCAGTCAGGGCCTAATTCCGAGGATTATAATGCAAGTAGCCACGATTTCAAAGCAAAAAACTTAGATCAACCAGTAATGTTGTCTAAACTGAATCAATGACAGTGTTGAGTTTGTTGCGCTTATTTCTTCTTCTTTTTTTCTAGGCAACCGCAGGCCAGTCATGATGTTTGTCTAAGGCAGTGAAGTCTTGAAGGGGTTAAAAAGAGCATTAAAATTCTGGTCAGTGCACAGTGGTTGAACTCACTTGTCTGCAGAGGAGGCGGCGAACTGCTTCTTGCTGAGCACGATGGCTTCGTCCCCGAGGTGTCGGGCGCTGTCCGCTGTCACCGTTAGCTGACCCAGATCCCCCCCCAAAAGGTTGGTCACACGCACCTGACACAATACACGGGAAAATAATTGAATTTCACCACATCTTGCTGACTATACCATGATACTTATTCTTGTGTCCGGAGCACTGGTTTGCTTAAAATAATCTTTAGAGCTTTAATGCAAACAAAAATTCATTCATTCATTCTTTCTCTCTCAGACACTGGTTTATGTACCCCTCTCTCTCTCTCTGTGAGTCTCTCTCTCTCTCTAAAAAAAAAGCCACACCAAAAAAAGGGTTACCTTGACAACAGGATCAGTCTGCGACACAGCCACAGAGCTCCCCAGAGACACCGCAATAGGGATGTGGAACTGTCAACACAAACACAAAAGGTCCACACATTCAAATTCAAACTTTAAAAATTTCACTCGCCCTCTAGGCGAGTAATTAAAACATTTTACTAGCCCAAACACATTTTCACTAGCCCGAAGAAAACAACAAAAATCCTTGAACACACACACACACAGGGGGCGAGGGAAGGAGAGAGAGGAAGAGAAAGAGAACAAAAGAGTGGGAAAGAAAGGAGATAAGTATTGTACAGAGAAAAAGAAATAAGGGGAGAAGGGGAGGGGGGGGGGGAGATTAAGGAGGCTGTCTTTCCTTTCTTTTCAGTTCCAGTGCTGGCATTATGTTACCTTATCAGACTGCTGAGCTGAGCTTGCTTTGATAGTGGGTTGGAAGGGAGAGATGGCGTGGGGAGACTCAGTGGTAAAAAAACAACCCACCAGGGCTGTGCAGTACTGAAATTTATAGTCGCCCATCGGGCTAGTGACTTTTGAAATCTACTCGCCCACAGATTTTGATACTAGCCAATGACTACCAGGCTAGCAGTTTGGGCCAGCCCCGAAATTTAATAACAAAGATGTCAGTCAGCCAGTGTCAGTCTGATTATTGTCACGTTTTTTTCTGCTGCACCATACTTCTTCATAGGAAATTATGTTCAACACCTAGAGTACAAGTTTATCAGCAGTTGTTCAATGGTTTACGCATAGCTTCCAGTGATCAGGCATAATATGTGACAACACAACAACACACTGATTGGCGTCTTCAGTTATCGTTTCTTCAAACATCATGTCACATGGAAACTGGCAACCAAAGTACTCAGCATGCGATGGTTAAACAAGGAATTTAAGTTCATCAGCCTCTAACTTTAATAAGTCTGTAACTGTCTAGAAGTAGAACTCGATGTTTTAGGGCATTAAAAGTACACTTTATAACAGATGAAGAAAGGCCTATAAGAATAAAAAGACTCTACTCAACATCAAGCAAAACATGATAAAGCCAAACACTGAAACAGATTAAAAAAATCTTTAGGTTAATGGCAAAATATATATTATTTTTTTAAAGAACAAAAAAGCAATCACCCACATATTCAATCTACAGCAATTTCACACCAACAGGCAGTGAATGATTTCAATATTTATATAATTATTTAACACTGGTAGCTGTGGGTGTGATTATAGGGTTCTGTCAGCCCATTGTGTACGACTATACAAAATCAAGGTTTCAATGGTTTATGCATAGCTTCCAGTGATCAGGTATAATATGTAACAACACAACAACACACTGATTGGCGTCTTCAGTTATCGTTTCTTCAAACATCATGTCACGTGGAACCTGGCAGCCAAAGTACTCAACATGCGATGGCTAAACAAGGAATTTAAGTTCATCAGCCTCCAACTTTAATAAGCCTGTAACTGTCTAGAACTCAATGTATTAGGGCATTAAAAGTTTACTTTGAAGAAAGGCCTATAAGAATGAAAAGATTCTACAGTGGAACCTCCCTTATAAGACCTCCCATTATAAGACTCCCTCCCACATAAGACCTACTTCTTGGAGACATTGCCCTTCTTTGTATTAAGTATTAAAATAACCTCCATTATAAGACCCCTCCCTTATAAGACCCCACCCTTATAAAACCTCATTTTGGATTAATTTTGAAGGTCTTATAAGGGAGGTTCCACTGTATTCAACATCAAGCAAAACATGATAAAGGCAAACACTAAAACAGATTAAAAAAATCTTTAGTTTAATGGCAAAATATAAATTTAAAAAAAAAAAAAAGCAATCACCCACATATATATCCAATCTTACAGCAATTTCACACCGACAGGTAGTCAATTATTTCAATATTCATATAATTATTTAACTCTGGCAGCTGTGAGTGTGATTATAGGGTTCTGTCAGCCCATTGTGTATGACTATACAAAATCAAGGTTTCAATGGTTTATGCATAGCTTCCAGTGATCAGGTATAATATGTGACAACACAACAACACACTGATTGGCGTCTTCAGTAATCGTTTCTTCAAACATCATGTCACGTGGAAACTGGCAACCAAAGTACTCAACATGCGATGGCTAAACAAGGAATTTAAGTTCATCAGCCTCCAACTTTAATAAGTCTGTAACTGTCTAGAACTCGACAGATGAAGAAAGGCCTATAAGAATGAAAAGACTACTCAACATCAAGCAAAACATAATAAAGCCAAACACTGAAACAGATTTAAAAAATCTTTAGCTTAATGGCAAAATATAATTTTTTAGGAAAAAGAACAAAAAAGCAATCACCCACATATCCAATCTACAGCAATTTCACACCGACAGGCAGTGAATGATTTCAATATTTATATAATTATTTAACACCGGTAGCTGTGGGTGTGATTATAGGGTTCTGTCAGCCCATTGTGTATGACTATACAAAATCAAGGTTTCAATGGTTTATGCATAGCTTCCAGTGATCAGGTATAATATGTGACAACACAACAACACACTGATTGGCGTCTTCAGTTATCGTTTCTTCAAACATCATGTCACGTGGAACCTGGCAACCAAAGTACTCAACATGCGATGGCTAAACAAGGAATTTAAGTTCATCAGCCTCTAACTTTAATAAGTCTGCAACTGTCTAGAACTCGATGTTTTAAGGCATTGAAAGTACACTTTATAACAGATGAACAAAGGCCTATAAGAATGAAAAGATTCTACAGTGGAACCTCCATTATAAGACCTCCCATTAAAAGACTCCCTCCCACATAAGACCTACTTCTCTGAGACATTGCCCTTCTTTGCAACAGGGTTCCCAGGTTTGAGACATGAAACAAAAAAAGGACCTTTAAAGGACTTATAAGGACCTCAAAATATTGTAAAAGGACCTTCGCCAACCGTATGACATGTTCATGATAAAAAGCCTGAATGTCAATTGTTGACCAAGAGCACAATGTAGTGAACACTTACAAAATCATGGTTTCAATGGTTTATGCAAAGCTTCCAGTGATCAGGCGCAATATGTGACAACACAACAGTACACTGATTGGCGTCTTCAGTTATCGTTTCTTCAAACATCATGTCACATGGAAACTGGCAACCAAAGTACTCAACATGCGATGGCTAAACAAAGAATTTAAGTTCATCAGCCTCTAACTTTAACAAGTCTGTAACTGTCTAGAACTCGATGTTTTAAGGCATTGAAAGTACACTTTATAACAGATGAAGAAAGGCCTATAAGAATGAAAAGATTCTATTCAACATCAAGCAAAACATGATAAAGCTAAACACTGAAACAGAAAGAAAAAATCTTTAGCTTAATGGCAAAATAATTTTTTTTATTAAAAAATATAAAAAAAGCAATCACCCACATATATCCAATCTTACAGCAATTTCACACCGACAGGCAGTCAATGATTTCAATATTCATATAATTATTTAACTCTGGCAGCTGTGGGTGTGATTATAGGGTTCTGTCAGCCCATTGTGTATGACTATACAAAATCATGGTTTCAATGGCTTAGGCATAGTTTCCAGTGATCAGGTATTACAAAGTGACAACACAACAGCACACTGATTGGTGTCTTCAGTTATCGTTTCTTCAAACATCATGTCACATGGAAACTGGCAACCAAAATATTCAACATGTGCAGTGATGTCCAGAGGCCCCGGTCATAGGCCATTGACCTATTAAAATTGAAAATGTCCTATTGTGTTCTCCCCTGTCAGGACAAATGTCTGATTAACATTTTTAACACTGGCACGCTTTGTCTTATTGATTTCGCTTCAAATTGTGTATGGTGGGGTTAGGTATCGTGGTACACAGATGGTCCCATATAAATGTTGAACCTCCAGTGCGAATCTCACCCAAGGAAGACTCACTTCTCTGTAACATTCTATATTCCATAGAAAAAACACCAGAAAATAAAATAAAAATACACAAGCACAACATTTTAGGCATGGTTTCCAGTGATCAGGTATTCTAAGTGACAACACAACAGCACACTGATTGGCGCCTTCAGTTATCGTTTCTTCAAACATCATGTCACGTGGAAATTTTTACCACAATCTCCATTATTTGTTCTCCTGTCCTCAAAACAGCATGGGTGCAACTACACAAAACGAAAAAAAACCCTGAAAGGCCGGGGTCCAGGGGTAATGTCCCCCTGCAGCTGAAGAAAAAATTGATTTATGAAGGTATTTTAGTTTGCTTTTTCCACAATTTATACAAATGCTTATTTTAAAGTGTTTGAAAAAATACAGTAGATGCACAAAGATCTTGTTTGACAAATTTTAAAAAAAAGGAACTTCCTTTTCTGGTAAAATTCAAAAACAGGAAATCCTTGTATACCAGGAAAAGTTGCACCCATGGAACAGTCAGTCTTGGCAAATACAACTTTACCAAGCGCTCATTTCGTTAGCAATTCCTCTCATGAGGAGATCAATTAAGTTAGTATGCAATGACATTACAGTATTACAAGACACAACTCAAAAACAAATACATAACAGATTTCGAATCATATCGATGTAAAAATTTTAATAAATAATAAAACACACACACACACGCAGATCCGACAACATTACCCCCATCCAGACTCGGTGCATTAGGAATCCTTAACCCCTTGACTGCCAGAGAAAATTAAGGAAAAAATCATTGTACAAATCATGCCATGAACAAGACAACCGATAGAGCCAATCTGGCAAAATGGTCTGGGGATATAACTCTCTTGACTGTGCTAGAGCAAAAGCCAGCATATCAGTTATTCCTCTTCATCTGATGACGTCATCAGGTCAGTACGTGATATACGTTTATGGCAGTCAAGGGGTTAACCTAGAATGAAAGGTATAAAAGGCAGGGACCCTCTCCCCACCCCCACAACCTGTGTGCATTTTTCAGAACTGAGCAAGAAACGCTAAAGAAAATTTAGTAAAATCTATGGATTTTTTTCCTTTCTCTTTATATAAAAAAACAAAATGTCATTAATATTGAAAAAGTTGAATGCATCTTGATTTCCTCAAGGGATGGATCAAGTTATAGAAATGAATTGAGTTACTTTCTTTGTGAAAAAACAAGTGTGTGAGTTTTTTAAGTTTCACATGGTACTTAAAATGTTATGCTGTAAGCGTAAGCTATATTTCCAGTGATCAGTGTTCATGTGTGACAACACTGAGATCGCTCTTTTTGGCGCCCCTTCAGTTATCGTTTCTTCAGCATCATGTCACATGGAAATCTCTCTGGCTCAGCTAGCTTCTAGTTCCCCCGCCTTCTGGAAGTTCTGTGCTTGCAACTTCCTCTAATCTATCACTCTTTCACTCTGCCCTTTTCCCTTTGCTTACGGTCATCTACTATCTGTCTGCCTTACTGGTCCATTCTCCCGCCTTTTTCCAAGAAACACAAATATTTTCTCCAGTCGAACATGTCTTCGGCTCCGACTTCGAAGGATCAACATTTGATTTTCTGCATTCAATTTTCTCTGAATTCAGAGAACTCTCTGAAAATTGCCGCGCCTGTGGACTCTCCCATTGTCTCTCTCTCTACAAGCCTGCCCCCATCTTTACCTTGTTGTCGGCGAGCGTTTTGATGACGGACACAAACTGGCTGGCCGCCTTCAGCTGGTGCACGTGCTTGCGACTCAGGAAGTAATTGGCCAGCTTAGCAACCTTGTCCTGAAAACCAACACACACAGAGACTGACATTATTAACCATTTCATCGCCACGGTCGCCTCATGGCATCACAATGATTTAACACCCATGTGACTGAAAGGCATCAAATGAGGGTCTGGTATCCAATGACCTTATGTTTCTTAATTTTGGGAGGTAAGGATAGGCCCTATTGTATGCATGTCACAGAGGAATCCCCAATATTGCAGACAGAATTTTTTCTCTGCTCAGGTTAAGTTTAATGGAAAGTTTCGGCTGAAAAATGACTGGCATTGAAAGGGTTAAGCCTTTCACTCCCAACTGCGTGTGTCAACGCGGTTAGGGTGCATAATCTACCCAATAACCTAGACGGTAAAAGACTTCCTTACCGTTGAAATGACTTGTGTAGGGTCTGAGCCTGTTTCTGGGTAAATTTCTTTGCTTTTTTTTTCATTTTTGTAAAGCAAATGGTGACCAAGGTAAATGCCAAGAAAACTACATGAAATTTGTTTAATTTTCTGACAATAGCCATTGGGTTTTTTTAAATATTCAAGCGCACAGGCCGCAGAGGAGCACCCACAGGAACTTTGAAGCAATTCACAGAACACCAATAAAGCAAATGGGTGGCGCTGCACTCGCAGCGACACGCTCTCCAGGTGAGAACAGACCAAATTTCACAGACAAGTCCTTGTGACTAGAATATACCAAAAATAAAAAATAAAAAATAAAAAAATAGCCCATTCTGATTCATCATACAAGCCAAGTGCTGACGACAATGAATTTTGTAGGTGACATTGAGACAGGAGACACTGACCAGTCAACTGCCTCCAAACCACCTCCAGACAAACAACCAACAGTCAGCCGGGTGCTTTTGGGAAGCGGTTAAAAACGGGCTCAGAGTTATGATTTTGTTATGCAGAGGTTCGTATCGCTGGTATCGTAGATCGTTTGTATCTTTCGTTCAGCGGAATTGCGGATTTGTTTTGGATTTTTTTTTTAAAATTGCGGAATTTATTGTTGCTGACCGTAATAGCGAAATTGGAGGTCTCAAAACGGGATTACAGAGAAATCATTATGGTAAACAGCTCTGGTACAAGTGCTGAGGGCAATGAATTTTTTTGTAGGAGGTGACATTGAGACAGGGGACACTGACCAGTCGACTGCCTCACCCAGACCACCTCCAGTTTAATCTCCTTCCTCCTGACGACCCAGACAAACATCCAACAGTCAGCCGGGTGCTTTTGGGAAGTCCTGTTGTCAAACGATACTCTTGCATGATGATAGGGGAGCCTACTCTCATCAGCGTCAATAGAAATGGCGGCCGAAATGGTTAAAAACGGGCTCAGAGTTATGATTTTGTTATGCAGAGGTTCGTATCGCTGGTATCGTAGATCATTTGTATCTTTTGTTCAGCGGAATTAGATTTTTTAATGGATTTTTTTTATTGAGGAATTTATTGTTGCTGACCGTAATAGCGTAACTGGAGGTCTCAAAACGGAATGATTACAGAGAAATCATTATGGTAAACAGCTCTGGTACAAGTGCTGAGGGCAATACATTTTTTGTAGGAGGTGACATTGAGACAGGGGACACTGACCAGTCGACTGCCTCACCCAGACCACCTCCAGTTTAATCTCCTTCCTCCTGACGACCCAGACAAACACCAACAGTCAGCCGGGTGCTTTTGGGAAGGGGCCACGGCCCATCAATTCAGGGATGTGAGAATTCAAAACAGAAAAAAGCAAAGCCCGGCTACCAGCTGATGTTATCGTCAAAGTACTCAAACAAAACTTTTCCTGTTACATCCAATTTCCGCGGCTCGCCTATGTGGATCTTACTGTGCGATAGTTTCATCCAGCCAAGCCCTGTCAAATTTGTGTTCTAAAGGCATCCTTTCTATGGTACATTAGAAATCAACAGTGATCAAGTCACCAACACAACATTATACTCACTTCAAAACCCTTCAAAATCCTTATTATCATCGCAGATACCAACTATGAGACGCCCAAATCCTTCATTGGATATTAAAATCATCGTTGTTGACATTAACTTCATAATGAAAAGCGTCTATAAATAACAGGAAGTCATCAAAAGAAACTTGCATGATGATAGGGGAGCCTACTCTCGTCAGAGTCAATAGTAATGGCGGCCAAAATGGTTCAAAATGGCATTAAATGGGCTCGGATGTTATGACTTTGTTATGCCAGGTTCGTATTGCTGGCATCGTAGATCGTTTGTATCTTTCGTTCAGCGGAATTGCGAATTTTTTATTTCATTTTTTATTGAGGAATTTATTGTTTCTGACCGTAGTAGTGTAACTGGAGGTCTCAAAACGGAATGATTACAGAGAAATCATAATGATAAACAACTCTGGTACAAGTGCCGAGGGCAATACATTTTTTGTAGGTGACATTGAGACAGAGGACACTGACCAGTCGACTGCCTCACCCAGACCACCTCCAGTTTAATCTCCTTCCTCCTGACGACCCAGACAAACATCCAGCAGTCAGCCGGGTGCTTTTGGGAAGTCGTCAAACAAAACTCTCGCATGATAGGGGAGCCCACTCTCGTCAGCGTCAATAGAAATGGCGGACGAAATGGTTGAAAACAGGCTGGGAGATATGACTTTGCTATGCCAGGTTCGCATCACTGGTATCGTAGATCGTTTGTATCTTTCGTTCAGCGGAATTTTTATTATTTTATTTTTTTAATTGCGGGATTTATTGTTTCTGACCGTAGTAGTGTAACTGGAGGTCTCAAAACGGAATGATTACAGAGAAATCGTAATGATAAACAACTCTGGTACAAGTGCCGAGGGCAATACATTTTTTGTAGTAGGTGACATTGAGACAGGGGACACTGACCAGTCAACTGCCTCACCCAAACCACCTCCAATTTAATCTCCTTCCTCCTGACGACCCAGACAAACACCAACAGTCAGCCGGGTGCTTTTGGGAAGTCGTCAAACGAAACTCTTGCATGATGATAGGGGAGCCTTCTCGTCAGCGTCAATAGTAATGGCGGCCGAAATGGTTGAAAACGGGCACGGAGTTATGACTTTGTTATGCAGAGGGTTGCATAGCTGGTATCATAGATCGTTTGTATCAGGGTTCCCAGGGCTTTTAGCTATCCCCAAGTAAGGACCTGTAGGCCTAAGGATAATGTCCATCTTTTAGCCAACGATCTTGAAAGGAACTTTCCCAGCATTGTGAACAATGTCTAAGCAGATACAAAAACTATGGCTGACAGTGACACAGATATACGCGTTTTCTCACAAAACGACACCAAGATAAAGAACAAGATTTCAGTCCAATTTCTCTTGACAACTCACGGTGCATCGTTCGTCTGCTAAGCGGTCAGTTGAAACGGGAAGGTGGGGGAGGGGGGTAAGGTGGAGTAGGTGCTGAGCGATGTTTATCAAGTGTAAAAGTGCTGCTTCTGCAATCTATTTTGAGTATGGTCTGGCTGCTCAGGGCAGTTTTTGGCAGCTGTCAGGACTTGTAAGGACCTTGAAGTGAATGTAAGCACTTGTAAGGCCTTACTTGGAGATTTCAATTGGTCAAGACTTATAAGGACTGGTAAGGCCCCTGCGAACCCTGTTGTATCTTTCGATCAGCGGAATTTATTGTTGCTGACCGTAATAGCGTAATCGGAGGTCTCAAAACGGAATGATTACAGATAAATCATTATGGTAAACAGCTCTGGTACAAGTGCTGAGGGCAATACATTTTTTGTAGGAGGTGACATTGAGACAGGGGACACTGACCAGTCGACTGCCTCACCCAAACCACCTCCAGTTTAATCTCCTTCCTCCTGATGACCCAGACAAACACCAACAGTCAGCCGGGTGCTTTTGGGAAGTCGTCAAACAAAACTCTTGCATGATGATAGGGGAGCCCACTCTCGTCAGCGTCAATAGGAATGGCAACCAAAATGGTTAATAACGGGCTCGGAGATATGATTTTGTTATGCAGAGGTTCGTATCACTGGTATCGTAGATCGTTTGTATCTTTCGCTCAGCAGAATTGCGGAAAATTTTTTTCTATTTTTTTAAAATTGCGGAATTTATTGTTGCTGACCGTAGTAGCGAAATTGGAGGTCTCAAAATGGGATTACAGAGAAATCGTAATGGTAAACAGCTCTGGTACAAGTGCTGAGGGCAATACATTTTTTGTAGGAGGTGACATTGAGACAGGGGACACTGACCAGTCGACTGCCTCACCCAGACCACCTCCAGTTTAATCTCCTTCCTCCTGACGACCCAGACAAACATCCAGCAGTCAGCCGGGTGCTTTTGGGAAGTCCTGTTGTCAAATGATACTCTTGCATGATGATAGGGGAGCCTTCTCTCGTCAGCGTCAATAGTAATGGCAACCAAAATGGTTAATAACGGGCTCAGAGATATGATTTTGTTATGCAGAGGTTCGTATCGCTGGTATCGTAGATCGTTTGTATCTTTCGCTCAGCGGAATTGCGGAAAAAATGTTTCTATTTTTTTTAAATTGCGGAATTTATTGTTGCTGACCGTAGTAGCGAAATTGGAGGTCTCAAAATGGGATTACAGAGAAATCGTAATGGTAAACAGCTCTGGTACAAGTGCTGAGGGCAATACATTTTTTGTAGGAGGTGACATTGAGACAGGGGACACTGACCAGTCGACTGCCTCACCCAGACCACCTCCAGTTTAATCTCCTTCCTCCTGACGACCCAGACAAACATCCAGCAGTCAGCCGGGTGCTTTTGGGAAGTTCTGTTGTCAAACGATACTCTTGCATGATGATAGGGGAGCCTTCTCTCGTCAGCGTCAATAGTAATGGCGGCCGAAATGGTTGAAAACGGGCACGGAGTTATGATTTTGTTATGCAGAGGTTTGTATAGCTGGTATTATAGATCGTTTGTAATGTATCTTTCGATCAACGAAATTTATTGTTGCAGACCGTAATAGCGTAATTGGAGGTCTCAAAACAGAATGATTACAGAGAAATCGTAATGGTAAACAGCTCTGGTACAAGTGCCGAGGGCAATACATTTTTTGTAGTAGGTGACATTGAGACAGGGGACACTGACCAGTCGACTGCCTCACCCAGACCACCTCCAGTTTAATCTCCTTCCTCCTGACGGCCCAGACAAACACCAACAGTCAGCCGGGCGCTTTTGGGAAGGGGTACTACTTGGTACTGGCACTACTTTTAGAGTCGCAGACTCGCCTCTTTAAAATATTCGGGTTGCTCCCACCTGGAGTGTGTTGCAGCTAGTGCTGCACCATTTTTGTAACTGTCTCTCTCAATGCCTCTCTCGTATTTACCATTAAAAATTCAATTCAGAATCATTAGGTTTTACCTCAGCAATAGTAGGTGCCTTCTTCTCCTTCTCTGCCAGTTTGTAGGCTCCATCCACCACCAGGCCAGTGACAAACAGCCCTCCCTCGAACTGGAAACAACACAACACACGCCATAAGAACACAGTTAATTTGTCTCTGTCTCTCTCTCTGTCTGTCTCTCTCTCTCTGCCAGTTTGTAGGCCCCGTCCAAAACCAGGCCAGTGACAAACAGCCCTCCCTCAAACTGGAAACAACACAACACACGCCATAAGAACACAGTTAATTTGTCTCTGTCTCTCTCTCTCCTCTGCCAGTTTGTAGACTCCATCCACCACCAGGCCAGTGACAAACAGCCCTCCCTCACACTGGAAACAACACAACACACGCCATAAGAACACAGTTAATTTGTCTCTGTCTCTCTCTGTCTGTCTCTCTCCTCTGCCAGTTTGTAGGCCCCGTCCAAAACCAGGCCAGTGACAAACAGCCCTCCCTCAAACTGGAAACAGCACAACACATGCCATGAGACACATTACTTACCGCATTTTACGGACTATACTATAAGGTGTTACTTCTTTTCCTAAACTGAGACCCCTGTGCCTTATAATAATGTGACATAATAATTATGTGATGCAGTACGCGAATACCCAGCTTAAGTCGGCCAGCCACAAGAGAGAGAAAGAGAAAGAGAAAGAAAGAGAGAAAGAGAGAGATTTGATTGATTGAAATTTTTTTCAAAATAAACTATTAGAGATAGATGAATTCTATTTTTTGCCTGTTAATCTGTTGTCTCTGGCCTTTCTGAAAATATGAATAAGTCAAAAGTGATCATTTACGACATTAGCCTGGTTTTCCTGTGCTGCATCACATATGTGACCCGATTTCACGAACCGGGTCTTAACTCGCAAGCAGCAATTGTGGTAGAGGCCCAAGAAAGGTTAGGTGGGTCAAAAGTATGGATTTTGAGTTTTCACTTGAAATGGATTCTGCCACCATTAAACTTCAACTTCATGCATTGGACTAAGTGAAATTCAAATTGTAAATGCATTAAAACACATTTTAAATGACATACCCCATGGCAATTATCTTATTTTAATCGCCTGTAAAGACAAAAATTTTGATTGAAAACTGTAAACTGAAACCCTGATCGGGCCCCATCATGTTACATATCTCTGGAAAGCTTGTGACCTTAACCTGCTTCTGCTCGCGTGCTCGTTTTGAAATCTAACCAATCAGAAGCATGGTATTGCAAAACGTAGGCGTAAACACAGAGTTAGAGAGTTGAAAACTTCGACCAATGAGAGGTTAGGATAGACTCTGTCGCTAGTTACTGAAAGGCAACGCGCAACGGGATTGGTCGAGAGGGAGACAACTTGCTGCTTGCAGTTTCGAAGCAACATGGATATGATGCAGACGATCTCTTTCGAAAGATTTTCTTTTTTGCTCAATTCTCGGCCATTTACAACCCTACCAGCCGCAGATCAAGGAGAACTTGGAGCATTGTTAGCAAACTATTTCAACTCGACGGATTCCGACGATGAAAACGAAACTGACCGTGACGATGACTGCCTCAAAACTGTAAAACCTGCTTCGACTCCGACTCGGCGACTGCTACACTAGTCAGTGACTAGTGCTAGGCCTAGGATGGGTCAAAAATCTTTGAACCCCGTTTTCTCAAAATGGCCATCTGCTGGGTTACCCTCTTTAACACCCCATAACTTCCTCATTTTTTTTAGTAGAGCAATAAATCATATATCAAAAGAAAGGTAAGTGTCTGCAGATTATGTAAATGCTAATATATCAAAATCTGCCATTTCACCTTAAGACCCACTTTGTGGTGATGGGTCACATATAGTAAGAAACTATAACAACAAAATCTGAATTTTGTGTCAAATTTGGGGGGGTGCCTTATAACCAAGTGCCTTGTGGTCCGTAAAATATGGTACATCAATCTGATGATTAGAACATATCAGACCTGCCTACTTGGAATTTTCCCAATCAGTAGCCCAGCCATCAATTTTCAGTAGCATGGCAAATTTTTCCGTAGCATCCACAAACAACGGCAATCGATTTGTTCTCTTCCTAAGCCGAAACGCACTGCTTAATATGTTTCGCCGATTGAACGTGTTGACGGCAATCGTCTCTACCGCCATGATTCACAGAGAAGTCCGCATGGCAGAGGTTGCACTGCAGCGAGCATGGTTCGCACCGAGTCAACTTCTGACGATGCAAGGCCACTCCTCCGTGTAAGCTATTTTAAAAACTTGTGCGTCAGGCCGATGTTTTTTCTTAGACAAGATGGTGTGCCAGATGATTTTCGTTTTCTGGTTTGCGTTCGTTTTTCTTCGTTTGAAACATCTCTCGAATCGCTACTGCTGCTGGAGTCCGCCATTTTTTTCTGAGAAAATAATAAGAACGCATGCGCAGTCACTTTGATAAAAACGGAAGTGACTAGGTTATCGCGCGTGACACGGCGTCTGCTCTTAGAAACCGACAAAACCGGGAACGACATAAGCAAAAATAAAATGCGGCGGCAATTTGTTTTTTCCGTAGCAACGTTAAGGATGCCGTAGCTCCGTAGCAAAGCTTTATTTTTCGTAGCTGCTACGGCCAAATCGTAGCAGTAGGCAGGTCTGACATATACACAGATTCCATTCTTCTAACCATATATGCTTACTCATTTACTGGAAGAAAACAAACCACATAACAACAAATAAAACCCTTGTGAATGGTCAATGAAGAAAGGAAACACTTTACCTACCTGTGCATATTCATCATTAATGAACATCACTGATGTGGTGAACGAAATGACCAGTTTTCTGACCCTAACCATACATATTTGTCGTCAATGAAGTAACTAAACTGGTCAATGCAGTTCACTACCAGTTTTCTGTCACTGCAAATATATACAGTGGAACCTCCCTTATAAGACCTCATTTTTGATGATTTTTTAAGGTCTTATAAGGGAGGTTCCACTGTATATATTTACATAATTCACTGCATTGATAATACAGTGGAACCGACCTTATAAGACTTCCCATTATAAGACTCCCTCCCACATAAGATCTACTTCTCTGAGACATTGCCCTTTGTAAGTATTAAAATTACCTCTCTTGTAAGACCCCTCCCTTATAAGACCTCATTTTGGATGATTTTTGAAGGTCTTATAAGGGAGGGGTCTTATACGAGAGGTAATTTAAATACTTACAAAGAAGGACAATGTCTCAGACAAGTAGGTCTTATGAGGGAGGGAGTCTTATAATGGGAAGTCTTATAAGGGAGGTTCCACTGTATCATCAATGAAGTGGATAATGTGGTTAATGAAGCGACCAAACTGTTTTCTGACCTGTACATATTTGTCATCCACTTCGTCGGCCTGAGCGATGACGTCCTCGATGTTGTCGAAGAATTTGGACGTGTCCACTTTCAGCTGGGAGGCCACCATGAAGGCGTAGCCGTGACTGTGCACACACACACACAGTGACACATGACAGTGACACACATACACACAGTGACACACACACACACACACACACACACACACACACACACAGTGACACACACACACACACACACACACACACACACACACACACACACACACACACACACAGTGACACATACACACACACACACACAGTGACACACACACACACACACACACACACAGTGACACACACACAGTGACACTCAGTGACATAATAGTGACACACACATAGACAGTGGCACAAACACACCTTGACACACACAGTGACACATACAGTGACACACTCAGTGACATAATACACAGTAATATACACATACACACAGTGACACAAACATACACACAGTGGCACACACAAACAACAACAAAACCACACATGGACAGAAGGAAAGCCCTGAAAATCATAGAGGTAGTATTGTACACCTCAAAAATAAACCTCGGCAACTTGATTCCCAGTGACATGACAAGGCTGACATGACATGACAAGTGTGAGTGTTGTGTCACAATACTTTAAAAATGTTCTATCCTTTCTGTCTTCATCAGTTCATGTTTTACTGGGTTACGAAATCACGAAAAGCATCAACTCATTCAAGTCGTTCCGTGGGCAGCCACACTCCATCTTCGGGGGAATATACGTATAAATATTGCTCGATGAACCTACCTTACTGGAGAGTCGTCACTTTTCAAAGCCTCTAGCAATGCTGCGCCGACACTTTTCTCGTCAACTGAAAGTGGAACAGACAGAAAAATATGAAGCTTACACCTCCTTTGTTAACCCTTTCACCGCCAATGTCGCATTTATGCACCACAATGGCTTAACCCTTTCGCCGCTAGCCATTTTTCAAACCCCCAAAAATACCATTAAACTTACCTGGGTAGAGAAAACATTTTGATCTGCAATATTGGGAATTCCTCTGTGACATGTATAACATTAGGCCTATCCATACCTCCCAAATTTAAGAAAATAGGGTCTCGGGATAACAGGCCCTGATTTGATGCCTTTTAGTGACATGGGTGTCGAACCATTGTAGTGCATAAATGCGACATTAGCAGTGAAAGGGTTAACACCCATGTCACTAAAAGGCATCAAACCAGGGCCTGTTATCCAAAGACCCTATTTTCTTTATTTTGGGAAGTAAGGATAGGCCTATTGCCAAATATGTCACAGAGGAATTCCCAATATTGCAGTTGGTTTTTTTCTCTTATCAGTTAAGCTTAATGGTATTTTTGGGCTGAAAAATGGCTGGAGGCGAAAGTGTTAATGAACGGAAAAGCAAAACAAACTAGAAATGCACTGTGGCAGTGACAACCTGGCCAGAGTTATGATCATTAGTATGCTTATAGAAACTAACCAGGGCCTGAATTCACATTGAGATAGTATGAGACTTATTATCATATCTTAGAAGTCCTTCTAAAGTAGTAGGACTTAATAGGACTTCTAAGATATCATTATGATAAGTCTCATACTATCGCAATGTTAATACAGGCCCAGGGAGATAGTCTAGGTACTAAATGTTTCCGTCAAACGGTTCACGCCATTCAGCCTGGACACACCAAAAAAAAAGTCAAAGGTCAAGAAAGCTCCAAGGTGAGCCGAGTAAAACTGTTTTTAATTTTTTTTTATCAAAAGTCAAGAAGCTTCAAAATGTCTCCCACTGCATTCCTTGATTGATACTGATTGAGAATATAATATGAACTTGTCAAAGTGTTTCAAGGTGAAGAAGGCAAGCTGATTTTGTGCGAACGTGAGCATACGCATGGGTGCGTGTATCATCGTGTGTGCATGCGTTCATGAATGCTTGCGTTCCTGACCTGTCAATCCCAGGTTTTTCATGGCGAAGAAGGCAAAGCTGATGTCCTGCACAGAGCTCTTCGCTGCAATGGCGTCTGTCAATAACTGCTTGGCTGTGGGCACGTCAAACTGAAACCGTCAAACATTCATTCATTTAAACAATAGAATATTGCATATCACAGAGCTTCAGATTGTTTTCAGACTTCATAGGTCATTATGGACCCCTGACTACAGAAAATGAGGGGTCATTTTTTTTTAAATGATGGGCCACTAATGTGTTACTAAAACTTTAAACCTAAATTTCGATACAATGCATTATGCCTGCAGGCATGTGTGTGTGTGTGTGTGTGTGCATGAACACATGCATGTTGAGTGTGTGTGTGTGCATGAATAGAACATAATTTTCATTGATATAAAAAGTCAATATAGTAGTTGGCACACATACATGTGAGAGAGAGAGAGAGAGAGAGAGAGAGAGAGAGAGAGAGAGAGGAGAGAGAGAGAGAGAGAGAGAGAGAGAGAGAGAGAGAGAGAGAGAGAGAGAGAGAGAGAGAGAGGGGGGGGGGGAGGACGCAGAGAGACACACACATGCACACAAGAGACACATAGACAAGATGACCACATCCTGCCAAAAGTTTTACTGCCTGAAACAGATAACTTACCAACAGGATCTCAAGATCCACAGTGTCATGAATGTGGGATATTACCGCATTTTACGGACAATAAGGCGATGCTTTCTTCCCAGAGGGCCAGACCAAGAGCCCCGAGCCTCATAATATGACTCAAAAATTAGTAAGAAAAGATAAGACCAAAATCTAAATTTTGTGTAAAAATTGGGGGATGCGCCCTATAATCAGGTGCGCCTTGTAGTCCATAAAATACGGTAGTCGCACCAGCTTTAATAAAAAGGGCACTGACCTTGCATCCTCCCATGGCGGCAGCAGCTCCTGAGGCATGGTAGATGGATTCGATGTTGCCAGAGTCCACCTTGGACTGCAGGAACTTGCAGGTGTTCTGCACAAAACAAGCAAGCAACACTCAACATTCTGTATCGTCATTAGCAAACTGCGACTGCAACTAAATACCTTATAAGTTATAACTTCCATCCCTTATAAGACCTCATTTTGGACAATTTTTGAAGGTCTTATAAGGGAGGTTCCACTGTACTGAAAAACCATGTGATTAATTCATTAGCAAACTCAAAAGAGCCCAAACTTGACCGGGGGTTAGCAAAGCACCAACCATGCTAACAACATTCTAACGCAAATAATTGCCACTGGATTCAGAAATAGAAAAATGATGACAAATCAAAGTGCAAGTTGTCAAATCAAAGACATCTCTGAGCCCAACACACTTCCAGTTCCAACCCCTCCTGAATTTTTTTGAATTTTTCGAATCAGTGTTGGGCAGGGATCTAACAGATTCAAACCCAAAATAGGGCAGTGGGATCAAAACAGGTATGCATAGAGGAAGTCACACACACAAACGAGCAGGCGCGAGCGTGAAAGCGCGCGCAGACACAAAATGTACAAACCTGAGTCAGAGTGTTGCGAATGGTTTCCCTTCCCTGCCTGCTAGGAGAGTCTCATCATTATGATGATGTCATAGTCCTGGGATGATGGTTTTGGGTTTAGATAAGCCAGGAAAGATATATTTTCTCAGATAAAGTCTAATAATAGGTAGAGGCGCTGTATAGTAATCGCCTACGGGAAAGTCAGTTTTAGCCTGAAAAATGACTATCTTTCACTTGTGATTTCTGTATGAAAAAGGTGAATAATTTTGTTAAAACAACGATGAAAATAAACATTGATCTTCCATTTATTCATCCGTGGTGTAATTTGTGTGTTGAGTGAGACTGTGAGAGTGTATTTGTTTTGTAAAAAACATACTGTAAACCGCGATCAGCTTCCCGTGTCGCAAGTCCGCCATGGCCGAATTTGAGAAAGTTGGAGGGTCGCTCGTTTTGACTGGCTCTTTCAGCATGGAAAATTCCATTCACAGTATGCAAATGAGGTGAAATGAGAGGTTAAAGGCCGCCCCTTTAACCTCCATACTTTATTTTTTTTAAGCCAATCCAGCAAAGATTATTAATTACACTTGCAAAATATGAGATAACTTTGAGCCGATAATTCTCCGATTTGGTTTAAATAAACCTATCCTTACCTCATAGCGATGGAAAGATCGTTTTTTGCTGAATCTAATGGTTGTAGAGATTAAGCACTACGAGCTGGCCTGACGAAGCGCAAGCCAATGAAAACAACGCTTACATATCTGACCTACTTCGACCTGTGACTGACTTACAATGGCGGCCACTTCGAGTTCGTCCGATGATCTTGACAATGCTTCGAACACTTTTCTCATCGAAATCAAGGGTTACTTGGGCAAATGCTGATAGGTAATTAAACTAGAATCCTTTTGGAATCAAATTATGTACTTTATATTACTTTATAAGTCCTAGTACAGCTACGATTTCACGATTCGTGAACAGATTAGGAACAACTTTTGCAGTGTTGACATCACGGACTCGGTGACCGATTGTTTTGCAATTGTATTTTTTTCGGAGCTATTATATTCAGTGAAAAGTATTTACATCTCAAGTTGAACACATATTATTGTTAACTTTGCAATCATTGATAGTTTTTAGCTCTATTTGGTCCGTGATTGCAAGAAAATCGGACGATGAGACACGCTAACGAAAGACCGGAAGTGAAGAATCGTGTTCGACGCTTTGTCGTCTGCTCTCGATTAGGCTTACGAGTATCATTTTTTACACCGAAAACTGATTTTGATCATTAAAATCACGTGTTTAGAAGAATTTGAAGAATTGCTTGTATTTCGGACAAAGTTTTATTTTGTCATTATCGATGTACTGTTTATTTTTATTTTACAAATCACTTTCAAATCAGTATATGGAACAGGCTATGTTGCCTTTTTTCTTTCCTTTACTCATTTTGATGCTTATAAATAGTTTCATGAAAAAAGTATTCAACTTCAATGAATCTTAATTAAAAAGACACACACACACACACACACACAAACACACACGAAGTTCTCGTATCTGTGCTCTCTCTGTTGTTTATTTCTTCTCAGGCATTGAGCCTTTCTTCGGGCAAAAGTGGTCTTGAACCTCCCCAGTTCCATGGCATAATAATCAAAGTGTTGATTGTGGCCACGTACAGTCAAGAAGACGAATAAGAAGTATATATACATTGTGAGACAGGCAGACTGTTGTGACAAACGTGACACACATGTGCATGCACACATACACACACATACACACACATACAACACAGTGACACACACACACACACTAGAAGTATGCATACACAATGAGACAGGCAGACTGTCATGACAAACATGTGACACACTGTCACACATGTGCACACAAACATCACACACACAGTGACACACACACACACACACACACGAAGTATGCATACACAGTGAGACAGGCAGACTGTTGTGACAAACATGTGACACACTGTCAGTGTCACACATACATGTGCACATACACTTGCACATTAGTATAAAAGCACTTGAAAGCACAAACAAACCCCTCATATTGTAACCACCAACCAGATATGTTATACTATTACTAGGTTGCAAAAAAAGTTTATGCAAACATGTTATAGTTAATAAATAAAACAATTGCTTAAACAATCTCAAGTTGATATTCATTGATAAATGAACATACTCTAAAAGCCAAATATGCATTTGTAACACTCAGGGGTTCCGTTAACCAAATATTCTCCAAAATCTGGCCTTGACTGAAAAAAAAAGCACTCGACTCGTTCACCTTCAAGCACTTGCAATACAAAGAGACATGTATGCATACAATTTTCAGGTAAAGGTAAAGATGTGCCCTCCCCCCCCATTTTATTAAATTACATTCTGAATAGACTGATTCAATGATTGACAATACTTTATTTGTTAAGCTTTTCATTAATTATGGTCAGTTAGATGTTACAGTATGAAACATTTTATGTAACTTAACAGTACAGAAGGAAATTTTCTTGAAAGTTGCATTTCTCGGCACTCTGTACGGTCTTTTTCACATTTTGTTTATTTTATATTCTGATTATACTGGTTGATAATGCTTTAATAGTTAATTACAATTTTACATACAGTAAGATATCACAATATCAATCAAATACAACTTAAAGCACATATTTCATACTTAATTAATAAAGATTTGAAAGTTTTTTCAGATCACTCATGGTGCATATTTGTCTATTTTTGAGCATACAAATCTGCATAAATTTTCTTATTTGCTGATTGTTTAGAGTGGGTTTTTGACATGTTGTTTGCTATTATGTTTTAAACAACCATGCAACATTTGAAAGGAATCTGATGCATAGTTTTTGAGTTACAGGTGTTCAAAGTGTCATACTGGGTGTCTCCCCTTGATTTTCCGTTGGGTGTTTTTAGCTGATGACCATACTTTGAGGCCAAGCCAAACATTTATATGTCAAGTGAGCTGCCTAGAAAAAAATAAGCCCATTAACCATGTTGTAGACACCTCAGAAATATGTTTTCAGGGGTATACAAGGAATACTTTATGTGTGGTGATGTTCCAAAAATGCCTCATCGTCTCGTTTCTGACGTAAGAAATTGGTATTTTTGCCAAGTTTGAAGCTCCGTCACAAAAATACTTTTTATGGCAGGAATACTCTTTGTGAGTTTTTGCAATATATATGCTATACAGATTTGAACTATGCTTAAAAAATATTGCTGTAAGTCATATTTGGGGTTTTGTAGATCTCTAAACTTGAGGGAAATTTAAGATTTTCGCATAATGACGCAAAACGTCAACTTCAAACAGCTGTATCTTCAAAACCGTTTAAGATAGAGTCTTCATTTTTTTTGTGTTCTTCCTATTTTTAAAAGTGCTTTTTAATGAGCTATTTACCAAACCTGAATTCCTAGATAAAAGTTTTCGGTGCCGGTGCCTACTAATAAGTACTATAACTGATTTATTTTAAACTTTATAATAAGAAAACCAATAATTTCTCAGTTTTCCTCCAGGCAGTGAAGGGGTTAACAACTTAATTTCTGAAATGGGAGTCATAGGTTTAATCCAAGTCAGTGTAAGGGACACACACACACACACGTGTACACACAAACTGCAAACCTGAGTGTTGGGCATGGTTCCCCCAAGCAGCTTTATTCCCAGAATGGAGTAGTGAGCCGATGCCAGGTCGGCGTAGGGGGCAGCACTCTCAAAGACGGAGCGTAGGCGCTGCTGGTCAACGGTGGTGAGGAAGGTGGAGGGGGTGAGGGCCTTACCCACCACCGCCACCGCCAGCAGAATCAGCACTGAACACACTGGAAATTATGGAAAACGACGGGCAAATCAGTCTTAGGTTTAACCCTTTCAGTTTCACCATCTTTTAACCATCTTTGAGCCAAAAATTTCCATTAAACTTATTTGGCTACAGAAAAGATTTCGTCTGCAATATTATTATACTAGGAACGACGGAATTAGGTCAAGCCGCAGCGATTTTTCTAGTTGAAAATCCGAACCGCGATTTTGGCCATGTGCCAAACGGTCACTTCCTTTGCTTGTTTTTATTGGTGGTTATTCTTCGCAATGACCATCCGAGTTTCTTTCTTTCGGGAAGCAGACACCTACTCGGTCATTCGGGAACGATCTTTTTTTACGCGAAGACGGCCGATCGCGAGAGACAAGCGATCCAATATTTGGCTCCAATTCATTCGTTTATCATTTCTGAACGGTAACTACATAATTTTTTTAAACAAATGCTTAGTTACATTTAATTATTTTTCTACAAGTACACCAAATGTGGTGCGTCTAGAATAAATCGCAATGCTGCTCAAGGTCTCCACAAGTCGGGAGGTGTTACGTTGAAGCCTGTCCGACATGTTTTTCGTCATGCTCACGTTGATGTTGCGATCTTGTGAGTCGCACAAAAAGCTTAGGCCTAATCTGTCTAATGTTTGGGGTTGATGTTGCCCCTTTCAATAAGCTTTATTTTGGTACCAGTGTTTTGTTTATTGGTAAAAAAGTTATGGCTGTTTTATTCATCCAAACATTGATACGGTAAGGGCCGGTAACCTTGATCAAAATTTTCTTATAATAGGCAATAGCTCATGTAAAAAAAGCTATCATTTTAAAACGTCGTAACTTTCTCAATTTTCGACCGATTTTGATAATTTGGGTATCATTTTAAAGGTCTTGTCGGGCTCTTTCCAATGACATAAATTTCAATCGGATTTGACAAAAAGTAAATATTTTTTAAAAATTTTATAACCACCCTATATTATACTACAGAAGGAATCAAACATCTGAAATATCATGCAAAAGAACCAAAATTTCAAGAATGCTTGTTAATGCATCCAAACACACCAGCAAACATTTTGTAGGACTTCAGTAAAAGTAGTAAATTACAATAGATCTTTTGTTTTCACACGTGGCATAACTCGCCGGCTACTGAAGTTGCACGTCAAGTCGAGCAACACAACTTGTTGGGGAGCAATTTATCTGACAAATATTCACATTTTTACAAGACAAAATAATTGGGCTTTGCAAAATAAAAAAGATGCATCAGTAAAATCGATTACATGTTTCACATTTATATGAATTAAGGGGCTAAATAGCATTTCATGTCTGTCCTGCCCACCTTTCGCCATGTTGTTTGACGCGTCCGAATCTCAGAGACATCCGGGTACTTGCAATTTGTCAAATTTATGGAACGGACTTCTTAGTTCTTATGCCAAATACATTGCCATTTTAACAATAAAATATGTTGACAAAAGCTTTAAAAGGTATATTTGAATTTAAAGTGAATGATTTTCGTTAGCTTACTCAATTTGAAAAAAACAAGGCAACATTAATGTTTAACGTCCTCCCGATCTATGAAGATCTATGGGACATAAAAAACAAGGCTTGACGAAATAATCTTTTGGGTGACACCGGGGTGACCGGTCAGATCAGCCACGTGTCATTTCGGCCCCGCTTTTTTTCTTCTTTTTTTGTTGGGGGGGGGTGGGGGGGGGGGGGGGGGGGGGGGGGGGGGTTTCGTTTCGGCATCGACCTAATGGGGGGGGGGATCAGGATCAAAGAGGAAGAATGGGGGTTGCCAGCAAAACGGGGGGGGGGGGGGGGGTGGGGGGTGGGGGGGGGGCGCACGGGGGGGGGGGTGTGGGGGGGGGGGGGCGCACGGGCACACGGCCAAGGTGGATGGATTAGTTAAGTTACACGTCTTAGTAAATGCTACAAAAACACTTTATAATTGGCATTTTTAACCACAATCAACACTAAAAATGTATGAATTAATGCAAGAAAATATGCTGTGCATTGAAAAGAGACAACAGAAAAACATATAAATACAACTACGTACAGGGGTGGATCAGCCAGTCATGAAAGAGGGGAGGGTGGGGTAGTTCCATTTAACTGCTCAGTTGGGGGAGGGAGGGGAGGTCTTGGGGCCCCCCAGAAGCTGACAGTAATTTGAATGTAAAGGATGCAATCAAAGCTTCTCGTGGGAGAATAAGCCAAAGCATCGGACTTTTCTCCGTGGGGATACCCGGGGGGGTCTTTTGTAAAAATAGTTCCCCCACCTTCTGTAAGTTCTGTGTTTGAAACTTCCCCTATTGATCTGCTACTCTCTTTGACTCTGCCTTTTCCCTTTGCTTTCTATCATCTACCGGTACTATATCTTTCTGACTTATTGGCCCATTCTCATGCCTCTTTTTTTTAAATACTCCAAATAATTTTTCTCTGTTCAGCTCCTCGGAAATGAGAATGTGTTGGCTGTACCGTGACAGCGGGAGACCAGTGAAAACTGAAAACCGGACACATAATTACGTACCTTACCCATTATGGCCATGTGGCCTGCTGGGAACACGGAAGAATAATAATAGCGGCATGGGACTACATTTCTACTGACCTCTTTTTCTTTTATTTGTTTCCTTTTTTAAAATTATTTTTTGTTCTGAGATAGCAAAGGGGGCAATACCTATTTTGGAGGACTGGGCATAAAGAAGTCTTGCCCAGAGTATCCCCACTCTCCTGACCACTCTACTTAAAGTTCTTGTGGCGGTACCATAGCCGATGAGCCTTAACCGAGGCGTGGTTACCACTACACCTATCTGTATTGTTAAAAAATCGGGACTCTACTGGAGTTGCACTGCCTCCGGGCATTGCCTCCAGTATCGTTCCCACCATCTTTGTATTTACAAATGTCCCATATGTGTCTGTTCCAGACCGAGAGGATGTAAAGCACCATTTTTCATTCACTATCCTGACTATAAGGACTCAACGTTTTTAGACAGCTGGTGTTGGGAAAGATCCCTAAAGGCCAAATAATCCCATCTGCTGCAGTGCTGGTAAAAGCCAGTGCAAATACCTCCAAGGGCAGAAGAAAACAATAAGAGAATAGTATTCATTTTGATAGGTCTCAGGTCAGGGTAATGAGGGCATGTCTGCTGCACCCGCTCCTCTGAGCCAGAGAGGGCAGTCGTCCCCTCTGCCCCCCCCCCCCCCACCCAATATTCCTACGCCACTGCTGTGTCTGTCTTTCTCTCTCTCGGTCAGTAGGGCTTCTGACATGTTCCGCTCTTAGGGGGTACGCTCACCCCCTGTTTAGAATCTTAACGGGTATTTTCACCCCCAGTTGCAAATTTTAAGGGGTAAAGGCAAAAACATGGGAGAAGCTCCATCCCCTGCTCCAACCCCACTCCCACCCCATACGCAATGAGCTTGGGCTTTATGCGCGATCCAGTAGAATTTTAGATCTAGCCTATAGGGGAAGACGGGGTAAAAAGCGCATGGGCGGGTAAGAAGCCCACCCCAATTATCTCATGAAATGAAGCAAATTTCAGTCTCATTTTGCCCATGAGACGAGCGTCAATGTCTAGCATTCGTCTCATGGGCAAATTTGACTGAAATTTTCTTTATTTCATGAGATAATTGGGGTGGGCTTCTTACCCGCCCATGCGCTTTTTACCCCGTCTTCCCCTAGTACTAGACAGCTTGCATTCATGAAAGGCCTCATACTGAAGTAACTGTTGTGTTCATGCACGCGTCATCATTTCATATAGTAATAAGCCAAGTGTCCGTGTGTGTCTGTGATGTGTCTGAAACACGAAACGGGCCTTATAACTCCGCCGTTTTTCCACCGAATCGCTTCAAATTTGCTGTGAGCCCTAACAACGGCAACGGCAACGGCAACCGAGGCGGCCGTATCATTTGCGCGGTTTCGCAAATGCGCGAAACGCGCATCCGCCGGCCTCTCGGCGCCCGTATCTCCGGCGTTTCTGGACCGATTGCCTTCGAATTTGGCAGGAAGATGACCGGGGCCGGGGACTATCGCTACTATGACTCGTATGAGAGTGTGTCAAACCGGAAGCGAATCGATTCAGAAATGCCGGAGATACGGGCGCCGACAGGCCGCTTCACATTTTCACAAACCGCGGCGTAACGGGCAGACCCGACATTGACTCGAGATTTGGAACATGCGTGACCAGGGATAGTGACTATCGTCGTGCAAAATTTCAACACCATCCGTTCATAAACACGAGCTATAAACCGATTTATTTTGCAGGACGCTAATTTCAACAAACACTTGACACATAACCAAAGACTCTAAAAGGGGAAGATGGACTACTTACTACTACGGTTATCGTTAGTGGGGTAGTTCACAGTGGCGGCTATGCAAAGACTCAGATTGGAATTTCAACGGAGAATTCAACTGGCCTATTGACGTGTTATGTCATAAATATGTTTAAAAGGGACACAACCAGTGTTTCTGTCCTCACTACTCATATAGGGAAAAGGGACCAGATGTCAGTCTTTTCTTTTCAATGTCTTTGGCTCTTTGCTTGCCTCCCCGCCGCGAGCGTGCTGCAGTTATTTTTATACAGACAGTGGAGAGAGAGAGAGAGAGAGAGAGAGAGAGAGAGAGAGAGAGAGAGAGAGAGAGAGAGAGAGAGAGAGAGAAACTGACTGGGGTGTGGGTGTGGGTGGGGGGTGGTGGGGGTGGGGGAGTAGAACGCAGCAAGCTTCCCCCCCCCCCCTAGGGATACTGGGAGGGGGGGTCTTCCGTACAAATAGTTCCTCCACCTTCTGGAAGTTATGTGCTTATAACTACCTCTAATATGTCAGTCTCTTTGATTCTGCCTTTTCCCTTTGCATGCTGTTATCTACTATCGTTCTGCCTTTCCGGTCCATTCTCCTGCCTTTTTTCAAGAAATACTTTCAAAAAGATTTCCTCTAGCCGAAGTCAGACATGCTGGGCCTAATTATTCTTACTTAGGTGCATAACAGCAGCATGATGCATCTACGTTCGTAATTGACAGAAATTCTCCTGCCTTTTTTCAAGAAATACTTTCAAAAAGATTTCCTCTACCCGAAGTCAGACATGCTGGGCCTAATTATTCTTACTTAGGCGCATAACAGCAGCATGATGCATCTACGTTCGTAATTGACAGAAACATGCCTGAACGACCGAAGAACAAGAACTTAGAAGACGAAGAAGAAGAAGAAGTACTACTCTCTCTCTATCTCTCTCTCTCTGGGTGCGCGAGGTCAAAGTGAAAATGATTGTGAAACACTCTTTCTGGGATAGGTCAAGAATGTGCCCCCCCCCCCCCCCCCCCCCCCCCCCCCCCCCCCCCCCCCCCCCCCCCCCCCCCCCCCCCCCCCCCCCCCCCCCCCCCCCCCCCCCCCCCCCCCCCCCCCCCCCCCCACCCCCCCCCCCCCCCCCCCCCCCCCCCCCCCCCCCCCCCCCCTGAAAGACCTTTACACATTTGTGATCCATTTTCTTGGAAGGTGAAATGCTGCCTTCTTCTTGGAAATGTAAAACCGAAAGTTTCACTTTCGTGTGTTTGATACTGGCTGTCTGTTGAAAGCCACAATAGCAAACAAGTGTGTCGCTGAGTGGCAGATAAGTCTCTGAGCAAGTAAATGTGGGGAGGGGGTAGGTGTAGGGAGGAGATAGCTGCCACGGGGTTAAAACTGCCATGGGATTAAAACTGCCACGGGAGTTAACTGCCACGGGGCGATTGCTAGTCATTTTAATGCGTCATCCCACCCCCTAAATGAGATATTAAAAGGGTAAATCTCACGCACAGTTTCAGATTCTAGGGGGTGATTTGAGAGCTGTAGTGCGTAAACACGCACAACCTGTACGTTTTCAGAAGCCCTGCTCGCTGTCTCTGTCTTTCTCTGTGTGTTTCTGTATCTATCTCTCTGTCTTTTTCTCTCTAGAGCTGTCTGTCTGTCTCTGTGTTTTTAGTCACTGCCTCTCAATCTCCCTCTCTGTTTCTGTCACCCTTTCTCTATTTTTCTTTCTGTGTGTGTGTGTCTGTTTCTCTGTCATTCTCTCTCTGTGTCTCCATGTCTTTCTCTCTCTGTGTCTCCATGTCTTTCTCTCTCTGTGTCTCTGTCTCTCTGTCACTATCTTTTTCTCTTTCTTTCTCTCTCTCTCAGTCTCTCTCTCTGTGTGTCTCTTTCTTTCTCTCTGTTGGTCTCTATGTCTCTCTTTATGTGTCTTTGTCTCTGCATCTCTCTGTCTTTCTCTCTCTGTCTCCCTTTCTTTCTTTCTCTCTCGATCTGTCTCTCTCTTCGTCTTTTTCTCTCTGTGTGTCTCTGTCTCTATGCGTATCTGTGTCATCTTTCTGTCCACGTGTGTCTCTGTCCAGAGTCTCTTTTTGTCTTTCTCTGTGTGTCTCTGTCTCTCCCTGTGTCACTGTCTTTCTTTCTCTCAGTTTCTCTTGTCTCTGTCTCTCTTTCTTTCTGTCTGTCTTTCTCTCTGTGTGTCTCTGTCTCTGCCAGTGTCTGTCTCTCTCTCTCTAACTTTCTCCTTGTGTGTCTCTCGGCTGTCTCTGTTTCTCTCTGCTGTTTGTGGCAATACGCAACACCACATAGAGAGAAAAAGAGAGAGCGACAAAGTAGGTGAAGACGGGGTAAAAAGCCCATGGGCGGGTAAGAAGCCCATGCCAATAATCTCATGAAATGAAGCAAATGTCAGTCAAATATTGCCCGTTGAAATGAAGCAAATTTCAGTCAAATTTTGCCAAAGAAATTTGCTTCATTTCATGAGATAATTGGCATGGGCTTCTTACCCGCCCATGGGCGTTTTACCCCGTCTTCCCCTATGTAAGTTTATTGGTATTTATTTGTCCAAACGAAAAAAACACAAGTTCTTATATCTGTCTAGGCCTTTTTTTCTCTCTCCCGCGCAGCGATTTTTGTTCGAACCCCAAAGAACATAATATTATGTCAGTTATTGCCGGGTGTGGTGTTCTCAAAATGGATTTGTTCTCAACATGTCTGCGCATGTGCGAAGAGTTATGGATTGGTGTTTTGAGGCTTTTTTGAAATCATGGATAGGTTTAGGGTTAGGGCTATGGTAAGGAATAGGGTTAAGGGATAGGGTTATAGGATAGGGTTATAGGGATCGATAGGGTTAGGATCAATTTAGTGTCGAATACACAAAAGTACGTCATGATCGATTTCGCACATGCGCAAACATGTTGAGAACAAATCCATTTTGCCGAGAATGCCACGCCGGTTACGGCAGGCGGACATCATTGGAGGAAGAGAAAGAAGAAGTTTTGATCTTTGCATCTTTGTTCAACTTTGATATTGTAACCGTCGATCATACATCAGAACCGAACATCGTAAAACAGCTGAACAAAACGTCTACGATCTGATCTTGATATTGTTCTTCTTCTTCTCTACTTCTGTGGTGGTGACCAACTTCTTTATACAGAAGTAATTGTACACACTTTAGGGGGTGATCATAGAAAAAGAAGCGGAAGAGGGAAAGAGAGAAAAGAGCACACACATTACATTATCAGTTTTCCAAGAAAGGGCTACACGTCATTGTATTAGATTTACTTGGGTTCAGCTTCAATATCTAGGGTAAAATCAGGAGTAGCAAACAAATTAAAGACCTAGTTCCGGGCTGGGGAGGGGAGGACTACAGGGAGCTGCCGGCAGCTACTAATGTTCACGTTCGGTCCCAGCAAGCTGGGAACTAGCCGACCCCAGGCACTCCATACGGCAATGTCCAGGCCCCAACCAAAAGGACAAACAAGATAAACAACTAGATCCCTATAAATACTGGGGTAAAAAACAAACAACAAACATGAAAATTTTCCGAAATAACGTGGGGGACATCCTTAGCCAGAGGCCACTAAATGGAAACAGATGGCTGATTGGCTGTAAGTCAGCCTCTCAGCAGTACAAACTTTCAAAACTAACTTCAATTTCAGCCATAAACATCAAATGTACCGTTCCTGAGGCCACCACTGAGGGGGTAATCAAGCCGATCCCCTTCGAAGAAGATCTCGAAGACCTCAAGACTTGCATTCCAAATGCCAAGTCTATTCAAAGATTAAATAACAGAGACGGCACAGAATCTCGTGCCATCAAAATCATCTTTACAAATCCAATACTGCCTGCATTGGTGAAGATCGATGCCCAGGAGTTCCCTGTGGCGCCATATGTGGCCCCGGTGCGCCGGTGCCGCAGGTGCGCCCGATATGGGCACGGTCCCAACCAATGCAGAGCGAAAGTGGAAATTTGCACCAGGTGCTCTGCCCCTGGACATTCAGCACAATTGTGCAATCAAACTCATAAATGTGTAAACTGTGGCGGCGGACATTCTGCCGCCTATCAAGGATGCCCTCAGTATCAGCTGAGACTGAGGGCCAACAAAATTAGAGGAGAAGCTTTCTTGCCCTACAGTGAGGCCATCAGGAGGGCAAAAAACAATCTACAGACAGAGAAAGAACTAAAAGAAAAACAACCCAAAATAAACATTCCTACAGTGAACCCTAGCTGGAGAGTTCAGCCGATCCCACTTGGGGGGTCGGCTGACTCATACGCCAGTAGGGTCAGAAATAGTAAACCTATAATAAAGCCTAAAGATCAGCCTACTCCGGCTCCCCTAGACCATTCACATGTGGAGGTCATGGGGGAGGCGGAGGTGATCACCTCTTCACCCACAGCCCAGAAACGTAAAAAAAAGAAAAAAAGAAAAAGATCATACAGAAACACAGAACAAATGACCGAAGAAAAAGTTGAAGAAATGATATCCAAACAACTGACAAAAATGACTGAAACAATAATGACGACCATAACTAAGCACATTGACAACACACTGACTAAACAAACTCATACAGCAACTTCTCAACTAGTAAATCTGAATATTCCTAAAGAGGAAAACAAATCCATTAAAGAATCCTTCATAACCCGTATTTTACGAAGTCTGGCACAAGCCAGAACTTCGAATCAGCCAAAGAACCTAATTGAGGATTTATCCTCCTTAATCGCAGATACTGACGACCTTCCCATAGAACCAAGAAATGCTTTAAATATGATGCAACTGGCAGAGATTGCCTGTGGTGCCTCTCCAGCACCACAGACAACAAGACTTAGATTGGGTTCGCAGAAAGCAAAACCCAAAGTTCCACCTTAATTTTTATATCTGACTAGTCTTAAAATCCTCTTTTTTTCACAATCCCACACGAAGGACTTAATGTACTGCAGTGGAACTGTCGTGCCCTAAATACAACACAAGATTATTTAATACAATTTCTAGCCAATTCACAAATTTCTTATCAAATACTCTGTCTGCAATCCATTCGTTTAACTTATGGAAAACTTCCCAACATTACTGGATATTATTACCCACCAACTGTTAGTAACAAAGTAGATAAGATTTCTACAGCCACCTATATTCACAAATCTCTAAACTACATTGAAGTTCCAACTCCAGAGGAGAACCTGATAGGTCTGCGTTACTCCACAATGATTCAAACTAAAGTTAATAATGAATTCATCAACATTTTAAACATCTATTATCCCAAAGGATATTCAAAAGTGCCTATTTCTAACTGGCTTTCAAATCTGTCTGCAGATAAATCCTGGCTGATTGTTGGTGATTTTAATGCTCACCACATCAGCTGGGAACCTTTCTGCACAAAAACATATTCTGACACTTCCCTTTACAACGAAATTAACGACTCACAACTAATTCTACTAAATGATGGCTCTTCCACATATTATCCAGATGCCTCTACTCACTTTTATCCAAAAGCTATCGATCTCTCTTTAGCCAGTCCCAATTTATTGATAAATCATGAGTGGTATACCTATTCGGACCCTCTTCACTCTGACCACAAACCTATTTCCATACAACTGAACTTAGCAACAAACAACACCAATCTACCACCTGAACCTAAATTTAATTTCGAAAAAGCTAATTGGCCTTTATTCCAATCCTTGCTTTCCAAACACACAATTGAAGACCTCAATGATCTAAACAGAGAAGTTTACTATGATAACATCAGAAAAAAGATCCTAATAGCTGCAAATTTAGCTATCCCTACAACAATACCACCCTCAAAACCCCATAGTAAGCCTTGGTGGAACGAGGAAATCAAAAAAGCAATTAAAAACAAAAAACGTAAATATAATTTTTTTGACCTACATCCCACTAGTCCAAACTTTGACGAAAAATTAAAAGCAGAAAAAGAATGTGACGATTTGATAAACGAAGCTAAACAAAACTATTTTAACAAGGAAGACATTATTGACTTTAAGGATCTAGGCAAGGCGTGGAAACGCTTAAAGAGGATCCAGAATAAAGGCTATAATATTAACACGCGTGTCCTAGACGGTGACAAGTTGACAACTACTGACTCAGATACCGCTGATGTCCTGGCCAGTCGATTTGCCCAGGCGAGCCAAACAAAACATTTGCCTGTTTTTCAACGGGATAAACGTAAAGTAAACTATTGTTTTGAAAAGTCCAATGACAATTCACATACCATCAATGCTCCCCTAAAGATTACCGAGCTTGCTGCCGCCATAAATATGATTAGGAAGACAAATAAAGCAACAGGAGATGATCCTATCTCCTATACAATTATAAAGAAATTGCCCCCATCTTTTCTTAAAGTCTTGCACCATTTTTATTCCGGATGTTGGGCTGAGGGCGAAATCCCAAATGCATGGAAGGAGGCACAGGTAGTTTGGATCCCTAAGCCTGGAAAACCGGCTAGGGACCCCGCAAGCTACCGCCCCATTTCCCTCACCCCACATCTGGGTAAAATTTACGAGCGTATCGTAAAAAGCAGACTTGATTTCTATTTAGAAAAAAATAACGTTCTTCCCAAATTCCAGGCAGGTTTTCGAAAACATAGATGCTGCATGGAACAAGTTATAAGATTAACCTCCTATGTCAAAAAGGCCTTTGCGAGACGCAGGAAAGTCCTCGCCACCTTCTTTGACATCAAAGGGGCGTACGACTCCGTTTGGCATGGGAGGCTTCTAGATAAAGTCAGCAGTCTCGGTATTCACGGGAATATGTTTAATTTTATACAAAACTTCATAAATAACCGTGCCTTAAGAGTCAAAGTGGGGTCCTCCGTGTCAAAAATACATCGAATTGACATGGGGGTCCCCCAAGGCAGCATCATAGCCCCAACTCTTTTCAATATCATGATTCATGATATTTCCAAATTAAAACTTAAAAATTGTCAAATTTCTATGTATGCTGACGACATAGCCATCTGGTCGTCAGCATTCACAAAAAGTTCAAAAGCTCTAGCTATATACCTACAAAACCATCAAACAAATACTAGTCTTATCATTGACTACTTACAGAAAAATGGATTCTCCCTGTCCCCGGACAAGTGCGAGTTCATGTGCTTTCGCCATAACTTAATCCAAAAAAATATCAATATTAACATTTTGGGTCAACCAAAATCAATGACAAATAAAGTCAAGTTTCTAGGGGTGGTTCTCACTCCACGTCTTAACTGGAGCCCACATATTGACCACCTTTGCCGAAAAGCTATAAAAGGCACCAACTTTATTCGAATCATCTCTTCCCAGACATGGGCTCAAAACTCTAAGTTTCTTGTTCTTTTAACACAAGCTTTAGTCCGCAGTCGCTTAACATATGGGATGGAAGCATTCCATAACATTACAGATAATCTAGTAAACAAACTACAAATAATAGAGCTAAAAGCTCTAAAAGCTGCCCTCAACGTTCCAAAGTTTGCAAATACTAACATGATCTATGGAATAATAGGTTGGATTCCAATAAAACATCTTATGAAACTAAACACTTCTACATTCCTTACAAGACTATATGCAACAAATCATTTTTCTATAGAAAGCTTTAAGGAAGAATTTGAAGACCCTTTTTATAACCATCCATCCTTTCAACAACAAAAACCAACTATTGCACAAAAAGTCTGCAACCCCTTAGACTATTCCCGGGAAATGCTCTCTTTGGCGGGCCTGGAAATAGATGATATTGAAACTCATCCAAAATTCCCTATCCCACATTGGGAATGGGAATCAGCACACTTTGATACTGCTTTACATCAAATGTACTCAAAATCAAATCAGCCAAATTTACTTTCAGTTGCGGCCAAAGAAAAAGTTTCCGAGATTAAACATCATTTATTAATATACACGGACGGTTCTAAGATCTCCGATTCACAGATAGGGTGCGCTTTTACTATTCCAGCCCTCAAGATTACTAAATCCTTTCAATTAAATTCAAAAATCTCAATATTTAGCGCAGAACTCTGGGCAATTCTTGAGGCCTGCTTTTTTATAAACGAGTTTCAAAAATCATTGTATCAAGTGACAATCCTCACAGATTCCTTATCCTCGATACAAGCATTGCAAAATAATACAAAAAATAGAAGAAAAATCATACAAGAGATACAAAACCTTATTCATCAAATAAGAATTAAAGGTACTGATTTAACCATTATGTGGATTCCCTCCCATTTGGGACTCACAGCAGCCAAAAGGGCAGCTGAACACATTGAGGGTCAGTCTATAAACATTAAATTGTCTCTGTCAGAGATTAAAAACCATTTAAAACGTTGTGTGTACCGGAGATGGGCGGAGGAATTGGATTCCTATTTAGAAGCCCAACTCCGGTACAGGAAATTTATCAGTGGTGGTCTTCACCTGCCCGTTCCCCATAAAATTCAAGGCAGAATCAACAGATTCTATACTAACTCTATTCGATGTAAATTTAGGGACACCCCATGTAAATGTGGAAAAATGTTTAGTCTGAAGCACATGTTTGACCCCTGTAGTCAAATAAAAAAGGAACTACAACCTGTTATAAACAAATGCAAACAAAACAACTTAATATATAATGAAAAGAACATTTTAAACAAACACCATAAATTAGGTTGGTCACCAATGGTTTGGCTCGCTGAGGCAATTGGCCAGGTGTCATTCAAACACCTTGTTTAAATCTGAACTATTTTTACTGGTGGGAATAGAGTCCCTCTGGTGTGTGGGCCGTATACCTGTCTGCATTCCCGCCCCCTTTACCCCCACTTCCCTTTTTATCTAAAATGTGCGCCTGATGGGCTGAAGTGACTCTTTTGAGCCCACTATTTTTTAAAAACCCCTCTCCTATGCAGATGGGTGTCCGGCACACACAACGGAGGTATCTTTCGTAACCGTTGCGTTTAACGCTTGTGCTCCCCCCCCTTTTTGGGACTGCCCATGCGGTGTCCTGTCACTGCTCGGGGCGGAGAGGAGGGGTCCCTTCCCCTCCCTCCCTCCGTCCCGAGCATACAGGAGTCGTTAACCATCCCCACCCTCAACTCTTATACCATCCTCTTAAAAACCATCTAACCATAAATAACAACTTTTATTAATCTCACTTATTTCACATTCCACCGTGACATCAGGGGCGGGGGAGTCTTTGTTGCTACCCCCCCCTGGGATCAGATGGAACACATAAGATTATTTACAACAATGGTGGCCTCTGGCGGTATGTTCCCCTACTCATAAACAACTTTATATAAAATAATGACCTCTCACTAGATTTTATCTAGTTAAATAACTAAATCACATACGGTCAGGTAAGACCAAAATATACATAAAACAAACTAGATTTTAATAGCAACTTTTAATATAACTATGGAACCTTAATAGTTATAAACTTGTCCTTTTTATCAAATCTTAACTTATTTTACATATTAAACAATTTTAAGACATAGATTTTAACAAAACAATTTTAAAGCTATAGGGTTTAGTCCCGTAGCTTGACTAGAGTAGAACATAAATTTTTAACACAAAATTTTATAAATTCACATACGTGAAAATAACATTATACTTTGCCCTATGGACAATATTAAATAAATTAAATACTTGTTAAAACTTTAACATAGTTTAAAAATTCAACTTAGTTATAATTTAAATATTAAACAATAACGTCACTTGTAAAAAGTTTAAACAGTTTGTCTGTAAAAGTGGTGTACATAATAACAATGTACATATTAATATTAATAGCCTTATGGCCAAAAACTTTTTTGACAGTTGTCTTTGTATCAAATAAATTTATAATTAAAAACCTCTAGGTAACTATTAGTTGTGTTTGGTCCCAAGGGACCAAAACCTAATAGGATAGCCTTATATAAAAAATGTACATATACAAAAAGGAAATAAAAGAATAACTTGTACTTTTTCATAACTTTTTTGAAAAGTTTTTTTAAACTGTACATTAGCTTGAACACAGGCTTCTGCCTGTCAAGAATTTTAATAATAAAGCTCGTCCCGAGCACAAACACGGATTGTTTTTATCCAATTGCTCAGTTGAGCCTAAAATGCATGAATTTTAAACTGTAGCCCTGGGGTTTTTTAATCAGACCTCCCCCAATCTGCCAGACTTAAAAGCAAACAGCTAAATATCTTTTAAAAACAAAATATTTTACTACAAACTTAAATTTTATATTCTTCAGCTTGCGCTATTAAAATAAAAAACTCTTTATAAACTTTGATAAAATAAATAACTTATTCTTCTAAAAACTTCATCTTATAAAAACTTAAAATCCACCTTTTTCTAGGATCTTTATAAATCAAAATGCCTCAAATAGCCTGTTGGCTCAGAGGGCGTAAAATCTCTATTTTTCTCTCTCTCCTTCCACTCGAAACCGGAAGTAAGCTAAAGATCGCGGGAAAAATTGCATGTCTTCTAAGAAATAGTGCTAGACAAGAAACAAGATATGTCTAAAACTCCCAAACAGCCGCCTAAACAAGGCAACACACTTTTTTCTTATTTTACTAAGACGCCAAAGCAACAGACAACGCCGACGAATGACAAGAAGGTGCTGTCGCCTCGCCGATCACCAAACAGTAAATCAAGTCCGAAGGCTGCTACAAAGAATGATGGTCAGTGAAAGAGCGGGAGGGTGTGGGGGTGCGTGTTTGGGGAGTTCCTAGACTGCACCTTTGTCGAAATGTGAATATTACCGTAACCTTCACTTATGTTATACACACTCACTGACTAAGAGACACAGACAGACAGACACACACACCTCTCGCGCATGGGTACACACACAGTGACACACACACACACACACACAGTGACACACACACACACACACACACACACACACACACACTGTGATACACTCATGAGTCATACAGAGATAATACAACGACAGAACCGTCAAATCAAAATGATGACGGCAGTTTTTAAACAAAAGAATACACATCTCGCGCGCGTCGCAGTAAAAAGTGTAGCTCGTGCAAATCTGCCGCTCGCTACTAGTACTATGGGACTGAGTGTGTATTTGTGACATTGAGCATGAACCACAAATTTCACTTTTTTGTAGGGATAGGGTTAGGGTTAGGTTAGTGGTTCAAGTAAAGAAAGAATGAAATTTGTGGTTGTCGCAAATACACACTCATAGTAGTGAGCGGCAGATTTGCTCGAGCTACACTTTTGACTGCGACAGCGCACACACTCCAGAGTGACACACACAGTGACACATAAATTAGACAAGTCAATTATATACACACGAGGCGCTGTGGCCGGTTGGTTCGAGTCACAGCTCGTAATCCAACAGGTTTGTGGGTGCGGTGGGTTCGAACCCGGCTGGTCACGGTGTTGTATCCTTGGGAAAGATACTTTACTCCTATTTCCTGATCCTTCGGATGAGACCTAAAACCGAGGTCCCGTGTGTGAACGCACGCACAACAAGATCTTGCGCACACGTTAAAGCCCATTCCACTATTCGGTACAAGTAGACCGTGTGTGCCGATGGAATGGATAACACGAGCTCACAAAGCATGCATCCTGTGCACCAATAGCAATCTAAATGAAGACTTTGGGCGTGGGGCAGGATAAGCATCCCCAATCGGAAGAAGTCATACTCATAGCTCACTGGATACCTGTGGTGACTTGTGGTTGTCTCCCCTCTTTCTTTCCTTTTGTTGTTGTTATTCTTTTATATCTTTTGTTTAAATTCTCTCTTTGAACAACCTCTTCAGTCTTCACCCATTCTTTGTGGCTAGCAAGGAAATATATAGCAAACTAGCCGGTTACTACCCGCTTCGCGGATTAATAAAAAAATTAAAAAAAAATTGGACAGAGCCAGGTTCGAACCCGGAACGTTTGTGTGAGTACACGACGACTTAACCATTAGGCTATTTTATCTTGCTGCTGTCTGTTGAAAATTTTGCCTTATAGTTGTAAAAAGCAGTGGGTAGAACCACTGACCTGGCCGACTCGCTTTCTAATTACGCTAATTACGGAGCGTGTTGCAAAATGTAATGTACCCTATGTTACCCCGGGATCATCCATCTGGATACTGTGAAAGTTTGGCGGCGATAAAACCACGCTAAATATAGTTTTATCCCGAAAACACACACACACACACACACACACACACACACACACACACACACACACACACACACAGCTTGCATATATTTAGATATAACTAGTGTAAGTAATGCAATTTTGCAGAGGCGACACAATTTGCCTGCGGAGACCTGGTGTGGGCCAAGCTGGTCGGATACCCGTGGTGGCCCAGCCTGGTGTGTAACCACCCCACCACCCTGAAACACACCAAAGGAGGGAAGAAACCCGAAGTCCACGTGCAGTTTTTCGACACGCCCCCGACGCGCGCTTGGGTCAGAGCCAGGTGGGTGCTTGTGTGATTGTGCACGGACGAAATGATGTTTTATGTCCTCCCGATCTTTACAGGATCATATGGGACATTACTAATTATTAATGAAGTTAAAGAGGGAAAGGTGAGTTTTTGTGTGTGTGTGGATAAAGTTAGATTTTCTAATGAATTTTGTTGGGAATTTTGTTTTGATGCCATGGCATCATTGTGCATGTATATAATATGTGTTTTATGTGAAGGAGTGTTCTGCATGTGTGTGTGTGTGTATGTGTGTGTGTGTGTGTGTGCGTGTGTCACACTGCATGAAAAGTCGGCTCCTATTTTTTATGCCCAGTATTTCATTTCAGCATATCCTGACACACAAGGCATGACCCATGTTCATATCCTCGTAATCCATCTCCAAATAGAGAAATTCTTTGTCTTTTTGACAGCGATGTGAAGCCATACACCTTTAAATAAAGAAATTATTTTTCTTTGACAGCAATGTGGAGCCATACAACAGCTATAAATAATGCAGCAGAAAGGTCAATATGGTGGTAACTTAGTTACTACATCTCAAAGTTAAGTTACTACATCTCAAAATAAAGAAATTCTTTGTCTTTTTGACAGCGATGCGAAGCCACACATCTCCCAACTGAAGAAATTCTTGTTTTTTGACAGCAATGCTAAACCATACAACGGCACGGACTCGGCGGAATGTCAGTGAGGTGGTATCTTAACTCTTAACGCCTTATACCGCTTGACACTGCTAGTGGCCCGTAGTCCTAAACCGCTTGAAACCGCGCCGATCCACCCACGTTGTTTAGTCATATTGCTAAGGAAGTGAGAACTCTCTGATGGAGAAGGTAAGCTTTAACGACATCCAGAAAGCATTCGACTTCCTGTTTCTATGGCGGCGATTGTGCACGGAGCTCGATTGAAGGCTAAATTTGATCAATTTTCTTCAAATATTTTGGGACAAATTTTTTTCATCAAAATGGCGGCGTTCCGAACGATGCATGACGATGTTATCGATGTTTTTACCGATAAATTGTGTGCCAATCATGCTTTTGGACTTAGTTATAGGGGCCAGAGTGAAGTGAATGTTGAGACTCGTGCTAGGCTACTGCAGTGCATACTCTCTACTATGGTTAACTTTGACTATCAATCGGCAGAAAATCAGTCGAACGATTCCGACAACCGGTCATCTGCCGAGCATTTGGACACTGTTTTAGACAGTGAATTAGATATATTTAATGCATTTTAATGGACTTACGGTACTGTAACACTTATTACAAAGCTTGTAGATGCTTTCCAAATGAAAACTTTGATTTGTGATTGAAAATCTGAAGATCGGTAATGAGACCGACAGGTGAGTGTTTCAGAAACTTTTTTCACCTTTTGATTACATCATCGGAATGCTACAAAAAGGCAAGTAATATGTTTATTTTACAAGTGCTTGCAGTGTCTCTTTGATCGTTCTAGTGACTCAATTTGCAATGTTTCAGTAACAAACACACAACACATGTTTTTTTTTACATCTTTATTGAACACACCGTTATTATTGATATTTCGTAATAATCAATCAAACTAAATACATCGAATACATCAGGTTGGCAAAAATAACATCATCAATACAGAAAACAATATCATAACAACACTATTACAAAGTTTCATAAACTTTGATTCACAAATAATTTTATAATAAATTTTTTAATAAGCATACCCATTTCAGCTCCATTTTGCCAAATCCTTCTGGGGAAGAGAGTCGGACTTAGTGAATTTCTTCTGAGGACTTAAGAGTTAAGTTACTATATCTCAAAATAAAGAGATTCTTTGTCTTTTTGACAGCGATGTGAAGCCATACATCTTTAAATATTTTTTTTAGGGACAGCAATGTGAAGCCATACATCTCCAACTAAAGAAATTCTTGTTCTTTGACAGCAATGTGAAGCCATACATCTCCAACTAAAGAAATTCTTGTTCTTTGACAGCAATGTGAAGCCATACATCTCCAACTAAAGAAATTCTTGTTCTTTGACAGCAATGTGAAGCCATACATCTCCAACTAAAGAAATTCTTGTTCTTTGACAGCAATGTGAAGCCATACATCTCCAACTAAAGAAATTCTTGTTCTTTGACAGCAATGTGAAGCCATACATCTCCAACTGAAGAAATTCTTGTTCTTTGACAGCAATGTGAAGCCATACATCTCCAACTAAAGAAATTCTTGTTCTTTGACAGCAATGTGAAGCCATACATCTCCAACTAAAGAAATTCTTGTTCTTTGACAGCAATGTGAAGCCATACATCTCCAACTGAAGAAATTCTTGTTCTTTGACAGCAATGTGAAGCCATACATCTCCAACTAAAGAAATTCTTGTTCTTTGACAGCAATGTGAAGCCATACATCTCCAACTAAAGAAATTCTTGTTCTTTGACAGCAATGTGAAGCCATACATCTCCAACTAAAGAAATTCTTGTTCTTTGACAGCAATGTGAAGCCATACATCTCCAACTAAAGAAATTCTTGTTCTTTGACAGCAATGTGAAGCCATACATCTCCAACTAAAGAAATTCTTGTTCTTTGACAGCAATGTGAAGCCATACATCTCCAACTAAAGAAATTCTTGTTCTTTGACAGCAATGTGAAGCCATACATCTCCAACTAAAGAAATTCTTGTTCTTTGACAGCAATGTGAAGCCATACATCTCCAACTAAAGAAATTCTTGTTCTTTGACAGCAATGTGAAGCCATACATCTCCAACTGAAGAAATTCTTGTTCTTTGACAGCAATGTGAAGCCATACATCTCCAACTAAAGAAATTCTTGTTCTTTGACAGCAATGTGAAGCCATACAACGGCTCGGACTCAGCGGAATGTCAGCGAGGTGGTCAGTTCTTCACGCTCAACACGCAGATCCGGAAAAACGCAGAGGAGGCGGACAAAGCTCTGAAAATGTCGACGGAGGATCGACTGAAACTGGTGGCCCATCTGCAACCCTCTGACGACGAAGATGACGATGATGAAGGAGATGATGATGTCGGTGCTAACGAGTTGATGGATCTGGATTGTAAGTGAAATTTTAATTAGTACTCTGCCATATCAGTGAATGAAGGGCTGTTGAGATCGTTTAGGTTTGTTTGTTTCTTCGCTGGCGTGTGTGTGTGTGATAGTATCGTATTTTATGGACTGTAAGGCAATACTTTTTTTCCTAGACTCAGACTGAGACCCCTGCGCCTTATAATGTGACTGATAATATAGCTAAGAAACTATAATAACAAAATCTGAATTTTGTTAGACCACATTCACCTCCTCAATCAAGTTTAGATACTATACAGACAACCCCCTATTTTACGACCCTCTGTTAAGCGACCACCTCTCATTTGAGAACGGATTTGTTGGCACGGATGCATTTTACTATGTAAACGACCTCTCTTAAACGACTTCCTCTAAAACACGACTTACGACCGCCATTTTGTTGACATTTTTTGGGGACATTTTTTGTTGTTGCCATTTTTACGACCGTTGTTGTCGTCTGCATAGACTTCGAGCAAAGGGAAACAACCACGGTCAAGGGCCTGAAAGCGGAGTCGCTTCCCTTGTTGTAGAAAAGATGGCGGAAAGCGTAGGAAAAGCACGAAAACCACTGACTTTGAAAAAGAAAACCACTGACTTTGGACGAGAGTGGAGGTGATTAACAGAAGTCGGCGAAGTGAAACTGTAATACATCGATTGCACAATCCTATGGAGTTGGAAAGACCCAAATCCAGTTTTAATATGTCAAGTCAAGTCAAGTCAAGTCAAGTCAAAATTTTATTTAAAGAAGGACATTGAATAAGCAAAATATACATGCTTCATTGTATGTGTGTCATTGTATGTGTGCATGAAGAAGAGAGTATGAACTGTGCTGAACTTTTTCTTTCTACGGCTGCCAGTGAAAACCTCCGTCATACGACCCCTCCAATTTACTACCGATTTTTCCGGACATTTTGGAAGTCTTAAAATAGAGGTTTGTCTGTATTGAATACTGGTACAATATGAAAATTCTAAGATAAACCATAGACCACATTCACCTCCTCAATCAAGCATAGATCTATAGAATACTGGAAATTTATAATCATGCTGCTCTCTTGTCTACTCTTGTCATATTTCTCAACTAGTTTTACTGATTTGCATATCTGAATGTTTGCATATATATTCATTGACCAATGAAATGAATTTTTTTTTTTTTTTTTAATTTTCCAGCTGACATATTTGATGCGGAGATGTCTGACGAAAACGATGACAGCATCAAGGAGAACAAGGCGAAAGAGGTATTAGGATTAAGTTAACACCACCACCACCCCTCTCCCAATCTTCCATCGTCTTTTTTACCTCTTCTGCTAAGAGTTCATGCTTTGACCTTTGGCCTACCTGATTTGTTAGTCTATGAAAAAAGAAAATGAACTCGTTTGAAATTCGAAATTTTATGGATGGTTTGGAAATTACTTTTAGAATATTTCTTGTATTTTTGTGTGTGTGTGTGGCTTTTTCTGATATTAGATTTAAAAAAAGAGGAAATGTTTTGCTTCTTGATATTTAGTACCATTACTCTAAGTTTTATGTATGAATGTTAGTAAAACTGTTGTGGACAGCAAGATATTTATGATGAGAAAACACCTGCTGGAAATGTGTGTGTATGTGCGCGCGTGTGTGTGTCCGTCACTATGCGTGCGTGTGTTTGATTCACTAAAATGTATTCCCAAATCCCAGCAATGATTACTGGTAATAGTTATAGAAATTTGAATTGTTTAGGATATTTTTATTATGTCAGAAGAATTGTGCATATTATATAATCAGTTCACCCCAAAGGTTCAATAAATTTAAAGCTTTGGGGGGCAATGTGTGGATGTCTCGTGCCTCCATACGGGGAGCTGAATGACCCCACCCCCTCAACAAGTCTCTCCCCAGGGATACCCAGGATCTTTCATACAAATGGTTCCCCCACCTTCTGGAAGTTCTGTTTGTAACTTCCTCTAACATGTCACTCTCTTTTACTCTGCCTTTTTCATTTTGTTTTCTGTCATCTACTATCTTTCTAACTTATTGGCCCATTCTCCTGCCTTTTTTCAAAAAACGTTTTTGAAATAATTTTTTTCCTTTTGAGCTCCCCCGAAATCTCAATGCAGCCGGGAGATCAGTGAAAACTGAAAACTGGACTCATATATCATACATGCCGCACCCTTTATGGCCATATGGTCTGGGAACGAGCTCCCCCGAAATCGGAATGTGTTTGCTGAATGCAGCAGGGACACAGCTGATTCTAGAGCGCGGGATTGGTACAATCCCCCGAAAATCTGTTCCTTCCCGCGATAATCGAGTCTTAATGCTCCTGCACATTTGCAGAACTGCCCGCTGTTTTCACTGATCGCTGCGGGCATGGCGTTCTTCGTCTGCAAAACCTGTTGTCTAGGCTACACAAACTGGTCAACCAATCAATCGCGTTCATCTCATTCATCTTGAATACCGACGAGAACTTGCGAGAGTTTAAGCCGCCATATTGGATTTCTTCCAAAATGAAGCGCGTAGCCACGCTCCTTGATTTTGACTTTCGCGGAGGCAAAGGGGAAAAAAAGCAGTCTGTGCCACATGATGAGTCAGAGTGTGGAGAAGAGCTTGAAGAAACGGCGACTACATCCAAAAACTTGGAGAAGCAGCCCGATAACAGCGCCAGTGCAAGGGAACACCGGTTCCAAGACGACTGGCTGAATAAGTGGCCATGGCTGTATCCAGTGGACCTGCCACCAATCCCCCCTTTTTTCATTCTTAGGGGGGGACCTGCCCCCCCTTTTTCAAAATCCTAGAATCAGATCTGAGGGAGACCAGTGAAAATTGAAAACTGGACTCATATATCATACATGCCGCACCCATTATGGCCATATGGTCTGGGAACGCAGAAGAAGAAGAAAGCTTTTACAGGTCAAGCAGGTGAACAGGAATTATTTCAGTCATGTTCTTCATTTAACAGAAATAATTGTTTTTGTTTGCGTGAGATTGTGTGTATGTGTGGGTGTGGGTGTGGGTGTGCATCCCTTCTATTGTTAGTTTAAAGTTGTATTTTTGATTGTTTACATGGATAAGGAGGCATTGTACATTTTCTGCATATTGATATAATATGTATATATTCTGCATGTTTCCGCTTGCGCGCCTGTGTGTGTGTGTGTGTGAATCACATTTTTTTGCTTGTTTTTAAGTTTGTACTGTTTTTGTAAATCGCATTGAGCTTTAAGGTAATGCGCTATATAAGTTTCCTAAATAAATAAATAAATAAACCATGGTGCAGGTGAAGACAGAAGAAGAAGAGGCCAGCCCATTGAAGAAAGAGAGCAACAACACGCCTTCCAAGAAACGCACACGGAACACGCGACACAGCTCCGGCAAGTCGAAACGACGCAGAATCATGCAGCCAGACAGCGCGGAAGAAGAGTCCGGTAAGTCTGATGGATTTTGTTGTTGTTGCTGTGCAGTGAATTTTCGTAAAAATGGAGAAAAATAGTCAAGGCAACTTGATGGTGTTATAGCCAGAAACTTGTTCTGTCTGGCAATATCAAACATTTGCATTTGATATGCCAAAAAAGTTAGCAAAAGTAGAGTTGAAAATTGTTGATTTTAGTACGTCTGTGGTGAAAAGTTACTAGGAATTAGTACGGGGTGAAATAGTTAACACTGAATTATTCAAGACCCCTCCAAAATCTGCTTAGTCATGCTCGCAAGTTATCTAAATAAAATTTTTTCACCCCTTTTTGTACTTAAATACGCCACTGTCGCCTCTTGGCACCACAATGATTTAACACCCACGTCACTGAAAGGCATCAGTTGAGGGTCTGTTATCCAGTGACCTTATGCTCTTAATTTTGGTAGGTAAGGATAGGCCCTATTTTATGCATGTCAAAGAAGAATCCCCAATATTGCAGACAAAATATGTTCTCTACCCGGGTAAGTTTAATGGTACATTTTGTCTGAGGAATGGCTAATGTTGAAAGGTTTTTTTTTCTTTCAGTGAATCAAAAAAAAGTTTTCAGAATATAATAGCCTTTTTCGTTTTCTGCTTCAGGCGATGATTTCACCCCCAGTAAATCAGACGACAATGATGACGATGACGATAGCTGTAGCAGCGGAGTCAGCGAAGACGGCGTCAGCGAACCAGAGTCCGAGTCCGAGCCCGACTCTCCTGTAAAGGTAGGCATGCTGGGACGTTTATTATCTTGAAAACGTACTGTGTATATTGCTTACAGCATTGATTTTGTTTCGGTTTGGAATGAAAGATGATCACAGGGTTTGGGATTCTTCTTCCTCTTCTTGTGCGCCTTGGTCTACATGACCAAACGAGCTCTTGAAACAAACTGCTGTGCGCCAAATAGTGCCGTTCTCTCCAGCTCTTGGAGTCTGTCGTAGAGTATTGCTGTTAGAGAAATTTCCGCTGCTAAGGGCAGTTTTGGGCGGCTTGAATACACAGAGGCAACTTCTCGCTGGGCGGTTTTGGGCAGAATAAATGCAAGAGGGTTAAACTAGCGAAAAAACCCAGCATCTGATAGTTACTCCCCATGAATTGATGACATCATCACTGACATTGGGAGGAGAAGAAGAAGAAGAGGAAGAAGAACTTTTCTGTACTTCTTTTTCAGAAGAGTGACGTCAAGAAGAAGCCGTCAGGAACATCGGCGAAGAAGACGTCACCGTCACCTCCCCCCAGTCTGACGCCAAGCGCCAGGAAAAGTTCCTTCCAGCCGTCCGTCAGCTCCATGACCAAGTCCAAGCTGTCCTTGTTCTCTGCCCCCGACTCTGTGAGTTTTACCGTAAATTTTGGACTACAAGGTGATATTTTTTTCTCCAATTTCAATCTATGCGCCTAATAAACAAGGGCGCCCTATTAGTGAACAAAATCACGAGAAGAGAGGCAATGATTGTCGTGTCGACAAATTTAAAGAAAAAGGAACTTTTCTGGTAAAATTCAAAAACAAGAAATCCTTGTACCGTAATTTACGGCCCATAAGGCGACACAGAGCATAAGGCGCACCCCCTGCTTTTTACAATTTTTTTTAATTTGAACAAAGATAGGGCGCATTCACCCGATAAGGCGCAAAGAAATAAAAAAAAGGAAGAACGAAACGATCAGCGAAAGTAACATTACAGAGCCAGTGACGGAAGTGCAATGTGAGTGAACTGTTGTCGGTTTGTTGTGGAAGCTACCAGAGCATGGTGAGTTGTTCATTTAAACTCTGAACCCCCTTACTTTTCTCTGTTTAGAGTATAGAAAGGGTGCAGGGGTCAAAGTTCAGTAAAAAAAAAAAGTTGTGCCTAATAGGCCGTAAATTACGGTATACCAGGAAAAGTTGCACTGATGTATATGTACGTCAGGGCTCCCAATCGTCCCGCAAAACAAGGGGTCCCAGGGACCCTTTCACTTACAGCATAGAGGGTCCTAGAGGATGGATAAAGGGTCCCAGTGGCATAGCGAAAGCTAAACAGAATTTTTCTAGTGCATCCCTGGGACCCCCTGCACATTCTTTTAGAGGGTCATTTAGAATGTTAGTGCTTCATAGACCTCCAAATGGGGGTCCCTGGGAGCCCTGTGCGTACCCTAATGCTTTTCCTATTTTGTTCAGGGTCCTTCCTCGGGGGAGGGCGGTCAGCCGGAAGGTGCCTCTTTCCTCCACAACACCCTGGACTTCTTGAAGCCAGACAAAATAAGGTCAGTGCGTGATACTACTGCTGTTAACCCTTTCACCGCCAATGTCGCATTTATGCACCACAACATGGGTGCTACTACCTTCCGTATAAACGGAAATCCGTAAATTAAGTTTTCTGCTGAGACGGAAATTCCGTATTTTTAAAATTTTGTCAAAAAAAAAGAAGTTGATCTGTTAACTGTGGTTGGGGGCATTTTGAATCTGGGTCTTCCAACCACCGGAAGTGAAAATACAACAACAAAAATGGCGGCCGAGTCATATTCACACATACTTATTTCAATTAAATTCAACATTATCAGCATGAATTTTGTGTCATGAAAGCTACAAACTTCACAGAAAGGTAAGTTACAACTATATTTCAATTCACCAAATGATATTTATGATGTTAAACGTATGAATATGTTAAAAATGTTGCTTAGAAAAACTCAATTGAAAGTCATGTTTGGATCCACTGACATCGTATTTCACTTATGATCTAATTATTATCTTCTATTTGAACGGCTTTATAACTTTATAGTTGTGTTTCTGAAATGTCAGTAAAAATCTTAGTCATGAAAATATGATTTTAACCATAGATCTTTTGTATTTCTTGTAAAAAGGTAATGTGACTTGTCATGTCTCAGCAAGTTAGACAGTCACTTTACAAAGTGTCAACTGTCGTCTGCCAACAGAACTATGATGTCAAATCGTAATCTGTTCCTCACCCATTCCCAGATTGCAGGAGAGCTATGGAAATGATCTCTGAAATTGCATTTTTGCTTCAGCTTCAGGGGGGCAACGTCCCCCTGAACCCCCCAACGGGGTGCTGTTATCCGAACACCCTTTTTTATTAATTTTGGGAAGTAAGAATAGGTCTAATAATAATGACAACTTATATAGCGCTTATTCTCCTTACGGGGCTCTAAGCGCTTCACAAAAAAGTTAAAAATCTTAGCAGAAACAAAAACAAAACAATGCACTTATCATAAAGAGCAACTCGAAACGAAATAACAATAACTACATTTACGGATTTCTAATATTGAATATATTTATTTTTTCTCCACATTTTAAATTTAAGGGTATTTTTTTGGCTGAAGAATGGCTGGCGGCGAGAGGGTCAATGCTGCTGATACTTTTTGTTGTTGCTGTCCCTTCTTTTGGGCTGTACGGTGATGTTGCTCTGACTCCGCTCATTCTGAGTCCTAACTAACGGTCGCACCCCAGTTGGTCAGGTCGCGGTATCCGAAACCCAGCAGTTCACAGAATCTCGGTAATGACTTGGCGAGTTTCTAAGCCTGAGTCCACAGAACTGCGCGATGAGCGAGAGGATTTCTTTGACTCTCTAGACTTGGAAGATTCCGAACTGGGAGACTTGACTTTAGAGTCCAAAGTTTTCGGCGAAGAAAATCTTCCCTTCTCGTTGCGAGGAAGGTCCTTGGTATGAGAGGCTTTAGGAGCTTCCGACAACGAAGTGTCTGCTACCGAAGCAGACGACGCCATTTTCGTTTTGAGCAATGAAAGTAGCTTACAATTTTGGCCAGAAACGTTCGATTTAATCAGGCCAAAAGGCAAGTGAAACGAAAATATGAATTGGGGTGGGTAGCCAAACTTACCACCAACCAGGCAACACAAGTTCAAAGTACAAAAGTACAAAGTCAAAGCTAGAAAAATTAAACAATTCAGAGACACAAAAATTAGATGTCTTCCTGGTGTAGCTTGAAAGAAAAGTGATGTTACTCACTAAACCGGAAGTGAGCCTGATTGGGAGTTGAGGTAATAAGACACCATTCATTTTGGCTTTGTCTTCCAAGCTAACCTTGACCAAATATGCACTAGTAGTGGAGTGGTAGGTATTAAGCTAGATAGATTGTAATATTAATTAAAATCCATCAGTTGGTCAGGTGGCGGTATCCCAAGCCCAGCAGTTCACAGGGCAGGAAGGAGAGGAAGAAGGAAGAGATGTATGGGAAGATAGGTTCAGAGACGAAGGAGAAAGTTAACCCTTTCGCCGCCAGACATTTTTCAGCCCCCAAAATACCATTGAACTTAACTGGGTACAGAAAAAAAAATCTGCAATATTGCTAATTCCTCTGTGTGACATATATAACATTAGGCTTATCCTTACCTCCTAAAATTACGAAAATAGGGTCTTTGGATAACAGGCCTTGATTTGATGCCTTTTGCTAGTTTTAGTGACATGGGTGTTAAGCCAAAGAGAGTGAACAATTAGTGGAAGTTATAAGCACAGCTCATCCAGATGTCGGGGGAACTATTTGTATGAAAGACCTACCCCCACCCCTCACCCCCCTGTATCCCCACAGTGAGAGACCTGTGTAGCCCTGGGGCGGGGTTGTCCAGCTCCCCATATGGAGGCATGAGGCATCCACCCGCTGCCCCACAATCAGTTCCATTATAAAAAATTGTTATGCTTTTTATTTTTTGCAGAGATGCCAGTAAAAAGACACCCTCCGACCCGGACTATGACCCACGAACATTGTACGTGCCTGAATCCTTCCTGAACCAGCAGACGCCGGTAAGTAGAAACTGTCGTTAGCCAATTATCTTTTAAAAAAAAAAGACCCACCAGGTCACGTGTTACACGTGTTTACCCTCTTCAGGGCTCCCAATCGCCCCGCAAAACAAGGGGTCCCAGGGACTCCTTCACTTACAGTATAGAGGGTCCTAGAGGCGGGATAGAGGGTCCCAATGGCATGGCCAATGCTAAAAAGAATTTTTCTAGTGCATCCCTGGGACCCCCTGCACAGTCTTTTAGAGGGTCCTTTAGAATTCTAGTGCTTCATAGACCCCCAAATGGGGGTCCCTGGGAGCCCTGCCTCTTATAGCTGGTAATAAATCTTGTTTTGACCTGGGCCTGTATTCACGTTGAGATAGCATGTCACTTAGCATGATGCTAACTTAGAAGCGCTTCCAATATCCTATAGGATTTAATAGGACTTCTGGAAGAGCTTCTAAGTTAGCATGATGCTAAGTCTCATGCTATCTCAACGTGAATACAGGCCCAGGTTTACAAAGAAGGGCAATGTCTCAAAGAAGGTCTTATATGGGAGGGAGTCTTATAATGGGAGGTCTTATAAGGGAGGTAATCTTAATACTTACAAAGGGCAATGTCTCAAAGAAGTAGGCCTTATATGGGAGGGAGTCTTATAAGGGAGGTTCCACTGTATTGGGCTCTTTACCCCTTGACCTTACCAAGAAACAACATTATTCTGTACCTCCAAATATTTTCAGAAAAAAAGGTTTTTTTCACCAGTACCATGCCTTGTAATAATTGTGACAGTGCATGGGAAAACCAGACATAATGGAATTTTGGCATAAATTGAGATTTTAATTTTTCATGGTGGAGCAAAGATTCCTTGTTAATACACAGAAAACTGAATTGAGTTATCTTGTCTAGTTTTTATTTTATAATTATTTGAAGTTTGGCATTCAAAATAGATCATTTGCAGAAATTGAGCATAGAAGATACAACTTTGCCTCTTTGTTTCTATTGACTTGATTTAGAAAACGATCAAATAAACAAAGAAATCATTGAACATTGTCTTTCATGTTGTGGATACTGGTAGAATACATCAAAATAGACATAAATATGCCCTAGATAGAAAATTGATATTTTGGGGGTTGTTGACTATTTTTGGCTTTTGCTAAAAACATTCTGAGCGACTTATGTAGGTTTTTTCCTATGCACATACACAATTGGTCCTTTTTTTTCTTCTTCAGGGCATGCGCCAGTGGTGGGTGATGAAGAGCCGACACTACGACACCATTCTCTTCTTCAAGGTCAGTGAGGAACAATAGCAGGGGCAATAACTCTGGCTGTAGCTGCAGCTAGGAAGTATTTCCTAATGTAGTGTATATATATATATGCAAAATGTGTGGGTGTTTTTTCTTCTCCAGATTACACCAAAATGTGGCTTCATGGTTTTTGGAGTGGCCCAAAATGTGGCTTCCGCTTGTTGGAATGAGCCAAAATGTGGCATCTGTTTTTTGGAGTGGCCCAAAATGTGGCTTCCGCTTGTTGGAATGACCCAAAATGTGTCTTGGTTTTTGGAATGTCCCAAAATGTGGCTTCCGGTTTTTGGAGTGGCCCAAAATGTGGCTTCCGTTTTTTGGAATGCCCCAAAATGTGGCTTCCGTTTTTTGGAGTGGACCCAAAATGTGGCTTCCGGTTTTTGGAGTGGCCCAAAATGTGGCTTCCGGTTTTTGGAATGGCCCAAAATTTGGCATATGGTTTTTGGAGTGGCCCACAATGTGGCTTCCGGTTTTTGGAGTGGCCCAAAATGTGGCTTCCGGTTTGTGGGGGTGGACGGAGTGGCCAAAAATGTGGTGTCTGGTTTGTGGAGTGTAGTGGGGTGGACAGCAAAACAGGGATCAGATATATGGGGGGTTGTGTTTTTTGTTTAGTCTTGTAAGTTTATATCATAATATTATCCTAATCTTTTTGCTCATGCTTGCTAATAACAGGCTTTTCTTTGTTTTCTGTTTACACAAGTCCTCCATGCCCCAAAAGGGATGAACAGATTTAAATCTTTGAATCCCCCAGTGGGGATACCTGGGGTCTTTCGTACAAATAGCCCCCCACCTTCTGGAAGTTCTGTGCTGGTAACTTTACTTCCTTTAATCTATCACTTCTCTTTGACTGTCTTTTCCCTTTGCTTGCTGTCATCTGCTATCTTTCTATCTTACTGGTCCATTCTCCTGCCTTTTTTTTTTAATGAATTCTTACGAAGATTTCTTCAGCCGAAGTCTGACATGCTGGGCCTAACTATTTTTTAGTTAGGTGCATAACGGCAGCATGATGCATCTACGCTCATATGACAGGAAACTGAGCAAACAAAGAAGAAGAAGAAGAAATCTTTGAATCTATTCTAGCCATACTGACCAACACTCAAAACAATTAGCATATTACATATCAGTTTGGAAACCAAATGCTATAGCACATAAAACCGAAAGTAGCAAAGGACCGCTGCTCCCATTACCCGGAAGCACGGTTACTCCCCCTGACTTCCGGTGACGCGGTCACTTTGTCCTACCAAATCACTTTACATTTTTTCACGCTTGTGGAAGCATTCTTTTTGGAAGCCATTTGTTTTTTCTTCAAATTTTTTCTTTGTTTTTCACTGGTGGGTTCGTTCCATTCTTACTTTAACCTTGCTTATTATTGCTTGCATGGATAGCTTTTAGCTTTCTTTGCTTTGAATAATTTTGTCTTTAGTGAATGTGTGTTTTCTGACCAACCGGGGGTACATTTAAATGGCGTTTTGGATCGACAGATGGGCAAGTTCTACGAGCTGTTCCACATGGACTCTACCATGGGGGTGGAAGAGCAGGGAACCCTGTATATAATACTCTTGTTATGGGTCGACAGATGGGCAAGTTCTACGAGCTGTTCCACATGGACTCTACCATGGGGGTGGAAGAGCAGGGAACCCTGTATATAATACTCTTGTTATGGGTCGACAGATGGGCAAGTTCTACGAGCTGTTCCACATGGACTCTACCATGGGGGTGGAAGAGCAGGGAACCCTGTATATAATACTCTTGTTATGGGTCGACAGATGGGCAAGTTCTACGAGCTGTTCCACATGGACTCTACCATGGGGGTGGAAGAGCTGGGAACCCTGTATATAATAATCTTGTTCTGGGTCGACAGATGGGCAAGTTCTACGAGCTGTTCCACATGGACTCTACCGTGGGGGTGGAAGAGCTGGGGCTGATGTATATGAAGGTGAGCACGGTGATAACAATGGCGGAGAAAGAGACGACATAATGATAATCATGATGAGCGTAGTTCCTTCTCAGAGTCTATCAAAAACTAAAAGGAAAGGAAAGAAAACATGCTTCCCACGCTTATCATGAACACACCAGAGTCGGAAAGTGTATTTACTCAAATAATGATAATCATGATGAGCGTAGTTCCTTCTCAGAGTCTATCAAAAACTAAAAGGAAAGGAAAGAAAACATGCTTCCCACGCTTATCATGAACACACCAGAGTCGGAAAGTGTATTTACTCAAATAATGATAATCAGGGCTCACAATTTTATACGACTTTTGCAGATTTTCGCCAATTTGATATTGAGAAACTAAAGAAAAAATTATTTTAAAAAAAGAGAAGAAAATTGCGTTTATTTTGATTGACTATTACGAAATATCAATAATAAAGGTGTGTTCAATAAAGATGTAAAAAAAACCTGTGTTGTGTGTTTCTTATCGAAACATTGCAAACACGAGTCGCTAGAGCGTTCAAAGAAACACTGCAAGCACAAAATAAACATTACTTGCTTTTTTTTTGTAGCATTCCGATGTGTAATCAAAAGGTGAAAAAAGTTTCTGAAACGCTCACCTGTCAGTCTCATTGCCGATCTTCAGATTTTCTCCCACGATCGAAGTTTTCGTTTGGAAAGTATCTACAAGCTTTGAAACAAGTGTTACAGTGCTGTAAGTCCACTAAAATTCATTAACTGTATTCAATTCGCAGTCTAAAATAGGTTCCGAACACTCGGCAGATGGCCGGTCATCGGAATCGTTCAATCAATTTTCTGCCAATCGATAGGCGAACTGATCCGCTAGTAAACACTGAACAAGTGTCCTGTTCGAGTAGTCACCTCACTCTGGCCATTATAACGGAGTCCCAAAGCACAATTGGCACATAATTTGTCGATAAAAACATCAATAACATCATTGTTTATCCTTCAGAAATCCGCCATTTTGATGAGAAAAGTTGATAGTAGAAAAAAACCGCAAAGAAAATCGATCAAAATTAGCCTTCAATCAATTTTTTATTTTTTTGTATGCGATTTTTGTGTGACTGATGAGGAAGGAAAGGGGGGTGGGTGGGGTAAATTATGACCAAATGACAACTTTTTCGTTGCCACTGGGTTTAACGTATGCTAAGTCCATGGGCACACGGGATCTCGGTTTATCGTCACATGCCTGTGTATATGTCTTCATATACAGGGGGAGCATGCTCACTCGGGCTTCCCGGAGATCGCCTACAGTCGCTATGCCGATGCCCTCATCCAGAAGGGTCATAAGGTCGCCCGCGTGGAGCAGACTGAAACGCCCGACATGATGGCCGACCGCTGCCGAGAGAGTGAGTGACCATGATGATGATGATGATGATGATGCTGGTAAATAGATTTGTAAATAGATAGATAGCAGAGCTGATTCTAGGGCGCGGGATTGGTACAATCCCCCCAAAATCTGTTCCTTCCCGCAATAATCGGGTCTAAGCGCGGGCCGACGCCCGCATATTTGCAGAACTGCCCGCATTTTTTACTGATCGCTGCGGGAATTCCTTCGTCGTCCGCTAAATCCATCGTCTGTACAAACTGAAAGCATCGAGCAGGAATGAACGATTTCTCGACATTTCATTGGTTCCTTTACAATGTTAGTGTAAATCAACCAATCGCGTTCATCTCGTTTTACCTACAAGAAGTTGCGAGAGTCCTACCCGCCATGTTGAATTTTCTTCAAAAAGAAGCGGACAGCGACACTCTTCGACTTTGATTTTTGTGGCGGCAAAGTAAAAAAAAGAAATCCTCTGCCAAACGAGTGTGCAGAAGATGTTGCAGAAACAGCTACTGCATCAACAGTCTCGGAGAAGCAGCCCGAAGATAACGGCACTAGTGCGAGGGAACACCGGTTCCAAGACGAGTGGCTGAAGAAGTGGCCATGGCTAGCGAAGATTGAATCGACCACCTCCCCCCCCCCCCCCATTTCCCCTCGTATCCATTGGACCATTTCCCCTCGTATAATTCTTAAGGGGGGATCGCCCCCACTTTTTCAAAATCCTAGAATGAGCTCTGGATAGGTAGTTAGATAGTTTTACATTGATAAAACCGAAAGTGTCCAAATACCCAAGTTTGTGAACATCAAGAGTCAGTATACATAGATCTATATGGATGGATGGTTAGATAATCTAATCGATCTACATAGTCCAGTGGTATACTTATGTTATTGTTGCCTGTCTGTCGTTTCCCACAATGACTGCCAGATAGCAGAGAGGGCAGATGCTATTCCGGCGGGATGGGCAAGAATTAGTTTATAGCGGAGATGCCTTGCACAGGGTACATCCCCACTCTCTCGGCCAAAGAGATTTGAGGACGAGAGTTGGCGTTGGGGAAGGTCCCCCAAAAGGCCAACCGACCCCTTTAGCTGCAGCACCACAGCCGGTGCCAAGGGCCCCCTCGTTCGAGAGTCATAGTGTTCCACGAAAGACTAAGCTGTAGCATGATATTCCAATACTCTCATTAACTATTGGTCCTTTCTACAGGCTAATGTCAAGCAGTGATAAAAGCCATTTGAGAAAAGGCCCGCGAGATATTTGTTACAATGGATATTCAAGTGCATGCTTGTATTGAATACTTTGTTACTTGCCTTTTTTTTGTTGGTTCTTTCCCTTTTTTCTTTTTTGTTGTTGTGTTGTTGTTTATGTGAAGTTTTGTTTGTGTAATATCACTGTAAAGTGAACACAGGTAAAATAAAAGATTGATTCATTCATTCATTCACTTGGATGGACCAGACCTGTTTTTCTTACGGATTTGTCCGTGAATATTACGTCTTAAGGACTCCGATTACGCTATTACGGTCAGCAAAGAAAGACACTGCATTTCCGCTGAACGAGTGCAAAAAAAAAAGAAGAAATTGTCAGAAGGCATGGCCTTTGAACCTAGTCGGCACTGTCGTTAGCTGTCGAAGCTAGTGATGTCCCTTGAATTGTTCTGTATTTCCGCTTCCGGTGTACAGGCCTAACCGCCATTTTGTAGGTGCGATCGCAATAATGGTGGAAGAAAACAGCAGACAATTTTGACAGACAGGGAAATTGCAGCGAGTGTGGACGGGTGAATGGATAGAAAGATAGTAGACACAGAGACAGATTTATAGACGGATTTTAATCCATAGATTAATACGTGTGATGTTTCGTTGACAGTGGCCAAGCCGACCAAGTTTGACCGCGTGGTGCGGCGCGAGATCTGCCAGGTGTCCTCGCAGGGGATCCGATCCTTCAGCCACAGAGACGGTGACGTGGGGGACGCTCAGCCGAGCTACCTCCTGGCTCTGTGTGAGGTGAGGAGGTGGGGGGGAGGGTGGAGGTGGAAGGGATGTCGTGGTGGGGGAGCTTTAAACTAAGAGTAGCCCCTCATCCCCATTTTTCGTTCTCTCCGTCCTCATTTACAATTTATGACATGCCAGGTGTATTTTTTTTTTTATCGTTCACTGGCTTTCATGCGTGAGACCTTACGCACTTGAGTGGGCACATGTTGCCCATTCTGCAGTGCATATTTGCCTCTATGCGTGAGTGAGGTCCTCCTCCGAGTGGTCCAGCAATTTCTGTCTCTGTGTGAGGTGAGGAGGGAGAGAGAGGGGTGGGTGGGTGGGGGGGGGGGGGGGGATGATTAAGGGGAGGACGATTGTGGTGGGGACAGTTCAGTATTTTAATTTTTTTACTAAATATGTGTGTGCTGTATTTTTTATTTATTAATATCTAATTTCACGGTGTTCGTTTCTGTTGATTTGCAGACGGAGTCTCAGGATGGGGTGGTGTATGGCGTCTGCTTTGTGGACACCTCCATCGGGACTTTCCACGTAAGTGACCTCCTCTGACATTGGCGTAATACTTATGTTATGCAGACTCATGGGTGCTACTCTTTCATTTTTATACTGATTTCAGTATTTTTAATTTGACCAGAAACTGAACTTCAGGTTTTTTTTAATTCATCAAAAAAAGAAAAAAG
>CM065706.1:11021182-11029943 GCA_017654935.2 Phymorhynchus buccinoides
GGAGGGTGGGGGAAGATGGTTCAGTACTGACCAGACAGGGGGATAACTCTCGCCAATAACCCCTATTTGATGCCACTAAATGGCTGCCTTTCGCAAGAGTGAATGCCCTTGTCAGTACTGACCAGCAAGGGCAATTACTCTCACTGTCAAGGGCGTTAATAACCCTAGTTGCAAAGGCCTATAGTTCCTTGATGAGGCCCCGTGGAGAAATTCAACCTCGATTTGCCCCTTTTTTCGTGCCCCCCCCTGGATTAATTTTTATTTGTATTTAGCACCTCAAATAGGCCAGGCCCCCTTGAAGAAATTTGAGCACTACTTGCCCCTCAACAGGGCCCCAGAGAATCGCGAGACCTTTGGCTTTAACACTCAACATAGAAGCATGGTAATTTGAAAAGGTTACTAAATTTGAATCTGAACTCAAATAAAGTGACTTAATCTGAAAAAATAAATTCTTGTGCTGTATGGTCTTTAACAAGGCCTCCATGAAAAAAAATCAAACTGTTTGCCCCTTCTCAGGGCCCCTTGTATAATTTTGACTAGCGCAACGCCGAGTACCAGTAACGCCTAGTAACGGTAACGCCTAGTAACGGTAACGCCTAGTAACGGTAACGCCTAGTAACGGTAACGCCTAGTAACGGTAACGCCAAGTACTGGTAACCCTGAGTACAGCAAATTTGAAGCGATTCGGTTAAGAAACGGCGGAGTCGTATAGCGCGCGCGTTTTTGAACCGATTCGCTTCCGGTTTGGTACACGGATAGTCACCGTCCCCGGTCATCTTCCTGCCAAATTCGAAGGCAATCGGTCCAGAAACACCGGAGATACGGGTGCCGAGAGGCCGGCGGATGCGCGTTTCGCGCATTTGCCGAACCGCGCAAATGACACGGCCACCTCGGTTGCCGTTGCCATCGCCCCATTAGGGCTCACAGCAAATTTGAAGCGATTCGGTCGAAAAACGGCGGAGTTATAAGGCCTGTTTTGTGTTTCAGACACACACACACACACACACACACACATCACACACACACACACACACACACACACTCTTGGCTTTTTACTATATGATGGGTACTTGCGCTTTGACAGTCTCACAGTAAAGGTAGACCACCAGCTTTAATTCGCAAAAAAAAAAATGTCAGCTCTCTCTCATTCCCTACTTCCCCCTCCCCCTCTCTCTCTCTCTCTCTCTCTCTCTCTCTCTCCCCCCTCCCCCTCTCTCTCTCTCTCTCTCTCTCTCTCCCCCCCTTCTCTCCCCCCCCCCCTCTCTCTCTCTCTCTCTCTCTCTCTCTCTCTCTCTCTCTCTCTCTCTCTCTCTCTCTCTCTCTCTCTCTTCTCTCTCTCTCTCTCTCTCACAAACACACACACACACACACAGATTGTAAGACATTGCCTGAAATCTTTATTCTTGAAAAATAAAGTTAAAGTTTTCAATCTCTCTCTCTCTCTCTCTCTCTCTCTCTCTCTCTCTCTCTCTCTCTCTCTCTCTCTCTCTCTCTCTCTCTCTCTCTCTCTCTCTCTCTCTCTCTCTCTCTCTCATGAAAAAGAAATCACACCATTTGATTTTTGTTTTCCAACCCTTTCAGGTTCTGGATGGAGTGACGCTCTTCAATCTGGAAGTCACAGAAAACGCTTTGACGGGTGGAACGGAAGGAACGTTGTTGGAACAGCTCGATACCTGCTCAACTCCTTTTGGTAAAGCAAAACAAAATTGATAATAATCGGTCAAATTTCTTTCCCATTTTTTGCCCCCCCTCTTTTTATTTTTCTGTATTTCCACTTTCATAAGACTTCAGGGTTAATTTAATTTGTAATGAGGGCTCGTGCATTTTTTTAGTCACCCCCAGGGCTGTCACTGCGTAGCCGTATTTGTCCCGGATTTTTACGAAAAGCATGACGTGTCCCGTTTTTCCCAATTTTTGAATGACCGTCCCGGAAAATCGATAAAATCGTGGAAGCGTGCAATTTTTCCGCCTGTCTACCGCTTATGCGCCTTTTTAAAAATTATCATATGCTATCAACTTCTTTACAGAGAGTTATTCTGATTGGTTAAATCTTCAGTGTAATCAATTCTCATTGGCTGTTGTAGTTCAGTGAAATCAATTCTCATTGGCTGTTGTAGCCAAATTTTCATTGGCTGTTGTAGCCAGTTTAGTCAAGGTTGAAAAAAATGGCGTCTAAACGGTCGTGTGAGGATGATTCTTCTTCTAAGAAAGAAAAAAGTTTCAAAGCGTTCCTGTTTATTTCGAGAGACATACACGGAGAAATGGCCTTTCATTGTGTCAGGAAGAAAAGCGAAACTTACGCTTTTTGTGCGTGTGATTTTTCGATAAAGTCTGGTGGTAGGGATGATGTGCACCGTTGTTATGCCAAGTTGTGGTGGGTACTGTTCTTAATTTCTGATCATTATTAAAATGTCCCTGAAAATGAGGCTGTGTCCCTGATTTGAGAGTCGTTTGTCCCTGATTCACAACATTTAGGGTTGGAAGCCCTGCACCTCCTGCACACCCCTTATTATATAGGGTGGAGTCCTATCGTCATTGCGCAAATTCTTCTTTTTTGTATCCGTGTGTGACATGTCTGTGTGTGTGTCTGTCTTTTTGTCTGTCTTTTTGTCTGTAAATACAACTGTAATTTATCTTCCTCAGCGAAAACTGCTGAACCAGTAGAGTGGCACAGTGGTAGCGCGTTCGCTTCGTGTCAAAGTAAACCCGAGTTCGAACCTGGGTACAGGGGATTTTTTTCCTCTCACTTTGCACTAGGCCTTACGGTCTGAACGTGGAGTCTTTCGGATGAGACGATAAACCGAGGTCCCGTGTGCCCATGCACTCAGCACACGCTAAACCCAGTGGCAATGAAAAAGTTGTCATTTGGTCAAAATTTACCCCCCCCCCCCTTTCCTTCCTCATCAGTCACACATAAATCGCATGCCAAAAAAAGAAAAGAAAAAAGGGTGACGTGCCTCTGGCTGCGACGCGCTCTCCAGGTGGGAGCAACCCGAATTTCACAGAGACGCCTCTGTGACTATAAAGTACATAATACCTAATGCAATCATTCTACTGTGTCAGAGAATTACATGTCTAGTTTTAATTTTATCTCTGCATGTTTTTCTTGGTTGTTTTTTTACTAAAGGGAAGCGACTGCTGAAGCAGTGGGTGTGCGCTCCCTTGTGTCAGCCCGACTCGATCAACGATCGTCTGGACGCCGTGGAGACGCTGTTGGACCTGCAGGAAGTGACCTCGGAGGTCAGCGAAGCCCTGAAGAAAATGCCCGACCTCGAGCGACTGCTCAGCAGGTAAAAGCCATTTGAGTCCGCTAAGCTCCCCGTGGGGATACCGGGGTGGGTCTTTCGTAAAAATAGTCCCCTCTGGAACTTTTGTGCTTGTCACTTCCTCTAATCTGTCAATCTAATTTAATCATACTATACCAACACTCAAAACAACTGCATTAGCCTAAAACAACCTGGAACCTTACCCTAGCACATAGCTAAAACGAAAGTGGCCCCAAGGGACTGCACCCATACCGCAGGGAGTAGCGGGAGTGACTCCCCTTACTTCCGGGTATGACGCGCACCCTTGGGGCACCGGATATGTCATTCTTAAATTTTCCAGCCTTTCAATCACACCTGGGCCTACCCTGCTCCGCCTTTTCTGACTCTTGTCTATCTGGTGGGTTCGTTCCGTGTTTAGCTTTGTTCTATTCAGTTTCTTGGGAAGGCTGTTAGTCATCCTATCGATATTATTTCATTGTCATTTCTTGGTGTTCGTTTTAGTTGAAAAATTATTTCGTTCACTCTGTTGTTCGTTTTCGGGGTGGCGTCAGCCATTATGGCTTCTTGCACCCCTCGGTTTCCACTTCGGGGAAAGCAGTTTCTGCTTCGGTTGTTTTTCTGTTTTCCAAGTCAGTTGACTCTTCTTCTCTCACTAGGGACCCTTTGGGCAGGTTCTCTTAATCTTCTCAAGAAGTTTTCGTCTAATCCTCTCACAAATCCTACTCCTAACGTCCAGTCACAGTCCGTTTCGGTTACACCGGCCTAACCGGTTTCGGAGCCCATTCCAGTTTCTCTCCCTTCGGAGGTTTCTGCTCCTTCTCCTTTTCCGTTGGACTCGCAGGCTTTGTACTACGTCACTTGGACTCTTCGGGTTTCAGGGTTCTCCCTTTCGCATCGACAGAATCTTCCTTTTTCGGTTCTATGTTTAGGTCAGAGAGGGTGCCGCCAGTTGTCTCTTCTAACGTGAGACTGTCACTGGCGCAGCCCTCTCTCCTTCTTCTGTTCACAGGCTTGCCTCCAGGAGGCCCTTGTCCGCTAGGCCAGCGTCGACCTCAACAGGGATAGGCAATCCCTTTCCACCTCTGGTTTCCGTCCTGTGGGCTTGATGTTTACGGAACAGAGAGGCTCCCCTCCGGGGAGCTTGCCTAGTGACAGAGGTGACTCCTCTGTCACCAGACTGGCCAGTCTGTCAGGCAATCATCCGGTGGTACCTGGGAGGTACCTCCAGGATCGGGAACGGCCCGTTCCCTTTCCTGAGTCCGGGCTCAAATCCTCCACTCAGTTCGAGGGAGAGGTTACCAGGACAGTCAAATCGGTCGGTGCGGGGCACCTTCAATACCGATAAGAGTCCATACCCCCCTCCCGGGGGATGGCTCTCCAGTGATCCTGGCACTGGCGCGGTTGGGGCCTCTTGGCAGTCCCACCGCAACCGGAAATTCGCTTCTCACGGTTGTGAGACGGTTTCCTCCGGTTCTCCCGGTGCTTACCCGGTTTCACCCGGTATTCATCCGGTTTCTCCCGGTTGTCTCCCGGTTGCTTGGCCAACGCGGACATACCGGGGGATGGCACGGTTGGAGCCTCTTGGCTTTCCCACCGCAACCGGTTATTTGCCTTTCCCGGTTGCGAGACCGTTTCCTCCGGTTCTCCCGGTGTTTACCCGGTAATCATCCGGTTGTCTCCCGGTTGCTTGGCCAACGCGGACATACCGGGAAAGGGTTCGCCTAGAACCGGAAAATTCCGATGATGAATTTCCGGTTCGTTCCTCCGGTTTGGGTCAACCGGGAATGTCCCGCTCGCACGGAGGACGCCACGTTCTCCCGGTTCCGGCCGGTGTTCAGTGATCCTCTCACTCCCTACCGGCAGAGCCCTCTGCCAGGCATGGCCTCCGGTGGTGTTTGACTCTTGGGCCGCCCTTATCAGAAGCTTCAACGGCCAGACCCCTCCAGGGAATTCTCTGAGTTTCAGTCCGACTTTGAGTCAGACTTGGAACTGGACCCTCAGTCGGAGGTCCCTCACTCTCTCACTGAGTCCTCGGTTCAGAATCTTCTCAAGATTTTGTCTCGATCGTGCCCTTACGTGGTACCTGTGCGTTCCTCCCATCAGGAGTCCGCCACTGATCACGCGGTTGGCTCTCTTCTGCAGGCCAAGAGCTCCTTGACTCTCCAAGCCCCCTCCTTCCCGGAGGATTTGGTGGTTAAAGCGGAGTTCACGTTGAGGACCGGCAAGGTCCTTTCGTTGAAACAGATTGCTGAGGCTAATCTGGGGCGTTCTCAGCCGGCCTCGTCTCAGTTCGGTTCCTTTTTGGTACCTGGATTCAGACCTTTCGTCCCCCTACCGACGGAATACCTGCCCTTCCCCTCCGTCTCCAAACCTTCTGCTGAGGAGGTGGAGTCCTTGGGGTCCTGCTGCTGTTCCTCCCGTCACGTTCAAGCCTTCGGCCTTCAAGTTTCTCGAGGAATCTCTGTCTGGTTCTCTCAGGGCTTGTGGCATGGCCACCTCTCTCGTGCAAATCTTGGCGGAGTCTCTAGGCAAATCAGCCTCTGATTCACCGGCGGTTTTTCAGTTCTTTCTGATGTCACGGCTGGTTTGAAGGTTCAAACCTGTGCCTTGGCCCGGGATTCTTTTCTGGCGCAGAACAGGTCTCTTTCGTCCAGGGAAAAGGAGCGTTTTGCGCTCTCTTCCCCTTCCGGAGTCGGGCTTGTTCGGGGAAGAATCGGTTCCCCCAGTTCTCGAGTCCTCTTCAAAGAGGAAGTCAGCTGATAGCCAGAAGGCTATCTATCGGGCCCTGTTGAACCAGCCCCGTCCCAACCATTTCGTCCGCAACAGGCCTCTCGCCCTCGTTTTGGCTTCAGGAAGTCCTTTAGAGCTGGGTACTTCGCGTCCCGCTCTAAGAGTGTGAGATACTCCTCTAGGCCTCCTCCCCAGTTCAAGGCCTTGAGGCCCCCCTTCCCAGTCTTCTCGTGGCAACAGGAGGCCGAGCCTTCCAAGAAACGGCGATCCTGTCCGTTGGAGATCCTCCAGAGGAAGTGGAGGACCTTCTCTTGAAGGGCGCGGGCGCGAGTGAACGATCCCAGTCCGGGTTTCTATTCCCGACTTTTTCAACCGGTCCTGTCAACCGGTTTTATCAAAAATTTCCGACCGTTTTCGGCCCATTCTGACTCTAATTGGCCGGCGATCTCTTAGGCCGTTTAAAGGGTTTTTTGTTCTTCTGTTCTCTACCGTTTCTGTCCCCTCGGTTTTCTTAGTCTGATGGGGTCGATTTCGGAGCTCCTTCCTCTGGCCTGGGTATACAAAGGCCCTTGCAGAGAGAAGTCAGAGTGCGCACTCCTTCTTTCACGGTTTCAACCATGAGTTGTTCAACCTGTTGACTCGTTCGGCCGTTCCAGTCATCCTGTTTCGGACTGGTTCCGTCCCGATCTGGCTTTAACTGTCCGGCTAGCATGATCTTCCCTTCTCAGCCGTCAGATCACCGAACGGCACAGCTTTCAACCTAAAGTTGTTCGACGGGGTGATTTTTGCCTTCCTTCAGGCCCCCCCCTTTTGGTCTTCGGCGTCTCCTTCCGACCGTTTTTTATGGTTTAGGTCGAGGTGTGTCATCGTCACGTTTGCACACTTTCGCTTTTTGTCTACATGTTTTCCTTTTCGGTGGGGACATTTCCGCGTCATCTGGTTCGATTTGACGTCATGCGATAGCAACTATGTTGCTGTTGCTGTCTGTTCCTACTTCATAGGCTGTTTTTTATTTTTATTTTACCTCCCAACCGATCGAATTGTCTCCGCTGGTTTTTCACCCAGTCAACGGGGGTCCCTTTCGTCGGTCTTATCATGTAGAGTTGGTTACGAAGTGCAGTCGCACATTCGTACCGTGGTTTCTCAGTTTGCTAGGTCAGAGGCTGAATCTGCTGCTCTTGCGGATTCTCATCCTAGTACTAGCTGTCTCTATCCCGCCATCGGTCCTTTGCTTGCCCGACATTCTGAACTAGTCTTGTCCAGTTTGTTTTCTGACCCAGACTCGCCCCTTCGATCGATATTTTCCAGTTCGAAAGGGCGTAGCAGTGTGTAGTGGCCCGGTCCGGCCACTCATAGTCCGTAATGTATCAGGCCTTGGCTGCTCTAGGTGACTCGATGCGGAGTTTGTCTTCTCCTGACTGCTTTGATAGTCAGCCATGTGCTTTCCAGAGATGCCTTCCCGGACTTTTTCAGGACTCTTTCTCTTGGTTCGCCTTCTGTGGTGACAGGAAGTTCTATCCGTTAAGCCTTCTTCGGTTCATTCGTCGAATTCTTAGCTTTTCTTCTCAGGTCTAGAAATCTCTGCCCATACCCTTTCTGGGTACAGAGCAGCCATCTTCAGTATGAGTTCCATGGCCTTAGGTGCTACCGTACCGCTAAGCTGTACGCCACCACTGTCTCGCACTTCTTGCTGAAGTGCATGCCGTTGTATTCCTCCCCTCTGATGGCACTAATCCCCCGGGTGTTGAAGAAGTCCTCCGGGAGCACCCGGACTTGATTCTCGTCACACCAATGTGGCCCACGAGCCATTGGTTCCCAGAGCTCCTCGACATGGCGCAAGACGGTCCTCTTCCGCTCAATCTCACTCCCGCCACTCTTCTTCAGTCAAGAAGCGGGGTCGGACACCCTTGCCCTTCAAGGCTAAACCTGGTCGCATGGCGGCTGTCCGACTAGGCCTTCGCTCTCAGGGGTTTTCCACGCGCACCGTGGATCTGTTGGCCGCCTCTCGGCGTAAGTCTACAAACGATCTGTATGATCTTCGCTGGGCCACCTGGTTTGCGTTTTGTCAGGAGAGAAAGTTTGACCCGCTTCGTCCCTCAACGGTTCAGTTCGTGGAGTTTCCTCTCTCACTTGCTTAGAACTAGGAACTCTTCCTCTCAAACCTTGTCAGGTTATAGGGCGGTCTTGATTAGCACGATCTCGTTGTCTTTAGGTTCCAAGTTTACGGGGAATCTCTCGGCTTTGCCAGTTTCTCACTTCATGGACGCTGTGCGCCTCCAAGCCCCGTCCACAACGGTCCAGTGTCCTCAGTGGGACATATTTTTGGTTCTGGTTTTTCTCTGGGTCAAATTTGAACCCCTGGAGTCGTTGTCTCGTAAGCTTCTGACTCTCAAGACAGTTTTTTTCTCATTTCTTTCGCCACACCCGTCGCCACAGTGGTTTTCATGCTCTGAGAGGTCTCACCAAAGATGTCAGTTCGAGGAGGACTTCTCGTCTGTCTCCCTTTCTTTCCTCCCGGAGTTCCGTGCAAAGAACCAATCTGGTTATGTTTCCTCTCCCTTGGTCTCTATCTCGAGTCTTCGCTCCGTTCTGGGTCCTGATGATCGTGATATCTTCCTCTGCCCCTTTAGGGCTCTTCGTTCTTCTGGCTCGTACCAAGTCCTTCAGAAGGGCTAAAACGTCGCCTGTTCGTCTCCTTTAATCCCTAGTACTGCAGCGATGTGGATAAGGGTACGTGTCCGTTGGTTCCTCGAACTTCATTAAGT
>CM065706.1:11030443-11112224 GCA_017654935.2 Phymorhynchus buccinoides
ATTCTACCAGTTTTTGCGAAGAAAAATCCAAACACAACAACCGGAAGCCGCAAAAACGGAAGTTTCGATTATTTGAAAAGGGAGCCAACTCTCGTTTACGACAGCAGTAATGGCGGTCGGTAATCGTTTACAGGACGTGTACGGGCTTCAAACTTCGACTTTCTTTTGTAAGGTGTGTATCGCCTTATAAACGAGGGCGCCTTTTACTTGGATTTTGTCAGATTTTTCTTGAAAATTGCCCTATTCGCCTTATACACAGCAGCGCCTAATGAGCCGAAAAATATGGTAACTGTTTCGAGCATAGCACAGTCTGACGAAAAGCTATGCTCGAAACGGTTACCGTACTTTTCGGATCATTAAGCGCTGCTGTGTATAAGGCGAATAGGGCAATTCTGAAAAAAATTCAAGTAAAAGGCGCCCTCATTTATAAGGCGATACACACCTCGCAAAAGAAAGTCGAAGTTTGAAGCCTGTACACGTCCTGTAAACGCTTACCGACCGCCATTACTGCTGTCATAAACGAGAGTTGGCTCCCTTCTCAAATAATCGAACTTCCGTTTTTGCGACTTCCGGTTGTTGTGTTTGGACGTGTCTTCGCGAAAACTGGTAGAATTATGGCATTTTAAGCTCTACAACAATACTTTTTGCATCCAATGAAGGGTAATGCATCTGTTGGACGGTATCTCGGATGATAATAGGGATTTTGAAGCATTTTAACGTGAGTATTCGTCGTATCGGCGACTCGTTACCACTTCCAATGTTGTGACTCACAGTAGACTGTACTGAGTACGGCAATCGTTGCCTCTCTTCTCACGATTTTGTTCACTAATAGGGCGCCCTCGTTTATTAGGCGCATAGGTCGGAATTGGAGAAAAAAATATCGCCTTATAGTCTGAAAATTACGGTAGTCATCCAACCTCCTAGGATCCTCCTTCCTCCATCACAGGTCAGTGTCCCCTACGGAAGTTCTTTTTAGTCCCCGAGCCGAAGGTTCGGGGAGCTATTGTTTTTGTCTGGTCCGTCCGGTGTCCGTCCGTCCGGCGTGCCTCCGTCCGTCCGGCTATTCATCCGTTTTTCTCAAAAACTATTCAGTCTATCATCATCAAATTTGGTATACTAGTTTGCCAAGATGCAAACTATCCACTGATGTATTTAGTTTTACATTAAGGTCAAGGTTGCGCCAGTTACGGGGTTCAAACCCCGAAACACATAATCGCTAATATCTCGCGAAGTTTTGCATGTATTTTAATGCAGTTTTTTTCACAACATTTCTTGATGAATGGTCTATAACACAGTTGTCATGAATTTTTCTGTGCGCATGATCGCGCGCGCTCAAATCACGGGTCCGAACCCCAAGGCTATATATAAAAAAACTATTCAGTTACGTGCTGTTTTGATGCCTTTTTACGTAGTTACGTGCTGTTTTGATGCGTTTTTATGTATGTGTACAGCCGACACATTCCGATTTCGGAGTACATCGGCGATGCTGCGAGGGGACTTTGCAGCCGCTCGGCGTTGTACTTGTCTGTTTTTGCGTGTGTCTGTCTTCTGTCTGTCACTTGAGAAAAAGTGTTATCAGATTCAAGTTATTCACTTGATAGGATAACTGAGGAATGTTTTTTTTTATCAGATTCAAGTTTACTTTATAGGATAACTGGGTGAAATTATTTTATGAGATTTAAGTTAACCCTTTCACAGCCAATGTCGCATTTTTGCACCACAATGGTTTAATAACACCCATGTCACTAAAAAGCATCAAATCAGGGCCTGTTATAAGACCTTATTTTCATAATTTTGGGCAGTAAGGATAGGCCTCAATATATTTATGACGATATAACTTGGCCAGACTCCTGTCCCTTTTTTATCACGCGACTTACGTTTGCTTCTTGCAAGGTTTTAAAACGAATTAAAACTGCTTTTTGACCGTACAATGCTTTTTAGATGTTTGTGGGTGGTGGTTGTTTTTTCACTGGCTGTTGTCAACACAGTGATGTCATTCTTAGTGGCGTAATACAGTGGAACCTCCCTTATAAGACCCCATTACAGTGGAACCTCCCTTATAAGACCCCATTACAGTGGAACCTCCCTTATAAGACCCCATTACAGTGGAACCTCCCTTATAAGACCCCATTACAGTGGAACCTCCCTTATAAGATCCCATTACAGTGGAACCTCCCTTATAAGACCCCATTACAGTAGAACCTCCCTTATAAGACCCCATTACAGTGGAACCTCCCTTATAAGACCCCATTACAGTAGAACCTCCCTTATAAGACCCCATTACAGTGGAACCTCCCTTATAAGACCCCCATTACAGTGGAACCTCCCTTATAAGACCCCATTACAGTAGAACCTCCCTTATAAGACCCCATTACAGTGGAACCTCCCTTATAAGACCCCATTACAGTAGAACCTCCCTTATAAGACCCCATTACAGTAGAACCTCCCTTATAAGACCCCATTACAGTGGAACCTCCCTTATAAGACCCCATTACAGTGGAACCTCCCTTATAAGACCCCATTACAGTGGAACCTCCCTTATAAGACCCCATTACAGTGGAACCTCCCTTATAAGACCCCATTACAGTAGAACCTCCCTTATAAGACCCCATTACAGTGGAACCTCCCTTATAAGACCCCATTACAGTGGAACCTCCCTTATAAGACCCCCATTACAGTAGAACCTCCCTTATAAGACCCCATTACAGTAGGAACCTCCCTTATAAGACCCCATTACAGTAGAACCTCCCTTATAAGACCCCATTACAGTGGAACCTCCCTTATAAGAACCCCATTACAGTAGAACCTCCCTTATAAGACCCCATTACAGTGGAACCTCCCTTATAAGACCCCATTACAGTGGAACCTCCCTTAAAGACCCCATTACAGTGGAACCTCCCTTATAAGACCCCATTACAGTGGAACCTCCCTTATAAGACCCCATTACAGTGGAACCTCCCTTATAAGACCCATTACAGTGGAACCTCCCTTATAAGACCCCATTACAGTGGAACCTCCCTTATATACAGTGGAACCTCCCTTATTACAGTGGAACCTCCCTTATAAGACCTCCCCTTATAAGACCCCATTACAGTAGAACCTCCCTTATAAGACCCCATTACAGTGGAACCTCCCTTATAAGACCCCATTACAGTAGAACCTCCCTTATAAGACCCCATTACAGTGGAACCTCCCTTATAAGACCCCATTACAGTAGAACCTCCCTTATAAGACCCCATTACAGTAGAACCTCCCTTATAAGACCCCCATTACAGTGGAACCTCCCTTATAAGACCCCATTACAGTAGAACCTCCCTTATAAGACCTCCCCTTATAAGACCCCATTACAGTGGAACCTCCCTTATAAGACCCATTACAGTGGAACCTCCCTTATAAGACCCCATTACAGTGGAACCTCCCTTATAAGACCCCATTACAGTGGAACCTCCCTTATAAGACCCCCATTACAGTGGAACCTCCCTTATAAGACCCCATTACAGTAGAACCTCCCTTATAAGACCTCCCATTACAGTGGAACCTCCCTTATAAGACCCCATTACAGTAGAACCTCCCTTATAAGACCCCATTACAGTGGAACCTCCCTTATAAGACCCCCATTACAGTAGAACCTCCCTTATAAGACCCCATTACAGTGGAACCTCCCTTATAAGACCCCATTACAGTGGAACCTCCCTTATAAGACCCCATTACAGTAGAACCTCCCTTATAAGACCCCATTACAGTAGAACCTCCCTTATAAGACCCCATTACAGTGGAACCTCCCTTATAAGACCCCATTACAGTGGAACCTCCCTTATAAGACCCCATTACAGTGGAACCTCCCTTATAAGACCCCATTACAGTGGAACCTCCCTTATAAGACCCCATTACAGTGGAACCTCCCTTATAAGACCCCATTACAGTAGAACCTCCCTTATAAGACCCCATTACAGTGGAACCTCCCTTATAAGACCCCATTACAGTGGAACCTCCCTTATAAGACCCCATTACAGTGGAACCTCCCTTATAAGACCCCATTACAGTGGAACCTCCCTTATAAGACCCCATTACAGTGGAACCTCCCTTATAAGACCCCCTACAGTGGAACCTCCCTTATAAGACCCCATTACAGTAGAACCTCCCTTATAAGACCCCATTACAGTAGAACCTCCCTTATAAGACCCCATTACAGTGGAACCTCCCTTATAAGACATCCCATTACAGTAGAACCTCCCTTATAAGACCCCATTACAGTGGAACCTCCCTTATAAGACCCCATTACAGTGGAACCTCCCTTATAAGACCCCATTACAGTGGAACCTCCATTATAAGACCTCCCATTATAAGACTCCCTCCCACTTAAGACATACTTCTCTGAGACATTGCCCTTCTTTGGAAGTATTAAAATTACCTCCCTTAAGACCCCTCCCTTATAAGACCTCATTTTGGATGATTTTTGAAGGTCTTATAAGGGAGGTCCCACTGTAGCACTTGTCAGTGTTTTCTGTATCTGAGAATATACAAGTGCACAAGTGTATATCAAGGTACAAACCAAATGAGCTGTTTCTCTCTTTTTTTGGGTGTGTGTGTGTTTTGGTGTTATTTGATAGACGACTTTTCTGCCGAAAATGTTGTAGTTATTATACTCTGTATGTCTATAAATACATAAGCGTCACATGACGCTTTTTGTGTATTTGTTTTTTTAAATTTTATGTTAACCCTTTCACCGCCAATGTCGCATTTATGCACCACAATGGTTTAACACCCATGTTACTAAAAGGCATCAAATCAGAGTCTGTTGTTCAACCCTATTTTCTTAATTTTGGGAGGTAAGGCTAGGCCTTACTTTATATGTTACTGCAGAATTCACAATATTGCAGATCATTTTTTCTTTACCTAGCTAAATTTAAGGGTATTTTTGGGTTGAGAAATGACTGGCGGCGAAAGGGTTAAGTAACAGAAATTTTTTTCTCTTCTGTATCTTAGTTGAATTATTGGTGTTGTTACTGCACTGATTATGTGTTCTGTTCATTGTTGTAAGTGTAATGCATTTTCTTCTGTGCATGCCAGGGAAAAACATGTCCTCAAAACGGACATGACATAGCTGTTGTGTGTTATGTGTAAAGTATTGGTATTATTATTAGGTATTAGGTACTTTATAGTCACAGAGGAGTCTCTGTGAAATCCGGGTTGCTCCCACCTGGAGAACGTGTCGCAGCCAGAGGCGCGCCACCCTTTTTTTTCTTTCTTTTTTTGCATGCGAGTTTTGTGTGACCGATGAGGGAGGAAAGGGAGGGAGGGGGGTAAATTTTGACCAAATGACAACTTTAATCGTTGCCACTGGGTTTAACATGTGCTAAGTGCATAGGCACACGGGACCTCGGTTTATCGTCTCATCCGAAAGACTCCACGTTTAGACCATAAGGCCTAGTGGAAAGTGAGAGGGAAAATCCCCTGTACCCAGGATCGAACATGGATTTACTTGACACGAGGCGGAAAAGAGATAGGACAAAACTGTCCCGAGACCAGAGAAATCAACAGGACAATTCTTGCAGAAATCAATAAGCGTGCCAGTGTTTAAATTTTAATCATGCGTGTGCGCATGCATGCTTGTGTACGCGTGTAAGCAGATCAACTTAACATTGTTCTTGAATCTATTACAGTTTCAGCATCATAAAACAACTTGTACGTTGCTTTTGGTGTTGTTTGTTAAAGATTTATGAGGAAAGAAATTATGTAAATTTCGCACACACACACACACACACACCACCCCCCCAACAAACAAAAAGAAGAAAACTTGAGTTGAATATTGACACAATTCTGTTGTCAGTTTATGATTGCTTTTTTTTTTAGACGCATGAAAAGATTTTAATTTTTTGGTAAATGATCATATTTTAGGTGACAGTTGAGTTATCCATCCTATCATGCATTTTTCTTTGCCTTTATATATACCGTAAAATGCGGACTGTAAGCCGCTACTTTTTTCCTCAACTTTGGCCCATGCGACTTATAGACGAGTTTTTTTCCATTCTACATTTATCAGTATGATTAAATCTTTTTATGGCCACATTCTTCAGCCTGTTTTGAACTTCTTTAGACTCAAAACTGGTTTTGGTAATCAATAGATTCAAATTTCATGTTTAAAGTGTCTGAGAACATTAAATATTCATGTTCTGACAGGAGAATTTACATATTTGCGTTGCTTTGTGCACATGCATTTTTCTCTGCAGCTTATAAACTGGTGCGGCTTACATGTGAATAAATACCTAATATTTTGTCAATTTAAGGGATGCAGCTCACATACAGGTGCGTCTTATAGTCCAGTTTTTACGGTAATATGGTAATTATGCATTGTTGCTTCGCTGTGTGTTTTTCAGTCGAAGGTGGCGGGCAGCAAGTCAACAGATGACATCGACGCCGCCATACAGGAAGCTAAAGAACAGGACCCAGGTAGCCCCGCCTCCTCCCCAGCCGACCCCCCTCCGCGCCCCCCACTGAAAAAGTGCCCCTCTAAATTTACCCCCCCCCCCCTCCTTGCCAGCCTTCCATCCTCTCCCTCCCTCCCTCCCTTCCTTTCAGTCACCTACTGACCAACTTTCATTTTTCGCTATACATATTAAATATGATTTTTTTAATTTTTTACTTTATTTAACCCCTCTCCTTTCTCCCTTCCAGTCATCTGCCTCTTAATTTTTCTTTTTCCGCTATACACCAATCTTTCGGTAAAATGCAGACTATAAGCCGCCAGGTTTTTTTCTCAACTTTGGCCCATGCGGCTTATAGACTGATGCGGCTTATCTGCAGATTTTGTTTTCCATTCTACGTTTATCTGTATGATTAAATCTAACTTTCTGGCCACATTCTGCAGCCTATTTTGAGCTTCTCTAGGTAATCAATAGATTCAAATTTTATAGTATCTGAGACAGACCTGTTTATCCTCCCGGTTTTGCCGGAATTATCCCGGGAATTTGCAAAAATTCTGGGTAAAATAATAAATTCCGGGTGAACACTGAAAATCCCGGGATTTTGAAAAAATGTCTATTATTTGTTTCCGTTAGTATGAAAAGATGCAAGGGTTGTAGTTTTGCGCCAAACATGTCGTCAGGCAAGTCAACCGCAGGCGGCAAGCGACAGAAATCTTCGACAAACGACAGCAGTGATAGGGTGAAACGGCCAAAAGTGAAGCAGAAGTTTTCTCAAAAGTATTTGAAAGTGCCAGGAATAACAAGTTCGCGTTTGGGAGACGAGTATGTACACTGCAAGTACTGCAACGTGGACTTCAAATTTTTGCATGGCGGCATAAGCGACATTGCGATGTGAATTATGTTTTTTTCTTCTCAAATTCCGGGGTTTTCTGTGGCAAATTCCAGGTTGTTCATTATACGGGTAAACAGGTCTGCTGAGAGCATTAAATACTCGTTTTCTGACAGGAGAATTTACGTATTTGTGTCGCTTTGTGCACATACAATTTTCTCTGCGGCTTATAAACTGGTGCGGCTTATATGTGAATAAATACCTAATGTTTTGTCGATTTAAGGGATGCGGCTTATATACAGGTGCGTCTTATAGTCCAGTTTTTACGGTAATTTACCCCCTCCCCTTCCTCCCTTCCAGTCATCTGCCTCTTTTTTTTCTTTTTTCCCCGCTATGCACCAATCTTTCGGTTCCCCCCACCCCCCACCCACTTCCACGCAACATTTTGTTGTCTTTGAAAGTCTGTCATATGATATCGCGCAATCTGTGGTAATGTATACATTTTGTGTTCTATTAATTTGAGAGGATGATTGCCTTTAGGACCATTTCTTTTCTCTCTTTTTTTGTGGAGGGGTGGTTTGAAATGAATATGTGGGGGGTTGTTTTATTATTACATGTATCATTATTATTATTATTAAGTCTGTTTGTTTGTTTGTTGTTTTTGGGGTTTATTTGTTGTTGTTTTTTTAACCTTTTAGTTTTCAACTCTTCTATCTCTCAGTCTCACCTGTCTTTGGGATGATAGTTCAACAGTTAACTCTTCCTTTTTTTCTTTTTAAATGGTGATGTTGAATGGATTTTTGTGTAAAGTGTGTGAATGAAATTTGAGGGGATAGCGATATCGAATGGTTTGAGGCTTATAAAATAAATGAATCGCGTGTAATAAATAATTCAGAAAAGTTTTTCTTGTCGTTTTTTTCAGTATTGATGTTACTGCTTGTCTTCGCTTACATACAGCGTGTGAAATAATTAAATGTTATTTCCAAGTGCTTCTTCTGTATTTTTCTTTTACTTCTTAACATGTGTAGATATGTAAATATGAAATAGTGAGGCCAAGAGAGAGGATATAGTGAAATGAATAAGGGGAAGGAACTTCTCGTAATTAACTCCCTTTTTACCAAAGTTATTGATGCAGACCTGCCTACCCATACGATTTTTCCATATTTTGTACACGATTTTGAGCCCCAGTACGGTCAATGGAAAATTAATACGGCAAAAATTTGAACTTAAGGTCTTCTAAGATCAGTCAAAATCGAGTGTTTTTCGTCATTTCGCATGGCGGTTTAATGTTCTGTAATGTTCCGTTTTTTGGGTCTCCTTGCAAACTATGGAATTTTAAGAAAAAGTACGGAATTTTATTTTGTGGAGTACCTAAAAAAGAAATTGGGGGTAGGCAGGTCTGTTGATGGCACCTATTCGCCTAGCAAAGTGAAAGTAGTTGCCACAACAATACAGACCCAAGTTCATTCTCAAGTTTTGTGTAGATATGTGTTTGTAAAATCTTGATTTTGTTTTGGTGTGTGGGGGGTCCCTATCTCAGATCTGGGTTAAGAGGGGACAGCAAGTTGTAGCGGTCTGATTTGCCTCGGATTCAGCGGCAAAAAGATGTGTAGACCGTTTTTGAGATTCAAAGGATTTGGGGTGTGGCTCGAAAGATAGTTCAATGTTTTGCTTTGAATGTATCAAGACGTATTTTTTCTTGTCCTACAGCAGTCGATAGAAAACGAGAAGAAATTCAACAAGTTGAAGAAAAAGAGAGCTTCTGTAGACATGTCATTTTCTTGGGTTAGGGCGATAGCAAGCGTACTCTGTGTTGTTGGTTTTTTATTCATCATATTGACACATATTGTCAGTTTTCTACCATCTTGAAAAATGCCAACTGATTATCATCAAATTGTTTGCGAATTAACGTTCAGCGTTTGAGAATAACTTTCTATTTATTGTTGGTTGATGTTTTTGTTGTTGTTGTTTTTTCTCTGGTGTTGTCAACTTGGAACGCTTCTTGAGATTTTCAATATATTCAAAACAGATTGAAAGATTTTAATGAATACATTCCCCGTTTTGGTGTGGGTTGGGGTTGGGTTTTTTTTTGGGGGGGTTGTTTCGTTTTATTGTGGAAATTTATTCATAGACATAAGCGATGTTCCGTAGTTTTTGTTTGCATGGTTTTTGGTTCGGCATATTGGAATTAATTTGACGCATGATTCGTCTACATCTCATTATTTTAATTTCAATTTTGCAACAATGTTTTGTTTTCTTTAATTTAAGGCATTGGTGTTCATGATTTCATCTCTTTTTTTTTCCTTGTACTCTTTTTTTGCGCCTTCCTCCTCTTTTTGCTACCTTTGCTCAAAGGTTCGTTGATTTTATGTATTACCCCCTAGTCCATTCTTCTGCCGTAAGGTTTTTGTTTTAAAAATCTTCAACAGTTTTCTCCTTTGAGCTCCTCCGAAATCGGAATGTGTCGGCGGAATGCAGCGAGGAGACGCAGTGAAAACTGGAAAACGGACACATGCGTACCCATTGTGGCCTTATGGCCCGGGAACGCAGAAGAAGAAGAAGTTTTAGCAGCAGATGTATCCTGGGAACGCAGAAGAAGAAGAAGAAGTTTTAGCAGCAGATGTATCCTACACTCTGGCTGGTTTGAGGGCGAACTTTAAACCATGAGTATCATTTCGCAAATGAAGATAAGCTGGAAGTTGGTCAAACGATTGATCCAAATTGTGCAGGGGCTTTCAGTATGAGAAAGGGTCCTCTACCCCCCTACCCCACCTCCTTACCCACACAACTTCCCCTCCTCCATCCTTATCCCCCCTCCCCCCAATATCAGTAAAGAGAAGAAATGATGTCAGGCATCAGAATTGTCAGAGGATTAAGAATTTATGACAGAGGATTGGCTTCTCTTGCCAGAGGCTTGGCCTTTTTATTGTGTTATCCTTTGTGTTAAATAGCATTGAAAAGTGATTTCTTACTATATTGTGATGTTGGGAACTGATTTCAGTGTTGTCCCTCTTCAGTCTAGGGCCTTGATGGCCATTTTACCGCGGTTTTCAGAGGATTGGACTTCAGACTATTCTGATGCCTGGATGTGCACTCATCTCATCACTCCTCATCTCTATCTTCTCCTCTTTCTCTCAGCACAAACTTGTTTTGTTATGGTCACTTTCTTTACCCCTTTTTCTTTTCTTTCTTTTTTAAACTACTGAACAGATTACGGAGAAATCATCCGATGGTAAGCCAACAAGAAAGCAATTCTCCTGACATCTTTTTCTTTTAGTTCTCAAGTGTCAATGTGTAAAATGTCAGTTCACCTTGCCGCACGAAAAAATAGAAGAAGAAAAAAAAAACATCACTCCCTTTAGAATGCAGAGACAGAATTGTATTGTTGTGCTGGTTTGCAATATCGTTTTGGTTTTGAAGCGTTTTTTGCTCAATGTCATGAAGCAAACATGCGAGGTGTGTCAGCCTGTGGTTGGTTGGAAACATCTTCTGTTGATGTCGGAAACCTTAACATCCGTGGTATGTGCCTGCAGTTTGTACCGTTTCACGTCAATGATGTAAAACGTACGGCCAATTTGCATGTGCCTGTGACTTGAATTTGGGGGGGAGCCTCAATTCTGCATATCATCGGTGAAATGCAAAAACCTCGTATCTCGATTTTTGGGGGTTTTGAGTTAGATACGTAGTCAGCTCTCTAAAAAAAAATTCCCACCACCTTCCACCAAAAGCTCGTATCTCTGACAACTTTCTATCTGGGGTAAATGAGGTTGTGAAAATAGGAGAAAGTCCCGATATTCAAATATAGTTAAGGACAAAAGCCTCGTATCTTTGTTCTTTTCAAGTCTAAAATAATTTTTTTAGTAATTTTAACGAAATCCAGGACTAAACTTGCAATGTCTTGAACAACATATTCATCATGGTTAATCGATTGTGGTACAACGCGGTTATTAAAAAAAAAAAATTCTATCAAAATTGAAATACGAGGTGCCCCCAGGGGATACCGGGGGTCTTTCGTACAAATGGTTCCCCCACCTTATGGAAGTCCTGTGCTTGTAACTTCCTCTAATCTGTCACTCTTTGACTCTGCCTTTTCCCTTTGCTTGCTGTCATCTGCTATCATTCTATCTTGCTGGTCCATTCTCCTGCCTTTTTTCTATAAATTGTTACAAAGATTTCTTCAGCCGAAGTCGGACATGCTGGGCCTATTTCTTAGGCGCATAACGGCAGCACGACACATCTACGCTCATGTGACAGGAAACTGAGCGAAGAAGAAGAAGATACCAGGTTTTTGAATTTTCACCAACGATATGCAAAGTGCTGTTAGGTGTGCCTGTGGTTTGACTTGGCGTTTGTCAGTGCATGAATAAAACCGGTTTAGCGCTACGCAGTTTGTGCTTGTGTCTCCTTGTTTTCTTAATTCTTTCCACGTCTCCTTCAATATGTTTCAATCAGTGTGTTCTTACTCCTTTCCACGTCTCCTTCAATGTGTTTCGATCAGTGTGTTTTATGCGTATCTAGTTACAAATCACTCGCACGTTTCCTTTTCATTCTTTCTTTTTTTAATTTTGAAATGACTGAAGACATGTTTCCTTTGCCTCTCCTATACCTTGCAGTATGCATGTTGGTTGAAGTAAATTTTATATCAAGAGGCCTTCATGTGGACTTCAGCTTCTTTGTGTGTGTGTGAAAGTACTGGTCATTTTTTAGGTTTGCAAGTCGAGAAATACAATTCATTCACTCTGTCCCTTTTTCTCCCCCCCCCCCCCCCCCCCCCATGGGGATACCAGGGAGCTTTTATATATAGTTCCCCCACCTTCTGGAAGTATGGTGCTTGTAACTTCCTCTCATCTTTCACTCTCTTTGACTCTGCCTTTTCCCTTTGCTGTCGCCATCTTTCTGCCTAACCGGTCCATTCTCCTGCCTTTTTTTCACGAAACACTTTCAAAACGATTTCCTCCAGTCGAGGTCGGACTTGCTGGGCCTATTTCTTAGTTAGGCGCATAGCGGCAGCATGACGCATCTGCGCTCATAATTGATAGGAAACTGTCTGAGCGATCAAAGAAGAAGAAAGAAGAATGTCCCTTTCGTGGTGCTGGGTCACATAGGATGGAAGTTCAGTTTAACGTCGCGTATCGGCTTTCGCCATGTACGACGGGCTGAACAAACCAACCAAGGTATAAACAAAAATGTATGTTCCTGAATCACTGTCTTAGCCAAAAGGCCGAGAAGCGATCAGAATTAAATGGGTCACATACAAGCGAATGGGTTTTTTGTATAGAACTTGTGGATTGCAGATCTAATGTGCACAATTCTTTAGAGCTTGTGATGGACATTGTGCATGCTGCTTGACCGTTTTTTTCTAATTTGCTGTCACCTTCATTAAGAGCATGAGCACATTTTATTGTCAATAACTAAAAAGAAAGAAAAAAACAAGCTTAAATATTTTGACTAGTAAAGAAGAGAATCAAGCGCTTTTTCTGTTTTAAGGCCAATGTGATCGAGGGTTGAGGGCATTTCAATATTGAGAGCTGTAAAATTAGATGTATCTGTTGACGCTTCTTGCATAATGAAAATCCACTTTGCTCATAAACAAGTTAAATTTTCTCTGTAATGAAAATCCACTTTGTTCATAAACAAGTTAAATTTCCTCTGTAATTAAAATCCACTTTGCTCATAAATAGGGGGGGGGGGGGGGGGGGGGGGGGGGGGTCTTTCATAAAAATAGTTCCCCCACCTTCTGGAAGTTCTGTGCTTGTAATTTCCTCTAATATGTCACTCTTTGACTCTGCCTTTTCCCATTGCTTACTGTCATCTGCTATCTTTCTATCTCACTGGTCCATTCTCCTGCCTTTTTTTCTATGAATTTCTTACAAAGATTTCTTCAGCCGAAGTCGGACATGCTGGGCCTGACTATTTCTTAGTTAGGCGCATACCGGCAGCATGACGCATCTACGCTCATATGGCAGGAAACTGAGCGATCAAAGAAGAAGAAATTTCCTCATGCACCTTACAATTTAGTACAAGGTGGTTTTGTTTTAGATTTTTTACAAGTTAAAGTTGCTTTCCATTTTAATTCATAACCTGTGACAGGATATTTGTTTGGCATCAGATTTTGTTGTTGAAAATACTGACTCCGGTTTACAGAAAAGTAGCAGTTGCTTTATGTAGGAGGTATTTACTGGATTTGGGGGCATGGTGTTTGTAAAAAAAAATATTGGAAGAATTTTTAAGCTGTGAAGATTATTTTATTTTATGCTATTTAATTTCTGCATGGGTTTCTTTCTCGAAGCAATACATTTGTTCAGTGGTTTTTGTTTTGTGTGTGTGTGATTTTTCCAATTTCAGTTATTGATTTGCATTGCATTTTGGTTTGGTTTTGCTTGCTACATGCCTTTTGTCAGCATCTTTCACCATTTTTATTTTTGTTCGCTTCTTCTGCTTTCTTTCTTTTTTTTGGGGGGGGGGGAGGGGGGGGGGGTGTAAAGTTGGTTTGTACAGGTTTCTTGATTATTGTAAATATTTTGTTTTTGGTTACTGTTAGGTTGTTTTGTTGTATGTTTTTGTTGAAAATTTTGTTTTGTTATTATGGATAAAGAAAGGATCTGTTTAGGCCGCATGAAATTTGATGATTTACATTTTTTTTTTTTTAAGAAAAGGTCAGGGCTTATTTTACAAAATGGAAAGTTCGATTCGTTGAAATTGAAAGCCAAGAATATGGGGGGGGGGGGGGGTCTAAACTACCACCTTAGCCATCTTGGTTTGCCTGGTTCAGACAGTTTAGCCGGTCAGGTAGTAATTCATTGGTTATGTCCCATTAATGCAAAATGCAGGCTCTTAAATGTTTTGAACACGCTAATTAGATTTGGAATGGATGTTTATTTTGTTTGCAAGGTTTTGTGGGAACAGTGTAATCTTCCGTGTCCATTTGAGATTGAGTTTAAAGAGCATGATTGCCCAATCTGACACATTCCATCGACACGTTTTGTCGAAAGAAAATGTTCAAGATGAAAAACTAGTCACAATGGTTGAAGGTTTCTTGAATTTACTGAGGCTCACAGAACTGTAGAATTTTGTAGATGTAATGTAAAAATGATTGCAAGTTTTGGAGAGAAAAAAAAAGTTCCTTTGTTTAATGAATCCCTTGACTGCTATAAACGTATCACATACTGACTTGATCACATGAAGAGGAATAACCCCAATATTCTGGTTTTTGCTCTTAACAGTCAAGAGTTATACCCCCAGACCATTTTGCCAGACAGGCTCTATCAGTTGTCTTTTTCATGTCATGATTTGTACAAAGATTTTTTCTTTTTCTCTGGCAGTCAAGGTTTAAAAATAATAATCTTACGATTTTACAACCCCCGTTGTTTTGTGATTGCTGTCGTTTCTTCCGTTTTCAAAACCTAATGTTTATTTTACATCATGGTAGTCATATCTACAGGAAAAAAAGAGGCTGTTATGCTGTGTTTTTGGATATATAGATATTTCGTCTTGATTTTAACACACTTTGGACTTACATACAGACATCAACAAATGTTAAGGACCCCCAGTTCGATACATTAAGGTGTTTTTTTAGCGAGACATTTTGAAGGGGTGTTTAGTTTTGTGCAGTTTTGCATACACATCAAGTATGATCAACACTTTTTCTTCTATCGAGTTCCCTATCTTGAACCACTGATTAAAAACTGGACATTTGGCCTGGGAACGCAGAACCATTGTTTATGAACTATGAAATATGGAATTTTGCCAAATCATTGACTTTTCAAAATAATACATTCAGCATGCTGTTTATTGGGTGCATCAGACCTTAAACCTCTACTCAATTTGGACCTCTACTACTATTCAAAATTGAAAATAATGCTCTAATTACTCATTTTCAGTTAACATTGTTTGATGGTTTAATGAATAGAACTACACAGTTTGCACCCAAACTACTCATTTCAGCTATCCAGACTACTCTAAAGACTTGTGTAGGGGTAAACAGGTCTGGTTAAGGACCACCGGTTCGATACGTTCTTTAAAAAATTAAAAAAGATTAGTGATACATTTTGAAGGGGTCTTTAATTTTGTAGGAACGGTAGCAGATTTATTTAGGCAAGAGTGAGCACAGATCATGACCAGGGCCTGTATTCACGTTGAGATAGCATGAGACTTAGCATGATGCTAACTTAGCTCTTCCAAAAGTCCTATAGGACATTGGAAGAGCTTCTAAGTTAGCATCATGCTAAGTCTCATGCTATCTCAACGTGAATACAGGCCCAGATGTGCAGTTTTGCATGCGCCTGTACATTTGATTTTTTTGTTTGTTTTCCCCAACTTGAACCAATGTTTACTGAGTTCCCCCGTGGGGATACCGGGAGGTCTTTCGTATAAATAGTTCCCCCACCTTCTGGAAGTTATGTGCTTGTAACTTCCTCTAATCTGTCACTCTCTTTGACTCTGCCTTTTCCCTTTGCTTACTGTCATCTATCTTTTCTATCTCACCGGTCCATATTCTCCTGCCTTTTTTCTATAAATTCCTACAAAGATTTCTTCAGCTGAAGTCGGGCCTAACTATTTCTTAGTTAGGCGCATAATGGCAGCATGACGCATCTACGCTCATGTGACAGGAAACTGTCTGAGCGAACGAAGTAGTTTACTGAGAAATGGAATATAGAGATTTTGCCAAACTGTAGACTTTTCAAAATAATGCATTCACCATTGGGTGAATGGACTCGAAGGAACTCCTCACATTCGCTGCTAACGCATTTATAAGCAAAATGTCAGCGTTGTACACCTGAAAACTCCATTAGCGAAATGCAACGTTTGTTTCCACAAAACGTTTTCTTTTTTTCTCACTGGTCCTTAATTTTTTTTGACGTCTGTATAATTAATGTAATTGTATGCGTACAGTATATTTCCTCCAAAATAATTGTATTTTTTTCTTGTGGTTTTGGTTTGTATTTGCGATTGTTGCAATACCTTGCATTATGTCATCGAACGTGGGTTCTGTTTACAAGCTTTGCAATTATTGCGGAGATGGTTTGTGCAATTTTCTGTTGGCGGAAACGGACGAGTCGTAGAGTAGTAGTAAAGGCTTGCTCACACTATCCAATTTAGTCGAAAGAATCGGATTGTATCACTAACTGAACATTCGAGGGTTAGATGCCAGTAAGGGGTGCCGGCGAGAACGGTCTATCTCAAAAGGAATATCGTCGGTGAAATTCACAAACCTCGTATCTTAATTTTGGTAGTTTTGAGAAAAATGAAAAGAAGTTTTAAAAATGTAACAATTTATTAACGATGACGAATAATTATGTTGTTCAAGACATTGCTAGTTCAGTCCTGAATTTTTTTATTATTATTATTATTTTAAATACTTGAAAAGAACGAAGTTACAAGGTTTTCGTCCTTAAGTAGATCTGAATTTGGGACTTAAGTTTTTCTTCTATTTACACAACCTCGTTTACCCCAGATAGAAAGTCGTTAGAGATACGAGTTTTTGGTGGAAGGTGGCGGGGGAAGTTAGAGAGCTGACTGTATTTTAACTCAAACCCCCCAAAAATCGAGATACGAGGTTTGTGAATTTTACAGACGATATGTAAGGGGTGCCTGCGAGAACGGTCTTATCTCAAAAGGAATAAAGAACACATATAGACAGTTCTGGCATTCACCCCTCGGACTATGTATTATATTATTCTCAGGTGAAAACCAGAATGTACTTAGTATTATCAGCCTTTTTTTAAAAATTACATTTGTCACCCAGCACCACGAAGGGGACATTGTCAAAATGACCACTCTGAGAAAATGGCAACGTTGAAAACTTCAGACCATTCTATTTCTAAAATGATATAAAAACCATTCTTGTATCCTTTTTGTTGTTGTTGCAGAGTTGTGAGCATTTAATTAAAGTTGGTTGGGTGACTGTCGGACATTTTGATAAATCAGTCCAAATTTAGCCTATCCTAAGTAAATGTATCAACCTACACCTTTCAAGATTATTTAGAGATCATATTAAAGATTATCCTTTATGGATATGAAATATAAGATGGTAGAGAGCGGGGAAATACCCACAACTCAAAATTGATTTTTTTTTTTTTAATGAGATTTTTTTGACTTTGCAAGCCTGTTGCGAGAAATTAGCCCAGCAACTTAATGTCCCTTTCGTGGTGCTGGGTCACATTTGTGATAGAACTTTGTGGCTTTTTGTTAAAAAATTACTTCTTTTTTCTTTAATACTTGAAAAGAACGAAGATACGAGGTTTTTGTCCTTAAGTAGATCTGAATTTGGGACTTGCTGAGTTTTTCTTCAATTTACACAACCTCATTTACCCCCAGATAAAAAGTCGTTAGAGATGCGAGCTTTTGGTGGAATGTGGCGGGGAAAGAGAGCTATGTATCTAACTCAAAACGCACACAAAAATTGAGTTACGAGGTTTCTGACTTTCACCGACGATATATCACAAGCCTCAAATTTTGTTCTGTGGTTAAAAAAAAGCTGACCAGATTGGACAGTGTGACAAGGGTGTTGGCAAATTAGAGGTTCACCATTATTTTATTTTAATGATTTAATCTTCATTTGTGCATGTTTTGTGTCTGTTTCACTCCCCCCCCTCCTCAACATATGTGATTATGAAGCTAATTGTTATTAACAGAGGGAGGTTACTGTAATGGATGCTTTGAATATCCGGAGGGAGGTTAATGTAATGGATGTTTCAATGAGCGACGTACTTAGCCCCGCCAGGTGGCATAATGCTCGAGTGGGGCAAATCCTCTCCATTTTCTTAGTTGGGGATAAAGAGAACTAAGAATATAGCGTGATAAGCCCCTAGTGGTTTGACTGCCCCCTGGCGGTCAAATAATTGCCATAAGTCGACCATTGGGAGCAGAGATGCGTATGTATGTACATAACTTCTTCATTCAGTTTTGTCCATACTAGCTGGTTTAATTCAGTCATTACGTTGCGCGTCATGATACGGTGCGTTTTTAATGTGTGTGTGTGTCAACTTATTATTAATGATAATATTAAATAAACATCATCTTTAAATTCTGCAAAAGGTGTGCAGTTTGAACAAGAGAAGTGAATGCCGTTGTGTTACATGATTTATATTCACCAAAATGATGGTACCGTATTTTTGGGACGACGAGGTGCACTTTATTCTAAGGCGCGCACCCCCCAAATTTTACACAAAGGTTCAGATTTTGTTATTGTATTTTCTTACTATATTCGTAGTCATATTACATGGGTGCTCCTGGGAAATTTCTAAAATCCTGCAAGGGGGCGGCCCTGGCGGAGTGTAGAAGCAGCGCACACACATCATGCATGAAAACTACTGTTAAAAAAAAAAAAAAAAAATTCAGCAGAGAAATCCTTCCACCCGGATTTTCAGCTCTCTAGACTAGTACAATTCCTTTAAATATAGCAAATACTTATATAGGCCATTTTTATTGTACAAGTGTGTGTGTGTGTAAGAAAATCGTTGCTTCTCAAATTCTCATAATCCGGCAACGCCGGCTCTAGGCAATTTCAAAATCTCGCAATTCAGGACGTCCTGCAAGGAGCATCCATGATATTATAAGGCGCAGGGGTCTGTTTCTTGGGGGAAAAAGTATCGCCCTATACTCCGAAAAATACCGTACCTGTGGGAGTTTGTACAAGACTGGGTAAGAGGGGGGCAGGGGAAAAAAGGGTGCAGTATAGATGCGCTAAAACACCCCACCAGAAATTATTGGCGCATAATGGCAGCATGACGCATCTGCGCTCATAATGAGAGACTTAGTGCGATTTTTCTCACACCAGAGGGCATGACGCTCGTGGGGCTAATCCTCTCTATATTATTAGTTGGGGATAAAGAAAGAGAGAGAGACAGTGAGTGGTCCTACCATCACTCTCACACTACGCCCAAGTAAGAAAATCGCGTGATAAGCCCCTAGTGCATTGACTGCCCTCTGGCGTTAAAAATATCGCCATAGGTTGACCATTGACAGGAAACTGAGCGATCGAAGATCTTTGTCAAGGGAGTTAATTTTTTATCATCATGTCCGTCTTTTTTTATGTAAAAAAGTTCATGTATCGGTATGGTAATACAGTGGAACCTCCCTTATAAGACCTTCAAAAATCATCCAGGTTAGGTCTTAGAATAGAGGGGTCTTATAAGGGAGGTCATTTTAATACTTACAAAGGAGGGCAACGTCTCAGAAAAGTAGGTCTTATGTGGGAGTCTTATAATGGGAGGTTTTATAAGGGAGGTTCCACTGTACTGAGAAATTAAATAGTTTACAAAGAAAGTTGCTAGGCGAAACCTGTTCACTAGTAGACCTACTTTGGTTTAAATCCATCCATTCAACATTTTAAAATTTTCTCATTGGGAATATGTCGATATGGCTTGTTCTGTGAATCTGACATCGTGTGCCACGCATATCTGTATTGCTAAAAATTTGGGACTTTACTGGTGTTGCACTGCCTCCAGGCATTGCCTCCAGGATCGTTCCCACCATCTTGACATCTACTAATGTCCTGTATGTGTCTGTTCCAGACCGGAGGACGTTACACAGATTTTCACGTGTGCAGCATCTGCAAGGTCTAAGGATTCATTGTACCAAGTTTCATCACGATGGGTTCATTGGTTTAGGCGCTATGTACTGGAACACATTTCAGTCAGATACAAGGTTTTTGAATTTCACCGACGAAATGCAGAGGACAGAAAGACTCAAACAAAAACTCTTTTTTTTCTCTCGTGTTGTCTTAAAACTGTATTTTCAAACTTTTTTTTTCCCTTTAAAATGAATTGAAGAATAAGTGATAACATCATATAATAATTTCAGAAACATTTATTTAACGGACCAAACAATAACGGTTAGTGCTAAGCTTTAAAACAAAAAAATAAAAAATGCCTAGAGAAGACCATGTTTGGAGCTCTGCACAATCAAAACGAACAAAACAACGCTAATACTTTAAAATACATAAGTTTTGAACAGAACCAATCACCTCATCACAGCGATAACACATGCACTTCATTCTTACATATATATAGCAAGAAAACCCTCAGCAATAATGTCAAATAAACTGCGAAACAAACCATTCACTCGCGCGCAGTGTAAGTCTTCGTTCTAAGCACTCTCACACACACACACAAAAATTGTCTAAAATTAAAATCACCACACACCCAAGAAACAGCTTTCACCACCTCCCCAAAAGTTTTCGCTATTTTTTTAAACACAAATTGCACAGATTTTTCTATCACATTCTTTCATAAAAGAAAACTTTAGACAATTTATTAGACAATCTCTCAAACGAGAGAGAGCCAAGATCCATTATGTCGTACTTCACATAAGTAATTGTGAATTGTTTCACCACAAAAAGTACTTGTATTTTCTTTCACTTAACCAAATATCCCAAAACATTCGCTCGATTCGATGAAACTTACCAAACGATCATCTAACCACAAACCCAATATCACGCTTTCCCAATAACACTTGTCAAATTTTCATTTTAACTAAAAACTCCAAACGAAATGCCAAACAATTTATTCTAACCAAAACCTCATTTTTCGATCAAACATTAAATAAAATAATAAAAATCCCATCAAACAAATTAAATGTACAAGGAAAATCAAAAAACGACTTTAAATTACGAGATTGATTACAAAAAGAAAAAGAATAAATAAACTTCTCGCCACCCATACATTACACCAAAATCGCAACAACAAATAACCTCTCTCTCATCTCACACTCGCAGACAGACAGACACACAAACAGCGAAGCAAAACTGGACTAAACACGTCTCTCTGGCTCCCTCCCTCCTGGACAACACACGCAGCACGCAGCTAGGCTGATTTTCTGAAACACACACAAAAACAAAATTTGACAATGGTGATTATTACAGTGGAACCTCCCTTATAAGACCTCCCATTATAAGACTCCCTCCCACATAAGACCTACTTCTCTGAGACGTTGCCCTTCTTTGTTAGTATTAACCCTTTCACCGCCAGCCATATTTCAGCCAAAACATTTCCATTAAATGTACCTGGGTAGAGAACAAAATCCATCTGCAGTATTGGGGATTCTTCTGTGACAAATAAAATAAGGTCTATCCTTACATCCCAAAACTAAGACAATAGGGTCTTTGGATAAAATGTGACAATGGTGATGATTATCATACACAAACAAAGAGAATTGAACAAGGCATTTCTATTTATTGCATTGTAATACCGTACTTTTAGGATCATTAGGCGCTGCTGTGTATAAGGCGAATAGGGCAATTTTCAAGAAAAATCTTTAAAAAAAATGAAAGAAAAGGGCGCCCTCGTTTATAAGGCACCTCGCAAAAGAAAGTCAAACTTTGAAGCCAGTATGCGTCCAGTAAACGCTTACCGACCGCCATTACTGCTGTCATAAACGAGAGTTGGCTCCCTTCCAAATAATCAAACTTCTGTTTGTGCTGCTTCCTGTTGATGTGTTTGGACAGTTCTTCGCGAAAACAGGTAGAATTTATGGCATTTTATGCTCTACAACGATGCTTTTTACATGCAATGAAGGGTTATGGCATCTGTTGGACGGTATCTCGGATGATAATGGGGATTTTGAAGCATTTTAACGCGAGTATCCGTTGTATCGACGACTCGTTACCACTTTCAATGTTGTGACTCACAGTAGACTGTACTGAGCACGGCAATCGTTGCCTCTCTTCTCACGAACTCACATAGCATGCATCCTGTGGGTGGCGCTGCGCTCGAGGTGACACGCTCTACGTGGGAGCATCCCAAACTTCACAGACTATTATGTACAAAACATACACACCACAAAAACAAAAAACAAATACAGTTCTGACTTCCGTCGAGCTGCTGGCTTGAACTTAAAAGCTAATATTGACCAGTGTGCGTCAGTGCGCGACATGTCCACACGCAGACAAGTGCTGAAGCGTGAACAATGACAGAGCGGCACTGCCGAGTTGATGTGCGACATCATGGAAGGACGTGAGGTCACTGAACAGACGCACCGTCCATGGAAGTGTCACTAGCCCTCTCTGTCTCTCAGTAATCAATGCTACAATTAAATAATAAAAAGATTCAAATATTATAACCAACACAATAATTTAAAGCCCATTCCACTATTCGGTAGGAGTAGGCTATGCTGTGCTGGTGGAATGGATGACACAAACTCACATAGCGTGCATCCTGTGGGTGGCGCTGCGCTCGAGGCGACGCGCTCTCCACGTGGGAGCATCCCAAACTTCACAGACTATTATACAAAATAATAATATAAAAATAAGCGCGAATTCGCAATAGTTTGTGGCACGCAGTCTATTTTTCACTCCAATCATGACAGCTTTTCAATAATTTTAATCTGTAAACCAGAATGTTATCTCTGCAGATAACTTTTTATATCTTTTGGAAAACATTTAAAACTATGTACTACTTATACTCATCGAAAGAAGCATGCATACTCGTCGTGTCAGTGTCTGTATTACGTATGTTTATTATTTTGTATTTAAATACACATTTTAAAGAGCGGCCCAGTGTAGCATCGATTTGAAGTGCGATATTTTGTCAATATGTGCGACAATTATGGACACGACAAAGTGAGTTACAGGTTTGTGGCTTGAGCCACAAACAAAAAATCCAACAAACAAACACAGCTCTCACTTCTGTCAAGCTGCTGGTTTGAATGAACTTAACCCTTTCGCCGCCAGCCATTTTTCAGCCAAAAAATGTCATTAAACTTAACTGGGTAGAGAAAACATCTGCAATATTGGGAATTCCTCTGTGACATGCATAGCATTAGGCCTGTCCTTACCTCACAAAGTTAAGAAAATAGGGTCTTCGGATAACAGGTCCTGATTTGATGCCTTTTAGTGACATGGGTGTTAAACCATTGTGGTGCTAAAATGCGACATTGGCGGTGAAAGGGTTAAAGCTAATATTGACCAGTGTGCGGCAGTGCGCGACATGTCCACACACAGACAAGTGCTGAAGCGTGAACAATGCCAGAGCGGCACTGCCAGGTTGATCTGCGACATCATGGAAGGACGTGTGGTCACTGAACAGACGCACCGTCCATGGAAGTGTCACTATCCCTCTCTGTCTGGGTAATCAATAACAATTAAATAGAAAGATGATCAGTTTTATCCCCCAAAAAAGCAAATACAGCTCCAAATTCTGTCGAGCTGCTGGCTTGAACTTTAAGCTAATATTGACCAGTGTGCGTCAGTGCGCGACATGTCCACACACAGACAAGTGCTGAAACATGAACAATGACAGAGCGGCACTGCCGAGTTGATGTGTCACCACTCTCTCTCTCAGCAATCAATGGTACAATTAAATAATAAAAAGATCCAAATTATAACCAACACAATAGCCCATTCCACTATTCAGTAGGAGTAGGCTGTGTTGTGTAAGTGTTGGTGGAATGGATGACACAAACTCACATAGCATGCGTACTGTGGATGGAGCTGCGCTCGAGGCGACGCTCTACGTGGGAGCAACCCGAACTTCACAGACTATAATGTACGAAATACACACACACACACACACAAAAAACCACACCAAACAAACACAAATACAGCTCTGACTTCTGTCGAGCTGCTGGCTTGAACTAAAAGCTAATATTGACCAGTGTGCGGCAGTGCGCGACATGTCCACACACAGACAAGTGCTGAAGCGTGAACAATGACAGAGCGGCACTGCCGGGTTGATCTGCGACATCATGGAAGGACGTCCATGGAAGTGTCACTATCTCTCTCTGTCTCGGTAATCAATAACAATTAAATAGAAAGATGATCAGTTTTATCGTAAGTTTTATTTTTCTAACAGAGTTGTTCAATACTGTGGCGTGGTAATCAAAAATGGTCACACACATAATGTTCTCATCCCTAGCTGATGCATTTGTACCATAGTGTTCAAGTGCTTCGGCTTTTGGGATGATCCCAGGAGACTTTAAGCCAGGGTACGATGACAACAACAACCAGACATCAGAACAGTCTGAAGTCCCATCCTCTGAACACCGCGGTAAAAGGGCCATCAAGGCCCCAGACTATAGAGGGATAACATTGAAATCAGTTCACAACACCACCAAAATGGCTTAATGCAGTGAAAAATCACTTTAAAATGCTATTTAACACAAAGGATAACACTGAATAAAAATGACAGAGAAGCCAATCCTCTGTCAGAAATTCTTAATCCTCTGAAATCCTGACAATGAGGCGCTATACTACTCCTTGCCAACATGAAAGGGCAATAATTTTAGGCCCGAACTGCCGATGCCCCCTGGTGATGAGTCAGGAGCAGATCATTTTCTGTGGCTATATACTACTAGTTCCTGGCAGGCAAGGGCGATAATCTTAAGTAGGTGGCGTTCGCATCTCAGGTCACGAGACAAGGGCAGATAATTTTCGGCATAAAGCCTCATTCTGATGCCTGAACAACAGACCTTTTGGAGGCGATGCCGCTGAGCAGGCGGTTTCCGAAGAGGAAGGTGGGCAGGGCCAGGATGCCAAGGTACCGCAGCGTCTGGAACATGTTCAGCTGCGTCCAGTAGCAGTAGTACAGCCCAAAGATGCCTGGAAAACAACAGGAAAACATCACATGTTCAGCTGAAAACATCAGGTGTTCAGCTGAAAACATCACATGTTCAGCTGAAAACAACAGGAAAACATCACATGTTCAGCTGAAAACAACAGGAAAACATCACATGTTCAGCTGAAAACAACAGGAAAACATCACATGTTCAGCTGAAAACAACAGGAAAACATCACATGTTCAGCTGAAAACAACAGGAAAACATCACATGTTCAGCTGAAAACAACAGGAAAACATCACATGTTCAGCTGAAAACAACAGGAAAACATCACATGTTCAGCTGAAAACAACAGGAAAACATCACATGTTCAGCTGAAAACAACAGGAAAACATCACATGTTCAGCTGAAAACAACAGGAAAACATCACATGTTCAGCTGAAAACAACAGGAAAACATCACATGTTCAGCTGAAAACAACAGGAAAACATCACATGTTCAGCTGAAAACATCACATGTTCAGCTGAAAACAACAAGAAAACATCACATGTTCAGCTGAAAACAACAAAAACACATGTTCAGCTGAAAACAACAGGAAAACATCACATGTTCAGCTGAAAACATCACATGTTCAGCTGAAAACATCACATGTTCAGCTGAAAACAACAGGAAAACATCACATGTTCAGCTGAAAACAACAGGAAAACATCACATGTTCAGCTGAAAACAACAAGAAAACATCACATGTTCAGCTGAAAACAACAGGAAAACATGTGTTCAGCTGGGTCCAGTAGCTGTAGTACAGCCCAAAGATGCCTAAAAAACAACAGGAAAACATCACATGTTCAGCTGAAAACAACAGGAAAACATCACATGTTCAGCTGAAAACAACAGGAAAACATCACATGTTCAGCTGAAAACAACAGGAAAACATCACATGTTCAGCTGAAAACAACAGGAAAACATCACATGTTCAGCTGAAAACAACAGGAAAACATCACATGTTCAGCTGAAAACATCACATGTTCAGCTGAAAACAACAGGAAAACATCACATGTTCAGCTGAAAACATCACGTGTTCAGCTGAAAACATCACATGTTCAGCTGAAAACAACAGGAAAACATCACATGTTCAGCTGAAAACATCAGGTGTTCAGCTGAAAACATCACATGTTCAGCTGAAAACAACAGGAAAACATCACATGTTCAGCTGAAAACAACAGGAAAACATCACATGTTCAGCTGAAAACAACAGGAAAACATCACATGTTCAGCTGAAAACAACAGGAAAACATCACATGTTCAGCTGAAAACAACAGGAACACATCATGTGTTCAGCTGAAAACAACAGGAAAACATCACATGTTCAGCTGAAAACAACAGGAACACATCATGTGTTCAGCTGAAAACAACAGGAAAACATCACATGTTCAGCTGAAAACAACAGGAAAACATCACATGTTCAGCTGAAAACAACAGGAAAACATCATGTGTTCAGCTGAAAACAACAGGAAAACATCACATGTTCAGCTGAAAACAACAAGAAAACATCACATGTTCAGCTGAAAACAACAGGAAAACATCACATGTTCAGCTGAAAACAACAGGAAAACATCACATGTTCAGCTGAAAACAACAGGAAAACATCATGTGTTCAGCTGAAAACAACAGGAAAACATCACATGTTCAGCTGAAAACAACAGGAAAACATCACATGTTCAGCTGAAAACAACAGGAAAACATGTGTTCAGCTGAAAACAACAGGAAAACATCACATGTTCAGCTGAAAACAACAAGAAAACATCACATGTTCAGCTGAAAACAACAGGAAAACATCACATGTTCAGCTGAAAACAACAGGAAAACATCACATGTTCAGCTGAAAACAACAGGAAAACATGTGTTCAGCTGAAAACAACAGGAAAACATCACATGTTCAGCTGAAAACAACACATGTTCAGCTGAAAACAACAGGAAAACATCACATGTTCAGCTGAAAACAACAGGAAAACATCACATGTTCAGCTGAAAACAACAGGAAAACATCACATGTTCAGCTGAAAACAACAGGAAAACATCACATGTTCAGCTGAAAACAACAGGAAAACATCACATGTTCAGCTGAAAACAACAGGAAAACATCACGTGTTCAGCTGAAAACAACAGGAAAACATCACATGTTCAGCTGAAAACAACAGGAAAACATCACATGTTCAGCTGAAAACAACAGGAAAACATGTGTTCAGCTGGGTCCAGTAGCTGTAGTACAGCCCAAAGATGCCTAAAAAACAACAGGAAAACATCACATGTTCAGCTGAAAACAACAAGAAAACATCACATGTTCAGCTGAAAACAACAGGAAAACATCATGTGTTCAGCTGAAAACAACAGGAAAACATCACATGTTCAGCTGAAAACAACAGGAAAACATCACATGTTCAGCTGAAAACAACAGGAAAACATCACGTGTTCAGCTGAAAACAACAGGAAAACATCACATGTTCAGCTGAAAACAACAGGAAAACATCACATGTTCAGCTGAAAACAACAGGAAAACATCACATGTTCAGCTGAAAACATCACATGTTCAGCTGAAAACAACAGGAAAACATCACATGTTCAGCTGAAAACATCACGTGTTCAGCTGAAAACAACAGGAAAACATCACATGTTCAGCTGAAAACAACAGGAAAACATCACATGTTCAGCTGAAAACAACAGGAAAACATCATGTGTTCAGCTGAAAACAACAGGAAAACATCACATGTTCAGCTGAAAACAACAGGAAAACATCACATGTTCAGCTGAAAACAACAGGAAAACATCATGTGTTCAGCTGAAAACAACAGGAAAACATCACGTGTTCAGCTGAAAACAACAGGAAAACATCACATGTTCAGCTGAAAACAACAGGAAAACATCACATGTTCAGCTGAAAACAACAGGAAAACATGTGTTCAGCTGGGTCCAGTAGCTGTAGTACAGCCCAAAGATGCCTAAAAAACAACAGGAAAACATCACATGTTCAGCTGAAAACAACAGGAAAACATCACATGTTCAGCTGAAAACAACAAGAAAACATCACATGTTCAGCTGAAAACAACAAGAAAACATCACATGTTCAGCTGAAAACAACAGGAAAACATCACATGTTCAGCTGAAAACAACAGGAAAACATCACATGTTCAGCTGAAAACAACAGGAAAACATCACATGTTCAGCTGAAAACAACATGAAAACATCACATGTTCAGCTGAAAACAACAGGAAAACATCACATGTTCAGCTGAAAACAACAGGAAAACATCACATGTTCAGCTGAAAACAACAAGAAAACATCACATGTTCAGCTGAAAACAACAGGAAAACATCACATGTTCAGCTGAAAACAACAGGAAAACATCACATGTTCAGCTGAAAACAACAGGAAAACATCACATGTTCAGCTGAAAACAACAAGAAAACATCACATGTTCAGCTGAAAACAACAGGAAAACATCACATGTTCAGCTGAAAACATCACATGTTCAGCTGAAAACAACAGGAAAACATCACATGTTCAGCTGAAAACAACAGGAAAACATCACATGTTCAGCTGAAAACAACAGGAAAACATCACATGTTCAGCTGAAAACAACAGGAAAACATCACATGTTCAGCTGAAAACAACAGGAAAACATCACATGTTCAGCTGAAAACAACAAGAAAACATCACATGTTCAGCTGAAAACAACAGGAAAACATCACATGTTCAGCTGAAAACAACAGGAAAACATCACATGTTCAGCTGAAAACAACAGGAAAACATCACATGTTCAGCTGAAAACAACAGGAAAACATCACATGTTCAGCTGAAAACAACAGGAAAACATCACATGTTCAGCTGAAAACAACAGGAAAACATCACATGTTCAGCTGAAAACAACAGGAAAACATCACATGTTCAGCTGAAAACAACAGGAAAACATCACATGTTCAGCTGAAAACAACAGGAAAACATCACATGTTCAGCTGAAAACAACAGGAAAACATCACATGTTCAGCTGAAAACAACAGGAAAACATCACATGTTCAGCTGAAAACAACAGGAAAACATCACATGTTCAGCTGAAAACAACAGGAAAACATCACATGTTCAGCTGAAAACAACAGGAAAACATCACATGTTCAGCTGAAAACAACAAGAAAACATCACATGTTCAGCTGAAAACAACAGGAAAACATCACATGTTCAGCTGAAAACATCACATGTTCAGCTGAAAACAACAGGAAAACATCACATGTTCAGCTGAAAACAACAGGAAAACATCACATGTTCAGCTGAAAACAACAGGAAAACATCACATGTTCAGCTGAAAACAACAGGAAAACATCACATGTTCAGCTGAAAACAACAGGAAAACATCACATGTTCAGCTGAAAACAACAGGAAAACATCACATGTTCAGCTGAAAACAACAGGAAAACATCACATGTTCAGCTGAAAACAACAGGAAAACATCACATGTTCAGCTGAAAACAACAGGAAAACATCACATGTTCAGCTGAAAACAACAGGAAAACATCACATGTTCAGCTGAAAACAACAGGAAAACATCACATGTTCAGCTGAAAACAACAGGAAAACATCACATGTTCAGCTGAAAACAACAGGAAAACATCACATGTTCAGCTGAAAACAACAAGAAAACATCACATGTTCAGCTGAAAACATCACATGTTCAGCTGAAAACAACAAGAAAACATCACATGTTCAGCTGAAAACAACAGGAAAACATCACATGTGTGTGTGTTTGATAAATATGTTTTATGTCAATTACATGTGCTTTTATGTTATTTTACAATATGTCTCTTCTGTTAGGTTATAACAATGTCTTATTTTGTCTTCATTTTTATGTGCATGCCGAAAAACAAATTTCTTCACAAGTTTGTTTGGAGACAATAAAATTATTGAATTGAATTGTTCAGCAGAAAACAGGTGAAAGGACTCACCAGCCAGGCAGACGTGGAATCCAATGGCGCTGACGGAGATGGGAAAGTTGGCCACGTTGACGCCAATCTTCAGCCACTGTGGACCAAAAATGAAAATAATAATAAAATAAAATAAATAAAAAAATATCACGCAAACACGATGCTAAAATATCACACAAACATAATGCTAAAATATCACACAAACATAATGCTAAAATATCACACAAACACACAATGCTAAAATATCACACAAACATAATGCTAAAATATCACACACACACAATGCTAAGTCAAAGACAGTCTGATCTTTGCTGACAAATCAACAAAAAAGGAACAAATGGTTTTTTTTAAACAACTGGGTAGTGAGTGAGATTCAAAGCGAAAAGCATGCACTATGAATTTCCTTTTCTTTTCTTTTTTAACCAAGTTCTAAAGTTTAAAAAAAACAAAATCTGAATAAAAAACAACATAAGATTGGAAAAGAATAAAAAGGTCATTGGAGATCATGCGCCCCACCAAACTTTACCCTGTTCTTTCTGTTCCCACGTCCTTTTTGTTACATTTTTTTTTATACCGTCCCATCTTCTGGGCCGTTGCTCCCACGCCGCTCATTCCTAATCCCAATTCACAGCCACACCTTCAGGTCACAGAATCCGAGACCAGCAGTCCAAGAGGAGCGAATCTATGTTAGATCAGGAGACAACCAACCGAGGAGACACTGCACTGCTGCTGAGTCACTTCGGTGACTACCACTCTTTTCTGCCATCCTTGACTTGTTGAATGAGAGATGATGAATGGGTCTGTGTATTGGCTACTGCAAAGAACACCTGTTGATAGAGTGAATGCCCTTGGTGGGTGGGGGAAGATGGTTGAGTACTGACCAAACAAGGGTATAACTCTCGCCAATAACCCTATTTGAGGTCACTGAATGGCTGCCTTTTGCAAGAGTGAATGCTCTTTTGAATACTGACCAACAAGGACTTAACTCTTGCCGTCAAGGGCATTAATAACCCTAGTTGCAGTGGCCAATATGTGTGTGTGTGTGTGTGTCTGCGTGCGTCTGTTGTGCGTGTGCGTGTGTTTCGCTTTGTACATGCGTTGTTGCTGGTTTCTGTCCTTCGTAAATACTATTTTTTGATGTCTACTTAGTGGTTGCTGACCATCTGATTGCAAAACGCTTTGGGGCTCATTTGAGGTAAAGCGCTTTATAAATGTACTGTTATTATTATTATTATCCTTCTACCCCACCCACCACCCCCACCCCATTTCATTGGACTGACCAGCAGCAGGAGGATGACCAGAGGCACCAGAACCAGGGCGGTGAAGGTCATGGACACAGGGGCCGGAGGTCGCTTCTCTGGCTCACGGAACATGTGCTGCACAACACACACACACAATCAACACCATAATGATCATGGTAATTTACATAGCGCTCTTTCCCGCATGAGCTCAGTGCGCTTTGCATTGGGAGAAAGGTGGAAGAGTGGTTAAAGACACCCCCCCCCCCCCCCCCCCCCCCCCCCATGTCACGTGTCACATTCCCTCTTATGCTAGGAAGATTTCTTAATATTTCTTACCAACTATAAGAGGGAAAACGCGTGGAAACCGTGATTTTGACACGTGACGTGGTGGGTCTTTAAGACTTTCGCCTGCCAAATGTAATGCGTTGACTGCAGCATGAGTGACCCGGGTGGGTTCAAATCCCGGCCTCCTTGCCCTTTCTTTCTAGTTTGACAGGAAAATTGAACTGAACGTCGAGTCCTTTGGAAGGGAATTAAAGCTAGTCTGACCCGTGCGCTTTACGCACGTAAAAATCCCACAGCAGTTGAAAGTCAGTAAGAGCAGGGAGAAATCCCGCTGCCTGGCATGGCCAAATTAACAGCTAGGTTTTCCAAGTGTGCCCCCCCCCCCCCACCCCCTCCTCACCCTGTGCCCCCCCCCCCCCTAAATTTTTTTAAATGAGTAGGCGCTGCACTTGCGGCGACGCGCTCTCTGGGGGAGAGCAGCCCGAATTTCACAGAGATAAGTCTCTGTGACTAGAATATACCAAAAACCAATTGATAACAAGAACATTAAAGGCAAACAAATAATAAATCAATAGAAAGTAAACATAAACATGATGCTTGTATGTAATGTTCTCTTTCTTCCTCACACACATGCACGCACACACACACACAAGCATGCACGCAAGCATGCACACACACACACGCGCACGTATACACACACACACACACGCACGCACACACACAAAAGTAAAAGAGTTACAGTATGAACATTCTAAGATCTAAATTATCACGGGTGAAAGTCAAACATTCTCTCAATCCTGAAATGACATGCAAGATGCACGCACACAAACACACACACACATACACGCACGCACACACACACAAAAGTAAAAGTTACAATATGAACAATCTATCACGGGTGAAAGTCAAACATTCTCTCAATCCTGAAATGACATGCAAGATGCACGCACACAAACAAACACACACACACACACACACACACGCACGCACGCACACATACACGCACGCACACACACAAAAGTAAAAGAGTTACAGTATGAACATTCTAAGATCTAAATTATCACGGGTGAAAGTCAAACATTCTCTCAATCCTGAAATGACATGCAAGATGCACGCACACACAAACACACACACACATACACGCACGCACACACACAAAAGTAAAAGTTACAATATGAACAATCTATCACGGGTGAAAGTCAAACATTCTCTCAATCCTGAAATGACATGCAAGATGCACGCACACAAACAAACACACACACACACACACACACGCACGCACGCACGCACACATACACGCACGCACACACACAAAAGTAAAAGAGTTACAGTATGAACATTCTAAGATCTTATGGGTGAAAGTCAAACATTCTCTCAATCCTGAAATGACATGCAAGATGTTTCAATGCTCTCTGAATCTTCCCAATCCTGAAGTGGCGTGACATTCAAAATAATTTCCAATGTGTGTGTGTCTGTCTGTATAATTAATTATACAGGATGGGTGGAGTTGTGTTAGAATTGTTTTAACCGATTGTTAAAACAGTCTGATTGCCTGGAGCCGGCGTCGCCGGATTATGAGAAGCAACGAATTTCCTATTTATAAACGTTTTGTCGGTTCTTCGCATGTGTAGAATATAAAAGAAAGGAATACAGATAAATGTTTACATGCCTTTACCAGGAACTTTATATTTTTAGGATTGTTTAAGTCAAGTTATTAACTGGGCAGCCCGTAGACCCCTGCCCTGCAGGATATTTGAAATTTCCCAGGAGCACCCATGTAGTTAGTAGTTCAGACCTGTTTACCTTGAAATTGGGCTTTGTGTATTTGGAATCCAAAATAAATGTATTTTTCCACAAAATAGGAGTACTCCAACAGGAAAGTTTTTGAAAAACGGAAAGCAAACATGCATACATTTGTATAACTCTAGAAATACTGTGTCAAAAGTACCATCCATTTAAATTCACACACACACACACCCCCCCCCCCCCCCCCCCCCCCCCCCCCCACACACAGAGATTAATCATATTATTTCTGTCAAATATGTGTACAAAATATGGTGAAATCATATGGGTAAACAGGTCTGGTAGTTAGTTACCTTGATCTCTGGCTTCTTGCTGTACTGGCTCTGTCCGTCGCTCTTGGGGGACCCTCCCTCGGGGAAAGTCAGCTCAACGTCGGCCTGCACACCACACCACACCAACATGATATTACGGTTAACGTTTTCGCAACACGCCGCTAGAATACTAGCAACGCCCCAGTTTACCGTTGCCGACACGCCGCTAGTATGTTAGCAACAGGCAAAATGCCCCTGTAGCTGACGGTGGTGTGGCTGCTTTCAACTCATTTGCTTAAACATAAATTAACGAATTGGTTTTTCAAATTTTATATAGATATCTTTAAAGGATTAAAGATGTATCTAAACCACTATACAAAAATAAAGCCACTGTGATATCCAGATTTTTAATGAGATTTATTGAAAAGGACCAAAATCAGGTGTCCTAAGGGAATTTATACTCCTTGACAGGGTTCCCAGGGCTTTCAGCTATCCCCAAGTAAGGACCTTGTAAGGACCTGTAGGCCTAAGGATAATCTGCATCTTTTAGCCAACGATCTTGAAAGGAACACTTTCCCAGCATTGTGAACAATGTCTAAGCAGATACAAAAACTATGGCTGACAGTGACACAGATATACGCGTTTTCTCACAAAACGACACCAAGATAAAGAACGAGATTTCAGTCCAATTTCTCTTGACAACTCGCGGTGCATCGTTCGTCTGCTAAGCGGTCAGTTGAAACGGGAAGGTGGGGGAGGGGGGTAAGGTGGAGTAGGTGCTGAGCGATGTTTCTCAAGTGTAAAAGTGCTGCTTCTGCAATCTATTTTGAGTATGGTCTTGCTGCTCAGGGCAGTTTTTGGCAGCTGTCAGGACTTGTAAGGACCTTGAAGTGAATGTAAGCACTTGTAAGGCCTTACTTGGAGATTTCAATTGGTCAAGACTTATAAGGACTGGTAAGGCCCCTATGAACCCTGCTTGACTACAGTGTCCTGAGGGAATAAGCAAAAACACACACACAAAAACAGAGAAATGATTGAAACACGTTGTGTGCACTCTAGGTCTCACCAGAGTCCAGGAGAAGGGGTTCTCGATGATGGCGTCTCCCACGATCAGCTCCACGCTGTATTTTCCAGACTGGTAGCCAAACTCCTTGGCACTGGAACCCACATCCTGCAAAACACAGCGCACTGCCAACGTCAATGTAAATCAAAGATACCAGCACAAAAAACACCTCCACATCCTGTAAAACACAGTGCACTGCCAACATTAACATCAACATAAATCGAAGGTACCAGCACAAATAACTCCACATCCAGTAAAACGCAGCGCACTGCCAACGTCAATGTAAATCGAAGATACCAGTAAAAAATAAAAAATAAAAATTTTAAACTCCACTTCCTGGGGCTCAATCTGTGGTAGCTTGTCCCGGTGTGGCATTCTCAAAATGGATTTGTTCTCAACATGTCTGCGCATGTGCGAAATCGATCATGACGTACCATCAAATTTTATCGTGCGCGACTATTCGACTTAAATTGACCCCAAACCTATACCTACCCCTAACTCTTCGCACATGCGCAGACAAGTTGAGAATTTTTTAAAAAAACATGAAGTTCAGTTTATGGTAACATTTTTTTTAAATCAGTGAAACTAAGACTTGCACTCATGCGTGACAGCGTCAAACTTGTGAGTCATGGGCTTCCCTAACAAAGATGACCATCAGACAAACAGACAGAGAAAAACAACTGACCAGGTCGAACTTGTTGGTCAAGGATCCGTCGGCCTCGCTGACAAAGATGATCTCCTGCTTGGACTTGAGGTTGGTCAGCCGAACAAACGTCTGAAATAGAAAGAGAGAATTAAAAACATTCATCGTGTGTGCGAGAGTGGATTGACGTTTCATAGCTTAGGGTCCTATGTTTCCTCATCTTTACATGGGTGAAAGCAAAACGTTCTCTTGTAAAACACGTTTCAATGTTTTCTCAATCTTCCCAATCCTGAAGTGGTGACCGCATTAAAAACAATTTCCCAATGTGTGTTTGTCTGTGTGTACAGGATGGGTGGGGGTGGTGTTAGAATCGCACATTTAACATTTTGATTTAATCTGCTATCAATTTTGTCAACAATGTTTGATTTTATAAGACTGTGGTTCTGGATAACCAGATGGCCAATCCTGAAGACTCATTCTATCAGCTTTTTCAATCCTTGTTTGGTTGTTTGTTGATCGCCGGTCACACTTAGTCCAGATCTTTAGACGAAATTGGCGGTCCTCCTCTGCATGGTGTCCACAGACCCGTACAGCTGGTCTTGGAGGGGCTCCGGCGTTGGCCAGATCTCATATCTCCTCCCTCAGCGGCCAGTGGCCCAGTCCTGCAGAATGTGGGCCGTGTCCTGCTCTGCCTCTCTGCAGGGACACATGGGGGACGGCACAGCATGCATCTTCCTGAATAGATGCTGGTTCAGTCTGTTGTGCCCTGTCCTCAGGCGGAAGATGACCACCTGCTGTGATCTGGGTAGCGCAGACCTGCCAACCCCCCCACAGACCAATGAGGAATTTTTGAAGCAGAAATGAGGAATTTGAGGAAGCAAAGAGGAATTTTAACGCGGGACCTTGCCTTTTGCAAACGAATACCATTCAAAGCACTGCATTCTCCTTCTTGTAAACAAACAAACACTTGTAGCACACTACAGTACACTTACAGCACATTTACTGGTGATTTCAGAGAATAGCACACCCCAAAATACTCATTTCACAACAAAACTACCTATTTCAGCCCTCCACACTACTAAAAAATTGTGTTTGTGGTCTTTGTTCATCCACTTGCATATTCTTTTGTGATGGCAGAGTCCGAAAACAAAGGGCCAACATGATCGGCCGCACTCATTGCAATATTGTGTTCAACCAAAAACCCAGCAAAAAAAGTTTCTGCTCGAATCACTTCGTTCTCATCCTTGTTTTCCTCAGGCTTGAAAAAGTCTTTTAACGTCGATGAACACTCCTGTAAATTTGAAGCGCTGATGTGCTTTTGAGATTCTATGTGCCGTTTGACATCTCCAATGCCTCCATGCGAAATAGTGAAGTCCGAAAAGAACACAGTACATCGTGCGTAATGTACTCCTTTGCTGGAGCTCCGTATGGTCGGATATTTTTCCGTGTACGTCTTTCGAAATTTCTGTTCAGTTCTTTTATGTTTTTTATCACCCAACTCATCCTTGCTTGGCTTGTTCGCGCGCAGAGTAAGAACGGAAGTATGTTTGACCGGAAATGCATCGATGATTGAAAACTCGGTTATACGCACGGAGCTGTGCTGCTGTGTATCTTAGACGTTCGCGCACAGCGCTTTCGTTTTGTTGTTGTTGAAATTTTTGAATGCGGAATTTTATGGAAATAAGCGGAAGGGCGGAATAATTCTCATTTAAGCGGAAGAAATTCCGCATTTTGCGGAAGGGTTGGCAGGTCTGGTAGCGGGTGGTGGTAGCTGTCCTGTTGCTGGGGCGTCCAGTGCAGAGACTCGATGATGGTCTTCATCTCTGCTCGTCTTTTGCACCCAGCTTTGCCATTCTGTCAGCCTCAGGCATGGTAGTGGGGGCAAGGTGGTTTTCAAGGAAAATGGCTGGGGGTACATGGGGCTAAAGAAAATTCAATAAAATTCAACAAATGAGTGAAATTTTCACTTTTTCATCTTCATGCCATTTCAATGCATTTTTTAATAATTTTGTTTCAAATTGTTTTGCGGATTTTCCGCGATTCGCGGATGTCTACCATGCCTGCAGCCTGCTCAATGCCTTCAAAACCACAGTGGGAGGGGATCCACTGTAGTACTGTTTTTCAATCCTGATTTCAGGAGCATGCCTGAACCACTTTCACTCATGTTTTTATATCCCTCCACCCCAACTCCACCCCGCTCTTCCAAAAAAAAAGTTATACTTCTCCCTTCCTCCCACCACCCAAGCCTCCCTCACCCTCACCTACCATAATTAATTAAGCTTATCTGGATCTTGTCACAGACGTTTTTAATCAACAGACATGCCCAATAAAAGGAGGAGGGAGTTGACCCGAGTAGGGAGTAAGAATGTGAAGAGCCCACCTGGTGCGCGGTCATAAGCTGCCCGGTGAGGCGGTCCTTGAGCTGGAACCTCATGAGGATCTTCTGGTGGTAGTCCGCCTCCAGGCTGCTCTGGGCCTTGTTGGGGTGCACCAGCCTGGAACAAAAATAACAACCAATAAAACATTAACCCTTTCGCCGCCAGCCCTTTTTCAGCCAAAAAATACCATTAACCCTTTCATCGCCACTGTCGCCTCTTGGCACCACAATTATTTGACACCCATGTCACTAAAAGGCATAAAATGAGGGTCTGGTATCCAGTGACCTTATGTTCTTAATTTTGGGAGGTAAGGACAGGCCCTGTTTTATGCACGTCACAGAGGAATCCCTATTTGTACGAAAGACCTCCCGGTATCCCCAACAGGGGAAGGCATCTTTTCAATGTCATAATTAGAAGGGGAAAAAAAAAATTCTCAATTTTTCTCTGGCGGTTAGGGGGTTAAGGAACATGGGTGCAACTCCCCAAAATGAAAAAAAACTGAAGGGCAGAGGACCAGGGCCCCAGCGGGGTGCAGGGGCAGAGCCCTGTCGGACGATTCAGGGGGGGGCGGGCAACACAAGAGAGATAACAAGACAGACAGACAGATAGTTACAATGATGGACAGAGACAGTTATGAATCCGATAAGCCTTGTCAAATGATTACATTACCTTTGAATTTAACAATTATGGCATCACCATGCTGTTTCCGAGACTTCCCCCGACAGAGACTTCAGGATAGAACAACCAAGTTCAAAACGCCCCAAACTGCTTGTGGTAGATTTGTTTTATGCTGAATTTATAAACAAATTTAAACCTGAAGTTCAGTTTCTGATAAAAATTATTAAAAAACCTGAAATCAGTGTAAAAGTGAAAGAGTTGCACCCATGAAGCTAGAAGGAAAGGGAAAGAAGAGGGAAAGAGTTGGCCAGTAGAGTTGAGAACCGGTTCAAAAATATGAACCGGTTTTAAACCGGTTTTCCCTCTTCAAACCGGTTTTATCGAACCGGTGTTTTTAACCAGTACTCGCATCACTAGTTTCACCTATGCAAACACATATTTATTTGTCAGAATATTCACACACACAGGCACGCACGCGCACACATAGGCCTACATATAGACACACAATAAAGAAACTTATGACTTATGACACACACACACACTCAACTCAACACTCAGTCAAAGTCAAAGCCATAGACCACCACAAACTAGAAACAGCTACTCTTGGTTTACAAACACCCAATCTGCTCTGAGAATCAAGTGTTGTTCTTCGAAAAGAATGCGTTATTCTAAGAAAACATACTGTCAGTTTGCAGTTAAAAAAACGGTTCACAGCAACTCAAACCGGTTTTTCGAACCGCGAAAGTTTAGCACCGGTTTTTCGGTTCAAACCAGTTTTTCACCCCACCTCTATTGTTCAGTAGACAGACAAAAACACAGGTACAGTGAAACCTCCCTTATAAGACTCCCTCATATATAAAACCTACTTTTCTGAGACATTGCCCTTCTTTGTAAGCATTAAAATTACCTCCCTTATAAGACCTCATTTTGGAGGATTTTTGAAGGTCTTACATGGGTGCTCCTGGGAAATTAAAAAAATCCTGCAAGGCAGGGGTCCAGGGGCCGCCCAGTTAATAATTAGACTTAAACAATCCTAAAAATATAAAGTTCCTGGTAAAGGCATGTCAATATTTATCTGTATTCATTTCTTTTATATTCTACACATGAGAGAAACCGACAAAATGTTTATAAATAGGAAACTCCTTGCTTCTCAAATTCTCATAATCCGACGACGTCGGCTCCAGGCAATAAAAACAATCCTGCATTTCAGGACATCCTGAAAGCAGGAGCATCCATGGTCTTATAAGGGAGGCTCCACTGTACCACAGTACTGACTTGGTGGTTCTGGCGGCCGCAGTCTGGTCCTTGTCGGCCACCCCGATCTCCACGTTCTCTACTGACACCTTGGTGGTCACTTTCACCGCCACCTGTGGCCAAACATCATCATCATCATCATCATGACACATCGGCCACCCCGATCTCCACGTTCTCTACTGACACCTTGGTGGTCACTTTCACCGCCACCTGTGGCCAAACATCACCATCATCATCATCATCATGACACATCGGCCACCCCGATCTCCACGTTCTCTACTGACACCTTGGTGGTCACTTTCACTGCCACCTGTGGCCAAACATCACCATCATCGTCATCATGACACATCGGCCACCCTTATCTCCACGTTCTCCACCGACACCTTGGTGGTCACTTTCACCGCCACCTGTGGCCAAATATCATCATCATCATCATCATCATCATGACACATCGGCCACCCCGATCTCCACCGACACCTTGGTGGTCACTTTCACCGCCACCTGTGACCAAATATCATCATCATCATCATCATCACACATCGGCCACCCCGATCTCCACATTCTCTACTGACACCTTGGTGGTCACTTTCACCGCCACCTGTGGCCAAACATCATCATCATCATCATCGTCATCATCATGACACATCGGCCACCCCGATCTCCACCGACACCTTGGTGGTCACTTTCACCGCCACCTGTGGCCAAACATCACCATCATCATCATCATGACACATCGGCCACCCCGATCTCCACGTTCTCTACTGACACCTTGGTGGTCACTTTCACCGCCACCTGTGGCCAAACATCACCATCATCATCATCATGACACATCGGCCACCCCGATCTCCACGTTCTCTACTGACACCTTGGTGGTCACTTTCACCGCCATCTGTGGCCAAACATCACCATCATCATCATCATCATCATTCCCGATCTCCACATTCTCTACTGACACCTTGGTGGTCACTTTCACCGCCACCTGTGGCCAAACATCACCATCATCATCATCATCATCATTCCCGATCTCCACATTCTCTACTGACACCTTGGTGGTCACTTTCACCGCCACCTGTGGCCAAACATCACCATCATCATCATCATGACACATCGGCCACCCCGATCTCCACATTCTCTACTGACACCTTGGTGGTCACTTTCACCGCCACCTGTGGCCAAATATCATCATCATCATCATCACCATCATCGTGACACATCGGCCACCCCTATCTCCACGTTCTCTACTGACACCTTGGTGGTCACTTTCACCGCCACCTGTGGCCAATCACCACCATCATCATCATCGTCATCATCATCATGACACATCGGCCACCCCGATCTCCACGTTCTCTACTGACACCTTGGTGGTCACTTTCACCGCCACCTGTGGCCAAACATCACCATCATCATCATCGTCATCATCATCATGACACATCGGCCACCCCGATCTCCATGTTCTCTACTGACACCTTGGTGGTCACTTTCACCGCCACCTGTGGCCAAACATCACCATCATCATCATCATGACACATCGGCCACCCCGATCTCCACGTTCTCTACTGACACCTTGGTGGTCACTTTCACCGCCACCTGTGGCCAAACATCACCATCATCGTGACACATCGGGCCAACAGTAACACGAGAGCTGTGCATTAAGTGATTTCCTCAGGGCTGCCTACCCCCTGTTGCAGTTTCCAGGGACAAACATTCGAGAAACCAGGGACCGAGACTTATTTCCAGGAACAAATATCGCAGTGTCAAGCCACAGGATCAAAATGAAAGCTTTTGATTACTTTTCAGCAAAATGTCTGCGACGGGATTTCTTTTCTCAGTCTTCTTGATACTTTTTGGTGCCAGAATGCTTCAATATTCAAGATCCTTTGGTGTTCAGGAATGTAGGTGCAACAAATCTGTAAAGAAAATGTTAGCAGTGTCTGTTGTTTTGGGCGTTCCTGTGTTCAATAGTAATGTTAGCTAACAAGACAAGTGACTGCTCCACAAATTTTTCATTCTACTCAGTTTCCAGGGACACCAGAAAGAAAGGTGAATTCCAGGGACCATTGTTAACTGTTTCCAGGGACACCAGAAAGAAAAGTGAATTCCAGGGACCATTGTTAACTGTTTCCAGGGACACCAGAAAGAAAAGTGAATTCCAGGGACCATTGTTAACTGTTTCCAGGGACACCAGAAAGAAAAGCGAATTCCAGGGACCATTGTTAACTGTTTCCAGGGACACCAGAAAGAAAAGCGAATTCCAGGGACCATTGTTAACTGTTTCCAGGGACACCAGAAAGAAAAGTGAATTCCAGGGACCATTGCCATTTAACTGTTTCCAGGGACAAATACCCCTTATGGGGGGGGGGACAGCAGGCAGCCCCGTTTCCTACAGTAAAAAAACAAAAACTGAAACAGACAGCAACGTCACTGGAACATACAACAAACAAACAAGCACACAAGTGTAGTCCGTTCCTACAGTAAAGGAAAGTCATGGTACAGGTTAGTCTATGATCTTCAAAGTAAAGGGCATTTGCGCTGTTTTACTGAATCTTTATCGGTAACCCAGACCTGTTTACTCTACTCTTTTCGAGTAGTATTCTTTTTTCTACTCAATTTGGACATCTACTACTCTTCAAAACTGAAAATAATGCTCTAATTACTCATTTTCAGTGAACATTGTTTGATGGTTTAATGAATAAAACTACACATTTTGAGTAAAAACTACTCATTTCAGCTATCCAGACTACTCAAGACTTGTGTAGGGGGTAAACAGGTCTGGGTTAGTAACCCCATCATATTCCCTCCAACGCTCGCAAAACATCATAAAATTTTTAAAAAAATTAAAAGCCAAAACAAAACTAACAAAATCAAGCAAATAAAGAGAATCTGAAAAATGTCATTTTCAATGGCCTCAGGCCAAACTTCAACTACACAGGTAAAAAAAGCAATTTTAAGAACACAGCAACATAATATATATATAAATGAACAGAAACAGAAAAACCACACACAAACAGTAACAGTCACAAAACAGTAACAGTCACAAAACTACCGTTTGAATAAGCCAGCGACATAACAAAATTACAAAAATAAATAAAACACACCGAGACGGGATGAAAATAGTATAACATAGAGACCAAAATAAAATGTAAGTGGAACCTCCCTTTTAAGACCTTACAAAATCATCCAAAATAAACTCTTTAAGTCGGAGGGCATTGCATAAGGGAGGTACTTTTAATACTCACAAAGAAGGGCAATGTCTCAGAGAAGTAGGTCTTAAGTGGGAAGGAGTCTTATTGGCTACTGCAAAGAACACCTTTTGCAAGAGTGAATGCCCTTGGTGGGTGGGGGAAGATGGTCGAGTACTGACCAAACAAGGGAATAACTCTCGCCAATAACCCTATTTGAGGCCACTTAATGGCTGCCTTTTGCAAGAGTGAATGCCCTTTTGGATACTGATCAACAAGGGTTTGACTCTTGCCGTCAAGGACGTTAATAACCTTAGCTGCAGTGGCCAATGGCTAGTACCCACGTGTCGTCATATCCGGCCACAAGGAGCGCCATATTATGGGAGACCGCCATCTTAGTCCTTACCTTTTTTTGAAAAATGCCAGATCGATGCTGCGTATTTGGCTGTTCCAATTCGAAACTTATATAAACTGTATTTATAACATCTGGATGTTTTCTTTACACATTTAGATAACATTTTCACTTTGCTTACACACAAATAAGGACTAAGATGGCGACACTTCCGTTGGAATGGTCGAGATGCGCACGCAGGTGGGTTGGAGCCATAAGGGGGAGGTCTTATAAGGGAGGTTCCACTGTACAAACACAAAACCTACACTTCATGCTGTCCCTCCCTCTCACCTCGGCTGCAGAGGTGCCGATGAGGCGGCTGTCGGCTTTCTTGGGAGTCACGCTGACCGTCAGGCGGTAGAAGCCGCGCGCCGGTTTGGCCTCCATGAAGTTCAGATCGTACTGAGACCTGCAACCAACCACCGACAGCCTTAACCTTTAGCACACTGCTTTTTTGCTGACGTTCCGTACTCTGCCACTGCATTCTTTTTGAGGCGGAGGAAAAACGCTTACACCCACTTGATTAAAAATGCTCTAATTTTCTCTGTGTGTTGTGTGCAGACTTGATTATTGGAATACTAATAAAGAGATGATTGAGGAAAGTTTTGATATGATGCATTTTGTTGTCCGTGTATGTTTTGTTGTTCAAAACAAACAAAAAAGCGAAATCAACAAAGCGAAATTGTTGACTTACTGTTTCGGCACGGTCGGAATGAGTGCCGTTATCTGCTCGGCGACACAGTGCGCCTGCAGTGTGCTAAAGGTTAACTCACTCCGGACGAATTCCAAGAATACTCAGAACAAGAGAACGCCAGTCAGGGCCTAATTCCGAGGATTATAATGCAAGTAGCCACGATTTCAAAGCAAAAAACTTAGATCAACCAGTAATGTTGTCTAAACTGAATCAATGACAGTGTTGAGTTTGTTGCGCTTATTTCTTCTTCTTTTTTTCTAGGCAACCCCAGGCCAGTCATGATGTTCGTCTAAGGCAGTGAAGTCTTGAAGGGGTTAAAAAGAGCATTAAAATTCTGGTCAGTGCACAGTGGTTGAACTCACTTGTCTGCAGAGGAGGCGGCGAACTGCTTCTTGCTGAGCACGATGGCTTCGTCCCCGAGGTGTCGGGCGCTGTCCGCCGTCACCGTTAGCTGGCCCAGGTCCCCCCCCAAAAGGTTGGTCACACGCACCTGACACAATGCACAGGAACATTTTGCATGGGTGCATGCAGTGACCAAAGAGTTTGCTTGAACTTCCCATCATAACCCTTGCTAAAATAGTCAACTTAAGAGCAAAAAGAGCATGAGAAGAGCCCTATCTTCAGGCAGACCACTGCCTGAACCAGCATCAAATTGCCTGAATTCAGGTTTCAGGCAGACTCAAATGCACACCTGATTTTGAATTTTACCAACTATACTTTGCTGTCAGTTGACTATAACAGCCGTTACCGTCAGTTGGCCAAGGTCTCCCCCCCCCCCCCCCCCCCCCCCCCACCCCAAAAGTTGGTCACACACACCTGACAAAATCTACCGGAAAAAAATAATTGAATTTTACCCCATTTTGCTGACTATACCATGAAGCTTATTCTTGTGTCCGGAGCACTGGTTTGCTTAAAATAATCTTTAGAGTTTTAATGCAAACAAAAATTCATTCATTCATTCTTTCTCTCTCAGACACTGGTTTATGTACCCCTCTCTCTCTCTCTCTCTCTGTCCCTCTCTAAAAAAAAAAGCCACACACAAAAAAAAAGGGTTACCTTGACAACAGGATCAGTCTGCGACACAGCCACAGAGCTCCCCAGAGACACCGCAATAGGGATGTGGAACTGTCAACACAAACACAAAAGGTCCACACATTCAAATTCAAACTTTAAAAATTTCACTCACCCTCTAGGCGAGTAATTAAAACATTTTACTAGCCCAAACACATTTTCACTAGCCCGAAGGAACAAACAACAAAAATCCTTGAACACACACACACACACACAGGGGAGAGGGAAGGAGAGAGAGGAAGAGAAAGAGAACAAAAGAGTGGGAAAGAAAGGAGATAAGAATTGTACAGAGAAAAAGAAATGATAGGGGGGGAGAAGGGGAGGGGGGGGGGGGAGGAGATTGAGGAGGCTGTCTTTCCTTTCTTTTCAGTTCCAGTGCTGGCATTATGTTACCTTATCAGACTGCTGAGCTGAACTTGCTTTGATAGTGGGTTGGAAGGGAGAGATGGCGTTGGGAGACTCAGTGGCAAAAAAACAACCCACCAGGGCTGTGCAGTACTGAAATTTATAGTCGCCCAACGGGCTAGTGACTTTTGAAATCTACTCGCCCACAGATTTTGATGCTAGCCAATGACTACCAGTACCAGGCTAGCAGTTTTGGCCAGCCCTGAAATTTAACAACAAAGATGTCAGTCAGCCAGTGTCAGTCTGATTATTGTCACGTTTTTTTTCTGCTGCACCATACTTCTTCATAGGAAATTATGTTCAACACTAAGAGTACAAGTTTATCAGCAGTTGTTCAATGGTTTACGCATAGCTTCCAGTGATCAGGCATAATATGTGACAACACAACAGCACACTGATTGGCGTCTTCAGTTATCGTTTCTTCAAACATCATGTCACGTGGAAACTGGCAACCAAAGTACTCAACATGCGATGGCTAAACAAGGAATTTAAGTTCATCAGCCTGCAACTTTAATAAGCCTGTAACTATCTAGAACTCGACAGATGAAGAAAGGCATATAAGAATGAAAAGACTCTACTCAACATCAAGCAAAACATAATAAAGCCAAACACTAAAACAGATTTAAAAAATCTTTAGCTTAATGGCAAAAAATAATTTTTTAGGAAAAAGAACAAAAAAGCAATCACCCACATATCCAATCTACAGCAATTTCACACCGACAGGCAGTCAATGATTTCAATATTTATATAATTATTTAACACTGGCAGCTGTGAGCGTGATTATAGGGTTCTGTCAGCCCATTGTGTATGACTATACAAAATCAAGGTTTCAATGGTTTATGCATAGTTTCCAGTGATCAGGTATAATATGTGACAACACAACAGCACACTGATTGGCGTCTTCAGTTATCGTTTCTTCAAACATCATGTCACGTGGAAACGGGCAACCAAAGTACTCAACATGCGATGGCTAAACAAGGAATTTAAGTTCATCAGCCTCTAACTTTAATAAGTCTGCAACTGTCTAGAACTCGATGTTTTAGGGCATTAAAAGTACTTTATAACAGATGAACAAAGGCCTATAAGAATGAAAAGATTCTACAGTGGAACCTCCCTTATAAGACCTCCCATTAAAAGACTCCCTCACACATAAGACATACTTCTCGGAGACATTGCCCTTCTTTGTAACAAGGTTCCCAGGTTTGGGACATGAAACAAAAAAAGGACCTTTAAAGGACTTATAAGGACCTCAAAAGATTGTAAAAGGACCTTCGCCAACCTGATAGTATGACATGTTCATGATAAAATGCCTGAATGTCAATTGTTGACCAAGAGCACAATGTAGTGAACATTTACAAACTCATGGTTTCAATGGTTTATGCATAGCTTCCAGTGATCAGGCGCAATATGTGACAACACAACAGCACACTGATTGGCGTCTTCAGTTATCGTTTCTTCAAACATCATGTCACGTGGAAACTGGCAACCAAAGTACTCAACATGCAATGGCTAAACAAGGAATTTAAGTTCATCAGCCTCCAACTTTAATAAGCCTGTAACTGTCTAGAACTCGATGTATTAGGGCATTAAAAGTTTACTTTGAAGAAAGGCCTATAAGAATGAAAAGATTCTACAGTGGAACCTCCCTTATAAGACCTCCCATTATAAGACTCCCTCCCACATAAGACCTACTTCTTGGAGACATTGCCCTTCTTTGCATTAAGTATTAAAATTACCTCCATTATAAGACCCCTCCCTTATAAGACCCCTCCCTTATAAAACCTCATTTTGGATTAATTTTTAAGGTCTTAAAGGGAGGTTCCACTGTATTCAACATCAAGCAAAACATAATAAAGGCAAACACTGAAACAGATTTAAAAAATCTTTAGTTTAAACTTTAATGGCAAAATATAAAAATAACAAAAATAAAACACCCACATATATCCAATCTACAGCAATTTCACACCAACAGGTAGTCAATGATTTGAATATTTATATAATTATTCAACAAACACTGGCAGCTGTGAGTGTGACAGACCTGTCTACCTCAAAATTGAACTAGTAGTATTCTATGAAGTAGATTTTAGTATTCTATGACCAAAAAAGAGTATTTTTCTTACCTTGAATTTTTTAAGAAGCCCAAGTTGGTAATTCAAGCGCCAGTCAGCACTCTTGAAGCACACACAGTCATACTACACTATGACAATCACAACGTTCAGTTCTTTGGAATTTATGCAGTAACGCAGTTCATGTTTTTCTGTTCAGCTAAGTATTTATATTTCTCTTGAGCACACACACTTATATTACACCATCACAACAATACAGTCAGTTTCAAACAAAGATTAGGGAGTGGGGTTGCTGCAGCTTAGTTCTTGTTTTTGTACTTCTCTTGAGCCTTTGTGTACGCACTTTTCAGTCGAACCAGTTCTTGTGTGGTGTGAGCTCTGTCAGGCACTGATTTCAAGACCAGTAAGGCTTCCACAGTGTCCTGGCCCAGTGAGGTTCTCTGGTCTGTGGACGTTTTCCTCACACAGCTGAACACCCGTTCACACGCTGCACTGCTGTGAGGGATTGTGCAGATCCCCAGCATGACTCGACATAACTCCTTGAGTTGAGGATGCAGCTGGCTGATGGCAACCCAGGTTTCATCTACCCTGTCACGTATACAGTCTTCGATGTTGGTTATCTGGTATGTAGAAAACTGCTCCAGGATCTGTTCTCCTTTCACATCAGCAGATAGAAGTGCTGGGAATCTCTTGATGAAGTATCTGAGATCACCCATTGTTGCCTTCTTCTGTTTGGAGGGATCCACCAGAATGGCATGTTGCAGCAATGGGTCACCCAATGGCAGCTTGGTCAACATGTACGTACATGTGGCCTCGAAGTACTTCCTGACAGAATCATAAAATTCTGTCACTCTCTCTTCTCGCAAGTGGTACTTGCCAGGGTGATCCACTTGCTCTCTTGCATCGTCTCCAATCAAAAGGTCCTCGTCGTCTTTCTGATTGCTTCTCAACTTAAACTGCACATCAGTGATTTCCTTGTCTTTAACAGCTTCAGGTTTCACGAATTTGATGAACAAACTTGTGACCAGGTTCTTCAGTGAGTCATGCAGCTCATGAATCAAGGGTTTCTCAGCCTGGAGTTTTACCAATACGCCATCATACACCTGGAGAGTATAACTCAGAAACATGGTGTAGAGCTTGTTCGTTGGAGAGCGGAGAAACGTGGAGATGGTTTCAATCTTTTTTGTTGACACCCCAACACAGTGCTCATCAACTTCTGTGGACCCATCTTGGTCTGTGCCTTCACTTGAGTGGTTTGTGTTCTTCGTTCCTCTACTCTTCTTGGCATGGCTTTTCTTTTTCTTTTCTTCTTCTTCAGCCTTCTTTTTGAACTCTTCACAAAAAAGCTGCTTGAGAGGGTCCCAACTGGCCAGTAGTCGCTTGATGCACCTAGAACCAAAAAATAAAAGAGTTCCACAAGGTAAGAACACTGTTTCAATTTCAACCATAAAAATGCAAAAGTTCTGCTACCTTAAAGAATCATAAAAACAATCAACCATGGTCAATAAGAAAATCCAGATAAAGTCAAAAAGTTTCCAGCTCTCCATCAGTCGTCACTTGGTAGGACATTTGTGAAAACAATACTGTTTGTGTGTAGTTTGTTTGCAGATCTGCAAAATAAATATACATTGCAGTAACTATACAGAATTACTATGCCTTCAAAAAGAGCATTTTAATTTGGTAATACACAGAACTGAAGACATTCACGCAAACACATAAATTACAACAGCAACAAACTGACAAGAATGTCAATGCGAAGCTAACCTGGCAATGCTCAGCCATCTGGTACAGCCATGTTTCAGCATTTTTCGTTGTTCCACGTCATACAGCATCTGGAGTTCCCGCAAGTTGGATTGGCGCAGAGTACTTTTCCTGAAGAAGTAGAAGATGTCCACCAACATTTCCTCAATAGGGGGGAGACAAGCTGCACCTGAAACAAAAGTTATATTATAGAACTGAACAAAGCCTGGGAAACAGTGCAGAAAACATTGTATGAGCTGAGAACTCTAAGCTGATTCTAATTCATGTAAAACAAAATTGCCTGTTGAGCATGTATGAGTATTTCCATGTCAATGCAGTTGCATTGCATTTATATCCATGACCTTTTTATTTTTGTTATGATCTGAAGTTGATGATTACAATCATGAAACTTATTTTAAGAAATGTCAATACCATTGTGTGCTTTAATTGTACAACAGACACATGGAGGAGGTCTGTCAAGTGGGTGACAAAACAAATCTTTAAGCAAAAGATGAATATCAGAATTAAATACAGTAGAGTATACTTAACTTGAAAAAAAGGAGACAAAGATTTTTTTTGTGTGTTAGCAATATTTTATGTTAAGCATTGTTATAATAAAGAGAAACAGTTGAAACAGATGTTTTATATTAATTCATAGTCCATTTGTTTCCTGTACATTTTTCAAGACATATTTAGAATTGGTAAAAACAAATGACAAACTTTATTGATATATTTTAAGTTTGATAGGGTATACACACCTTTTTTTGCGCCAATGTGCACCAAATGAAGAGTGCAGCCAGCCAGGTACACACTCTCGTTCTCTTTGCAGACAAAGGAGAACACGCCTTTGTGTCGACCAGTCATTACAGCTGCATTATCCGAACCAAAGCCAATGCAGTTGTCCCACGAGACGCCTTGAGCCGTAAGTTCAGCGTTGACCAGATCAAAAATATTCTGTCCTGAAATACAAACCACACCAAAAAAAATGTCTGAGCCTATATTAAATTTCATTAAGAAATGAAAATAAGAACTGTAAAACAGTCTTCACGTTCTGGTTCAACTCATACTAAGAGGTGGTGGACATTCAACATAACTAGTAGAGCTCTGCAAAATAAAAAAATGTCATTTGTAAAATGACAGTGCATAAAATAATCAAACATAAGCAGTGTGTGTGTGTGTATGTGTGTGTGTGAGTATGCACGCGCATGAACATGCGCTGACAAACTGAAACTCTGACGATGCTTTGCACACACCAAACAAAATCTTACACTTACCAGTAGCTGAACCATCACAGTTTCTCAGAGCAAGGAGCTGTGTCGTCACCAGTCCCAGCTTGCCATCTGCATCTTTGCCAAAGGATCGTATCACCAAGGGAAACTGCTTCTTTTCGCCTTCATTGCTTCCATCTGTTGCTAGACTGAATGGCTGATCTTTCATCTTCTTAGCAATATCCTTCATGGCCAGGGCTGACATTTCCTTTATCATAACAGTTGCTTTGGAGCGGGAACACTGCATTCCTGTCCCAAAAGAATAAAAACATAGCATTGATTTCAGTAAAATTATTAGTAACTTTCCAGTTCATAGCCCTCTTGGTAAAACATATGTGTGCTAATTGGTTGTTTTTTGTTAATAGAGTCTGAGTGAGGACTTCACTTCTACTTGGTCAGACACTCTCAGATAAAAAAAAAAGCAAAAACTTTCAGAGAAATAAGGTGCAAGTCTTCAGAGTGGTTTAGGTCCTCAGAACATTGGTTTATATTCACATTCAAGTCCTCATATTGCAACACACACACACACACACACACACACACACACACGCATGTGCACGCACACACAGTCACACACACGCACATACATACATGAAGACTTCAGAAGAAAAAAAGTCAGAGTGTGGTGCACCCTGTGTGGTTGAACAGTAGCGTGTGTCGGTACTAATAGCAGTAATAGTCATCATTCTTGTTTGTTGTTTATTGGTTAAAAAGTAAAGTTGTTAATAATAGTCATCATTCTTGTTTGTTGTTTATTGATTGAAAATATAAGGTGTTAATAATAGTCACACACAAAAAAAGAAAAAAAGAAGTATTCAGTTCAGAATGGTTTAGGTCCTCAACTGGTGACTGTGTATTCACATTCAAGTCCTCACCTTGCACCTAACACAAACCATTCAGTTTTAATTTCACTTACTCCCCTCACCCCCCCCCCCCCTTTGTCTTTTTTTTTTAAGGGGGTAGTATGAGAATTAAATTGTAGAAAAAGTAAATAAAAAATCATAGACATACCTTGGGCAATTTTGCTGTCAGGAAACATCTCTTTCATGATGGGAACAAGACGATCCGCCATCGATAGTGAAAGGTTGGCATCTGCAATCACTTTGCACATGATCACCTCCGCGTTGGTCACCTGGTGCTCCAAGTCCCCACTTGACTTGGACGACTGCTGTCTAAATGCATCTTTGATCGAAGGTGTCCCCTTCGCCATTTCTGCCAGATTGGTGTGCAGTTTTGACGCAACATGTTTTTTACAATCGTTGCGCCCACCACAAGCACAACTGAAGTCTGTATTGCACAAGGCGCACCAGACGAAAGTTGGTCCTTTTGAACTGGGGACTAAACACTTCCAGGTCTCGGTGTATCCGCTGAGAAAAGTTTGTCTCCTTGGTTTTGCAGCCTTCTTTGGAACTTTTTGAACGCTATCCTCTTCGCTATCAGTCTCATGGGGTCGTTTTCTCACTGGCGGTGGCATTTTACTAGCCTAACCGGTGCAGTACCGTTCACTAACAAAAATGGCCGACAAAGTGGTAGACGCGCGCGCAATCCAAGGGCAGTAACTCGCGAACCGCGAAACTCGTCTTTAAACAGGAAAATAGAGAATTTTTTTTTTTTTTTAGCCGCTGCTGCCGATTTTCATATTTTTGTTGCTCTATGCGTATTTTCGTATTTTGCATTCAAAATTCGGAAAATACGCCTAAAAATCGTATGGTAGACAGGTCTGGTGTGATTATAGGCTGTCAGCCCATTGTGTATGACTATACAAAATCAAGGTTTCAATGGCTTAGGCATAGTTTCCAGTGATCAGGTATAATATGTGACAACACAACAGCACACTGATTGGCGTCTTCAGTTATCGTTTCTTCAAACATCATGTCACATGGAAACTGGCAACCAAAATATTCAACATGTGCAGTGATGTCCAGAGGCCCCGGTCATAGGCCATTGACCTATTAAAATGTCCTATTGAGTTGTCCCCTGTCAGGACAAATGTCTGATAACATTTTTAACACTGGCACTTATTGATTTCGCTTCAAATTGTGTATGGTGGGGTATCGTGGTACACAGATGGTCCCATATAAATGTTGAACCTCCAGTGCGAATCTCACCCAAGGAAGACTTACTTTTCTGTAACATTCTATATTCCATAGAAAAAACACCAGAAAATAAAATAAAAATACACAAGCACAACATTTTAGGCATGGTTTCCAGTGATCAGGTATTCTAAGTGACAACACAACAGCACACTGATTGGCGCCTTCAGTTATCGTTTCTTCAAACATCATGTCACGTGAAAATTTTTACCACAATCTCCATTATTTGTTCTCCTGTCCTCAAAACAGCATGGGTGCAACTACACAAAACGAAAAAACCTGAAAGGCCGGGATCCAGGGGTAATGTTCCCCTGCAGCTGAAGAAAAAATTGATTTATGAAGGCATTTTGTTTGCTTTTTCCACAATTTATACAAATTATGCTTATTTTAAAATGTTTAAAAAATACAGTAGATGCACAAAGATCTTGTTTGACAAATTTTAAAAAAAGGAACTTCCTTTTCTGGTAAAATTCAAAAACAGGAAATCCTTGTATACCATGAAAAGTTGCACCCGTGGAACAGTCAGTCTTGGCAAATACAACTTTACCAAGCGCTCATTTCGTTAGCAATTCCTCTCATGAGGAGATCAATTAAGTTAGTATGCAATGACATTACAGTATTACAAGACACAACTCAAAAACAAATACATAACAGATTTCGAATCATATCAATGTAAAAATTTTAATAAATAATAAAACACACACACACACGCAGATCCGACAACATTACCCCCATCCAGACTCGGTGCATTAGGAATCCTTAACCCCTTGACTGCCAGAGAAAATTAAGGAAAAAATCATTGTACAAATCATGCCATGAACAAGACAACCGATAGAGCCAATCTGGCAAAATGGTCTGGGGATATAACTCTCTTTGACTGTGCTAGAGCAAAAGCCAGCATATCAGTTATTCCTCTTCATCTGATGACGTCATCAGGTCAGTACGTGATATACGTTTATGGCAGTCAAGGGGTTAACCTAGAATGAAAGGTATAAAAGGCAGGGACCCTCTCCCCACCCCCACAACCTGTGTGCATTTTTCAGAACTGAGCAAGAAACGCTAAAGAAAATTTAGTAAAATCTATGGATTTTTTTCCTTTCTCTTTATATAAAAAAACAAAATGTCATTAATATTGAAAAAGTTGAATGCATCTTGATTTCCTCAAGGGATGGATCAAGTTATAGAAATGAATTGAGTTACTTTCTTTGTGAAAAAACAAGTGTGTGAGTTTTTTAAGTTTCACATGGTACTTAAAATGTTATGCTGTAAGCGTAAGCTATATTTCCAGTGATCAGTGTTCATGTGTGACAACACTGAGATCGCTCTTTTTGGCGCCCCTTCAGTTATCGTTTCTTCAGCATCATGTCACGTGGAAATCTCTCTGGCTCAGCTAGCTTCTAGTTCCCCCGCCTTCTGGAAGTTCTGTGCTTGAAACTTCCTCTAATCTATCACTCTCTTTCACTCTGCCCTTTTCCCTGTGCTTACGGTCATCTGCTATCTTTCTGCCTTAGTGGCCAATTCTCCCGCCTTTTTTCAAGAAACACAAATATTTTCTCCAGTCGAACATGTCTTCGGCTCCGACTTCGAAGGATCAACTAGCTAGCGGCACAGCGCGTCTTTGACGTCAATCATTTTGACTCAAACCCTGATTTTCATCATTTTCAACTGCTCAGTTCTCAGCTATTTGAGCACAGACTGGTCTCAAATTTGTTGTGAAATAAAGTTTATTGTTTCAACTTTTTGATGAATGTCTGTTTTTGTGTGTTGAAAGCCTATAAAAATCAAGCAAATTAAAAACAACTACAAGACATATAGCTACTTTTATAAATTTGAGCCAGCCGACGTCGCGTTTCTAAAATAAGCTCATTCGGCACGCTGCTTTCTCAGCTTTGTGGGAAAGCGATGCACATCGGATACGGCTATACTTGGTATCTACTTCTTCAGCAAAAACTGAGGATTCCATTGATGTAAGCCACAAAATTATTTATTACTGTTAGAAAAAACGGTGTACAAAAATCAACTTTTTTCTTCACACTTTCCGTAACTGAGCGAAAACCAAGCTGAAAAAATAATACGTTTCACCCATGAGAAGACAGGATAATCTCTCTTCTATACAACGGCAGTAACCGAAAATCTATTTATAGCACATCGTTTCCCCACAAGTCAACCAAACGAACCTAACGATCCTAGCCGCACACGCGCGCGCTGCATTCAGCGAGGCCTAGCGAAGTTGTTTGAAACGATGCGATGTACCCACTTTCAAGCGTAATGCCGGACAAAATACGCAAGCCTGTAAGTTCAGATTTTGCATTTTATAAGACAGATGGCTCAAATAAAATGTGATGATATCGGTTTTTACACGGGTGCGACTTAGAAGAAGTTTAACAGCAATAATCACAAACACCCATTGTCGGCTCAGACTGTCAATAAAATTTAACCGGAAATGGTAGACGAAGTTTGATAGGCCTCGGATTTCTGTCTTTTTCTCGGCTTAGGGGACATTTTAAGTCAGTTATGCGTATCCATTTTAAAATTCAAGAAGCCTTTAAGAATCCCAATTTTTTTCAACTCCTCAAACATCTTGAATGAAAAATGCTGGCACTGTTTCAATCGGGCATGAAGTGCCGAGCGCCATGCAAACATCGATGGCGCAGACGCAGTGCCCGCCACAGTGCCAACATTCACGATTCAGCTTGATCAGAGTCTAGAATAAGTCAAGTAAACTTTGATTTTAAAGCGCAGACATGCATAATTAACATCATCTTTGTTACAATAAGTGATAGATTGTTAATTAAGAATAGATTAAAAAAAACACGAGAAAAGAAAGAGCAAACAGAAAGTAGATCTAGGCCTAGGCCTAACCAAAGACTTTGATCTAGGCTAGGCTAACTAGCAAGACAAGTTACTTAGTGTGTGTCCCAGACATAAAAGTGTGTATGCGTGCGCGTCCTTGTGTGAGTGTGTGTGTGAGGTGACTATGGGTGAGACTGTGTGTTGCCTGCCTGATGCATAGCATGGTGGGTAAGTGAGGGTGGGGGGAGGGGCATTGTGTGTAAATTTGAGAGACTGTATGGGTGAGACTGTATGTTGCCTGAAAGTGAAAGATGGCATTGTGTATGTTTGTATGTTTGCGCGCACCAACGTTCATTTCTGCAGTTTACATGATTATGTTTTCAAATAGGCTACGTTGCCGGTCATGGTCATTTAGCTTAAGGCTAAACTGCCTGTCACTATTTAGCTTATGTTCTTTTTTCCACTCTGACTCTCTCTCTCTCTCTCTCTCTCTCTCGGGCTGTCTATGTCAGTGTCTTATTCTACCTCTTTATCTTTCTGCATTTGTCTGTCTCTCTCACTCTCTCTCATTCTTTCACTCTCTGTCTTAATTTATGTCTCTTGTTTCTCTCTCCCCCCCACCCCCACCCCCATCCCCTTCACTCTCTCTCCGTCAACGTTTTCACTTTTCACATTTTATTGGTGGTTTATTTTTACTTTCAATAGTTTCATTGCATGTTTTGTTATTGCGAACTCAAGGCCTAGCCACACTCAATCACTGCATACGATTTGACCCCACTACGATGCGATTGTGACTATGTCTGTGAGTCATCATTCGGGATAAGCCCGCTATGTCCCAGGCCTAATATATCTCACTCCTGGTTTATCCTTTTGTGTCCCAAATGTAATTTTGAGGATTCCTTTAGGTCCCAGGCCCAATAAGGTCCAGGAGATTGGTGTAATTATTATTCGTGTGTTATGGTTATGGTATCGATGGTTGTGGTCTGCTTGTGTGACAAGTGCATGCATGCACACTCCCATGTGTATGTGTGTGAGGGGGGGGGGGGGGTAACTATTAATGAGCACAAGTGTGTGTGTGACTGTGAGTGTATGATTATCTCTTTAATGTCCCTGTCTCTCTAGTCTCACTGTCTCTGTCATGGTCTTTCTCGTTGTCTCTCTTTCACTGTCTTTCACTGCTCATACCTCTCTCTCTCTCCATGTGTTACTGTATCTCAATGCCAGGAATGAAAGAAAATGAGTACCTCCTAGTTCCTTCTCAAAGGCGCATTTGCATTGAGTATTGTTAAAGAAAAGTACTTTAGCCTACCTACACTGTGGATACAGGCTAAATTACTGTAACCGGAAAAATAGCCTGTAGGCTAAATTACAGTGACCGGCAACATAGCCACTGCCTTATGTTTTTGTGTAGGCCTCTGTGTCAGTCTTTGATGATCCTACCCTTGCTGATTTAATGCCCTGTGCATATATATCTGTTTATTCTTGTGTTTTAATCGTCAGGAGATGAACTGAGTCTCATGAAAATATTGTTCGTCATCCATTCCCTGATAAATGTTGAAATATGTTATAGTATGTAGCTGTGTAGGCCTACTAGATGCAATTATGGCGCCATCAAATGAGGTTTTAAAAAACAAATTATTACAGTGATGTCCCAAGGACCCGGTCATAGGACATTGACCTATTAAAACTAAAAATGTATTATTGTGTTATCCCCTGTCAGGACACACGTCTGATTAACATTTTTGCACACTTTGTCTTATTGATTTTTGCAAGAGCCATGACATAGTCCTATTGATTTATCTTGTCCCAGGACAATTTGTTCGACTATCACTTTTCAATCCTCAGTACATCACTGCAAATACTTAGTCAATTCTTTTTATGATTAAAGCTACGTTTGCATAAAAAAATGAACGCATCAAACAAGTACACACACACACACACACACACACACACACACACACACACACAAACACTCAAACACTGACACTCATTCATACCACTTAATAAAATGTTAGCGCATTCCATGAAATGAACTGTATTATTTTTCAGAGAAATCACTGCCAATCTTATCTAAGCTGAGTTGCTTATACATTCATCTGTTAACATTGTTAGAAGCACTGGAGTAGAAAAAAACACAAAAACAATGTTCTGCTGCAGAAAAATAGAACACAAACATAAAGAATTACATACACATAGTACATAAAATATCTGCATGGTTTTGTATGCCCACACCACAGTCACACAAGTAACACATTATTTGCACACAGGTGCATGCATGCACGCACCCATGCAGCATGCGTGCTTGCTCACACACACACACACATTATATGCACACATAGCAGATGAGTACTTGTTGGAGCTGTTTATTGTCATTTTGGTTTGTTATTTTCAAGTGCCAGTAGGGAACGTGACTGCCTGATAACAGGGGAGTTAATTTGTTCAGCTATTCTTGAATCAGGATCTGGAAATTCTTTACAGGGAAGATTAGATGCTTTTCCTTACGGGCACTCCATTTTGAAAGTTACTTTCTTAGCTGAGAGCAGTTGTTAACAGCTGACATTGGAGAAGATCAAGGAAACCCAAAGGCCAGCAAATCCCCAAGGCTGCAGCACAGAGTTAATGCATACATGTGCCTTCTAATTTGAGGGTCTAAGTCTTTTGCATCAAGCTATGTTCTACAATGGTTTTCCATTGGAACAGGAATGGTTGATTTTCCTCAGAATTTTGAGCAAGAACTACTTCCAACAAATTAAAACATCATGCTGGAATTTTATACTTTCTTTTTAAATTCTCTCAAACAACCGTGCCCTGCTTGCTTCACTTCATGGCAGTTATACCCCCAACCTCCTTTTACATTTTAGACCCTGTCTTGGTGATACACCTCCAAACAAAATATAATTAATACCTTCAAGTGGTTCTCGAAATACAGCCCCTTTTCATATATATAACTATTATAAGTTATAACAGCTCGCCTTGGCAAATGCTTTGTCAGATCAATTGACATAAGCTAGAATACCAAGGGTTAGTACATCAAAATGTTGTTATGTTCTGCATAGTTATGTGGGGATTGTCTTTAGCCATGGCAAGTTCCTAGCATAACATCATCAGTCCAAAATCCTCCGAAGTCGGAGTGTGGCTGCCCACGTGGCGGGGTAATCAAAAACGGTTACACACGTAATGTTCTTATATCCTTAGCTGATGCATTTGTACCATAGTGTTCAATTGCTTTGGCTGTTAGGATGATCCCTGGAGTCTTTAAGCCAGGGAACGACAATAACATATAACAGCCTCAAGGTCAAATATGAAGGCCAAGGTCAAGTGACTTCAAATGTCTCCCACTACATCCCTTAGGTCATGTGGATCATGAATATAAATGGTTATGTGGATGTAAACCCAATGGTGCCTGAACTATAGCCACTGCTAAAAAACGATAAGTTAAAAAATCAAGGTCAAGGTCATTAACAAAATCAGTACTTTGTGCCATACATGACCTTGATTCAGCCTACCAATATGCCAATTTTGAAGTCTGTAACTGCAAAAATGTGAAAGATAGGACCAAACACAGATTTGACACATCCAAGGTCTATGACCTTGACCTTGACTAGTACCCAATATCTAGAATTGCCTGTAGTCAATGCATCCTCATAGAAAGTTTGAACATTGTAAGTCCATTGAAGTGAAAAACATGGCTTTGAAAATAATTTTTTGTTGTCAAGGTCAAACTTCAAGGTCAAGGTTACTATGGTTACCATTTTTCTATGGGGGCATTCCTGCAGTATGATGCACCACCACTTAAAATTTGAAGCCATTCTGTCTTCTGGTTTATGAGATACAGCTCGGATTTGAAATATATAATATAAAATATAAGTTTTCAAGGTCAAACTTCAAGGTCAAGGTCAACAAGGTCACACCTTTTCTGTATGACCATCTGTGTACCATGATATACCACCACACAAAATATGAAGCAATTCTGTCAAGTGGTTCAAGAGTTATAGGGCGAACAGACACACATGTATGTTATACATGTCCATATTTTTTAAATTAGCATTTTTCACAAAATTGACTCTGAATATTTCTAACAAATATCAATCAAAACATTCGAAAAAAATTGGACATAATCCATACATACTGAAATGTAAAGTTAGGAAGTTTCAAGCCCGTTGTTGCATTACTTTTTGTTTTTTGATACCCCAAAATTGCTACATTGTCTGTTTTGCGTACTTTCAACATCAGCATTTTTTCCAACTTCGCAAGTCCATAATTTCAAAAAAAGTTGACCCTAACATTTTTTGTTGGAGGCATAACTTTTTGTGATAGTGGAGACTGCATCCTCAAAAAATGGTTTTTATTAGTGTGTATTAAATGTTTGTTATAGGTTCTCAAAAATGGCCACTTTTAGTGTTTCTGTCCAAGTCGCGGTAGTATGCTACTTTAAACTACCATATCTCATGAACTAATTGCGATATTGACTTAATTCTTTTTTTGTTTTCTTTATAATGAACAGATCTATGAAACATACTTAAAATTGGATCATATATTTGAAAAATAATTTTTTGGTGCCGCTAGCTAGATCAACATTTGATTTTCTGCATTCAATTTTCTCTGAATTCAGAGAGCTCTCTGAAAATTGCCGCGCCTGTGGACTCTCCCTATGTCTCTCTCTCTACTAGCCTGACCCCATCTTTACCTTGTTGTCGGCGAGCGTTTTGATGACGGACACAAACTGGCTGGCCGCCTTCAGCTGGTGCACGTGCTTGCGACTCAGGAAGTAATTGGCCAGCTTGGCAACCTTGTCCTGAAAACCAACACACAGAGACTGACATTATTAACCATTTCATCGCCACGGTCGCCTCATGGCATCACAATGATTTAACACCCATATGACTGAAAGGCATCAAATGAGGGTCTGGTATCCAATGACCTTAATACGTTCTTAATTTGGGGAGGTAAGGATAGGTCCTATTGTATGCATGTCACAGAGGATTCCCCAATATTGCAGACAGAATCTATTCTCTGCTCAGGTTAAGTTTAATGGAAAGTTTCGGTTGAAAAATGGCTGGCATTGAAAGGGTTAAGCCTTTCACTCCCAACTGCGTGTGTCAACGCGGTTAGGGTGTATAATCTACCCAATAAACTAGACGTAGAAGACTTCCTTACCGTTGAAATGACTTGTGTAGGGTCTGAACATGTTTCTGGGTAAATTTTGAGGCTTTTTTTTTCATTTTTGTAAAGCAAATGGTGACCAAGCATATCAATCTGGCTGCCAGAAGGTAAATGCAAAGAAAACTACATGCAATTTGTTTAATTTTCTGACAATAACAGAGGCCATTGTTGTTGTTGTCTTAAATATTCAAGCGCACAGGCCGCAGAGGAGCACCCACACGAACTGTGAAGTAATTCACTGCACACCAATAAAGCAAATGGGTGGCGCTGCACTCACAGCGACACACTCTCCAGGTGAGAACAGACCAAATTTCACACACAAGTCCTTGTGACTAGAATATACCAACAAACAAACAAACAAAATTAAATGTAATTTTTTTAAAAATCATCATACAAGGCAAGTCGGTACAAGCGCTGAGAGCAATTAATTTCTTGTAGGAGGTGACATTGAGACAGGGGACACTGACCAGTCGACTGCCTCACCCAAACCACCTCCAGTTTAATCTCCTTCCTCCTGACGACCCAGACAAACACCAACAGTCAGCCGGGTGCTTTTGGGAAGTCGTCAAACAAATCTCTCGCATGATAGGGGAGCCCACTCTCGTCAGCGTCAATAGGAATGGCGGCCGAAATGGTTGAAAACAGGCTCGGAGATATGACTTTGCTATGCCAGGTTCGCATCGCTGGCATCGTAGATCGTTTGTATCTTTCGTTCAGCGGAATTGCGGATTTTTTATTTTATTTTTTGAATTGCAGAATTTATTGTTTCTGACCGTAGTAGTGTAACTGGAGGTCTCAAAACGGAATGATTACAGAGAAATCGTAATGATAAACAGCTCTGGTACAAGTGCCGAGGGCAATACATTTTTTTTGTAGGAGGTGACATTGAGACAGGGGACACTGACCAGTTGACTGCCTCACCCAAACCACCTCCAGTTTAATCTCCTTCCTCCTGACGACCCAGACAAACATCCAACAGTCAGCCGGGTGCTTTTGGGAAGTTGTCAAACAAAACTCTCGCATGATAGGGGAGCCCACTCTCGTCAGCGTCAATAGGAATGGCGGCCGAAATGGATGAAAACGGGCTGGGAGATATGACTTTGCTATGCCAGGTTCGCATCACTGGTATCGTAGATCGTTTGTATCTTTCATTCAGCGAAATTTTTATTATTTTATTTTTTTAATTGCAGAATTTATTGTTTCTGACCGTAGTAGTGTAACTGGAGGTCTCAAAACGGAATGATTACAGAGAAATCGTTATGATAAACAGCTCTGGTACAAGTGCCGAGGGCAATACATTTTTTGTAGGAGGTGACATTGAGACAGGGGACACTGACCAGTCGACTGCCTCACCCAGACCACCTCCAGTTTAATCTCCTTCCTCCTGACGGCCCAGACAAACACCAACAGTCAGCCAGGTGCTTTTGGGAAGGGGCCACGGCCCATCAATTCAGGAATGTGAGAGGATCAAAAACCAAAAAAAGCGAAGCCCGGCTACCAGCTGATGTAATTGTCAAAGTACTCAAACAAAACTTTTCCTGTGACATCAAATTTCTGCGGCTCGCCTACACGGATCTTACTGTGCGGTAGACTTTCATCCAGCCAAGCCCTGTCAAATTTGTGTTCTAAAGGCATCCTTTCTATGGTACATTAGAAATCAACAGTGATCAAGTCACCAATACAACATTATACTCACTTGAAAACCCTTCAAAATCCTTATTATCATCGCAGATACCAACTATGAGACGCCCAAATCCTTCATTGGATATTAAAATCATCGTTGTTGACCTTAACTTCATAATGAAAAGCGTCTATAAATAACAGGAAGTCATCAAACGAAACTTGCATGATGATAGGGGAGCCTACTCTCGTCAGAGTCAATAGTAATGGCGGCCAAAATGGTTCAAAATGGCATTAAATGGGCTCGGATGTTATGACTTTGTTATGCCAGGTTCGTATTGCTGGCATCGTAGATCGTTTGTATCTTTCGTTCAGCGGAATTGCGAATTTTTTATTTCATTTTTTATTGAGGAATTTATTGTTTCTGACCGTAGTAGCGTAATCGGAGGTCTCAAAACAGAATGATTACAGAGAAATCGTAATAATAAACAGCTCTGGTACAAGTGCCGAGGGCATTTATTTTTTTGTAGGAGGTGACATTGAGACAGGGGACGCTGACCAGTCGACTGCCTCACCCAAACCACCTCCAGTTTAATCTCCTTCCTCCTGACGACCCAGACAAACACCAACAGTCAGCCGGGTGCTTTTGGGAAGTCGTCAAACAAAACTCTCGCATGATAGGGGAGCCCACTCTCGTCAGCGTCAATAGGAATGGCGGCCGAAATGGTTGAAAACGGGCTGGGAGATATGACTTTGCTATGCCAGGTTCGCATCACTGGTATCGTAGATCGTTTGTATCTTTCGTTCAGCAGAATTTTTATTATTTTATTTTTTTAATTGCGGAATTTATTGTTTCTGACCGTAGTAGTGTAACTGGAGGTCTCAAAACGGAATGATTACAGAGAAATCGTAATGATAAACAGCTCTGGTACAAGTGCCGAGGGCAATACATTTTTTGTAGTAGGTGACATTGAGACAGGGGACACTGACCAGTCGACTGCCTCACCCAAACCACCTCCAATTTAATCTCCTTCCTCCTGACGACCCAGACAAACACCAACAGTCAGCCGGGTGCTTTTGGGAAGTCGTCAAACGAAACTCTTGCATGATGATAGGGGAGCCTTCTCGTCAGCGTCAATAGTAATGGCGGCCGAAATGGTTGAAAACGGGCACGGAGTTATGACTTTGTTATGCAGAGGGTTGCATAGCTGGTATCATAGATCGTTTGTATCAGGGTTCCCAGGGCTTTTAGCTATCCCCAAGTAAGGACCTGTAGGCCTAAGGATAATGTCCATCTTTTAGCCAACGATCTTGAAAGGAACACTTTCCCAGCATTGTGAACAATGTCTAAGCAGATACAAAAACTATGGCTGACAGTGACACAGATATACGCGTTTTCTCGCAAAACGACACCAGGATAAAGAACGAGATTTCAGTCCAATTTCTCTTGACAACTCGCGGTGCATCGTTCGTCTGCTAAGCGGTCAGTTGAAACGGGAAGGGGGGAGGGGGGTAAGGTGGAGTAGGTGCTGAGCGATGTTTCTCAAGTGTAAAAGTGCTGCTTCTGCAATCTATTTTGAGTATGGTCTTGCTGCTCAGGGCAGTTTTTGGCAGCTGTCAGGACTTGTAAGGACCTTGAAGTGAATGTAAGCACTTGTAAGGCATTACTTGGAGATTTCAATTGGTCAAGACTTATAAGGACTGGTAAGGCCCCTGCGAACCCTGTTGTATCTTTCGATCAGCGGAATTTATTGTTGCTGACTGTAATAGCGTAATCGGAGGTCTCAAAACGGAATGATTACAGATAAATCATTATGGTAAACAGCTCTGGTACAAGTGCTGAGGGCAATACATTTTTTGTAGGAGGTGACATTGAGACAGGGGACACTGACCAGTCGACTGCCTCACCCAAACCACCTCCAGTTTAATCTCCTTCCTCCTGACGACCCAGACAAACACCAACAGTCAGCCGGGTGCTTTTGGGAAGTCGTCAAACGAAACTCTTGCATGATGATAGGGGAGCCCACTCTCGTCAGCGTCAATAGGAATGGCAACCAAAATGGTTAATAACGGGCTCGGAGATATGATTTTGTTATGCAGAGGTTCGTATCGCTGGTATCGTAGATCGTTTGTATCTTTCGCTCAGCGGAATTGCGGGAAAAATGTTTCTATTTTTTTTTAAATTGCGGAATTTATTGTTGCTGACCGTAATAGCGTAAACGGAGGTCTCAAAATGGGATTACAGAGAAATCGTAATGGTAAACAGCTCTGGTACAAGTGCCGAGGGCAATACATTTTTTGTAGTAGGTGACATTGAGACAGGGGACACTGACCAGTCGACTGCCTCACCCAGACCACCTCCAGTTTAATCTCCTTCCTCCTGACGACCCAGACAAACATCCAACAGTCAGCCGGGTGCTTTTGGGAAGTCGTCAAACGATACTCTTGCATGATGATAGGGGAGCCTTCTCTCGTCAGCGTCAATAGCAATGGCGGCCGAAATGGTTGAAAACGGGCACGGAGTTATGATTTTGTTATGCAGAGGTTTGTATAGCTGGTATCATAGATCGTTTGTAATGTATCTTTCGATCAGCGAAATTTATTGTTGCAGACCGTAATAGCGTAATTGGAGGTCTCAAAACAGAATGATTACAGAGAAATCGTAATGGTAAACAGCTCTGGTACAAGTGCCGAGGGCAATACATTTTTTGTAGTAGGTGACATTGAGACAGGGGACACTGACCAGTCGACTGCCTCACCCAGACCACCTCCAGTTTAATCTCCTTCCTCCTGACGGCCCAGACAAACACCAACAGTCAGCCGGGCGCTTTTGGGAAGGGGTACTACTTGGTACTGGCACTACTTTTAGAGTCGCAGACTCGCCTCTTTAAAATATTCGGGTTGCTCCCACCTGGAGTGTGTGTTGCAGCTAGTGCTGCACCATTTTTGTAACTGTCTCTCTCAATGCCTCTCTCGTATTTACCATTAAAAATTCAATTCAGAATCATTAGGTTTTACCTCAGCAATAGTAGGTGCCTTCTTCTCCTTCTCTGCCAGTTTGTAGGCTCCATCCACCACCAGGCCAGTGACAAACAGCCCTCCCTCGAACTGGAAACAACACAACACACGCCATAAGAACACAGTTAATTTGTCTCTGTCTCTCTCTCTGTCTCTCTCTCTCCTCTGCCAGTTTGTAGGCCCCGTCCAAAACCAGGCCAGTGACAAACAGCCCTCCCTCAAACTGGAAACAACACAACACACGCCATAAGAACACAGTTAATTTGTCTCTGTCTCTCTCTCTCCTCTGCCAGTTTGTAGACTCCATCCACCACCAGGCCAGTGACAAACAGCCCTCCCTCAAACTGGAAACAACACAACACACGCCATAAGAACACAGTTAATTTGTCTCTGTCTCTGTCTCTCTCCTCTCCTCTGCCAGTTTGTAGGCCCCATCCAAAACCAGGCCAGTGAGAAACAGCCCTCCCTCAAACTGGAAACAACACAACACTAGCCATAAGAACACAGTTAATTTGTCTCTGTCTCTTTCTGTCTCTCTCTCCTCTGCCAGTTCGTAGGCTCCATCCAAAACCAGGCCAGTGACAAACAGCCCTCCCTCAAACTGGAAACAACACAACACACGCCATAAGAACACAGGTAATTTGTCTCTGTCTCTCTCTCTGTCTGTCTCTGTCTCTCCTCTGCCAGTTTGTAGGCCCCATCCAAAACCAGGCCAGTAACAAACAGCCCTCCCTCAAACTGGAAACAGCACAACACATGCCATAAGAAACACAGTTAATTTGTCTCTGTCTGTCTCTGTCTGTCTCTGTCTCTCCTCTGCCAGTTTGTAGGCTCCATCCAAAACCAGGCCAGTGACAAACAGCCCTCCCTCAAACTGGAAACAACACAACACACGCCATAAGAACACAGTTAATTTGTCTCTGTCTCTCTCTGGTCTGTCTCTCTCCTCTGCCAGTTTGTAGGCCCCGTCCAAAACCAGGCCAGTGACAAACAGCCCTCCCTCAAACTGGAAACAGCACAACACATGCCATGAGACACATTACTTACCGCATTTTACGGACTATACTATAAGGTGTTACTTCTTTTCCTAAACTGAGACCCCTGTGCCTTATAATAATGTGACATAATATGTGACCCATCACCACAAAGTGGGTCTTAAGGTGAAAATGGCAGATTTTAATATATTAGCATTTACATAATCTGCAAACATTTACCTTTCTTTTGATATATGATTTATTGCTCTACTAAAAAAAATGAGGAAGTTATGGGGTGTTAAAGAGGGTAACCCAGCAGATGGCCATTTTGAGAAAACGGGGTGCAAAGATTTTTGACCCATCCTAGGCCTAGCACTAGTCACTGACTAGTGTATCAGTCGCCGAGTCGGAGTCGAAGCAGGTTTTACAGTTTTGAGGCAGTCATCGTCACGGTCAGTTTCGTTTTCATCGTCGGAATCGGTTGAGTTGAAATATTTTACTAACAATGCTCCAAGTTCTCCTTGATCTGTTGCTGGTAGGGTTGTAAATGACCGAGACTTGAGCAAAAAAATCAATCTTTCGAAAGAGATCGTCTGCATCATATCCATGTTGCTTCGAAACTGCAAGCAGCAAGTTGTCTCCCTCTCGACCAATCCCGTTGCGTGTTGCCTTTCAGTAACTAGAGACAGAGTCTATCCTAACCTCTCATTGGTCGAAGTTTTCAACTCTCTCACTCTGTGTTTACGCCTAAGTTTTGCAATACCATGCTTCTGATTGGTTAGATTTCAAAACGAGCACGCGAGCAGAAGCAGGTTAAGGTCACAAGCTTTCCAGAGATATATAACATGATGGGGCCCGATCAGGGTTTCAGTTTACAGTTTTCAATCAAAAATTTAGTCTTTACAGGCGATTAAAATAGGATAATTGCCATGGGGTATGTCATTTAAAATGTGTTTTAATGCATTTACAATTTGAATTTCACCTAGTCCAATGCATGAAGTTGAAGTTTAATGGTGGCAGAATCCATTTCAAGTGAAAACTCAAAATCCATACTTTTGACCCACTGAACCTTTTTTGGGCCTCTACCACAATCGCTGCTTGCGAGTTAAGACCCGGTTCGTGAAAGTGAATTGAATAATCGGGTCACATATGTGATGCAGCACGCGAATACCCAGCTTAAAGTCGGGCAGCCACAAGAGAGAGGAAAGAGAAAGAGAAAGAAAGAGAGAAAGAGAGAGAGATTTGATTGATTGAAAAATTGTTCAAAATAAACTATTAGAGATAGATGAATTCTGTTTTTATTCTGTTAATCTGTTGTCTCTGGCCTTTTTGAAAATATGAATAAGTCAAAAGTGATCATTTACGACATTAGCCTGGTTTTCCTGTGCTGCATCACATATAGTAAGAAAATATAGTAACAAAATCTGAAATTTGTGTCAAATTTGGGGGTGTGCCTTATAACCAAGTGCCTTGTGGTCCGTAAAATATGGTACATCAATCTGATGATTAGAACATATCAGACCTGCCTACTTGGAATTTTCCCAATCAGTAGCCCAGCCATCAATTTTCAGTAGCATGGCAAATTTTTCCGTAGCATCCACAAACAACGGCAATCGATTTGTTCTCTTCCTGAGCCGAAACGCACTGCTTAATATGTTTCGCCGATTGAACGTGTTGACGGCAATCGTCTCTACCGCCATGATTCACAGAGAAGTCCGCATGGCAGAGGTTGCACTGCAGCGAGCATGGTTCGCACCGAGTCAACTTCTGACGATGCAAGGCCACTCCTCCGTGTAAGCTATTTTAAAAACTTGTGCGTCAGGCCGATGTTTTTTCTTAGATGGTGTGCCAGATGATTTTCGTTTTCTGGTTTGCGTTCGTTTTTCTTCGTTTGAAACATCTCCCGAATCGCTACTGCTGCTGGAGTCCGCCATTTTTTTCTGAGAAAATAATAAGAACGCATGCGCAGTCACTTTGATAAAAACGGAAGTGACTAGGTTATCGCGCGTGACACGGCGTCTGCTCTTAGAAACAAACAAAACCGGGAACGGCATAAGCAAAAATAAAATGCGGCGGCAATTTGTTTTTTTCCGTAGCAACGTTAAGGATGCCGTAGCTCCGTAGCAAAGCTTTATTTTTCGTAGCTGCTACGGCCAAATCGTAGCAGTAGGCAGGTCTGACATATACACAGATTCCATTCTTCTAACCATATATGCTTACTCATTTACTGGAAGAAAACAAACCACATAACAACAAATAAAACCCTTGTGAATGGTCAATGAAGAAAGGAAACACTTTACCTACCTGTGCATATTCATCATCGATGAACATCACTGAAGTGGTGAACGAAATGACCAGTTTTCTGACCCTAACCATACATATTTGTCGTCAATGAAGTAACTAAACTGGTCAATGCAGTTCACTACCAGTTTTCTGTCACTGCAAATATATACAGTGGAACCTCCCTTATAAGACCTCATTTTTGATGATTTTTTAAGGTCTTATAAGGGAGGGTTCCACTGTATATATTTTATATTTACATAATTCACTGCATTGATAATACAGTGGAACCGACCGTTATAAGACTCCCTCCCATTATAAGACTCCCTCCCACATAAGATCTACTTCTCTGAGACATCGTCCTTTGTAAGTATTAAAATTACCTCCCTTGTAAGACCCCTCCCTATAAGACCTCATTTTGGAAGGTCTTATAAGGGAGGGGTCTTATACGAGAGGTAATTTAAATACTTACAAAGAAGGACAATGTCTCAGAGAAGTAGGTCTTATGAGGGGAGGGAGTCCTTATAATGGGAAGTCTTATAAGGGAGGTTCCACTGTCATCATCAATGAAGTGGATAATGTGGTTAATGAAGCGACCAAACTGTTTTCTGACCTGTACATATTTGTCATCCACTTCGTCGGCCTGAGCGATGACGTCCTCGATGTTGTCGAAGAATTTGGACGTGTCCACTTTCAGCTGGGAGGCCACCATGAAGGCGTAGCCGTGACTGTGCACACACACACACACACAGTGACACATGACAGTGACACACACATTGACACACACATACACACAGTGACACACACACACACACACACACACGCAGACATACACACAGTGACAAACACACACAGTTGACACACACAGTGACATATACATAGTGACACAAACATACACACAGTGGCACACACAAACAACAACAAAACCACAACTCTGAACACATGGACAGAAGGAAAGCCTTGAAAATTATAGAGGTAGTATTGTACACCTCAAAAATAAACCTCGGCAACTTGATTCCCAGTGACATGACAAGGCTGACATGACATGACAAGTGTGAGTGTTGTGTCACAATACCTTAAAAATGTTCTATCCTTTCTGTCTTCATCAGTTCATGTTTTACTGGGTTACGAAATCACGAAAAGCATCAACTCATTCAAGTCGTTCCGTGGGCAGCCACACTCCATCTTCGGGAATGGAATATACGTATAAATACTGCCTCGATGAAACCTACCTTACTGGAGAGTCGTCACTTTTCAAAGCCTCCAGCAATGCTGCGCCGACACTTTTCTCGTCAACTGAAAGTGGAACAGACAGAAAAATATGATGCTTACAACACCTTTGTTAACCCTTTCACTGCCAATGTCGCATTTATGCACAACAATGGTTTAACCCTTTTGCCGCCAGCCATTTTACAAACCCCCAAAAAAAAAACCATTTAAACTTACCTGGGTAGAGAAAACATTTTGATCTGCAATATTGGGGATGTGACATGTATAACATTAGACCCTCCCAAATTAAGAAAATAGGGTCTTTGGATAACAGGCCCTGATTTGATGCCTTTTAGTGACATGGGTGTCGAACCATTGTGGTGCATAAATGTAACATTGGCGGTGAAAGGGTTAACAACCCATGTCACTAAAAGGCATCAAACCAGGGCCTGGTTATCCAAAGACCCTATTTTCTTTATTTTGGGAAGTAAGGATAGGCCTAATGTTAAATATGTCACAGAGGAATTCCCAATATTGCAGATATTTTTTTTCTCTTCTCAGTTAAGTTTAATGGTATTTTTTGGCTGAAAAATGGCTGGAGGCGAAAGTGTTAATGAACGGAAAAGCAAAACAAACTAGAAATGCACTGTGGCAGTGACAACCTGGCCAGAGTTATGATCATTAGTATGCTTATAGAAACTAACCAGGGCCTGAATTCACATTGAGATATAATATGAGACTTATTATCATATCTTAGAAGTCCTTCTTAAAGTAGTAGGACTTAATAGGACTTCTAAGATATCATTATGATAAGTCTCATACTATCGCAATGTTAATACAGGCCCAGGGAGCTAGTCTAGGTACTAAATGTTTCCGTCAAACGGTTCACGCCATTCAGCCTGGACACACCAAAAAAAAAGTCAAAGGTCAAGAAAGCTCCAAGGTGAGCCTAAACATTAGCCGAGTAAAACTGTTTTTAATTTTTTTTTATCAAAAGTCAAGAAGCTTCAAAATGTCTCCCACTGCATTCCTTGATTGATACTGATTGAGAATATAATATGAACTTGTCAAAGTGTTTCAAGGTGAAGAAGGCAAGCTGATTTTGTGCGAACGTGAGCATACGCATGGGTGCGTGTATCATCGTGTGTGCATGCGTTCATGAATGCTTGCGTTCCTGACCTGTCAATCCCAGGTTTTTCATGGCGAAGAAGGCAAAGCTGATGTCCTGCACAGAGCTCTTCGCTGCAATGGCGTCTGTCAATAACTGCTTGGCTGTGGGCACGTCAAACTGAAACCGTCAAACATTCATTCATTTAAACAATAGAATATTGCATGTCGCAGAGCTTCAGATTGTTTTCAGACTTCATGGGTCATATGACCCCTGACTACAGAAAATGAGGGGTCATTTTTTAAAATGATGGGCCACTAATGTGTTACTAAAACTTTTAAACCTAAATTTCGATACAATGCATTATGCCTGCAGGGCATGTGTGTGTGTGTGTGTGTGTGTGGTGTGTGTGTGTGGGTGTGTGTGTTGTGTGTCATGAAACACATGCATGTTGAGTGTGTGTACGGTGCATGAATAGAACATAATTTTCATTGATATAAAAAGTCAATATAGTAGTTGGCACACATACCATGTGAGGAGACGAGAGAGTAGAGAGAGAGAGAGGCAGGGAATTGAAGAGAGTGAGAGAGAGAGCGGGAGATGAGAGGAGAGAGAGAGAGAGAGGGAGGGGGGGGGGGAGACGCAGAGAGACACACATGCACACAAGAGACACATAGACAAGATGACCACATCCTGCCAAAAGTTTTACTGCCTGAAACAGATAACTTACCAACAGGATCTCAAGATCCACAGTGTCATGAATGTGGGATATTACCGCATTTTACGGACTTATAAGGGCGATGCTTTCTTCCCAGGAGGGCCAGACCAAGAGCCCCGAGCCTCATAATATGACTCAAAAATTAGTAAGAAAAGATAAGACCAAAATCTAAATTTTGTGTAAAAATTGGGGGATGCGCCCTATAATCAGGTGCGCCTTGTAGTCCATAAAATACGGTAGTCGCACCAGCTTTAATAAAAAGGGCACTGACCTTGCATCCTCCCATGGCGGCAGCAGCTCCTGAGGCATGGTAGATGGATTCGATGTTGCCAGAGTCCACCTTGGACTGCAGGAACTTGCAGGTGTTCTGCACAAAACAAGCAAGCAACACTCAACATTCTGTATCGTCATTAGCAAACTGCGACTGCGACTAAATACCTTATAAGTTATAACTTCCATCCCTTATAAGACCTTATTTTGGATGATTTTTGAAGGTCTTATGTTAGGGAGGTTCCACTGTACTGAAAAACCATGTGATTAATTCATTAGCAAACTCAAAAGAGCCCAAACTTGACCGGGGGTTAGCAAAGCACCAACCATGCTAACAACATTCTAACGCAAATAATTGCCACTGGATTCAGAAATAGAAAAATGATGACAAATCAAAGTGCAAGTTGTCAAATCAAAGACATCTCTGAGCCCAACACACTTCCAGTTCCAACCCCTCCTGAATTTTTTTGAATTTTTCGAATCAGTGTTGGGCAGGGATCTAACAGATTCAAACCCAAAATAGGGCAGTGGGATCAAAACAGGTATGCATAGAGGAAGTCACACACACAAACGAGCAGGCGCGAGCTTGAAAGCGCGCGCAGACACAAAATGTACAAACCTGAGTCAGAGTGTTGCGAATGGTTTCCCTTCCCTGCCTGCTAGGAGAGTCTCATCATTATGATGATGTCATAACTTTTGATGTCAAAGCCCTGGAATGATGGTTTTTGGTTTAGATAAGTCAGGAAAGATATATTTTTCTCAGATAAAGTCTAATAAGTACTATAACTGATTTATTTTAAACTTTATAATAAGAAAACCAATAATTTCTCAGTTTTCCTCCAGGCAGTGAAGGGGGTTAACAACTTAATTGCTGAAATGGGAGTCATAGGTTTAATCCAAGTCAGTGTAAGGGACACACACACACACACACACGTGTACACACAAACTGCAAACCTGAGTGTTGGGCATGGTTCCCCCAAGCAGCTTTATTCCCAGAATGGAGTAGTGAGCCGATGCCAGGTCGGCGTAGGGGGCAGCACTCTCAAAGACGGAGCGTAGGCGCTGCTGGTCAACGGTGGTGAGGAAGGTGGAGGGGGTGAGGGCCTTACCCACCACCGCCACCGCCAGCAGAATCAGCACTGAACACACTGGAAATTATGGAAAACGACGGGCAAATCAGTCTTAGGTTTAACCCTTTCATCTTTTAACCATCTTTGAGCCAAAAATTTCCATTAAACTTATTTGGCTACAGAAAAGATTTTTGTCTGCAATATTATTATACTAGGAACGACGGAATTAGGTCAAGCCGCAGCGATTTTTCTCGTTGAAAATCCGAACCGCGATTTTGGCCATGTGCCAAACGGTCACTTCCTTTGCTTGTTTTTATTGGTGGTTATTCTTGGCGCTGACCATCCGAGTTTCTTTCTTTCGGGAAGCAGACACCTACTCGGTCATTCGGGAACGATCTTTTTTTACGCGAAGACGGCCGATCGCCAAACGGTCACTTCCTTTGCTTGTCTTTATTTATGGTTATTCTTGGCGCTGACCATCCAATTTTTTTTCTTTGCTGGAAGCAGACACCTACCCGGTCATTCGGGAACGATCTTTTTTTACACGAAGACGGCCGATCGCGCGAGAGACAAGCGATCCAATATTTGGGTCCAATTCATTCGTTTATCATTTCTGAACGGTAACTACATAATTTTTTTAAACAAATGCTTAGTTACATTTAATTATTTTTCTACAAGTACACCAAATTTGGTGCATCTAGAATAAAGCCCAATGCTGCTCAAGGTCTCCACAAGTCGGGAGGTGTTACGTTGAAGCCTGTCCGACATGTTGTTTTCTGTCATGCTCACGTTGATGTTGCGATCTTGTGAGTCGCACAAAAAGCTTAGGCCTAATCTGTCTAATGTTTGGGGGTGATGTTGCCCCTTTGAATAAGCTTTATTTTGGTACCAGTGTTTTGTTTATTGGTAAAAAAGTTATGGCTGTTTTATTCATCAAAACCTTGATACGGTAAGGGCCGGTAACCTTGATCAAAATTTTCTTATAATAGCTCATGTAAAAAAAGCTATAATTTTAAAACGTCGTAACTTTCGGGGGCAATTTTCGACCGATTTTGATAATTTGGGTATCATTTTAAAGGTCTTGTCGGGCTCTTTCCAATGACATAAACTTCATTAGGATTTGACAAAAAGTAAATATTTTTTAAAAAATTTATAACCACCCTATATTATACTCACGGAAGGAATCAAACATCTGAAATATCATGCAAAAAGAACCAAAATTTCAAGGATGCTGTTATAATGCATCCAAACAACACCAGCAAACATTTTGTAGGAATTCAGTAAAAAGTAGTAAAATTACAATACGATCTTTTGTTTTCACACTTGGCATAACTCGCCGGGAACGGGGAAGTTGCACGTCAAGTCTAGCAACACAACGGGCTGGGGGGGCAATTTATCTGACAAATATTCACATTTTTACAAGATCAAAATAACGTGGGCGCCTTGGTCAAAAGTAAAAAAGATGCATCAGTAAAATCGATTACATGTTTTCAACCATTATATGAATTAAGGGGCTAAATAGCATTTAATGTCTGTCCTCAGCCCACCTTTCGCCAGTCGTTTGAGCGCCGTCCGAATCTCAGAGACATCGGGTACTTGCAATTTGTCAAAACTTTATGGAACGGACTTCTTAGTTGTTATGCCAAATACATTGCCATTGTTACCATAAAATTATGTTGAACCAAAGCGTTAAAAGGTATATTTGAATTAAAAGTGAATGATTTTTGTTAGCTTACTCCAATTTGAAAAAAACAAGGCAACATTAATGTTTAACGTCCTCCCCGGAATTTTCTTCTTATGAAGACCATAATGGGACATAAAAAACAAGGCTTGACGAAATAATCTTTTGGGCGACAACGGGATGACCGGTGTCATAATGAATAAGTAGTCCTATTAAATATCTACCTCTGCGCATGCGCATTAGAAGTAGTCCTAGCGTAGCCAATCAGAATCGTTTGTTTGTCCGCCATTGTGAATTTTACGGGGGGGGGTTTATGGCGCTTGTACATCGATTTATCGGCAAATATGTAGATTTACACCATCCTTCTCTATTTCGGGGGTTCTTTCCATGGTTAGGGATAGGGTTCGCCGGGTTAGGGTTAGGGTAAGGGTTCGCGCGGCGGTAGTATAGGTCTCATGCGGGGAGGTAGATATTTAATGACAGGTACTGATTTATCATAACACCGGCCAGATCACGGCCACGTGTCATGTTCGGGCCCGTTTTGTTGTACGGGGGGGGGGGGGGGGGGGTCGTTTCGGCCATCGACCTATGAGTCAAATCATCCGGGGGGGGGGGGGGGGTGCGGGGGGATTGCCAGCAAAACCGGGGGGTGGGGGGGGTGGCGTGCGCAAGGGCACACGGGTCCAGGCTCGGTGGATTAGTTAAGTAAACGTAGTCTTAGTAAATGTTCCAAAAACACTTTATAATTGGCATTTTTAACCACAATCAACACTAAAAATGTATGAATTAATGCAAGAAAATATGCTGTGCATTGAAAAGAGACAACAGAAAAACATATAAATACAACTACGTACAGGGGTGGATCAGCCAGTCATGAAAGAGGGGAGGGGCTGGGGTAGTTCCAATTAAATGCCTCTAGTTGGGCTGGACGGGGGGGGGGCTTGGCCTCCCAGAAGCTGACGATACTTTGAATGTAAAAGATGCAATGATGCTTCTCGTGGGAGAATAATCTAAAGCATGGGACTTTTCTCTGTGGAGATACCGGGGGAATTTTGTAAACTGAATAGTTCCTCCACCTTCTGTAAGTAATTCTGTGCTTGAAACTTCCCCTAATCAGCCACTCTCTTTCACTCTGCCTTTCCATTTTGCTTTCTATCATTGATATACGGTACTAATCATTTGCTGACATTATTGGCCCATTCCTTTCATTTAAAAATTAAATACTCCCAAAATTTTTCTCCTTGAAGCTCCGTCCTCCGAAATCAGAATGTGTTGGCTCTACACACTACCATGCACAGTGAAAACAGAAACCGACACATACGTACCCTTTAACCCATTATGGCCATGTGGCCTGCTTTGACCGGAAGAAGAAAAATAGCATGGAGACTACATTCTACTGACCTCTTTCCGTTCTCTTACCTATTTTTTATTCTTTTTTTTTAGACGAGATAGCAAAGGAGGGCAATAACTATTGTGGAGGGAATGGGCATAAGGAAGTCATTGCCAAAGTATCCCACTCTTCCTGACTAAAGAAGTCTTTAGACAAGCTGGTGTGGGAAAGATCCCCAAAGGGCCAAATAATCCCCTTTGCTCACCGACACTACATTAACATGGGCAGGCAAAGACATGTCTGCTGCCCGTCCTCTGAGCCAGAGAGGCAGTCGCCCCTCTACCCCCCCCCCCCCCCATATTCCTACGCCAATGCATTTCCTTGTGTCATGTCTTCAGTTTCCTCTCTCGGTAGAAGTATGGGCCTCTGGCATTTTCCGCTCTTATAACGGGTATTTTCACCCCCAGTTGCAAATTTTAAGGGGTAATGGCAAAAACATGGGAGAAGCTCCATCCCCTGCTCCAACCCCACTCCCACCCCATACGCAATTAGCTTGGGCTTTATGCGCGATCCAATAGAATTTTAGATCTAGCGTACTAGTAATAGACGCTTGTGATAGAAAGGCCTCATCGAAGTAACGGTTGTGTTCACGCATGCATCATTATTTTAATGCGTCATCTCACACCCTAAATGAGATCTTAAAGGGTAAATCTCACGCACAGTTTCAGATTGTAGGGGGTGATTTGAGAGCTCTACTGCATAAACACGCACAATCTCTACGTTTTCAGAAACCCCTGCTCGCGGTCTCTGTCTTTCTCTGTGTGTTCTGTATCTATCTCCTATCCTCACCCACCATCTCTCGGTCTCTCTCTCTCGATCTGTCTGTCTGTGTTTTTTAGTGTCACTGCCTCTCGAAGTGAGAAGCGATAGTCGAGCGTCAGTTGCCAGAGGCGTTTCTCCCGCCGACTGAGTGATTCTGAAGAGAGCAAGCATCTATGAGAGTCACGCATGGGGGATGAAAGATCGCTGACGTGTCCCTTCGTCTCTTGAATCTCGTGCTCTACACGTAAACAGCTACTTTCTCGGACATGGCATACGTTCAGTACTCTCTACTAGCCCATAATGGTCTATTCACATCAATTGACTCAGTGTCTTGCAGCTTGGAATGTGCAATAAGCATGTCTAATACTTATATCACTATCTGACTCTCGTATACTCTCTCTATCATATATCCTTAACTCATATCATCACATAATAACTTCATCTCATACTACATCTGTATCCTACTCCCTTGTTTTTTTTTTTTTTTTTTTCTTTTTTTTTACATGCATTAACTGGGTTAGCATTTGCTGATCCAGACGTAACAATGTAATACTATAACTGAGGTCATTAACAATACAGAATCAAGACGAAGTGCCATGGTCATCTCCGTACGACTACAGACATAGCTTGATTGCATCTAACAATTTCCTAACATGTACTCATGGCTCTCGGTATGCCTGTCTGTCTAATATCTCTGTGTCTCTGTCTGACTGCCAATCGTCATCCATCTCTCTACTGTCATCAACTCTCGTACTACATATGTCTCTAATACTGTCTCTGACTCTCTCGACTCTCCGATCTCTACTACGCACACTCTCTCTTTCGACATACGTATATCGTCATGACTCCTTGCTGCCAAACTGGTGAAGAAAATAAGTCTGTAGTCAATAAAGAAGCCCATGCCAATTATATCAACACTAAAAGAACATTTCAGTCAAATTTACCCACGTTTTCCCTATGAAGTAACATGAGATTAATCGCTCAAACAAAAAAAAACACAAAGTCTTAGTTCTTATAACACTCATGGCTTTTTTCTTAAACTACAGCGCAGCGAGGTCTCGTCGTACTCACTATGAACATCATACTGTCTCATCATACTGCAGTCTACTTCTGACCTTCCTGTCTTCTCACTACCTTCTTTCTCTCTTTCTTATCCCCTTCTCCTCCTGTTCTCTCCACTCTCTACCATACCAACTCTATCTGAAGTCTCAGTTCGAGGACCACAACCGCCACGTTAATCCTTCTCCATCTACTGTCAAAACGAACGCCGATAAAATTACGCTCCATCTTCTTTCAAGCCCGATATACTTGTGCCATTCTAGCGAGCTCGTGACAACACGACAGTCGTTGTCTTTTGAAACCTTCCTTTCCGCGCACGAGAAATACATCACTGTCCAGCACGTTATAGGAATGTCACTGGCAGTGTGATCCTATGGGTACTGACTATCCACGTAAAAATACTGCATCCTCCAAGGATATTACAACTGAGATCTCTCCATCATCCTCTTTCTACAGATCACTCAGTGGGTACTGATTCAGCAGAACCATTCAGCCTCGGTCCCATGCACTTACGCCACCCCTCTGTCCTATTCGGCAAGGAGGGCAGGGGTCCCTAATCATTTCCGCTCCCCTTGACTCTGCAGGATCGTATGAGTCGAGTCAGGTATGCTCTCTATTTACAGATTAATGTTCCGCCGTATAGGATGAGACCTGTTTATAAGCGAGCACCTAATCCCCACCGTGCATCTCAGTCTTGGGGGGGATGAGGAACCCGGGAGGGACTTCTAGTCCCCCCGCCCCTCTTACCCTCTCGGCCATGCATAAAAATCGATCCCGTGTACAATAACCTCCATTTTTTCGTGTCCAAAAATTTCCAAGGCTGGGCCATTAGTGCTCTGTGGGCCGACTTCTCCAGGAATCTATCCTAGCATCTTTTAAATTGGTTCAGTGGCGACCAGCCACTTTTTTACTCAAATAATGCTCCTCGTTCTATGGCTTCGGCTTTGTCTCAGGAGTGTAACATTGGTTACAATAAAATCATCTTTTAAAAATAAAAAGAAATTGTGTTTTGTAAACACAATGTAAATATATTTTTTTACATAGACCTTCTTTGAAGTTTTAAAATTGTTGTCTGTTGTTGCCTCTTCGGAAGAAAAGGGTGACTCCTGAAATCTTTAATCTCAACTTATAAAACCTAAGTCACGAGTCTGGAAAATTTCTTTTAAAATAAAGTATTTTATCCCAACATCGCTCTTTTAGACCGCAAGCCAGACGCAGACATCGGTGGAACTCAATGCAAATTATTTATTAAAAAAAAATACAACTAAACTAAAAGTACAAAGAAAATAACCTGGGCGGTTCTTTAACTGCACTGGAAAATAAGGCAGGACTTTAACTTTAGCGAAAAAGTAAATGTCCCACGGGGCTGAGAACTTTCCGTCGGAGGACGTAAAACTACAAAAACAAAAAAAACAAAAAAAAAAAGTTTTCACACAAGGTGGCTGAACAGGACGTAGCTAGAGCAACACTCACAACCAGTCAGTAATAAGCCCACAAGTAAGCTATCTATTGATGGCAGGTGGAGGAGAGATCTGGTTTGTTTGACCCTAGCTTTGATGGGGGATCCTATGTTCAATGAACCAATGTAGCGGGAGTACTATAGATAATGGCCTAAAAAAGAAGTGGTCAAACATTCAGATTCTAATTATGTGCACTGATTATTTGGCCAGTCCATTTTATTCGATTGTAGTCAGAAGGTGAAGGGAAAGTTGACGCGGAGTTGACTCTTCCCAAGATGTATGAGTTACACGACAGCCGAAGTCCTCTGAAACACACAACGTAAAATTTCACATTACGGTCCGGTGATTCCACGCCATCACACAGAGAGTCACCAATAAATGTCTATCTTGTGAGGTGTTGTTCGTAGTCCTGATTGGTCCATTCTCCTGCCTTTTTTTGAAAAACATCTTCCACATATTTGTTTCTCTACTTTGAGCTCCTCCGAAATAAGAATGTGTCGGCTTTATTGTGTATTTAAGAACGAATATCAGATATATCTGAACTACCTGGCGGCGAGTTTATGTTTTACGTCCTCTCGAACGAAGTCATATGGGACCGACGCCAAGACGCCATCGCACCAGCTATCCGCGAGGAGCCGCGTGAACAGTGCCATACCGCGAAGCCCATAACCGGCAAGACTGGGAGCTACTCTCATTCTGACGAGCAAGCCCAGACCAACCCCAGCACTCGCCAATCACTACGGAGGAAATTGACAACAAGCTAATTCCCCCGGACTGCGCCAATCATTTGAACTTTCCTCGGACACTGAACACAAGTCGTAACCCTTCTGCTTGGGGAACCTTCTAGAAAGACAAAAGTCTTGTAATCCTCTCGGATTCCATTGTTTTTTTCATTCATATTTTTTTTGGCGACCATGGCTGCTGTATATTATTGTTGAATAATCTTATGCAGATTTGGGAGTAAATAAAATACAAGTTTCTAAATAATCCTGAACTTTGGTTCAGGACTGAGAGAGTGGAGGTCTTGTAAGTTCAGGTAAAACCATACTTCTCTCTGTCTGCCATTTAGAGCAATTCAACCACTTGTATTTCTTACACCATACGAGCCAGAACACGGGCCAAATATAAATTATTAGATGAAAGGGGCCGAGGAAAAGTTGCTCATCTCCCATACCCTAGAGAAGTGGGTTAAAGGAAAATATTTCTACTTGAAAAATTTAACACACTAAAAAGTCTTCCCTAGAGGCTTAGACTTTTAACCCATTACTCTCTTTTTTTTTTTCTTTCTTTTTTTTGTCACAGTGTTCTCAAAATGGATTTGTTCTCAATATGTTGGCATGTTGCGAGAGTTATGGATTGGTGTTTTGTGGCTTTTTTAAAATCCATGGATAGGTTAGGGTTAGGGTAGGGTTAGGGCTAGGGCAAGGACTAGGGTTAGGGATCAGTATGGTTATAGGGATCAGGGTTAGGGTCACTTTAGTGGTCGAATACACAAAAGTACATCATGATCGATTTCGCACATGCCCAGACATGTTGAGAAACAAATCCATTTTACCGAGAATGCCACACCGGTTACGTAGGCGGGACATCATTGAAGAGAAAAAGAAGAAGTTTTGTCTTTCTTTACATCTTTGTTCAACTTTGATATTGTAACCGTCGATAGTACATAGAAACGAACACTCGTAAAACAGCTGAACAAAACGTCTACGATTCTGATATTGAGATTTCTTTGCTTCTTCTCTACTCTGTGGTGGGTGACGCAACTTCTTTATACAGACGTGATTGTACACACTTTAGGGGGTTTGATCATAGAAAAAGAAGCGGAAGAGGGAAAGAGAGAAACGAGCAAACACATCCATTATCATTTTTACAAGAAAGGCCCCTGCACACAAACGTCACCCTATAGATTACGTACTTGGGTTCAGGTTTCAATATCTAGGTAAAAATCAGGAGTAGCAAACAAATTAAAGACCTAGTTCCATGGCTGGGCGAGGGGGATAAGGGAGTGCCGGCAGCTACTAATTTCACGTTCGCTCCCAGCAGCTGTGAAATAGCCGACCTAGGACACTCCATAAGCAATGCCCAGGCCACAAACCAAAAGGACAAACAAGAAACAAACACAACTAGATACCCTTAAACTGCCCGGGTACAACAAACACAAACTTGGAGGTAGAGGGTGAAGGGACTGGGTAGGGCGTCGTTGAGGTTCAGTGCTGGGTATGGAGCTGGAGCTCAGCTAATGCTGGATCCCTCAGGGGTCTCGGGATGTTGGCAGTCAGGTGTGTGAAGCCTGGAGTCAAAGAGTGCAGGGAGGTGCAGTGGCTACGATTCTAGAAGCGCAGTTCCATCGGGAAGTGCGGGGGTTACATATGCAAGGTTCTGTATCCGGTGTCCACGAAACTGAGTTCTACATGATGATGTCAGTTGTACGCCGGGAGTTGGTCATTGGAGTCCCTTTTCTTCTGGCAGCATTGATTTGGGTGTGCCTTTGTTTCGATTTGAGGAGGCCCGTTTCTGTGCTTGTCATGCATGGTGGTACCGATACTTATCTTCTTCTGCTGCAGTGCGGCGGGAGGAGTTTTTAAGTACTGTCGACACTGGAGGTGGGCGGAGGCAAGGAGGTGCTACGATCTGGGGGGGCCAAGGGTAGGCGGGGTTGTGGAGGGAGGGATTGGGGAAAATGGGTGTGAATGCGGATGAGACGGCAGAGAGGATGGGGGGGGGCGGGCTTATTTAGATCCGGGCTTGAAGATCCACTGAGGCTGAGTGTCACTGTCGGTGAAGGGAGTTCCAATCAGTTCTCCGATGGTCGAGGAAAGAAAGGAACTCTGTAGTTTATAAATTTCGTAGCTACGCTATGATAATCATCGCCACGGATAAGAGCTAATGTGCAGTTCTAGAAGACAAGGAACCGAGGGAAGATATGACTAGGGTTTGAGCCGGTGACTGCACCGGGGAGCGTGGCAAGAGGCGAGTGATCGGCAGAAAGGGGCATGTGTTAGACAGTAATAGGGATATACTACCTAAACTAACCTACCCGGCAAGC
>CM065706.1:11112724-11153810 GCA_017654935.2 Phymorhynchus buccinoides
TTTCGCCTCTACACCTTTCCCTCCTCGATTCCCTCCCGTATACTCGGCACTTGATGAATGTAACGAAACCTCCCCCCCCCCTCCCCTCCCTTTTTTTTTTTTTTTCTTCCCCCCCCTCCCTCTCCGCCTTCCCCCTTTCTTTCCCCCTCTCGGTCGCCAGAACGTCCATTGTGGTTGCAATAAATCGACATTGGCGGGAAAGGGTTAACAAATGGAAGTGTGTAAAGCCTCATATTTTCTTCTGTTCCACTTTCCGTTGACGAGAAAGTGTCGGCGCAGCATTGCTAGAGGCTTTCGAAAAGTGACGACTCATCCAGTAAGGTAGGTCATCGAGGCAATATTTATACGTATATTCCCCGAAGATGGAGTTGGCTGCCCAGCGGACTGACTTTTGACTTGAGTTGCTGTACTTTTCGTGATTTCGTAACCAAATAAAACTATGAACTGATGAAGACGAAAGGATTAGAACATTTTTAAAGTTTGTGACACAACCACTCACACTTGTTCATGTCATGTCAGCCTTGTCATGTCACTGGGAATCAAGTTGCGATGGTTATTTTTGAGGTCTGTACAATACGACCTCTATGATTTCACGGCTTTCCTTCTCGTACCATGCGGTGTGGTTTTTGTTGGTTTGTGTGTGCCACGTGTGTTACTGTTTTGATGCTGGTTGTTTATTCAATGTGTGCTAATGTCGTATATTACTGTGTAGTTATAGTCACTGCAGTGTGTCAACTGTATGTGTCACTGTGCGTCACAAAAAGTGGTGTGGTTTTGTGCCACTGTCTATGTGTGTTCACTTATTATGCACTGAGTGTCACTCGTGTTGTGTGTCACTGTGTGGTGTGTTTGTGTGTGGTGTGGTCTTTGTCTAAATTTTGTCACCTGCGTTGGTGTGTGGGTATGTTGTATTGTGTTTTTCACTGGATGTGTGTTGTGTGTGTGTGTCTGTTGGTGTGATCCTGTGGTGTGGTCTGCGGTGTTCTGTCTGTCGTCTGTTGTTCACATGTGTGTATACTGTTGTAGTGTGTGTGTGTGTGCATGTGTGTGTGTAGTCACTGTGTGTAATGTGTGTCACTCGTCATGTGTCACTGTCCTGTGTGTCGTGTCACAGTCAGGCTAAGACTTCATGGTGGCATCCCAGCTGAAAGTGGACACGTCAAATCTTCGACAAAAATCGAAGGGACGTCATCGCTCAGGCCGACGAAGTGGAGAAAAATATGCTACAGGTCAGAAAACAGTTGTGCGCCTCATAACCACATTATCCACTTCATTGATGATACAGTTTTTGGAACCTCCCCTATAAGAGTTCACATTATAAGACTCCCTCCCTCATAAGAACCTACTGTCATTGAAGACATTGTCCTCTTTGTAAGTATTTTTTAAATGACCCTCGGTATAAGACCCCTCCCTTAATAAGACCTTCAAAAAATCATCCAAAATGAGTTATAAGGGGAGGGTCTTACAAAGAGGTAATTCGTACTACTTACAAAGGACGATTTCAGAGAACAGTTAATCTATGTGGGAGGGAGCGTATAATGGGAAAGTCTTTTTTTATAAGGTCGGTTTTTCCAACTGTATTATCAATGCAGTGAATTATGATAAAATATATACAGTGGAACTCTCCCTTATAAGACCTTAAAAAAAAATCATCATAAAATGAGGTCTATAAGGAGAGGTTCCACGTATATATTTGCAGTGACAGAAAACTGGTAAGTACTGCATTTGACCAGTTAGCTACGCATTACGACAAATATGTATGGTTAGGGTCCAGAAAACTGGTCATTTCGTTCACCACATCAGTGTATGTTCATTAATGAGAATATGCACAGGTAGGGTAAAGTGTTTCCTTTCTTCATTGGACATCACAAGGTTTTATTTGTTGTTATGTGGTTTGTTGTCTTCCAGTAAATGAGTAAGCATATAGTTTAGAAGAATGGAACTGTGTTATATGTCAGACCTGCCTACTGCTACGATTGGCCGTAGCAGCTAGACAAATTAAAGCTTGCTACGGAGCTACGGCATCTCTTAAACGTTGCTACGAAAAACACATTGCCGACGCATTTTATTTTGCTATGTCGTTCCGGTTTTGTCGGTTCTAAGAGCAGAACGCCGGTGGTAAGCGCTGATAACTAAGTCACTTCAGTTTTTTTATCAAATTGACTGCGCATTGCGTCTTTATTATTTTTAATCAGAAAAAAATGGCGGACTCCAGCAGCAGTAGCGATTCGAGAGATCGTTTCAACCGAGAAAAACGAACGCAAACCAGAAAACGCAAATCATTCTGCACACATCTAAGAAACAAACATGCCTGACGCAACCAAGTTTTTAAAATAGCTTAACGAGGAGGGCCTTGCATATGTTCGAAGTTGACCCGTGTGTACGAACCATGCTCGGTGACAGTTGCACCCTCTGCCATGCGGACTTCTCTTGTGAATCATGGCGGTAGAACGATTATGACCGTCAACACGGTTCAATCGGCGAAAACATATAAGCAGTGCGTTTCGGGCTAGCGAAGAGAACAAAATCGATTGCCGGTTAGTTTGTGGATGCTACGGAAAAAATTTGCCATGCTACTGGAAAATTGATGGCTGGGCTAATGATTGGGTAAATTCCAAGTAGGGCAGGTCTGATATGTTCTAATCATCAGATTGACTGTACCATATTTTAACGGACCACAGGCAACTTGGTTATAAAGGCACCCCCAAATTGACACAAAATCAGATTTTGTTGTATAGTACTTACTCTTGTGACCCATCACACAAAGTGGCTTAAGGTGAAATGGCAGATTTTTGATAGTATTAAGCATTTACATAACTGCAAGACACTTACCTTTCTTTGATATAATGATTTATGCTCTACTAAAAAAAATGAGGAAGTATGGGGTGTTAAAAGAGGAACCCAGCAGATGGCCATTTGAGAAAACGGGGTTCAAAGATTTGTTGAACCCATCCTAGGCCTCAGCACTAGTCAATGAACTAGTTAGCAGTCGCCGTGAGTCCCTTGAGCGAAGCAGTTTTACAGTTTGAGGCAGTCATCGTCACGGTCAGTTTCGTTTCTATCGTCGGATCCGTCGAGTAAATAGTTTGCTAACAATGCTCCAAGTTCTCCTTGATCTGCGGCTGGCTAGGGTGTAAATGAGCGAGAATTGAGCAAAAAAGAAATCTTTCGAAAGAAGATCGTCTGCATCATATCCATGTGACTTCGAAACCTGCAAGCAGCAAGTTGTCTCCCTCTCGACAAATCCCGTTGCGCGTTGCCTTTCAGTAACTAGCGACAGAGTCTATCCTACCTCTCATGTCGAAGTTTTCAACTCTCTAACTCTGTGTTTAGCCTACGTTTGGCAATACCATGCTTCTGATTCGTTAGATCAAAACAGAGCACGCGAGCAGAAGAAGGTAAGGCACAAGCTTTCCAGAAGATATGTAACATGATGGGGCCCGATCAGGTTTCAGTTTACAGTTTCAATCAAAAGTTTTGTCTTTACAGGGCGATTAAAATAAGATAATTGCATGGGGTATGTCATCTTAAAAGTGTTTATGCATTTACAAATTGAAATTTCACTAGTCAATGCATGAAGTGAAGTTTAATGGTGCAGAATCCATTCAAGTGAAAACTCAAAATCCATACTTTTGACCCACCTAACCTTTATTGGCATCTACCACAAATGCTGCTTGCGAGTTAAGACCCGGTTCGATGAAATCGGGTCACATCATGTGATGCAGCACAGGAAAAACCAGGCTAATGTCGTAAATGATCACTTTTGACTCTATTCATATTCAGATAAGGCCAGAGACAACAGCTTAACAGGCAAAAAAATGAAATTCATATATCTCTAATAGTTATTTTTGAAAAAAATTCAATCAAAAAAAATCAAATCTCTCTCTTTCTCTCTTTCTTTCTCTTTCTCTTTCTCTCTCTGTGGCTGCGCCCGACTTAAGGCTGGGTATTCGCGTACTTTGCATCACATAATTATTATGTCACATTATTATAAGGCACAGGGTCTCAGTTTAGAAAAGAAGTAAAACACCTTATAGTATAGTCCGTTAAAATGCGGTAAGTAAGGTCTCACGGCAGGTTGTGCTGTTCAGTTTGAGGGAGGGCTGTTTGTCATGCCTGGTTTTGGACGGGCCTAAAAACGGCAGAGGAGAGAGACAGAAAGAGAGAGACAGAGACAAATTAACTGTGTTCTTGATGGCGTGGTTTGTAGTGTTCCAGTCGTGAGGGAGCGCTGTTTGTCACTGGCCCAACCCGGTGTGGATGGAGTCTACAAACTGGGCAGAGGAGAGAAGAGAAGGACAGAGACAAATTTAACTGTGTCTATGCGTGTGTTGTGTTTTTTCCCAGTTGAGGGAGGGCTGTTTGTCACTGGCCTGGTTTTGGACGGGGCCTACAAACTGGCAGAGGAGAGAGACAGACAGAGAGAGGAGACAGAGACAAACTGAACTGTGTTCTATGGGGTGTTGTGTGTTCAGTTCGAGGGAGGGCTGGTTCGTCATGGCTGGTGGTGGATGGAGCCTACAAATTCGGCAGAGAAGAGAGAAGAAGGCACCATACTATTGCGAGGTAAACCCTAAGATTCTGAATTGAATTTAATGGTAAATACGAGAGGAGGCATTGAGAGAGACAGTACAAAAATGGTGCAGCACTAGCTGCCAACACCCACTCCAGGTGGGAGCAACCCGAATATTTTAAAGAGGCGAGTCTGCGACTCTAAAAGTAGTGCCAGTACCAAGTAGTACCCCTTCCCAAAAGCGCCCGGCTGACTGTTGGTGTTTGTCTGGGCCGTCAGGAGGAAGGAGATTAAACTGGAGGTGGTCTGGGTGAGGCAGTCGACTGGTCAGTGTCCCCTGTCTCAATGTCACCTACTACAAAAAATGTATTGCCCTCGGCACTTGTACCAGAGCTGTTTACCATTATGATTTATCTGTAATCATTCCGTTTTGAGACCTCCAATTACGCTATTACGGTCAGCAACAATAAATTTCGTTGATCGAAAGATACATTACAAACGATCTATAATACCAGCTATACAAACCTCTGCATAACAAAATCATAACTCCGTGCCCGTTTTCAACCATTTCGGCCGCCATTACTATTGACGCTGACGAGAGAAGGCTCCCCTATCATCATGCAAGAGTATCGTTTGACAACAGAACTTCCCAAAAGCACCCGGCTGACTGCTGGATGTTTGTCTGGGTCGTCAGGAGGAAGGAGATTAAACTGGAGGTGGTCTGGGTGAGGCAGTCGACTGGTCAGTGTCCCCTGTCTCAATGTCACCTCCTACAAAAAATGTATTGCCCTCAGCACTTGTACCAGAGCTGTTTACCATTACGATTTCTCTGTAATCATTCTGTTTTGAGACCTCCAATTACGCTACTACGGTCAGCAACAATAAATTCCGCAATTTAAAAAAAATAGAAACATTTTTTCCGCAATTCCGCTGAGCGAAAGATACAAACGATCTACGATACCAGCGATACGAACCTCTGCATAACAAAATCATATCTCTGAGCCCGTTATTAACCATTTTGGTTGCCATTACTATTGACGCTGACGAGAGAAGGCTCCCCTATCATCATGCAAGAGTATCATTTGACAACAGGACTTCCCAAAAGCACCCGGCTGACTGCTGGATGTTTGTCTGGGTCGTCAGGAGGAAGGAGATTAAACTGGAGGTGGTCTGGGTGAGGCAGTCGACTGGTCAGTGTCCCCTGTCTCAATGTCACCTCCTACAAAAAATGTATTGCCCTCGGCACTTGTACCAGAGCTGTTTACCATTACGATTTCTCTGTAATCATTCCGTTTTGAGACCTCCAATTACGCTACTACGGTCAGCAACAATAAATTCCGCAATTTTAAAAAAAAAGAAAAAAATTTTCCGCAATTCTGCTGAGCGAAAGATACAAACGATCTACGATACCAGTGATACGAACCTCTGCATAACAAAATCATATCTCCGAGCCCGTTATTAACCATTTTGGTTGCCATTCCTATTGACGCTGACGAGAGTGGGCTCCCCTATCATCATGCAAGAGTTTTGTTTGACGACTTCCCAAAAGCACCCGGCTGACTGTTGGTGTTTGTCTGGGTCATCAGGAGGAAGGAGATTAAACTGGAGGTGGTTTGGGTGAGGCAGTCGACTGGTCAGTGTCCCCTGTCTCAATGTCACCTCCTACAAAAAATGTATTGCCCTCAGCACTTGTACCAGAGCTGTTTACCATAATGATTTATCTGTAATCATTCCGTTTTGAGACCTCCGATTACGCTATTACGGTCAGCAACAATAAATTCCGCTGATCGAAAGATACAACAGGGTTCATAGGGGCCTTACCAGTCCTTATAAGTCTTGACCAATTGAAATCTCCAAGTAAGGCCTTACAAGTGCTTACATTCACTTCAAGGTCCTTACAAGTCCTGACAGCTGCCAAAAACTGCCCTGAGCAGCAAGACCATACTCAAAATAGATCGCAGAAGCAGCACTTTTACACTTGATAAACATCGCTCAGCACCTACTCCACCTTACCCCCCTCCCCCACCTTCCAGTTTCAACTGACCGCTTAGCAGACGAACGATGCACCGTGAGTTGTCAAGAGAAATTGGACTGAAATCTTGTTCTTTATCCTGGTGTCGTTTTGCGAGAAAACGCGTATATCTGTGTCACTGTCAGCCATAGTTTTTGTATCTGCTTAGACATTGTTCACAATGCTGGGAAAGTGTTCCTTTCAAGATCGTTGGCTAAAAGATGGACATTATCCTTAGGCCTACAGGTCCTTACTTGGGGATAGCTAAAAGCCCTGGGAACCCTGATACAAACGATCTATGATACCAGCTATGCAACCCTCTGCATAACAAAGTCATAACTCCGTGCCCGTTTTCAACCATTTCGGCCGCCATTACTATTGACGCTGACGAGAAGGCTCCCCTATCATCATGCAAGAGTTTCGTTTGACGACTTCCCAAAAGCACCCGGCTGACTGTTGGATGTTTGTCTGGGTCGTCAGGAGGAAGGAGATTAAATTGGAGGTGGTTTGGGTGAGGCAGTTGACTGGTCAGTGTCCCCTGTCTCAATGTCACCTACTACAAAAAATGTATTGCCCTCGGCACTTGTACCAGAGTTGTTTATCATTACGATTTCTCTGTAATCATTCCGTTTTGAGACCTCCAGTTACACTACTACGGTCAGAAACAATAAATCCCGCAATTAAAAAAATAAAATAATAAAAATTCCGCTGAACGAAAGATACAAACGATCTACGATACCAGTGATGCGAACCTGGCATAGCAAAGTCATATCTCCCAGCCTGTTTTCAACCATTTCGTCCGCCATTTCTATTGACGCTGACGAGAGTGGGCTCCCCTATCATGCGAGAGTTTTGTTTGACGACTTCCCAAAAGCACCCGGCTGACTGCTGGATGTTTGTCTGGGTCGTCAGGAGGAAGGAGATTAAACTGGAGGTGGTCTGGGTGAGGCAGTCGACTGGTCAGTGTCCTCTGTCTCAATGTCACCTACAAAAAATGTATTGCCCTCGGCACTTGTACCAGAGTTGTTTATCATTATGATTTCTCTGTAATCATTCCGTTTTGAGACCTCCAGTTACACTACTACGGTCAGAAACAATAAATTCCTCAATAAAAAATGAAATAAAAAATTCGCAATTCCGCTGAACGAAAGATACAAACGATCTACGATGCCAGCAATACGAACCTGGCATAACAAAGTCATAACATCCGAGCCCATTTTGCCAACCATTTTGGCCGCCATTACTATTGACTCTGACGAGAGTAGGCTCCCCTATCATCATGCAAGTTTCTTTTGATGACTTCCTGTTATTTATAGACGCTTTTCATTATGAAGTTAATGTCAACAACGATGATTTTAATATCCAATGAAGGATTTGGGCGTCTCATAGTTGGTATCTGCGATGATAATAAGGATTTTGAAGGGTTTTGAAGTGAGTATAATGTTGTGTTGGTGACTTGATCACTGTTGATTTCTAATGTACCATAGAAAGGATGCCTTTAGAACACAAATTTGACAGGGCTTGGCTGGATGAAACTATCGCACAGTAAGATCCACATAGGCGAGCCGCGGAAATTGGATGTAACAGGAAAAGTTTTGTTTGAGTACTTTGACGATAACATCAGCTGGTAGCCGGGCTTTGCTTTTTTCTGTTTTGAATTCTCACATCCCTGAATTGATGGGCCGTGGCCCCTTCCCAAAAGCACCCGGCTGACTGTTGGTGTTTGTCTGGGTCGTCAGGAGGAAGGAGATTAGACTGGAGGTGGTCTGGGTGAGGCAGTCGACTGGTCAGTGTCCCCTGTCTCAATGTCACCTCCTACAAAAAAATGTATTGCCCTCAGCACTTGTACCAGAGCTGTTTACCATAATGATTTCTCTGTAATCATTCCGTTTTGAGACCTCCAGTTATGCTATTACGGTCAGCAACAATAAATTCCTCAATAAAAAAAATCCATTAAAAAATCTAATTCCGCTGAACAAAAGATACAAATGATCTACGATACCAGCGATACGAACCTCTGCATAACAAAATCATAACTCCGTGCCCGTTTTCAACCATTTCGGCCGCCATTACTATTGACGCTGACGAGAGAAGGCTCCCCTATCATCATGCAAGAGTATCGTTTGACAACAGGACTTCCCAAAAGCACCCGGCTGACTGTTGGATGTTTGTCTGGGTCGTCAGGAGGAAGGAGATTAAACTGGAGGTGGTCTGGGTGAGGCAGTCGACTGGTCAGTGTCCCCTGTCTCAATGTCACCTCCTACAAAAAAATTCATTGCCCTCAGCACTTGTACCAGAGCTGTTTACCATAATGATTTCTCTGTAATCCCGTTTTGAGACCTCCAATTTCGCTATTACGGTCAGCAACAATAAATTCCGCAATTTTAAAAAAAAAATCCAAAACAAATCCGCAATTCCGCTGAACGAAAGATACAAACGATCTACGATACCAGCGATACGAACCTCTGCATAACAAAATCATAACTCTGAGCCCGTTTTTAACCGCTTCCCAAAAGCACCCGGCTGACTGTTGGTTGTTTGTCTGGAGGTGGTTTGGAGGCAGTTGACTGGTCAGTGTCTCCTGTCTCAATGTCACCTACAAAATTCATTGTCGTCAGCACTTGGCTTGTATGATGAATCAGAATGGGCTATTTTTTTATTTTTTATTTTTTATTTTTGGTATATTCTAGTCACAAGGACTTGTCTGTGAAATTTGGTCTGTTCTCACCTGGAGAGCGTGTCGCTGCGAGTGCAGCGCCACCCATTTGCTTTATTGGTGTTCTGTGAATTGCTTCAAAGTTCCTGTGGGTGCTCCTCTGCGGCCTGTGCGCTTGAATATTTAAAAAAACCCAATGGCTATTGTCAGAAAATTAAACAAATTTCATGTAGTTTTCTTGGCATTTACCTTGGTCACCATTTGCTTTACAAAAATGAAAAAAAAAGCAAAGAAATTTACCCAGAAACAGGCTCAGACCCTACACAAGTCATTTCAACGGTAAGGAAGTCTTTTACCGTCTAGGTTATTGGGTAGATTATGCACCCTAACCGCGTTGACACACGCAGTTGGGAGTGAAAGGCTTAACCCTTTCAATGCCAGTCATTTTTCAACCGAAACTTTCCATTAAACTTAACCTGAGCAGAGAATAAATTCTGTCTGCAATATTGGGGATTCCTCTGTGACATGCATACAATAGGGCATATCCTTACCTCCCAAAATTAAGAACATATTAAGGTCATTGGATACCAGACCCTCATTTGATGCCTTTCAGTCATATGGGTGTTAAATCATTGTGATGCCATGAGGCGACCGTGGCGATGAAATGGTTAATAATGTCAGTCTCTGTGTGTGTTGGTTTTCAGGACAAGGTTGCTAAGCTGGCCAATTACTTCCTGAGTCGCAAGCACGTGCACCAGCTGAAGGCGGCCAGCCAGTTTGTGTCCGTCATCAAAACGCTCGCCGACAACAAGGTAAAGATGGGGGCAGGCTTGTAGAGAGAGAGACAATGGGAGAGTCCACAGGCGCGGCAATTTTCAGAGAGTTCTCTGAATTCAGAGAAAATTGAATGCAGAAAATCAAATGTTGATCCTTCGAAGTCGGAGCCGAAGACATGTTCGACTGGAGAAAATATTTGTGTTTCTTGGAAAAAGGCGGGAGAATGGACCAGTAAGGCAGAAAGATAGTAGATGACCGTAAGCAAAGGGAAAAGGGCAGAGTGAAAGAGTGATAGATTAGAGGAAGTTGCAAGCACAGAACTTCCAGAAGGCGGGGGAACTAGAAGCTAGCTGAGCCAGAGAGATTTCCATGTGACATGATGCTGAAGAAACGATAACTGAAGGGGCGCCAAAAAGAGCGATCTCAGTGTTGTCACACATGAACACTGATCACTGGAAATATAGCTTACGCTTACAGCATAACATTTTAAGTACCATGTGAAACTTAAAAAACTCACACACTTGTTTTTTCACAAAGAAAGTAACTCAATTCATTTCTATAACTTGATCCATCCCTTGAGGAAATCAAGATGCATTCAACTTTTTCAATATTAATGACATTTTGTTTTTTTATATAAAGAGAAAGGAAAAAAATCCATAGATTTTACTAAATTTTCTTTAGCGTTTCTTGCTCAGTTCTGAAAAATGCACACAGGTTGTGGGGGTGGGGAGAGGGTCCCTGCCTTTTATACCTTTCATTCTAGGTTAACCCCTTGACTGCCATAAACGTATATCACGTACTGACCTGATGACGTCATCAGATGAAGAGGAATAACCCTGATATGCTGGCTTTTGCTCTAACACAGTCAAGAGAGTTATATCCCCAGACCATTTTGCCAGATTGGCTCTATCAGTTGTCTTTTTCATGGCATGATTTGTACAATGATTTTTTTTTTTAATTTTCTCTGGCAGTCAAGGGGTTAAGGATTCCTAATGCACCGAGTCTGGATGGGGGTAATGTTGTCGGATCTGCGTGTGTGTGTGTGTTTTATTATTTATTAAAATTTTTACATTGATATGATTCGAAATCTGTTATGTATTTGTTTTTGAGTTGTGTCTTGTAATACTGTAATGTCATTGCATACTAACTTAATTGATCTCCTCATGAGAGGAATTGCTAACGAAATGAGCGCTTGGTAAAGTTGTATTTGCCAAGACTGACTGTTCCATGGGTGCAACTTTTCCTGGTATACAAGGATTTCCTGTTTTTGAATTTTATCAGAAAAGGAAGTTCCTTTTTTTTAAAATTTGTCAAACAAGATCTTTGTGTGTCTACTGTATTTTTTAAACATTTTAAAATAAGCATAACTTGTATAAATTGTGGAAAAAGCAAACAAAATGCCTTCATAAATCAATTTTTTCTTCAGCTGCAGGGGAACATTACCCCTGGATCCCGGCCTTTCAGGTTTTTTCGTTTTGTGTAGTTGCACCCATGCTGTTTTGAGGACAGGAGAACAAATAATGGAGATTGTGGTAAAAATTTCCACGTGACATGATGTTTGAAGAAACGATAACTGAAGGCGCCAATCAGTGTGCTGTTGTGTTGTCACTTAGAATACCTGATCACTGGAAACCATGCCTAAAATGTTGTGCTTGTGTATTTTTATTTTATTTTCTGGTGTTTTTTCTATGGAATATAGAATGTTACAGAGAAGTGAGTCTTCCTTGGGTGAGATTCGCACTGGAGGTTCAACATTTATATGGGACCATCTGTGTACCACGATACCTAACCCCACCATACACAATTTGAAGCGAAATCAATAAGACAAAGCGTGCCAGTGTTAAAAATGTTATCAGACATTTGTCCTGACAGGGGAGAACTCAATAGGACATTTCAATTTTAATAGGTCAATGGCCTATGACCGGGGCCTCTGGACATCACTGCACATGTTGAATATTTTGGTTGCCAGTTTCCATGTGACATGATGTTTGAAGAAACGATAACTGAAGACACCAATCAGTGTGCTGTTGTGTTGTCACTTTGTAATACCTGATCACTGGAAACTATGCCTAAGCCATTGAAACCATGATTTTGTATAGTCATACACAATGGGCTGACAGAACCCTATAATCACACCCACAGCTGCCAGAGTTAAATAATTATATGAATATTGAAATCATTGACTGCCTGTCGGTGTGAAATTGCTGTAAGATTGGATATATGTGGGTGATTGCTTTTTTTATATTTTTTAATAAAAAAAATTATTTTGCCATTAAGCTAAAGATTTTTTCTTTCTGTTTCAGTGTTTAGCTTTATCATGTTTTGCTTGATGTTGAATAGAATCTTTTCATTCTTATAGGCCTTTCTTCATCTGTTATAAAGTGTACTTTCAATGCCTTAAAACATCGAGTTCTAGACAGTTACAGACTTGTTAAAGTTAGAGGCTGATGAACTTAAATTCTTTGTTTAGCCATCGCATGTTGAGTACTTTGGTTGCCAGTTTCCATGTGACATGATGTTTGAAGAAACGATAACTGAAGACGCCAATCAGTGTACTGTTGTGTTGTCACATATTGCGCCTGATCACTGGAAGCTTTGCATAAACCATTGAAACCATGATTTTGTAAGTGTTCACTACATTGTGCTCTTGGTCAACAATTGACATTCAGGCATTTTATCATGAACATGTCATACGGTTGGCGAAGGTCCTTTTACAATCTTTTGAGGTCCTTATAAGTCCTTTAAAGGTCCTTTTTTTGTTTCATGTCTCAAACCTGGGAACCCTGTTGCAAAGAAGGGCAATGTCTCAGAGAAGTAGGTCTTATGTGGGAGGGAGTCTTATAATGGGAGGTCTTATAATGGAGGTTCCACTGTAGAATCTTTTCATTCTTATAGGCCTTTGTTCATCTGTTATAAAGTGTACTTTCAATGCCTTAAAACATCGAGTTCTAGACAGTTGCAGACTTATTAAAGTTAGAGGCTGATGAACTTAAATTCCTTGTTTAGCCATCGCATGTTGAGTACTTTGGTTGCCAGGTTCCACGTGACATGATGTTTGAAGAAACGATAACTGAAGACGCCAATCAGTGTGTTGTTGTGTTGTCACATATTATACCTGATCACTGGAAGCTATGCATAAACCATTGAAACCTTGATTTTGTATAGTCATACACAATGGGCTGACAGAACCCTATAATCACACCCACAGCTACCGGTGTTAAATAATTATATAAATATTGAAATCATTCACTGCCTGTCGGTGTGAAATTGCTGTAGATTGGATATGTGGGTGATTGCTTTTTTGTTCTTTTTCCTAAAAAATTATATTTTGCCATTAAGCTAAAGATTTTTTAAATCTGTTTCAGTGTTTGGCTTTATTATGTTTTGCTTGATGTTGAGTAGTCTTTTCATTCTTATAGGCCTTTCTTCATCTGTCGAGTTCTAGACAGTTACAGACTTATTAAAGTTGGAGGCTGATGAACTTAAATTCCTTGTTTAGCCATCGCATGTTGAGTACTTTGGTTGCCAGTTTCCACGTGACATGATGTTTGAAGAAACGATTACTGAAGACGCCAATCAGTGTGTTGTTGTGTTGTCACATATTATACCTGATCACTGGAAGCTATGCATAAACCATTGAAACCTTGATTTTGTATAGTCATACACAATGGGCTGACAGAACCCTATAATCACACTCACAGCTGCCAGAGTTAAATAATTATATGAATATTGAAATAATTGACTACCTGTCGGTGTGAAATTGCTGTAAGATTGGATATATATGTGGGTGATTGCTTTTTTTTTTTTTTAAATTTATATTTTGCCATTAAACTAAAGATTTTTTTAATCTGTTTTAGTGTTTGCCTTTATCATGTTTTGCTTGATGTTGAATACAGTGGAACCTCCCTTATAAGACCTTCAAAATTAATCCAAAATGAGGTTTTATAAGGGTGGGGTCTTATAAGGGAGGGGTCTTATAAAGGAGGTAATTTTAATACTTACAAAGAAGGGCAATGTCTCCAAGAAGTAGGTCTTATGTGGGAGGGAGTCTTATAATGGGAGGTCTTATAAGGGAGGTTCCACTGTAGAATCTTTTCATTCTTATAGGCCTTTCTTCAAAGTAAACTTTTAATGCCCTAATACATTGAGTTCTAGACAGTTACAGGCTTATTAAAGTTGGAGGCTGATGAACTTAAATTCCTTGTTTAGCCATCGCATGTTGAGTACTTTGGCTGCCAGGTTCCACGTGACATGATGTTTGAAGAAACGATAACTGAAGACGCCAATCAGTGTGTTGTTGTGTTGTTACATATTATACCTGATCACTGGAAGCTATGCATAAACCATTGAAACCTTGATTTTGTATAGTCGTACACAATGGGCTGACAGAACCCTATAATCACACCCACAGCTACCAGTGTTAAATAATTATATAAATATTGAAATCATTCACTGCCTGTTGGTGTGAAATTGCTGTAGATTGAATATGTGGGTGATTGCTTTTTTGTTCTTTAAAAAAATAATATATATTTTGCCATTAACCTAAAGATTTTTTTAATCTGTTTCAGTGTTTGGCTTTATCATGTTTTGCTTGATGTTGAGTAGAGTCTTTTTATTCTTATAGGCCTTTCTTCATCTGTTATAAAGTGTACTTTTAATGCCCTAAAACATCGAGTTCTACTTCTAGACAGTTACAGACTTATTAAAGTTAGAGGCTGATGAACTTAAATTCCTTGTTTAACCATCGCATGCTGAGTACTTTGGTTGCCAGTTTCCATGTGACATGATGTTTGAAGAAACGATAACTGAAGACGCCAATCAGTGTGTTGTTGTGTTGTCACATATTATGCCTGATCACTGGAAGCTATGCGTAAACCATTGAACAACTGCTGATAAACTTGTACTCTAGGTGTTGAACATAATTTCCTATGAAGAAGTATGGTGCAGCAGAAAAAAACGTGACAATAATCAGACTGACACTGGCTGACTGACATCTTTGTTATTAAATTTCGGGGCTGGCCCAAACTGCTAGCCTGGTAGTCATTGGCTAGCATCAAAATCTGTGGGCGAGTAGATTTCAAAAGTCACTAGCCCGATGGGCGACTATAAATTTCAGTACTGCACAGCCCTGGTGGGTTGTTTTTTTGCCACTGAGTCTCCCAACGCCATCTCTCCCTTCCAACCCACTATCAAAGCAAGCTCAGCTCAGCAGTCTGATAAGGTAACATAATGCCAGCACTGGAACTGAAAAGAAAGGAAAGACAGCCTCCTTAATCTCCCCCCCCCCCTCCCCTTCTCCCCTTATTTCTTTTTCTCTGTACAATACTTATCTCCTTTCTTTCCCACTCTTTTGTTCTCTTTCTCTTCCTCTCTCTCCTTCCCTCGCCCCTGTGTGTGTGTGTGTTCAAGGATTTTTGTTGTTTGTTCCTTCGGGCTAGTGAAAATGTGTTTGGGCTAGTAAAATGTTTTAATTACTCGCCTAGAGGGCGAGTGAAATTTTTAAAGTTTGAATTTGAATGTGTGGACCTTTTGTGTTTGTGTTGACAGTTCCACATCCCTATTGCGGTGTCTCTGGGGAGCTCTGTGGCTGTGTCGCAGACTGATCCTGTTGTCAAGGTAACCCTTTTTTTGGTGTGTGCTTTTTTTTTAGAGAGAGAGAGAGACTCACAGAGAGAGAGAGAGAGGGGGTACATAAACCAGTGTCTGAGAGAGAAAGAATGAATGAATGAATTTTTGTTTGCATTAAAGCTCTAAAGATTATTTTAAGCAAACCAGTGCTCCGGACACAAGAATAAGTATCATGGTATAGTCAGCAAGATGTGGTGAAATTCAATTATTTTCCCGTGTATTGTGTCAGGTGCGTGTGACCAACCTTTTGGGGGGGGATCTGGGTCAGCTAACGGTGACAGCGGACAGCGCCCGACACCTCGGGGACGAAGCCATCGTGCTCAGCAAGAAGCAGTTCGCCGCCTCCTCTGCAGACAAGTGAGTTCAACCACTGTGCACTGACCAGAATTTTAATGCTCTTTTTAACCCCTTCAAGACTTCACTGCCTTAGACAAACATCATGACTGGCCTGCGGTTGCCTAGAAAAAAAGAAGAAGAAATAAGCGCAACAAACTCAACACTGTCATTGATTCAGTTTTGACAACATTACTGGTTGATCTAAGTTTTTTGCTTTGAAATCGTGGCTACTTGCATTATAATCCTCGGAATTAGGCCCTGACTGGCGTTCTCTTGTTCTGAGTATTCTTGGAATTCGTCCGGAGTGAGTTAACCTTTAGCACACTGCAGGCGCACTGTGTCGCCGAGCAGATAACGGCACTCATTCCGACCGTGCCGAAACAGTAAGTCAACAATTTCGCTTTGTTGATTTCGCTTTTTTTTTTGTTTTGAACAACAAAACATACACGGACAACAAAATACATCATATCAAAACTTTCCTCAATCATCTCTTTATTAGTATTCCAATAATCAAGTCTGCACACAACACACAGAGAAAATTAGAGCATTTTTAATCAAGTGGGTGTAAGCGTTTTTCCTCCGCCTCAGAAAGAATGCAGTGGCAGAGTACGGAACGTCAGCAAAAAAGCAGTGTGCTAAAGGTTAAGGCTGTCGGTGGTTGGTTGCAGGTCTCAGTACGATCTGAACTTCATGGAGGCCAAACCGGCGCGCGGCTTCTACCGCCTGACGGTCAGCGTGACTCCCAAGAAAGCCGACAGCCGCCTCATCGGCACCTCTGCAGCCGAGGTGAGAGGGAGGGACAGCATGAAGCGTAGGTTTTGTGTTTGTACAGTGGAACCTCCCTTATAAGACCTCCCCCCTTATGGCTCCAACCCACCTGCGTGCGCATCTCGACCATTCCAACGGAAGTGTCGCCATCTTAGTCCTTATTTGTGTGTAAGCAAAGTGAAAATGTTATCTAAATGTGTAAAGAAAACATCCAGATGTTATAAATACAGTTTATATAAGTTTCGAATTGGAACAGCCAAATACGCAGCATCGATCTGGCATTTTTCAAAAAAAAGGTAAGGACTAAGATGGCGGTCTCCCATAATATGGCGCTCCTTGTGGCCGGATATGACGACACGTGGGTACTAGCCATTGGCCACTGCAGCTAAGGTTATTAACGCCCTTGACGGCAAGAGTCAAACCCTTGTTGATCAGTATCCAAAAGGGCATTCACTCTTGCAAAAGGCAGCCATTAAGTGGCCTCAAATAGGGTTATTGGCGAGAGTTATTCCCTTGTTTGGTCAGTACTCAACCATCTTCCCCCACCCACCAAGGGCATTCACTCTTGCAAAAGGTGTTCTTTGCAGTAGCCAATAAGACTCCTTCCCACTTAAGACCTACTTCTCTGAGACATTGCCCTTCTTTGTGAGTATTAAAAGTACCTCCCTTATGCAACTCCCTCCCATTTTTAAGAGTTTATTTTGGATGATTTTTGGAGGTCTTAAAAGGGAGGTTCCACTTACATTTTATTTTGGTCTCTATGTTATACTATTTTCATCCCGTCTCGGTGTGTTTTATTTATTTTTGTAATTTTGTTATGTCGCTGGCTTATTCAAACGGTAGTTTTGTGACTGTTACTGTTTTGTGACTGTTACTGTTTGTGTGTGGTTTTTCTGTTTCTGTTCATTTATATATATATTATGTTGCTGTGTTCTTAAAATTGCTTTTTTTACCTGTGTAGTTGAAGTTTGGCCTGAGGCCATTGAAAATGACATTTTTCAGATTCTCTTTATTTGCTTGATTTTGTTAGTTTTGTTTTGGCTTTTAATTTTTTTAAAAATTTTATGATGTTTTGCGAGCGTTGGAGGGAATATGATGGGGTTACTAACCCAGACCTGTTTACCCCCTACACAAGTCTTGAGTAGTCTGGATAGCTGAAATGAGTAGTTTTGGTACAAAATGTGTAGTTTTATTCATTAAACCATCAAACAATGTTCACTGAAAATGAGTAATTAGAGCATTATTTTCAGTTTTGAAGAGTAGTAGATGTCCAAATTGAGTAGAAAAAAAGAATACTACTCGAAAAGAGTAGAGTAAACAGGTCTGGGTTACCGATAAAGATTCAGTAAAACAGCGCAAATGCCCTTTACTTTGAAGATCATAGACTAACCTGTACCATGACTTTCCTTTACTGTAGGAACGGACTACACTTGTGTGCTTGTTTGTTTGTTGTATGTTCCAGTGACGTTGCTGTCTGTTTCAGTTTTTGTTTTTTTACTGTAGGAAACGGGGCTGCCTGCTGTCCCCCCCCCCATAAGGGGTATTTGTCCCTGGAAACAGTTAACAATGGTCCCTGGAATTCACTTTTCTTTCTGGTGTCCCTGGAAACAGTTAACAATGGTCCCTGGAATTCGCTTTTCTTTCTGGTGTCCCTGGAAACAGTTAACAATGGTCCCTGGAATTCGCTTTTCTTTCTGGTGTCCCTGGAAACAGTTAACAATGGTCCCTGGAATTCACTTTTCTTTCTGGTGTCCCTGGAAACAGTTAACAATGGTCCCTGGAATTCACTTTTCTTTCTGGTGTCCCTGGAAACAGTTAACAATGGTCCCTGGAATTCACCTTTCTTTCTGGTGTCCCTGGAAACTGAGTAGAATGAAAAATTTGTGGAGCAGCCACTTGTCTTGTTAGCTAACATTACTATTGAACACAGGAACGCCCAAAACAACAGACACTGCTAACATTTTCTTTACAGATTTGTTGCACCTACATTCCTGAACACCAAAGGATCTTGAATATTGAAGCATTCTGGCACCAAAAAGTATCAAGAAGACTGAGAAAAGAAATCCCGTCGCAGACATTTTGCTGAAAAGTAATCAAAAGCTTTCATTTTGATCCTGTGGCTTGACACTGCGATATTTGTTCCTGGAAATAAGTCTCGGTCCCTGGTTTCTCGAATGTTTGTCCCTGGAAACTGCAACAGGGGGTAGGCAGCCCTGAGGAAATCACTTAATGCACAGCTCTCGTGTTACTGTTGGCCCGATGTGTCACGATGATGGTGATGTTTGGCCACAGGTGGCGGTGAAAGTGACCACCAAGGTGTCAGTAGAGAACGTGGAGATCGGGGTGGCCGATGTGTCATGATGATGATGACGATGATGATGATGGTGATGTTTGGCCACAGGTGGCGGTGAAAGTGACCACCAAGGTGTCAGTAGAGAACATGGAGATCGGGGTGGCCGATGTGTCATGATGATGATGACGATGATGATGATGGTGATGTTTGGCCACAGGTGGCGGTGAAAGTGACCACCAAGGTGTCAGTAGAGAACGTGGAGATCGGGGTGGCCGATGTGTCATGATGATGATGACGATGATGATGATGGTGGTGATTGGCCACAGGTGGCGGTGAAAGTGACCACCAAGGTGTCAGTAGAGAACGTGGAGATAGGGGTGGCCGATGTGTCACGATGATGGTGATGATGATGATGATGATATTTGGCCACAGGTGGCGGTGAAAGTGACCACCAAGGTGTCAGTAGAGAATGTGGAGGATCGGGGTGGCCGATGTGTCATGATGATGATGATGGTGATGTTTGGCCACAGGTGGCGGTGAAAGTGACCACCAAGGTGTCAGTGGAGATCGGGAATGATGATGATGATGATGATGGTGATGTTTGGCCACAGGTGGCGGTGAAAGTGACCACCAAGGTGTCAGTAGAGAATGTGGAGATCGGGAATGATGATGATGATGATGATGGTGATGTTTGGCCACAGATGGCGGTGAAAGTGACCACCAAGGTGTCAGTAGAGAACGTGGAGATCGGGGTGGCCGATGTGTCATGATGATGATGATGATGATGTTTGGCCACAGGTGGCGGTGAAAGTGACCACCAAGGTGTCAGTAGAGAACGTGGAGATCGGGGTGGCCGATGTGTCATGATGATGATGATGGTGATGTTTGGCCACAGGTGGCGGTGAAAGTGACCACCAAGGTGTCGGTGGAGATCGGGGTGGCCGATGTGTCATGATGATGACGATGATGATGATGATGATGTTTTGGCCACAGGTGGCGGTGAAAGTGACCACCAAGGTGTCAGTAGAGAATGTGGAGATCGGGGTGGCCGATGTGTGATGATGATGATGATGATGATGATGATATTTGGTCACAGGTGGCGGTGAAAGTGACCACCAAGGTGTCGGTGGAGATCGGGGTGGCCGATGTGTCATGATGATGGTGATGATGATGATGATGATATTTGGCCACAGGTGGCGGTGAAAGTGACCACCAAGGTGTCGGTGGAGAACATGGAGATAAGGGTGGCCGATGTGTCATGATGATGACGATGATGGTGATGTTTGGCCACAGGTGGCAGTGAAAGTGACCACCAAGGTGTCAGTAGAGAACGTGGAGATCGGGGTGGCCGATGTATGATGATGATGATGATGGTGATGTTTTGGCCACAGGTGGCGGTGAAAGTGACCACCAAGGTGTCAGTAGAGAACGTGGAGATCGGGGTGGCCGATGTGTCATGATGATGATGATGATGATGATGTTTGGCCACAGGTGGCGGTGAAAGTGACCACCAAGGTGTCAGTAGAGAACGTGGAGATCGGGGTGGCCGATGTGTCATGATGATGATGATGATGATGATGTTTGGCCACAGGTGGCGGTGAAAGTGACCACCAAGGTGTCAGTAGAGAACGTGGAGATCGGGGTGGCCGACAAGGACCAGACTGCGGCCGCCAGAACCACCAAGTCAGTACTGTGGTACAGTGGAGCCTCCCTTATAAGACCATGGATGCTCCTGCTTTCAGGATGTCCTGAAATGCAGGATTGTTTTTATTGCCTGGAGCCGACGTCGTCGGATTATGAGAATTTGAGAAGCAAGGAGTTTCCTATTTATAAACATTTTGTCGGTTTCTCTCATGTGTAGAATATAAAAGAAATGAATACAGATAAATATTGACATGCCTTTACCAGGAACTTTATATTTTTAGGATTGTTTAAGTCTAATTATTAACTGGGCGGCCCCTGGACCCCTGCCTTGCAGGATTTTTTTAATTTCCCAGGAGCACCCATGTAAGAACCTTCAAAAATCCTCCAAAATGAGGTCTTATAAGGGAGGTAATTTTAATGCTTACAAAGAAGGGCAATGTCTCAGAAAAGTAGGTCTTATATGGGAGGGAGTCTTATAAGGGAGGTTTCACTGTACCTGTGTTTTTGTCTGTCTACTGAACAATAGAGGTGGGGTGAAAAACTGGTTTGAACCGAAAAACCGGTGCTAAACTTTCGCGGTTCGAAAAACCGGTTTGAGTTGCTGTGAACCGTTTTTTTAACTGCAAACTGAAAGTAAGTTTTTTTTCTTAGAATAACGCATTCTTTTCGAAGAACAACACTGATTCTCAGAGCAGATTGGGTGTTTGTAAACCAAGAGTAGCTGTTTCTAGTTTGTGGTGGTGTATGGCTTTGACTTTGACTGAGTGTTGAGTTGAGTGTGTGTGTGTCATAAGTCATAAGTTTCTTTATTGTGTGTCTATATGTAGGCCTATGTGTGCGCGTGCGTGCGTGTGTGTGTGAATATTCTGACAAATAAATATGTGTTTGCATAGGTGAAACTAGTGATGCGAGTACTGGTTAAAAAAACCGGTTCGATAAAACCGGTTTGAAGAGGGAAAACCGGTTTAAAACCGGTTCATATTTTTGAACCGGTTCTCAACTCTACTGGCCAACTCTTTCCCTCTTCTTTCCCTTTCCTTCTAGCTTCATGGGTGCAACTCTTTCATTTTTACACTGATTTCAGGTTTTTTAATAATTTTTATCAGAAACTGAACTTCAGGTTTTTTAAATTTGTTTATAAATTCAGCATAAAACAAATCTACCACAAGCAGTTTGGGGCGTTTTGAACTTGGTTGTTCTATCCTGAAGTCTCTGTCGGGGGAAGTCTCGGAAACAGCATGGTGATGCCATAATTGTTAAATTCAAAGGTAATGTAATCATTTGACAAGGCTTATCGGATTCATAACTGTCTGTCCATCATTGTAACTATCTGTCTGTCTGTCTTGTTATCTCACTCTTGTGTTGCCCGCCCCCCCTGAATCGTCCGACAGGGCTCTGCCCCTGCACCCCGCTGGGGCCCTGGGTCCTCTGCCCCTTGCAGTTTTTTTTTTCATTTTGGGGAGTTGCACCCATGTTCCTTAACCCCCTAACCGCCAGAGAAAAATTGAGAATTTTTTTTTTTCCCTTCTAATTATGACATTGAAAAGATGCCTTCCCCTGTTGGGGATACCGGGAGGTCTTTCGTACAAATAGGGATTCCTCTGTGACGTGCATAAAACAGGGCCTGTCCTTACCTCCCAAAATTAAGAACATAAGGTCACTGGATACCAGACCCTCATTTTATCATGCCTTTTAGTGACATGGGTGTCAAAATATTGTGGTGCCAAGAGGCGACAGTGGCGATGAAAGGGTTAATGGTATTTTTTGGCTGAAAAAGGGCTGGCGGCGAAAGGGTTAATGTTTTATTGGTTGTTATTTTTGTTCCAGGCTGGTGCACCCCAACAAGGCCCAGAGCAGCCTGGAGGCGGACTACCACCAGAAGATCCTCATGAGGTTCCAGCTCAAGGACCGCCTCACTGGGCAGCTCATGACCGCGCACCAGGTGGGCTCTTCACATTCTTACTCCCTACTCGGGTCAACTCCCTCCTCCTTTTATTGGGCATGTCTGTTGATTAAAAACGTCTGTGACAAGATCCAGATAAGCTTAATTAATTATGGTAGGTGAGGGTGAGGGAGGCTTGGGTGGTGGGAGGAAGGGAGAAGTATAACTTTTTTTTTGGAAGAGCGGGGTGGAGTTGGGGTGGAGGGATATAAAAACATGAGTGAAAGTGGTTCAGGCATGCTCCTGAAATCAGGATTGAAAAACAGTACTACAGTGGATCCCCTCCCACTGTGGTTTTGAAGGCATTGAGCAGGCTGCAGGCATGGTAGACATCCGCGAATCGCGGAAAATCCGCAAAACAATTTGAAACAAAATTATTAAAAAATGCATTGAAATGGCATGAAAAAGTGAAAATTTCACTCATTTATTGAATTTTATTGAATTTTCTTCGGCCCCATGGACCCCCAGCCATTTTCCTTGAAAACCACCTTGCCCCCACTACCATGCCTGAGGCTGACAGAATGGCAAAGCTGGGTGCAAAAGACGAGCAGAGATGAAGACCATCATCGAGTCTCTGCACAGGACGCCCCAGCAACAGGACAGCTACCACCACCCGCTACCCAGATCACAGCAGGTGGTCATCTTCCGCCTGAGGACAGGGCACAACAGACTGAACCAGCATCTATTCAGGAAGATGCATGCTGTGCCGTCCCCCATGTGTCCCTGCAGAGAGGCAGAGCAGGACACGGCCCACATTCTGCAGGACTGTGGGCCACCGGCCGCTGAGGGAGGAGATATGATCTGGCCAACGCCGGAGCCCCTCCAAGACAAGCTGTACGGGTCTGTGGACACCATGCAGAGGAGGACCGCCAATTTCGTCTAAAGATCTGGACTAAGTGTGACCGGCGATCAACAAACAACCAAACAAGGATTGAAAAAGCTGATAGAATGAGTCTTCAGGATTGGCCATCTTGTCATCCAGAACCACAGTCTTATAAAATCAAACATTGTTGACAAAATTGATAGCAGATTAAATCAAAATGATAAATGTGCGATTCTAACACCACCCCCACCCATCCTGTACACACAGACACACACACATTGGAAATTGTTTTTAATGCGGTCACCCACTTCAGGATTGGGAAGATTGAGAAAACATTGAAACGTGTTTTACAAGAGAACGTTTTGCTTTCACCCATGTAAAGATGAGGAAACATAGGACCCTAAGCTATGAAACGTCAATCCACTCTCGCACACACGATGAATGTTTTTAATTCTCTCTTTCTATTTCAGACGTTTGTTCGGCTGACCAACCTCAAGTCCAAGCAGGAGATCATCTTTGTCAGCGAGGCCGACGGATCCTTGACCAACAAGTTCGACCTGGTCAGTTGTTTTTCTCTGTCTGTTTGTCTGATGGTCATCTTTGTTAGGGAAGCCCATGACTCGCAAGTTTGACGCTGTCACGCATGAGTGCAAGTCTTAGTTTCACTGATTTAAAAAAAATGTTACCATAAACTGAACTTCATGTTTTTTTAAAAAATTCTCAACTTGTCTGCGCATGTGCGAAGAGTTAGGGGTAGGGTATAGGTTTGGGGTCAATTTAAGTCGAATACGTCGCGCACGATAAAATTTGATGGTACGTCATGATCGATTTCGCACATGCGCAGACATGTTGAGAACAAATCCATTTTGAGAATGCCACACCGGGACAAGCTACCACAGATTGAGCCCCAGGAAGTGGAGTTTAAAATTTTTATTTTTTATTTTTTACTGGTATCTTCGATTTACATTGACGTTGGCAGTGCGCTGCGTTTTACTGGATGTGGAGTTATTTGTGCTGGTACCTTCGATTTATGTTGATGTTAATGTTGGCAGTGCACTGTGTTTTACAGGATGTGGAGGTGTTTTTTGTGCTGGTATCTTTGATTTACATTGACGTTGGCAGTGCGCTGTGTTTTGCAGGATGTGGGTTCCAGTGCCAAGGAGTTTGGCTACCAGTCTGGAAAATACAGCGTGGAGCTGATCGTGGGAGACGCCATCATCGAGAACCCCTTCTCCTGGACTCTGGTGAGACCTAGAGTGCACACAACGTGTTTCAATCATTTCTCTGTTTTTGTGTGTGTGTTTTTGCTTATTCCCTCAGGACACTGTAGTCAAGCAGGGTTCATAGGGGCCTTACCAGTCCTTATAAGTCTTGACCAATTGAAATCTCCAAGTAAGGCCTTACAAGTGCTTACATTCACTTCAAGGTCCTTACAAGTCCTGACAGGTACCAAAAAACTGCCCTGAGCAGCAAGACCATACTCAAAATAGATTGCAGAAGCAGCACTTTTAAACTTGAGAAACATCGCTCAGCACCTACTCCACCTTATCCCCCTCCCCCACCTTCCTGTTTCAACTGACCGCTTAGCAGATGAACAATGCACCGCGAGTTGTCAAGAGAAATTGGACTGAAATCTCGTTCTTTATCCTTGTGTCGTTTTGCGAGAAAACGCGTATATATCTGTGTCACTGTCAGCCATAGTTTTTGTATCTGCTTAGACATTGTTCACAATGCTGGGAAAGTGTTCCTTTCAAGATCGTTGGCTAAAAGATGCAGATTATCCTTAGGCCTACAGGTCCTTACAAGGTCCTTACTTGGGGATAGCTGAAAGCCCTGGGAAACCCTGTCAAGGAGTATAAATTCCCTTAGGACACCTGATTTTGGTCCTTTTCAATAAATCTCATTAAAAATCTGGATATCACAGTGGCTTTATTTTTGTATAGTGGTTTAGATACATCTTTAATCCTTTAAAGATATCTATATAAAATTTGAAAAACCAATTCGTTAATTTATGTTTAAGCAAATGAGTTGAAAGCAGCCCACACCACCGTCAGCTACAGGGGCATTTTGCCTGTTGCTAACAATACTAGCAGCGTGTCGGCAACGGTAAACTGGGGCGTTGCTAGTATTCTAGCGGCGTGTTGCGAAAACGTTAACCGTAATATCATGTTGGTGTGTGTGTGGTGGGTGCAGGCCGACGTTGAGCTGACTTTCCCCGAGGGAGGGTCCCCCAAGAGCGACGGACAGAGCCAGTACAGCAAGAAGCCAGAGATCAAGGTAACTAACTACCAGACCTGTTTACCCATATGATTTCACACCATATTTTGTACACATATTTGACAGAAATAATATGATTAATCTCTGAGTCTCTGTGTGGTGTGTGTGTGGGGGGGGGGGACGTGTGTTGTGAATTTAAATGGATGGTACTTTTGACACAGTATTTCTATAGAGTTATACAAATGTATGCATGTTTGCACTCCGTTTTTCAAAAAACTTTCCTGTTGGAGTACTCCTATTTTTGGAAAAATACATTTATTTTGGATTCCAAATACACAAAGCCCAATTTCAAGGTAAACAGGTCTGAAACTACAACTACATGGGTGCTCCTGGGAAATTTCAAATATCCTGCAAGGGCAGGGGTCTACGGGCTGCCCAGTTAATAACTTGACTTAAACAATCCTAAAAATATAAAGTTCCTGGTAAAGGCATGTAAACATTTATCTGTATTCCTTTCTTTTATATTCTACACATGCGAAGAAACCGACAAAACGTTTATAAATAGGAAATTTGTTGCTTCTCATAATCCGGCGACGCCGGCTCAAGGCAATCAGACTGTTTTAACAATCGGTTAAAACAATTCTAACACAACTCCACCCATCCTGTATAATTAATTATACAGACAGACACACACACATTGGAAATTATTTTGAATGTGGTCACCACTTCAGGATTGGGAAGATTCAGAGAACATTGAAACATCTTGCATGTCATTTCAGGATTGAGAGAATGTTTGACTTTCACCCATAAGATCTTAGAATGTTCATACTGTAACTCTTTTACTTTTGTGTGTGTGCGTGCGTGTATGTGTGCGTGCGTGCGTGCGCGTTGTGTGTGTGTGTGTGTGTGTGTGTTGTGTGTGTGCGTGCATCTTGCATGTCATTTCAGGATTGAGAGAATGTTTGACTTTCACCCGTGATAGATTGTTCATATTGTAACTTTTACTTTTGTGTGTGTGCGTGCGTGTATGTGTGTGTGTGTTGTTTTGTGTGGCATCTCTGCATGTCATTTCAGGATTGAGAGAATGTTTGACTTTCACCCGTGATAATTTAGATCTTAGAATGTTCATACTGTAACTCTTTTTTTTTTGTGTGTGTGTGTGCGTGTATGTGTGCGTGCGTGCGTGTGTGTGTGGTGTGTGTGTGTTGTTTGTGTGCGTGCATCTTGCATGTCATTTCAGGATTGAGAGAATGTTTGACTTTCACCCGTGATAGATTGTTCATATTGTAACTTTTACTTTTGTGTGTGTGCGTGCGTGTATGTGTACATGTGTGTGTTTGTTTGTGTGCGTGCCATCTTGCATGTCATTTCAGGATTGAGAGAATGTTTGACTTTCACCACGTGATAATTTAGATCTTAGAATGTTCATACTGTAACTCTTTTACTTTTGTGTGTGTGCGTGCGTGTGTGTGTGTGTGTATACGTGTGCGTGCGTGGTGTGCATGCTTGCGTGCATGCTTGTGTTTGTGTGTGTGCTGTGCATGTGGGTGAGGAAGAAAGAGAAAACATTACATAACAAGCATCATGTTTAGTTTACTTTCTATTGATTTATTATTTGTTTGCCTTTAATGTTCTTGTTATCAATGTTTTTTTGGTATATTCTAGTCCACAGAGACTTATCTCTGTGAATTTCGGGTTGCTCTCCCCCAGAGAGCGCGTCGCCGCAAGTGCAGCGCCTACCCAATTAAAAACAATTTTAGGGGGGGGGGGGGGCACAGGGTGAGGAGGGGGGGGGGGGGGGGCACACTTGGAAAACCTAGCTATTAATTTGGCCATACCAGGCAGCGGGATTGTCCCCCCACCTACCTGCTCTTACTGACTTTCAACTGCCGTGGGATTTTTACGTGCGTAAAGCGCACGGTTCAGACTAGCTTTAAGTCCCCATCCGAAGGACTCGACGTTCAGTTCAATTTTCCTGTCAAACTAGAAGAAAGGGCAGGAGGCCGGGATTTGAACCCGAGTCACGGGTCATCATGCTGCAGTCAACAGCATTACATTTGGCAGGCGAAAGTCTTAAAGACCCACCACGTCACGTGTCAAAATCACGGGTTCCACGTGTTTTCCCTCTTATAGTTGGTAAGAAATCTTAAGAAATCTTCCTAGCATATGAGGGATGTGACAGACGTGACATGGGGGGGGGGGGGGGGGGGGGGGGGGGGGGGGGCAGGTGGGGGGGGGGGGGGGGGGGGGGGGGGGGTGTTGGGGGGGGGGGGGGGGGGGGGGGGGGGGGGGGGGGGGGGGGGGGGGGGGGGGGGGTTTAACCACTCTTCCACCTTTTCTCCCAATGCAAAGCGCACTGAGCTCATGCGGGAAAGAGCGCTATGTAAATTACCATGATCATTATGGTGTTGATTGTGTGTGTGTGTTGTGCAGCACATGTTCCGTGAGCCAGAGAAGCGACCTCCGGCCCCTGTGTCCATGACCTTCACCGCCCTGGTTCTGGTGCCTCTGGTCATCCTCCTGCTGCTGGTCAGTCCAATGAAATGGGGTGGGGGTGGTGGGTGGGGTAGAAGGATAATAATAATAATAATAGTACATTTATTTTAGCGCTTTACCTCAAATGAGCCCCAAAGCGTTTTGCAATCAGATGGTCAGCAACCACTAAGTAGACATCAAAAAATAGTATTTACGAAGGACAGAAACCAGCAACAACGCATGTAAAATCGAAACACACTGCCCCTCCCCCCCCCCCCCCCCCCCCCCCCCCTCCCCCCCCCCCCACCTCCACAAGCAGAAGAAGCACTCAGACAACACACACACTACACAACATATTGGCCACTGCAACTAGGGTTATTAACGCCCCTGACAGCGAGAGTTAAGCCCTTGTTGGTCAGTATCCAAAAGGGCATTCACTCTTGCAAAAGGCAGCCATTCAGTGTCCTCAAATAGGGTTATTGGCGAGAGTTATTATTCCCTTGTTTGGTCAGTACTCAACCATCTTCCCCCACCCACCAAGGGCATTCACTCTTGCAAAAGGTGTTCTTTGCAGTAGCCAATACACAGACCCCATTCCCCATCTCTCATTTCACAAGTCAAGGATGGCAAGAAAAGAGTTGGTAGTTCACCGACAGTGAATCAGCGGCAGTGCAGTGTCTCCTCGGTTTGTTGTCTCGGTCTGACCTGAGATTCGCTCCTCCTTTGACTGCTGGTCTCGGATTCTGTGACCTGAAGTGTAGCTGCGAGTTGGGATTCGGAATAAGCGGTGTGGGAGCAACGGCCCAGAAGATAGGACAGCAAAAAAAAAAATGTAACAAAAAGGACGTGGGAACAGAAAGAACAGGGTAAAGTTTGGTGGGGCGCATGATCTCCAATGACCTTTTTATTCTTTTCCAATCTTATGTTGTTTTTTATTCAGATTTTGGTTTTTTTAACTTTAGAACTTGGTTAAAAAAGAAAAGAAAAGGAAATTCATAGTGCATGCTTTTCGCTTTGAATCTCACTCACTACCCAGTTGTTTAAAAAAAACCATTTGTTCCTTTTTTGTTGATTTGTCAGCAAAGATCAGACTGTCTTTGACTTAGCATTGTGTGTGTGTGTGATATTTTAGCATTGTGTGTATGTGTGTGATATTTTAGCATTATGTTTGTGTGATATTTTAGCATTATGTTTGTGTGATATTTTAGCATTATGTTTGTGTGATATTTTAGCATTGTGTTTGCGTGATATTTTTTATTTTATTTTTTTATTATTATTTTCAGTTTTGGGTCCACAGTGGCTGACTGATTGGCGTCAAACCGTGGCCAACTTTCCCATCTCCGTCAGCGCCCATTGGATTCAACGTCTGCCTGGCTGGTGAGTCCCTTTCACCTGTTTTCTGCCTGAACAATTCAATTCAATAATTTTTAATTGTCCCCAAACAAGTGAAGAATTTGTTTTTCGGGATGCACATAAAAATGAAAACAAAATAAGGCATTGTTTATAAACCTAACAGAAGAAACAATTTTTAAAATAACATAAAAGCACATGTAAATGACATACAACATAGTTATCAAACACACACACATGTGAATGTTTTCCTGTTGTTTTCAGCTGAACATGTGATGTTTTCTTGTTGTTTTCAGCTGAACATGTGATGTTTCCCTGTTGTTTTCAGCTGAACATGTGATGTTTTCTTGTTGTTTTCAGCTGAACATGTGATGTTTTCATGTTGTTTTCAGCTGAACATGTGATGTTTTCTTGTTGTTTTCAGCTGAACACATGATGTTTTCTTGTTGTTTTCAGCTGAACACATGATGTTTTCCTGTTGTTTTCAGCTGAACATGTGATGTTTTCCTGTTGTTTTCAGCTGAACATGTGATGTTTTCCTGTTGTTTTCAGCTGAACATGTGATGTTTTCAGCTGAACATGTGATGTTTTCATGTTGTTTTCAGCTGAACATGTGATGTTTTCATGTTGTTTTCAGCTGAACATGTGATGTTTTCATGTTGTTTTCAGCTGAACATGTGATGTTTTCATGTTGTTTTCAGCTGAACATGTGATGTTTTCATGTTGTTTTCAGCTGAACATGTGATGTTTTCATGTTGTTTTCAGCTGAACATGTGATGTTTTCATGTTGTTTTCAGCTGAACATGTGATGTTTTCATGTTGTTTTCAGCTGAACATGTGATGTTTTCCTGTTGTTTTCAGCTGAACATGTGATGTTTTCTTGTTGTTTTCAGCTGAACACATGATGTTTTCCTGTTGTTTTCAGCTGAACATGTGATGTGTTCCTGTTGTTTTCAGCTGAACATGTGATGTTTTCATGTTGTTTTCAGCTGAACATGTGATGTTTTCCTGTTGTTTTCAGCTGAACACGTGATGTTTTCAGCTGAACATGTGATGTTTTCCTGTTGTTTTCAGCTGAACACGTGATGTTTTCCTGTTGTTTTCAGCTGAACATGTGATGTTTTCCTGTTGTTTTCAGCTGAACACATGATGTTTTCCTGTTGTTTTCAGCTGAACATGTGATGTTTTCCTGTTGTTTTCAGCTGAACACGTGATGTTTTCAGCTGAACATGTGATGTTTTCATGTTGTTTTCAGCTGAACATGTGATGTTTTCCTGTTGTTTTTTAGCTGAACACTTTGATGTTTTCCTGTTGTTTTCCAGCTGAACACATGATGTTTTCCTGTTTTTTTTTAGCTGAACATTGTGACTGGACTCCTGCTACTGTTTTCAGCTGCACACATGTTTTCCTGTTGTTTTCAGCTGAACATGTGATGTTTTCCTGTTGTTTTTTAGGCATCTTTGGGCTGTACTACAGCTACTGGACCCAGCTGAACACATGTTTTCCTGTTGTTTTCAGCTGAACATGTGATGTTTTCATGTTGTTTTCAGCTGAACATGTGATGTTTCCCTGTTGTTTTCCAGGCATCTTTGGGCTGTACTACTGCTACTGGACGCAGCTCGTGAGACCACCATGATTCACCGTTGTGTTCAGCTGAACATGTGATGTTTTCATGTTGTTTTTTAGGCATCTTTGGGCTGTACTACAGCTACTGGACCCAGCTGAACACATGTTTTCCTGTTGTTTTCAGCTGAACATGTGATGTTTTCTTGTTGTTTTCAGCTGAACATGTGATGTTTTCATGTTGTTTTCAGCTGAACATGTGATGTTTTCATGTTGTTTTCAGCTGAACACATGATGTTTTCATGTTGTTTTCAGCTGAACATGTGATGTTTTCCTGTTGTTTTCAGCTGAACATGTGATGTTTTCCTGTTGTTTTCAGCTGAACATGTGATGTTTTCAGCTGAACACCTGATGTTTTCAGCTGAACATGTGATGTTTCCCTGTTGTTTTCCAGGCATCTTTGGGCTGTACTACTGCTACTGGACGCAGCTGAACATGTTCCAGACGCTGCGGTACCTTGGCATCCTGGCCCTGCCCACCTTCCTCTTCGGAAACCGCCTGCTCAGCGGCATCGCCTCCAAAAGGTCTGTTGTTCAGGCATCAGTAATGGAGGCATTTATTGCCACGAAAGATTATCTTCCCTGTGTCTGTGACTGAGATGCGAACGCCACCCTACTTAAATTATGCGCCTGCGAGCCACTACGTAACTAGTAGTATATTAGGCCACAGAAAGATATGCTCCTACGATCATCGCCAGGGGGTCATCAGCAGTTTCGCTAAAATTTATTGCCCGTTCATGCGGCAGGAGTAGATATAACGACACTCATTGTCAGAGGATTCTAGAATTTATGACAAGAGGATTGGCTATTCTCGTCATTGTTGTCTTATGTCAGTTTATCCTTTGGCGGTAATAGCATTTTAAAGTGAATAAATCGTACACTGCATTAATGCCATTGGTGGGTTGTGAACTGATTTCAGCGTTGGCCCTCTACAGTCTTCTGGGGCCTGAGGGCCCTTTACCGCCCCCCCAGTCTCAGAGGATTTTTGGACTTCAGACTATTCTGATGTCTGGTTGTTGTTGTGTCGTACCATGGCTTAAAGTCTCCTGGGATTATCCAAAAGCGAAGCACTTGAACACTATGTACAAAGCATCAGCTAGGGTGAGAAATTATGGGTGACCATTTGATACCACGCCACAGTATTGAACAACCTCTGTTAGAAAAATAAATTACGATAAAATGATCATCTTTACTATTAATGTTATTGATATACCGAGCAGAGAGGGCTAGGAACTGCAGGAGGTGACATCTGTTCAGTGACCACGCGTCCTTCCATGATGTCGCACAATCAACCTGTCCCCCCCCCCCAGTGCCGCTCTGTCATTGTTCACGTTTCAGCACTGTCTGTTGTGGAATGTCGCACACTGCGCGCACACTGGTCAATATTAGTTTTAGTCAAGCAGCAGCTCGACTAGAAGTCAGAGCTGTATTTGTGTTTGTTTGGTGTGGTTTGTTTTGTGGTGTGCTGTGTGTATGCGTACAGTATAGTCTGTGAAGTTGGGTTGCTCCCCGTCGAGCGTCGCCCCGAGCGCAGCGCCATCCACAGTACGATGCTATGTGAGATGTGTCATCCATTCACAACGCGTACACAAAACTGGCATACTCCTACTGAATAGTGGGAATAGGGCTATTGTGTTGGTTATAATTTGGATCTTTTTATTTATTGTACCATTGATTGCTGAGAGAGAGAGTGTTGACACAATCAATCGGCAGTGCGCTCTGTCAGTGTTCATGTTTCAGGCACGTCTGTGTTTGGACATGTCGCGCACTGACGCACACGGTCAATATAGCTTAAAGTTCAAGCAGCAGCTCGACTGAATTTGGAGCTGTATTGCTTTTGGGGTGGATAAAACTGATCAATCTTCTATTTAATGTTATGAATTGTACCCAGACAGAGAGGGGATAGTGACAACTTCCATGGACGGTGCGACATCTGTTCCGTGACCACACGTCCTTCCATGAGTCGCAGATCAAATGGGCAGTGCCGCTCTTGCATGTTTCACGCTCAGCACTTGTCGGCTGTGTGTGGACAGGTCGCGCACTGCCACACTGGGTCAATATTAGCTTTAACCCTTCACCGCCAATGTCGCATTTTAGCACCACAAGGTTTAACACCCATGTCTAAAAAGGCATCAAATCCGGACATTTATCCGAAGACCTATTTCTTAACTTTGTGAGGTAAGACATGCTAATGCTATATATGTCACAGAGGAATTCCAATATTGCAGATGTTTTTCTACCAGTTAAGTTTAACGACATTTTGTGCTGAAAAATGGCTGGCGGCAACAAGGGTAAGTTCATTCAAACCAAGCAGCTCGACAGAAGTGAGAGCTTGTTTGTTTGTGGATTTTTTTTGGGAGGTGTGTGTGTGTATATGTATATTATCTAATGATCTGTATGTCCTTGGTCTTCTATTGTGATTTAAATAGTATATCACGTGCCTGTATTATCATGTTCATGTGTGTTTTGTTATATGCGTTGTATCTGTTATAGGGCGCTTTGAGCGTTGTTCAGGATACGTGCCATATAAATGTTATTGATTATATTATTATAATAGTCTGTGAAGTTGGGAGCTCCCACGGGAGACGAGCGTCGCCAGCGCAGCCGCACCCACAGGATGCACGCTATGTAGTTTGTGTCATCCATTCCACCAGAACAGCATAGCCTACCTCCTACGAATAGTGGAATGGGCTTGTAAATTATTGTTTTGTTGGTTCATAATATTTGAACTGTTTTATTATTTAATGTAGCATGATTACTGAGAGAAGAAGGGCTAGTGACACTTCCATGGACGGTGCGTCTGTTCAGTGACCTCACTCCTTCCATGATGTCGCCACATCAACTCGGCTAGTGGCGCTCTGTCATTGTTCACGCTCAGCACTTGTCTGCGTCGTGGGACATGTCGCGCACTGACGCACACGGTCTAATATTAGCTTTTAAGTTGAAGACAGCAGCGCGAAGGAAGTCAGAAACGTAGTTTGTTTTTGTTTTTGTGGTGGGTATGTTGGGTACAATAATAGTTCGGTGAAGGTTGGATGCTCCCACGTAGAGCGGTCAACTAGAAGCGCAGCGCATCCACAGGATGAAGCTATGTGAGCGTGAGACGAGAGGCAACGATTGCCTGTGCTCAGTTACACGGTACTACTGTGAGTCACAAACATAGATGAAAGTGGTAACGAGTCGTCGATACAACGGGGATACTCGCGTTAACAAAAATGCTTCAAAATCCCCATTTATCTCCGAGGATACCGTACAACAGATGCACATACCTCATTGCATGTAACAAGGCATCGTGTAGAGCATTAAAATGCGATAAATTCTACCTGTTTTCGCGAAGACTGTCCAAACACCATCAACAGGAGCCGCACAAACCAGAAGTTGATTATTTGGAAGGGAGCCAACTCTCGTTATGACAGCAGGAATTTGGCGGTCGGTAAGGTGTACTGGACGATACTGGCTTCAAAGTATTGACTTCTTTGAGACGGTGCCTTATAAAAACGATGGGGCCGCCCTTTTCTCATTTTTTTTTAAAGATTTTATGAAAATTGCTCCTATTAGCGATTATACACAGCAGCGCCTAAGATCCTAAAAGTACGGTATTACAAGCAATAAATAGAAATGCCTTGTTCAATCTTTGGTGTTTTAGGTACGATAATTCATCACCATTGTCACATTTATCCAAAGACATATGTCTTAGTTTTGGGATGTAAGGATAGACCTTATTTTATTTGTCACAGAAGATCCCAATATGCAGATGGATTTTTGTTCTATACCAGGTACATTTAATGGAATGTTTGGCTGAAATTATGGCGGCGGTGAAAGCGGTTAAGAACTAACAAAGAAGGGCAACGTCCCAGAGAAGTAGGTCTATGTGGGAGGGAGTCTTAAATGGCGGTCTTCTTATAAGGAGGTTCACTTAATAATCAACATGTCAAATTTTGTTTTTGTGTGTTGTTCAGAAAATCAGCTAGCTGCGTGCTGCGGGTTGTCCATGGAGGGAGGAGCCAGAGAGAAGTGTTGATTCCAGTTTTCGCTTCGCTGTTTGTGTGTCTGTCTGTCTGCGAGGTGAGGATTGAGAGAGAGGTTATTGTTGTTGCGATTTGGTGTAATGTAGGTGGGGAGAAGTTTATTTATTCCTTTTCTGTTGAATCAATCTCGTAATTTAAGTCGTGTTTTTGATTTTCCTTGTACATTTATATTTTTTTTGGTTTTGATGGGATGTTTTATTATTTATTTAATGTTTTGATCGGAAATAATGAGGTTTTGGTTAGAATAAATTGTTTGGGCCATCGTTTGAGTTCTTAGTTTAATAATGAAAATTTGACAAGTTTTTATGGGAAAGAGTGATATTGGGTTTGTGTTAGATGATCGTTTGTAAGTTCACGAATCGAAAGCGAATGTTTGGGATATTTGGTTAAGTGAAAGAAAATACAAGTACTTTATGTGGTGAAACAATTCAAAATTGACTTATGTAGAAGTACGAAATAATGGTATCTTGCTCTCTGCTCGTTGAGAGATTGTCTAATAAATGTCTAAAGTTTTCTTTTATGAAAGAATTGATAGAAAAATCTGTGCAATTTGGACGTTTAAAAAATAGCCGACACTTTGGGAGGTGGTGAAAGGCTGTTTCTGGGTGTGTGGTTGATTTTACTTCTTAGCCAATTTTTGTGTGTGTGGTTGAGAGTGCTTAGAACGAAAGACTTACACTGCGCGCGATACATCCGTGAATGGTGTTTCGCAGTTTATTTGACATTATGCTGAGGGTTTCTTGCTATATACATGTAAGACTGAAGGCCATTGTTATCGCTGTGATGAGGTGATTGGTTCTGTTCAAAACTTAGTATTAAAGTATTAGGTTGTTTGTTAGTTTTGATTGTGCGCAGAGCTCAAACATGGTCTTTCTCTAGGCATTTTTTATTTTTTTGTGTTAAAGCTTAGCACTAACCGTTATGTGTGGTCCGTAAATAAATGTCTGAAATTATTATATGATGTTATCATTATTCTTCAATTCCATTTAAAGGGAAAAAAAGTTTGAAAATGACCGTTTTAAGGACAACACGAGAGAAAAAAAAGAGTTTTTGTTTGAGTCTTTCTGTCCTCTGCATTTCGCGGGGAAATTCAAAAACCTTGTATTGACTGAAAGTGTTCCAGTACATAGCGTCCTCTAAACAATGAACCCATCGTGATGAAACTTGGTACATGAAATCCTTAGAACTTGCAGTGCTGCAACAGTGAAAATCTGTTTGTAACTTCCTCCGGTCTGGAAACAGAAAATACAGGACATTAGTAGATGTCAAGATGGTGGGAACGATCCTGGAGGCAAAGCCGGAGGCAGGGCAACACCAGAAAGCCAAATTTTAGCAATACAGATAGGGTGGACCACGATGTCAGATTCACGAACCAAGCCAGACGACATAGTCCCAATGAGAAAATTTTAAAATGTTTGAATGATGGACTTAAACCAAAGCTAGGTTACTAGTGAAACAGGTTTCGCTAGCAATTTCTTTGTAAAAATAGTTAATTTCATCAGTACAGTGGAACCTCCCTATAAACCCTCCATTATAAGACTCCCACATCTAAGACCTACGTTTCTGAGACGTTGCCCTCCTTGGGTAAGTATTAAATGACCTCCCTTTAAGACCCCTCTATACTAAGACCTAACTGCGATGATTTTTGAAGGTCTTTATAGGGAGGTTCCACGGTATTACCATACCGATACATGAACTTGTTTTACAGAAAAAAAGAAGACATGATGATTAAAAAAATTAACTCCCTAGACAAAAGATTCAAGATCGCTTCAGTGCCCTGTCATGCAAAACCTATGGCGATATTTTTAACGCCAGAGGGCAGTCAAGGCCCACTAGGGGCATTATCACGCGATTTCCCTTACTTCGGAGTAGTTGTGAGAGTGATGGTAGACCGACTCACTGTCTCTCTCTCTTTCTTTATCCCAATAATAATATAGAGAGATTCGCCCCCACGAGCGTCCTGCCCTCTGGTTCGAAAAAAAGCACTAAGTCTTCATTATGAGCGCAGATGCGTTCATGTGCCATTATGCGCCAATAATTCGGTGGGGTGTTTTAGCGCATCTATACTGCACCCTTTTTCCCCTGCCCCCTCTTACCCAGTCTTGTACAAACTCAACAGGTACGGTATTTTTCGGTATGTAGAGGGCGGATACTTCCCCAAGAAACAGACCCCATGCGCCTTTATAATATCATGGATGCTCCTTGCAGGACTCTGAATGCGATGATTTTGAAATTGCCTAGCAGCCGGCGTGCCGGATTATGAGGAATTTGAGCAAGCAACGATTTTCTTACACACACACACACTTGTACAATTAAAAATGGGCCTATATAAGTATTTGCATATTTAAAGGAGAGGTACTAGTCTAGAGAGCTGGAAAATACGGTGGAAGGATTCTCTGCTGAATTTTTTTTTTTTCCTAGCTCAAACAGTAGTTTTCCATGCATGATTGTGTGCGCTGCTTTACACCTACGCCAGGGCCGCCCCCTTGTAGGATTTTAGCAATTCCCAGAGCCCCATGTTAATATGACTACGAATATAGTAAGAAAAATACCATAACAAAATCTGACCTTTTGTGAAAATTTGGGGGCCAGTGGCGCCTTAGAATAAAGTTGCACCTCGATCGTCCCAAAAATACTGTACATCATTTGGTGAATATAAATCAGGTAACACAACGGCTTCACTCTGATGAATCTGTCAAACTGCACACCTTTGGCAGAATTTAAGATGATGTTTATGAATATTATCATTATACTAAGTTGACACACACACCACATTAAAAACGCAACGTATCATGGACGCGCAACGTAATGACGAATTAAAACCAGTAGTATGGACAAACTGAATGAAGTAAGTTATGTACAGACATACGCATCTCGCTCCATGGTCGACTTATGGCAATCTTTGACCGCCAGGGGCAGTCAAACCACTAGGGGCTTATCACGCTACTATTCTTAGTTCTATTTATCCCCAACTAAGAAACTGGAGAGATTTGCCACTCGAGCATTATGCCACCTGGCAGGGCTAAGTCGCTCATTGAAACATCCAGTACTTTAACCCCCTCCGGATATTCACGCCTCCATTACCGTACCTCCCTGTAATCCAATTAGCTTCATTAACACCATGTTGAGGAGGGGGGAGTGAAAAGACACCCCCCTGCACCCTGCCGCTCATCCTCCAACTCACACCAAGGGCCCCTCCTGGCCAATCCTTTGTCCCCCTGTCCAATGGTCGTTTTTTCCCAGACCCCAATGGGCTTGTGATCTACGTCGGGTGAAAGTCACGAAACCTGTCCCCTCCAATTTTGTGTGCGTTTGAGTTAGAATCCATAGCTCTCTTTTCCAATTCCCCACCAGCTCGCATTTACCGACTTAATTGGGGTACATGAGGTGTGTCATGCAAGACACAATCCAGCAACGTCCAAACCGCACTAACGGCCACCACCTCGTTCTTTCGTCTTCAGTATACCCGCACACGACGTAATTTTCCCCCCAACGCACCCAAGTTCTACACAAAATGTGACCTAGCACCACGAATAGGGAACATTAAGTTGAATATGGGCTAACGATATCTCGCAAAACAGGCTTTGCAAAGTCAAAAAAATCTCATTCAAAAAAAATAACCAATTAAACAATTTTCGATGTTGTGGGTATTTCCTACCGCTCTCTACCATCTTATATTGCAATATCCATAACGGATAATCGTTAAGTAAGATCTCTGAAATTAATCTTGAAGGTGTAGTTGCATTACATTACTAGGGAATCGCTAAATTTGGAGAAGGTCTAACATGATGGTAATCAGAAATGTAAAGACGAACAGTCACACAACCAACTTTAAATTACAATGCTCACAACTCGTGCACCAAAACAAACAAAAAAGGATACAAGAAGGTTTATTTTTTAGAAAGATAGAATGGTCCTGAAGTTTTAACGTTGCCATTTCTCAGAGTGGGTCATTTTTGACAATGTCCCCTCGTCGGTGACTGGGGTGACACATGTAATTTATTTAAAAAAAAAGGCTGATAAATACTAAGTACATTCTGGTTTCTCACCGTGGAGAATAATAGTATAATACATAGGTCCGAGGGGGAATGCAGAACTGTCTATATGTGTTCTTTCATTTCCATTTTGAGATAAAGCCGTTATCTCGCAAGGAACCCCTTACATATTAGTCATGTAAAATTCACAAACCTCGTATCCGAGTATATGAGGAGGGTTGAGTTAAAATACAGTCAGCATCTAACTCTGCCCCGAGCAACTACGACACAAATAAAAACTCGTACGGTCTAACGAGCTTTCGTATATGGGGTAAACGGACGGTTGTGTAAAATAGAAGCATCACAACTTAAGTCCAAATTCAGATTACTACAGCACGAAAAACCTTGTCAACTCGTATTTATATCAAGCGTATATATTAAACTGAAATCAACACTGAAATAATAAAAAAAATTACAGAATTCCCGTGAATTCAGCAAATGTCTGAACAACATATTAATTCTCATCGTTAATTGAAATTGTTACATTTTGTTAAAGACCTATGTCTTTTCATTTTTCACTCAAAACTACCAAAATATAAGATACGAGGTTTGTGTGGAAACGTGTCACCGACCGATATTCCTTTTGAGATAACACTCTAGACCGATTTCTACGCGGCACACCTTACTAAGGCACCATACTTAACCCTCGAATGTTCAGTAGTCGATACCAATCCGAATCTTACGACTAAATGGGATAGGTGAGCAGAGCCTTGATACTATACTACTCTCCGGACTGCAGTCCGTTTTCCAGCAAACAGATACAATTGCACAAAAACATATCGCACTAATAAAATGCAACACAGCTTGTAAACAGAACCAGCGATGACTAAGTGCAAGGTATTGCAACCAATCGCCAAATAAACGAAAACCAAAACCACAAGAAAAATATACAAGTTATTTGGAGGACACATAACTGTGCGATACAATTACAGCTAATTTATACAGAACGTCACAAAACAACAATTACAGGCACAGTGAAGAAAAAAAGAAAACGTTTGTTGGAAACAAAACGTTGCATTTCGTAATGGAGTTTCAGGTGTACACCGCGACATTTCTATATACAGGAGTTAGCAGCGAATGTGAGGAGTTCCTTCGTATGTGCCATGTCACCCAATGGTGAATGCATTATTTGAAAAAAGTCTACACAGGTTGGTCAAAATCTCTATAATATTCACACACAACTTGTCTCGAGTAAAACTTACTTGTCGCTCAGAAAGTTTCCTGGCACATGAGCTGTAGGATGGCGTCATGCTTGCCATTATGAGCGCCAAACGTAAGGAAATTAGTTAGGCTCCCGATTCAGACTTGAAGAAAATTCTTTGTAGTGAATTATGACAAAAGGCAGGAGGAAATGAGGAACGGAGAGATAGAAAGAGATAGTCGGACAGTAAGAAAGGGAAAAGGCAAGAGATCAAAGAGAGTGACAGATTAGAGGAAGTTACAAGCAACGAAAATTCCAGAAGTTGGTGGGCGGAATATTATACGAAAGATGCCCTCCTGGTTATACCCACCGCCGGGGCAATCAGTAAACATTGGTCAAGTGGGGAAAACCAAACAAAAAATCAAATGTACAGCGCCATGCATAAACTGCACATCGGGCATGATTATTCACGTTGAGACTATCTGCATGAGACTTAGCATGAGGCTAACGTAGAAGCTCTATCCATGTCTAATCGGAACCCTTGGAAGAAGCTAAGTTAGCACAAATGCTAAGTCTATGCTATCTCAACGTGAAGTCAGGCTTGTCCATGATCTGATGCTCACTCTGTGACTAATTACAATCTGCTACCGTTCCTACAAAATTGAAAGAACCTCCAAAAGTATCACTAAATGCTTTTTTAAATTTTTTAACGAACGTAGTCGCAAACCGGTGGTCTTAACCAGAACTGTACCCTACACAAGTCTTTAGAGTAGTCTGGATAGCTGGAAAGAGTAGTTTGGTTGCAAACTGTTTAGTCTGATTCATAAA
>CM065706.1:11154310-11177547 GCA_017654935.2 Phymorhynchus buccinoides
GAATGATATGACTTTTGCTATGCCAGGTTCAGGCATCACTTGTGGTATCGGTAGAATCGTTTGTAGGTCCTTTCGATTCGCAGAAGTTTTTTAATTTATTTAAATTTTTTTACAGTTTGGCGGAATTTATTGGTTTCTAGGACCGTAGTTGTGAGTAACTAGGAGGTGCTCAAAACGGAATGAATTACAGAGAAATCGTACCTGAATAGAACAGCTCTGGTACAAGTAGTCACGAGGGCAATACATTTTATAGTGTAGTAGGTGACATTGAAGGGAACCTGTGACACAGAGTCTGCGCTGAGGGCCTACACCCCAAGACGCACCTCCAAGTTTAATCGTCCTTCCTCCTGACGGGACCCAGGACCAACACCAACAGAGGGGTCAGGCCGGGTGCTTTTTGGTGGAAGTCGGTCAAAGCGAAAGACTCTGTGCGGAATAGAATATGATAGGTGAGCCCATACCGGTCAGCGTCGGCACGACAATAGTAAGGGCGGCCGAAAATGGTTTGAAAACGGGCACGGAAGTTATGACTTTGTTATGAGAGGGTTGCATAGCGCTTGGTAATCATAGATGCGTTTGTTAATCAGGGTTTCCCAGGGCTTTTAGCTATCCCCAATTGAAAGACCTGTAGGCCCATACGATAAATTCCATCTCTTTTTGAGTCCACGAATCTATGAAAGGAAACTTTCCCAACATTGTGAACAATGTCCTAAAGCAGAATACAAAAACATATGGCTGACAGTGACACAGATACATACGCGTCTTCCTCCTACCAAGATAAAGAACAAATAATTTCAGTCCCAATTTACCTTCTTGACGAACTCACACGGTGCAATCGATATCGACTGCAAAGCGAGGTCGTTGAAACAGGGATGGGGAGGGGGTAAACGGTGGATTAGGTGCTGAGTTCGATGTTATCAAGTGTAAAAGTGCTGCTATCTGCAAATCTATTATCTGAGTATGGTTCACTGGCTGCTTCAGGCAGTTTTTTCTGGCTAGCTGTCAATATAGACTTTGATAGGACCCTTGAAGTGAAAATGTATAAAGCACATTGTAAAGGCCTTTAACTTGAGATTTCAATTGGTCAAGCGTATAAGGCTGGTAAGACCCTGCGAACCCTGTTGTATCTTTCGATCAGCGGATTTATTGTTGCTGACTGTAATTAAAGCGTCATCGTGGAGAGTCTCCAACCACGGAAATGAGTTACAGATTAAATCATTATAGGTAACAGCTCTGGGTACAAGTGCTTGAGGGCATACATTTTTTGTAGGTATGTGACAATGGAATGGACAGGGAACACTAACCAGTCCACTGCCTCACCACAAACCACCTCCATTTAATCTCCTTTCCTCCTCCTGACTACCAGACAAACTACCAACGTCAGCCCGGGTGCTTTTGGGAAGTCTCAACGAAATCTCGCATGTATAGGGGAGCCCACTCTACCGTCACGTCAATAGGAATGGCAACAAATGGTTAATAACGGGGCTCGGAGATATTGATTTTGTTATGCAGAGTTCGTAATCGCTGGTATCTGTCGATCGTTTGTATCTTTCGCTCAGCTCGGAAATTGCGGGAAAAATGGTTTCATATCTTTTTTTTTAACTTGCGGAATTTTATTGTTGCTGAACCGTAAATAAAAGCGTCAACGAGAAGGTCTCAAAATAAGGATTACAGATTGTATAAATCGTAATGGTGTAAAAAACACTCATGTATAACACCAAGTTCGCTGAGAGGCAATACATTATTTTGTATAGGTGACATTGAGACATGGGACACTGACCAGTCGACTGCCTCAACCCAGGACCACCTCCAGTTTAAATCTCAACTTTCCTCCTGACAGACACCAGACAACATCAACAGTCAGACCGGAAGTGCTATTGGGAAGTCCTGTTGTCAACGATACTACTATGCATGATGAGAGGTTAGGGGAGACCTTTCCTACTCGTCAGCGTCATAGCACGGCGGCCGAAATGGTTTGAAAACAAACGCGCACGAGTTTTATGATTTTGTTATGCAGAGGTTTGTATAGCTGGTATCATAGATCGTTTGTAATGTATCTTTCCGATCAGCTAATTTATTGTTTGCAGACCGTAATAGCGTAATTGGAGGTCTCCAAAAACAGAATGATTAAGAAGTAAAATTCCGTAATGGTAATACAGCTCTGGTAACAACTGTGCCCAAGCGCAATTACATTATTTGTGTAGTGGTGACATTGCGACAGGGGACACTGACACAGTCGACTGCCTCACCCAGACCACCTCCAGATTTAAGATCTGCGCTTCCTCCTGAACTGGCCCAGACAAACACCAACAGTCAGCCGGGCGCTTTTGGGAAAGGGTACTACTTGGTACGGCACTTAAACTTTTAGAGTCGCAGACTCGCCTCTTTTAAAATATTCGGGTTGCCTCCCGACCTGGAGTGTTGTGTTGCAGCTAGTGCTGCACCATTTTTGTAACTGTCTCTCCTCTCAATTACTTCTCGTATTTACCATTAAAAATTCATTCAGAATCATTAGGTTATTACACCTCAGACAATAAGTAGTGCCTTTTCCTCCTTCTCTGCCAGTTTGTAGCTCATCCACCACCAGGCCAGTGACAAACGCCTCCTCGATAACTGGAAACAACACAACAACGCCTAAAAAAAGAACACAAGTTAAGTTATGCTCTCTGAGTCATCATCATCTCTGTCTGTCTCTCCTTCCTCTGCCAAGTTTGTACGGCCTCCGTCCCCAAAACCACGACCCAGTAGCCAAACAGCCCTCCCTCAAACCTGGAGAACAACAACAACACACGTCCATAAAAAACAACAGTTAATTATGTCTCTGTCTACTCCTCTCATCTCTGCCAGTTTTATAGACTCCCATCCACCACACTGCCAGTGACAAAACATCCCTCCCTCAAACTGGCAAACAACACAGGAACACGAACCGACCATAAGCACACAGTTGATTTGTCTCTGTCTCTGTGTCCTGTCCTCTCTCGCTCTGCCAGTTGTAGGCCCCATCCAAAACCCAGCCCAGTGAGAAAACAGCCCTCCCGCAAACTGGAACCACAACAACACCTAAGCCAAAAGAACACGTTAATTATAGTCTCATGTCTCCTCTACTGTCTCTCTCTCCTCTGCCAGTTTCGTAGCTCCATCCAAAACCAGGCCAAGTGACAACAACAGCCCTCCCTCAACTGGAAACAACACAAACACACAGCCATAAAGAACACAGTTACAATTTGTCTCTGTCTCCTCTCTCATGATCTGTTCTCTGATCTCGCCTCTGCCGTTTGTAGTCCCCATCCCCAAAACCAGCCAGTACAAACCAGGCCCTCCCTCAAACTGGAACAGCACAACACATGCCATAAGACCACCGTTAAGCTCCATATGTCCTCTGTCTTGTCTCTGGTCTGGTCTCTGTCTCTCCTCTCCACGTTGTAGGCTCCATCCAAAACCGGCCATTGACAAACAGACCCTCCCTCAAACTGGAAACAACACAACAAACGCCTAGAGACACAGTTAATTTCTCTGTCTCTCTCTGTCCTGTTCTCTCTCCTCTGTACCAGTTTGTGGCCCCGTCCAAACCAGGCCGTGACAACAGCCCTCCCTCAAACTCGAAACCAGCACAACAACACGCCATGAGACACATTACTTCCGCATTTTTAACGGACATAATACTATAAGGTGATTAACTTCTTTTCCCTACAACGGAGACCCCTGTGCCTATATAATAAACTGTAGACTAAATATGGTAACCCATACAACCACACGGTGGGTCTTAAGAGTGAAACATAGGCCAAGAATTTTAAACTATAAATTAGCATTTACATAATCTGCAAAACATTTACCCTTTCTGTTGATATATGACTTTACTTAGCTCATAAATACTACAAAAAATGAGACGTTATAGGTTTGGTGTTAAAGAGGGTACCCAGCATATGTGCCACTTTTTGATACAAAACGGATAGTGCAAAAGATTTTTTGAAGCCTCTCCTAGGGCATAGCACTAGTACACTGACTAGATAGTAGCAGTCGCCGAGTCGGAGTTAGCTGAAGGCAGGTTTTACAATTTGGAGGCAGTCATCGTCACGGTCGAGGTTTTTGTATATATATCATCGTCGTATCGGTTATGAGTTGAAATATTTTATTAACATAGTGCTCCAGATATACTCCTTGAATCTGTTGCTCTGTACAGGTTTAAAAAATGACCGAGACTTGAGCAAAACAAATACAATCTTTTCACGAAGAGATCGTCATGCATCAATATCCATGTATTGCTTCGAAACTGCAAGCAAGCAAGTCTGTCCTTACACCCTACATCGATACCAATCCCGTTGCGCTGTTGCCTTTCAGTAGACTATAGAACATAGTCTAATCCTAAACCTCTTCATTGGTCGAAGGTTTTCAACTCTCTCACTCTGTGTTTACGCCTAGAGTTTTGCAAATACCATGCTTCTGATCGGTTAGATTTCAAACGAGCACAGTCTAGCAGAACAGGTTAAGGTCACAAGCTTTCCAGAGATATATAACATGATAGGGCCCGATCAGGGTTTCAGTTTACAGTTTTCAATCAAAAATTTAGTCTTTACAGGAGATTAAAATAGGATAATTGCCATGGGGCATGTCATTTAAAATGTGTTTTAATGCATTTACAATTTGAATTTCACCTAGTCCAATGCATGAAGTTGAAGTTTAATGGTAGCAGAATCCATTTCAAGTGAAAACTCAAAATCCATACATTTGACCCACTGAACCTTTTTTGGGCCTCTACCACAATCGCTGCTTGCGAGTTAAGACCCGGTTCGTGAAATCGGGTCACATATGTGATGCAGTACGCGAATACACGCTTAAGTCGGCCAGCCACAGAGAGAGTGAGAGAGAGTTAGAGAGAAAGAGAGAAAGAGAGAGATTGATTGATTGAAAATTTTTTCAAAATAAACTATTAGAGATAAATGAATTTCTGTTTTTTTCCTGTTAATCTGTTGTATCTGGACTTGCTGAAAATATGAATAAGTCAAAAGTGATCATTTCACCACATTAGTCTGGTTTTCCTTTGGCTGCATCACATATAGTTAGACAACTATAACAACAAAATCTGAATTTTGTGTCAAATTTGGGGGTGTGCGCCTTATAACCAAGTGCCTTGTAGGTCCGTAAAATATGGTACATCAGTCTGATGATTAGAACATATCAGACCTTCCTACTTGGAATTTTAGCAATCAGTAGCCCACCCATCAATTTTCAGTAGCATGGCAAAGTTTTCCGTAGCATCCACAAACAACGGCAATCGATTTGTTCTTTTTCTGAGCCGAAACACAATGCTTAATATGTTTCGCCGATTGAACGTGTTGACGTCAATCGTCTCTCCGCCATGATTCACAGAGAAGTCTGCATGGCAGAGAAGTCCGCATGGCAGAGGTTGCACTGCAGTGAGCATGGTTCGCACCGAGTCGACTTCCGACGATGCAAGGCCTCTCCTTCGGTGTAAGCTATTTTGAAAACTTTTGCGTCAGGCCAGTGTTTTTTCTTAGAACAAGATGGTGTGCCAGATGATTTTCGTTTTCTGGTTTGGGTTTTTTTTTTTTCGTTTGAAACATCTCCCGAATCGTTACTGCTGCTGGAGTCCTCTATTTTTTTCAGAGAAAATAATAAGAACGCATCCGCAGTCACTTTGATAAAAACGGAAGGGACTAGGTTTTCGCGCGTGACACGGCATCTGCTCTCAGAAACAGACAAAACCGGGAACAGCATAAACAAAAATAAAATGCGGCGGCAATTTGTTTTTTTTCCGTAGCAACGATAAGGTTGCCGTAGCTCCGTAGCAAAGCTTATTTTCTTGTAGCTGCTACGGCCAAATCGTATAGCAGAAGGCAGGTATCTTGACATATCCACAAGATTCCATTCTTACGAACCAGACGTATGCTTACTCATTTACTGGAAGAAAACAAACCACATAAACAACAAATAAAACCCTTGTGAATGGTCAATGAAGAAAGGAAACACTTTACCTACCTGTGCATATTCATCATCGATGAACATCACTGAAGTGGTGAACGAAATGACCAGTTTTCTGACCCTAACCATACATATTTGTCGTCAATGAAGTAACTAAACTGGTCAATGCAGTTCACTACCAGTTTTCTGTCACTGCAAATATATACGTGCAACCCTTCCCTTATAAGACCTCATTTTTGATGAGTTTTTAAGGTCTTATAAGGGAGGTTCCACTGTATATTTTATATTTACATAATTCACTGCATTGATAATACAGTGGAACCGACCTTATAAGACTTCCCATTATAAACTCCCTCCCACATAAGATCTACTTCTCTGAGACATTGCCCTTTTTTGTAAGTATAAAATTACACATCTCTTGTAAGACCACCATCACCCTAACTAAACACCTCATTTTGGAAGGTCATTAGGGAGGGGTCTATAATACGGAGTATTTACAAATACTTACAACGAAGGACATGTCCCTCAGAGAAGTAGGTCTTATGAGGGAGGGAGTCTTATAATGGGAAGTCCTTATAACTGGAGGTTCCACTGTATCATCAATGAAGGTGGGATAATTGGTTAATGAAGCGACCAAACGGTTTTTCTGACCTTGTACTTTGTCATCCGACCACTTCGTCTGCCTGAGCGATGACGTCACTCGGATGTTGTCGAAGAATTTGCACGTGTCCACTTTCAGCGCTGGGATGGACCACCATGAAGGCGTGCCGTGACTGTGCCACACACGACACACACAGTGACAACATGGACGTGACACACACATTGACACACACATACCACAGTGAACACACTACACCACACCACACAACCCATCAGACAATCACACACAGTGACACACACAACACAAGTGACACACACAGTGAACATATATCATAAGTGTACACACATACACAACAGTGCACACACAAACAACAAACAAAAACCAACAACTCTGAACACATGGACAGAAGGAAAGCCTTGAAATATTAATCAGTAAAGGTAGTAATTGAACACCTCAAAAAAATAAACCTCAGCACATTGATTCCCGTGTGACATGAACAAGGACTGACATGACATGACAAGTGTGAGTGTTTGTGGTCAACATCATCTAAAAACTGTATTCTAAATCCTTCTGTGTCTTTCATCAGTTCATGTTTTACTGGTGTTACGAAATACGGAAAAGCATCAACTCCATTCAAGTCGTGTCACGTGGGACAGCCACACTCCCGATCTTCGGGGGAATAATACGTAATAAATAACTGCTCGAATGAACCTACCATTACTGGAGAGTCGCATCATTTATTCAAGCCTCCAAGCAATGCTAGCGCCGACACTTTTCTCGTCAACTGAAAGATGGAACAGACAGAAAATATGATGCTTTACACCACCTTTGGTTAACCCTATTCACTGCCAATGTCGCATTTACTGCCCAAACAATAGGATTAACCCTTTCTTGTGAGCGCTAGCCATTTACACAAACCCACAAAATAACCATTAACTATACACTGGGTAGAGACAACATTTATCTGATCTGCCAATATTTGGATGTGACATGTTCATAACATTAAGACCTCCACAAATTTACAAGAAAATAGGGTCTTTGGGATAACATGGCTCCCGATGTTTGATGCCTTTCCTTAAGTGGACCAAGTGAGGTGTGACACTTTGGTGCAATAAAATGTAACATTCAAAGACAGTGGAAAAGGGTTAACACCCACCCCCTAGTCATCACTAAAAGGCATCAAAACGCAGGGCACTCGGTATCCATAAGACCCTACGTTTATCCTTCTATTTTGGGAAGTAAGGATAGGGCCTAATTCCAAATATGTCACAGAGATTCCCAATAATTGCAAGTTGATTGGCTCTTTCTACTTCTCTAACGCTTATCGCGTATTTTTGGGTCCTGAAAAAATGGCTTGGAGGCAGAAACAGTGATATAATGAACGGACCAAGCAAAACAAACTAGAACAATCACCTGTGTACAGTGGACAACCTGGGATACCAAGTTTACTAGATCATATAATTTGCTTATAGAAACTAAACCAGGGGCCTGCATTCACGTTGAAGATAGTAATGAGACTTATATCATATCTTAGATAGAGTCCTTCTAAAGTAGTACGACTTAAATAGGTGACTTCTAAGATATCATTACTCATAAGTCTCATACTATCGCAATGTCTCCATACAAGGCCCCAGGAGATAGTCTAAGGTACTAAAATGTTTCCGTCAAACGGTTCACACATGCCATCAAAAGCACTGGACACACCAAAAAAAATGTCAAAGGTCAAGAAAGACTCACAGGTGGAATCAACATTAGCCGAGTAAAACTGTTTATTACAATTTTTTTTTATCAAACAGGGTCATGACAGCATTCAAAAAATGTCTACCCCACTGGGTGGCCTTCTTGATTGATCCTGATTGAGAATATAAATAAGTGACTTTGTCAAAGTGTTTCAGTTAAAAGGCAAGCTGATTTTGTAGCGAACGTGGCATATACGCATGGTGCGTGTAGTCATCGTGTGTGCATGCGTTCAAATGATAGCTATGCGTTCCCTGACCTGTCACATCCCAGGTTTATTCATGCGAAGAAGGCAAACTCTCTGATTGTACCTGAACAGAGCTCTTCCCCGCTGCAAAAATGGCGTCCTGTCAATAACTGTCTCTGGCTGGTGCGGCACGTCAAACTGTGAAACACGTCAAACATGTCATTCATTTAAACAATAGAATATATGCATGTCCATGCAGAGACTTCAGATTGGTGTTTCAGACTTCATAGGTCTTTGAATATCGGAGACCCCTGACTACAGCAAATGAGGGTCATTTTTTTTAAAATGATGGCCAGACTATTGTGTTTACTAAACTTTAAACCTAAAGTATTTTCGATACAATGCATTATGAGCCTGCATGCATGTGTGTTTGTGTGTGTGTGGTGTGTGTGTGGTGTGTGGTGTGTTGTGGTGCATGAACAACCGTCAGGTAGTATCTATGTTTGTCTAGTGCAAGGAATAGAACAATAATTTTCTTGAATCAATAGAATAATCGTCCATATAGTAGTTGGCCCCAATACCATTATGAGAGAGAAGAGAGAAGAGAGAGATGAGCAATGAGAGAGAGAGAAGAGATCAGTAAGAAGAGAGAGAGTAGACTGAGAGAGAGGGGAGTAGGGGGTGGAGGACGCAGAGAGACACACATGCACACACAGAGACACACTCAGACAAGATAGACCACAAAAAAAAAAAAGTGAAAAAAGACGTCCTCCCAAAAGTCTATTCTGCTTGCCCTGGAAAACAGATAACTTTACGCGCAAAAACCGACAGGCATGTCAAGATCCAAGTTGTCCATGAATGTGGATATTCCTAACCACCGATACCTATAACCTAACAACCAGCGACATGCAACATACCGCACCAACCGATAGAAACAGAATACCCAACCCTTACCGACCGCATTTTCAATAAAACGGACTATACGGCGATGCTTTCTTCCCAGAGGGCCAGACCAAGAGCCCCCCGAGCCTCATAATATGACTTCAAAAAATAGTAACAAGAAGAAAAAAACGGATAGAAGACCAAAACCAAACAATCTAAATACATTTGTGGTGTAAAAACATTTGGGGGATGGCCGTCCCTATAAATCAGACAAACAGCCAGGTGCGCCGTTGTAGTCATAAAATTACGGTAGATTCTCGCAAAAACAACCAAGCTTTAATAAAAAAGCGGCCACTGACCAGTCTGCAACCTCCTCACCATGGGCGGCAGACAGCTCTCTGAAGAAGCCATGAGTAACGAAATGGATTCGATGTTGGGTTGCCACATGATATGCAGACGTACCCACCTTGGTACGTGACAGGAACTGCAGGTGTTCTGCACAAACCAAGCAAGAAACACTCCACCCACCAAAAAACACTATTTCATGTAATCCAAGGTCTCAATTTAGAGCAAACTGCGACTCGGGGACGTGCGACTAAATACCAGCCTTATCGAGTTAAAATCGAACTTTTCCGGATCCCTGTATAAGATAAGAAACCGTTCATATTTTTTGGACACTTCTTTTATGAAGGTCTTAAATTAAGAGGAGGTTCCACTGTACTGAAAACAACCATGTGAATTAAATATTCATTAGAACAAACTCAAAAAGAGCTAAAAGAGCCCAAAACTTACAAAGCCCAAACTTGACCCAGGCAAGGGTTTATAAGCATTAGCAAAGCAACCAACCAATGGCTAACAACATTCTATACTATACTAAAGCAGCAACATAAGTATGCCACTAGGATTCAGGAATACGAAAAACATTGTTAACAATAATCAAGGGTGCAGAGTTGAGTCAAACGTCAAGGATGACATCGTCGAGCACCAAACACAGCACTATCCAGTTTCCAACACAACCACCACAGACGCGATCCTGAAATTTTTATTCTTTTTTTTATTCTATATTGTTCTTGGAAATTGTTTCAGACTTTTCTTCTTATCGCACGAATCCCAGTGTATGTCGCAGAAGGAGAACTCTACACAGATTCTTCACCCAAAATAGGGCAGCCGTGGGATCAAAATCAAAGTAGAATAATGCATTGAGGAAGTACCACACACACGAACAAGAGTCAGCAGCAAACCAAGCTCGAGCCTTTGAAGCGCAAAAACGCGCAAAATACACAAAATATACAAAGCCATTAGGGATCAGATGTTTTGCGAATGGTTTCTTATTCCACGTTCCACTAGCCTGCTAAGGACTCAGTACCTCAATCATTATGAATGATAAGTCATAACTTTTTGCATATCGTAACAAATCGTCCCTTTGGGATGGATCGGTTTATTTTTTGGGTTTCAGAAATAAAGCCAGGAAAAGAATATATTTTCCTCCGATAAAGTCTAATAAGTACTATAACTGATTTATTTTAAACTTTATAATAAGAAAACCAATAATTTCTCAGTTTTCCTCCAGGCAGTGAAGGGGTTAACAACTTAATTTCTGAAATGGGAGTCATAGGTTTAATCCAAGTCAGTGTAAGGGACACACACACACACACACACGTGTACACACAAACTGCAAACCTGAGTGTTGGGCATGGTTCCCCCAAGCAGCTTTATTCCCAGAATGGAGTAGTGAGCCGATGCCAGGTCGGCGTAGGGGGCAGCACTCTCAAAGACGGAGCGTAGGCGCTGCTGGTCAACGGTGGTGAGGAAGGTGGAGGGGGTGAGGGCCTTACCCACCACCGCCACCGCCAGCAGAATCAGCACTGAACACACTGGAAATTATGGAAAACGACGGGCAAATCAGTCTAGGTTTACCCATTTCACCATCTTTTGTTAAACCATCTTTGAGCCAAAAATTTCCCATTAACTTACTTGGCTACAAGAAAAGATTTTGTCTGCAATATTATTATACTAGGAACGACGGAATTAGGTCAAGCCGCAGCGATTTTTCTCGTTGAAAATCCGAACCGCGATTTTGGCTATGTGCCAATCTGTCACTTCCTTTGCTTGTTTTTATTGGTGGTTAGTCTTGGCGCTGACCATCCAAGTTTCTTTCTTTCAGGAAGCAGACACCTACCTCGGTCATTCGGGAACGATCTTTTTTTACGCGAAGACGGCCGATCGCCAAACGGTCACTTCCTTTGTTTGTTTTTATTTGGTGGTTATTCTTGGCGCTGACCATCCGAGTTTCTTTCTTTGTGGAAGCAGATACCTACCAGGTCATTCGGGAACGATCATTTTTTAACGCGAAGACGGTTGTTCCCGATATCAGCGAGATGAGAGACAAGCGATCTAATATTTTGGGTCCAATTCATTCGTTTACCATTTCTGAGCGGTAACTACTTGCTTTTTTTAAACAAATGCTTAGTTACATTCAATTATTTTTCTACAAGTACACCAAATGTGGTGCGTCTAGAATAAATCGCAATGCTGTTCAAGGTCTCCACAAGTCGGGAGGTGTTACATTGAAGCCTGTCCGACATGTTCTTTTCCGTCATGCTCACGTTGATGTTGCGATCTTGTGAGTCGCACAAAAAGCTTAGGCCTAATCTGTCTGATGTTTGGGGTTGATGTTGCCCCTTTCAATAAGCTTTATTTTAGTACCAATGTTTTGTTTATTGGTAAAAAAGTTATGGCTGTTTTATTCATCCAAACATTGATACGGTAAGGGCCGGTAACCTTGATCAAAATTTTTCTTATATAGCTCATGTAAAAAAAGCTATCATTTTAAAACGTCGTAACTTTCTCAATTTTCGACCGATTTTGATAATTTGTGTATCATTTTAAAGGTCTTGTCGGGCTCTTTCCAATGACAATCGGATTTGACAAAAAGTAAATATTTTTTAAAAAATTTATAACCACCCTATATTATACTACAGAAGGAATCAAACATCTGAAATATCATGCAAAAGAACCAAAATTTCAAGAATGCTTGTTAATGCATCCAAACACACCAGCAAACATTTTGTAGGACTTCAGTAAAAGTAGTAAATTACAATAGATCTTTTGTTTTCACACGTGGCATAACTCGCCGGCTACTGAAGTTGCACGTCAAGTCGAGCAACACAACTTGTTGGGGAGCAATTTATCTGACAAATATTCACATTTTTACAAGACAAAATAATTGGGCTTTGCAAAATAAAAAAGATGCATCAGTAAAATCGATTACATGTTTCACATTTATATGAATTAAGGGGCTAAATAGCATTTCATGTCTGTCCTGCCCACCTTTCGCCATGTTGTTTGACGCGTCCGAATCTCAGAGACATCCGGGTACTTGCAATTTGTCAAATTTATGGAACGGACTTCTTAGTTCTTATGCCAAATACATTGCCATTTTAACAATAAAATATGTTGACAAAAGCTTTAAAAGGTATATTTGAATTTAAAGTGAATGATTTTTGTTAGCTTACTCAATTTGAAAAAAACAAGGCAACATTAATGTTTAACGTCCTCCCGATCTATGAAGACCATAATGGGACATAAAAAACAAGGCTTGACGAAATAATCTTTTGGGCGACAACGGGATGACCGGTGTCATAATGAATAAGTAGTCCTATTAAATATTTACCTCTGCGCATGCGCATTAGAAGTAGTCCTAGCGTAGCCAATCAGAATCGTTTGTTTGTCCGCCATTGTGAATTTTACGGATTATGGATTTATGGACTTGTACATCGATTTATCGGCAAATATGTAGATTTAACACCCTCCTGCTCTATTTTTTCTTGGTTCTTTCCGTGGTTAGGGATAGGGTTGGGGTTTAGGGTTAGGGTTAGGGTTAGGTTTAGATGGGTACAGTTCTCATGCGAGAGGTAGATATTTTAATGACAGGTACTTATTTATCATAACACCGGTCAGATCAGCCACGTGTCATTTCGGCCCCGTTTTGTTGGGGGGGGGGGGGGGGGGGGGGTCGTTTCGGCAATCGACCTATGAGTCAATCACCCGGGGGGGGGGGGGGGGGGGGATTGCCAGCAAACGGGGGGCGGTGGGGGGTGGGGGGGGGGGCGCACGGGCACACAACGGTCAAGGCTGGTGGATTAGTTAAGGTACACCCGTCTTAGTAAATGCGACAAAAACACTTTATAATTGGCATTTTTTACCACAATCAACACTAAAAATGTATGAATTAATGCAAGAAAATATGCTGTGCATTGAAAAGAGACAACAGAAAAACAGAAAAATACAACTACGTACAGGGGTGGATCAGCCAGTCATGAAAGAGGTGGGGGTTGCTCAGGTGGGTGGTAGTTCCAATTTTAACTGCTCAGTTGGGGGAGGGGGGGGGGGGAGGTCTTGGGGCCCCCCAGAAGCTGACAGTAATTTGAATGTAAAGGATGCAATCAAAGCTTCTCGTGGGAGAATAAGCCAAAGCATCGGACTTTTCTCCGTGGGGATACGGTGGGGGGGGAATTTTGTAAACTGAATAGTTCCTCCACCTTCTGTAAGTAATTCTGTGCTTGTAACTTCCCCTAATCTGTCACTCATCTTTGACTCTGCCTTTTCCCTTTGTTTTCTATCATCTACCGGTACTATATCTTTCTGACTTATTGGCCCATTCCTTTTTTTTTTTTTTTTTCAAAAATTAAATCCTCCCAATAATTTTTCTCCTTTGAGCTCAGTCCTCCGAAATCAGAATGTGTTGGCTCTACACACTACCATGCAGTGAAAACAGAAAACCCGACACATACGTACCTTACCCATTATGGCCATGTGGCCTGCTTTGAACGCGGAAGAAGAAAAATAGCATGGGACTACATTTCTACTGACCTCTTTTTCCGTTTCTTTCCTTTTTTATTCTTTTTTTCTGATCGAGATAGCAAAGGGGGCAATAACTATTTTGGAGGACTGGGCATAAAGAAGTCTTGCCCAAAGTATCCCCACTCTCCTGACTAAAGAATTCTTTAGACAGCTGGTGTTGGGAAAGATCCCCAAAGGCCAAATAATCCCCTTTGCTCACAGACACTACATTACATGGGGCAGGAAGACATGTCTGCTGCCTCCCGCTCCTCTGAGCCAGAGAGGGCAGTCGCCCCCTCTGGTCTCTCCCCCCCCCCCCCCCCCATATTCCTACGCCACTGCTGTGTCTGTCTCAGTTTCTCTCTCTCGGTCAGTAGGGCTTCTGGCATTTTCCGCTCTTATAACGGGTATTTTCACCCCCAGTTGCAAATTTTAAGGGGTAATAGGTTTAATGGCAAAAACACATGGGAGAAGCTCCATCCCCTGCTCCAACCCCACTCCCACCCCATACGCAATTAGCTTGGGCTTTATGCGCGATCCAATAGAATTTTAGATCTAGCCTGTACTAGTAATAGACAGCTTGTGATAGAAAGGCCTCATACGAAGTAACTGTTGTGTTCATGCACGCGTCATGATTTTAATGCGTCATCTCACCCCCTAAATGAGATTTTAAAAGGTAAATCTCACGCACAGTTTCAGATTGTAGGGGGTGATTTGAGAGCTGTAGTGCGTAAACGTGGTTAAAACACGCACAACCTGTACGTTTTCAGAAGCCCTGCTCGCTGTCTCTGTCTTTCTCTGTGTGATTTCTGTATCTATCTCTATCTCTCTGTCTTTCTCTCTCTCTCGATCTGTCTGTCTGTGTTTTTTAGTGTCACTGCCTCTCGATCTTCCTCTCTGTTTCTGTCACCCTTTCTCTATTTTTCTCTGTCATTCTCTCTCTGTCTCTCTCTGTGTCTCCATGTCTTTCTCAGTCTCTGTGTGTCTCTGTCTCTATCTTTCTCTCTTTCTTTCTCTCTATCTCAGTCTCTCTCTCTCTCTCTCTCCTCTCTGCCTTCTCTTCTCTCTCTGTTGGTCTCTATGTCTCTCTTTATGTGTCTTTGTCTCTGCATCTCTCTGTCTTTCTCTCTCTGTCTCCCTTTCTTTCTTTTCTCTCTCGATCTGTCTCTCTCTTCGTCTTTTTCTCTCTGTGTGTCTCTGTCTCTGTGCGTATCTGTGTCATCTTTCTGTCCACGTGTGTCTCTGTCCAGAGTCTCTTTTTGTCTTTCTCTGTGTGTCTCTGTCTCTCCTTGTGTCACTGTCTTTATTTCTCTCAGTTTCTCTTGTCTCTGTCTCTCTTTTCTTTCTGTCTCTCAGTCTCTCTCTCTGTGTGTCTCTGTCTCTGCCAGTGTCTGTCTCTCTCTCTCTAACTTTCTCCTTGTGTGTCTCTCGGCTGTCTCTGTTTCTCTCTGCTGTTTGTGGCAATACGCAACACAAACTAACACATAGAGAGAAAAAGAGAGAGCGACAAAGTAGGTGAAGAAAAAAAAAAAGCCCATGGGCGGGTAAGAAGCCCATGCCAATTATCTCATGAATGAAGCAAATTTTAGGCAATTTACCCCGTTTTTCCCTATGTAAGTTTATTGGTATTTATTTGTCCAAACAAAAAAACCACAAGTTCTTATATCTGTCTTGGCTTTTTTCTTCTTCTCCCGCGCAGCGATTTTTCTTCGAACCCCAAGAACATAATTATATTATGTCGGTGTGGTGTTTGTGACGTAAGTGTCCCGCGCGACCGCACTTTGTTTTGATTTCTTATCTACACCCCCCCCCCCTTCTCCCCTCCCCCCCCCCCACCCTCTCTCCTTTTCATTTCTCGACCAACCGCCACTTTAATTGCCCGGCTGCTTCAAACGAACGCCGATTAAGGAATTTATCTCTTTGAATCCCGATCTACCTACCCATCACGAGAAAGTGACAACCACGGTCGGCCCCTTTGAAACCCTTCTTTTCCGAACACGAGAAGGATTTTGAATGTCAGCACGTGATAAGGATGTAACTGGCGCATGATTGTTCGGTACTAGTATGCATAAAATTATAGCATCATCTTGTGACGTGTCAACTGCTATAAACCAACCACAGGCTTTCATTGTTTGAAAGTGAAGGCTATAATTGGAGTAGTGAGAAAAAGTTTTCACGCTTAAGGTCCCTGACTACGCCACCCCTCTGCCCTACCCAAGGAGGAGGGGTCCCTCTCCCTCCCTCCCCTTGGTGGGATATTGAGTGAGTCGTATGCTCTCTTTTAAAATTAATGTTTTATAGGTGATTCTGTTTATAAATAGCACCTAATCCCCACCGGATCTCAGCTTGGGGGGGATGGGGGGCGGGAGGGACTTTGTCCCCCCGCCCCTCTTCCCCTCTCGGCCAAATAAAAATTTTCCCGTGTACAATAACCCCATTTTTTAAAAAAACAAAAATTTCCTGGGCTGGGCCATTAGGCGCTGTGGGCTGACAGTCCAGGAATATAAGATAGTATTTTTTTTAAATTGGTTCAGTGGGGACCAGTCACTTTTTTACTCAAATAATAACCTTGTTCTATGGCTTCGGCTTTTATAGGAGTGTAACATTTGGTTACAATAAATATCTTTTAAAAATAAAAAGGAATTGTGTTTTGTAAACACAATGTAAATATTTTTTTACATAGACCTTCTTTGAAGTTTTAAAATTTTTGTTGTTGTTGTTCTTAAAAAGGGTGGTCCTGAAATTTTAATCTCAACTTATCCCCCTAAGTCAGCTTAGGAAAAATTTCTTTTAAAATAAAGTATTTTATCCCAACAAACTCTTTTAACCGCAGGCCAGACCAGACATGGTGGAACTCAATAAATTATTTATAAAAAAATACTCTAAACTAAAAGTACAAAATAAATAACTTCTTTTTCTTTAACTGCACTAAAATAAAAACTTTAACTTTATAAAAAGAAATGTCCCACATGGAACTTTCCGAGAGGACGTAAAACTTAACAAAAAAAAAAAAAAAAAAAGTTTTTCACACAAGACGCTGAAACGTAGCTAGAGCAACACTCACAACCAGTCATAATAAGCCCACTAGTAAGTATTATTGATGGCTGGTGATTGAGATCTGGTTTGTTTGATCCTATTTTTTATCTAGATCCTATGTTCAATGATGAATAAAGAGTAGATAGATATGTTATTGAAAAGAAGTGGTAAACATTCTGTTCTATTTATGTGCACTGATTATTTGTGTGTGTGCGTTTTTGACTTTAACTCTTTTGGTACAAGAACCGGATTTTATGCCTACTAACCCTTTTGTCTATTTTTAGTAGGAAACCTATGGGTCGCAATCTTGCACTTTATGATACTATTCCTTTCCAGGTGTTGGATGGAGAGTGATGTTGGCTTGATCACCTTTTATGTTTTACTGATCTCAGTTTGTTAACTGAAATTCAGTTTATTTATTAACTAGTGCTATTGTACAAGGGAAGCCTTCTAGCCGGTTGGGATTCACTAATTCCCTGCCGACTGAAGCCCCTTGTCTCTAAGCCATAGAGAACTACATCCACCTTCTCCTGTGATTATCAGCAGGGCATCGTGGTCAGGAAGATCATCCCTGACTCACAAGCACCAAGACGGGACCGCCGCCAAGACGCCACTCCCGCACCAAGAATCCGCGAGGAGACCACGCGTGAACCGTGCCATCCCGCGAAGCCGTAACCGGAACGACTGGGAGCTACTCTCATCTGACGAGCAAGCCCAGCCACCCCAGCACTCGCTGATCCCTACGGAGGAACTTGACAACAGCTAAGTCCCCCGGACTGCGCCAATCATTTGAACTTTCCTCCGGACACTGAAGACAATTAGTGACCCTTCCTGCTTGGGGCTAACCTTCTAGAAAGACAAAAGTCTTGTAAATCCTTTCGGATTCCATTGTTTTTTTCATTCATATTTTGTTTTGGCGCCATTGAGCTGCTTTATTATTATTGTTGCATAATCTTATGCAGATTTTTGTGAGTAAATAAAATACAAGTGTTAAATAATCCTGAACCCTTTGGTCAGACTGCTGAGAGTGGGAGTCTTGTAATTTCATGTAAAACCCTACTTCTCTCTGTCTGCCATTTAGAGCAATTCAACCACTTGTATTTCTTACAACCATACGAGCCAGAACCCGGGCACAAATATAATTTTATTAGATGAAAAGGGGCCGGGAAAGTTGCTCATCTCCCATACCCTAGAGAAGTGGGTTAAAGGCAAATTTTCTACTTGAAAATTTAACACACTAAAAGTCTTCCCTAGAGGCTTAGCCTTTTTAACCCATTACCTCGTCACAGTGTTCTCAAAATGGATTTGTTCTCAAAATGTCTGCGCATGTGCGAAGAGTTTATGGATTTGGTGTTTTGTGGCTTTTTTAAAATCATGGATAGGTTTAGGGTTAGGGCTAGGGTTAGGGCTAGGGCAAGGGACTAGGGTTAAGGGATCAGTAGGTTATAGGGATAGGGTTAGGGTCAATTTAGTGTCGAATACACAAAAGTAACATCATGATCGATTTCGCACATGCCCAGACATGTTGAGAACAAATCCATTTTACCGAGAATGCCACACCGGTTACGGTAGGCGGACATCATTGGAAGAAGAAAAAGAAGAAGTTTTGTTCTTTACATCTTTGTTCAACTTTGATATTGTAACCGTCGATCATACATCAGAACCGAACATCGTAAAACAGCTGAACAAAACGTCTACGATCTGATCTTGATATTCTTCTTCTTCTTCTCTACTTCTGTGGTGGTGACCAACTTCTTTATACAGAAGTAATTGTACACACTTTAGGGGGTGATCATAGAAAAAGAAGCGGAAGAGGGAAAGAGAGAAAAGAGCACACACATTACATTATCAGTTTTCCAAGAAAGGGCTGCACACGTCACCCTATTAGATTTACGTACTTGGGTTCAGTTTCAATATCTAGGGTAAAATCAGGAGTAGCAAACAAATTAAAGACCTAGTTCCAGGCTGGGGAGGGGAGGACTACAGGGAGCTGCCGGCAGCTACTAATTTTCACGTTCGCCCCCAGCAAGCTGGGAACTAGCCGACCCTAGACACTCCATAAGGCAATGCCCAGGCCCCAACCAAAAGGACAAACAAGACAAACAACTAGATCCCTAACTGCTGGGGTAAAAAACAACAACTTGGGGATGAGGGTGAAGGGACTGGGGTAGGGGCGCTTGTTGCAGGTTTCAGTGCTGGGTTGGAGCTGTGAGCTCAGCTAATGCTGGCTCTCCTCCAGGGTCTGGGATGTTGGTCCAGTTCAGGTGGTGTTGAAGCATGGAGTCAAAGAGTGCCAGGGATGGTGCAGTGGCTACGCTTTCTGGAAGGCAGTTCCATTCAGGGATCGTGCGGGGGAAGAAGGTTCCCTGTCGGTACTGAGTTCTACATGATTTGATGTCGTAGGCCTGGGAGTTGGTTTGGCGTCCACTTTTCTTCTGGCAGCTTGATGTTGGGGCGTGCCTTGTTTCGATTTTGAGGAGGCCGTTTCTGTGCTTGTACATGCATGGTGGTTAACCGATCCTTCATTCTTCTTTGCTGCAGTGCGGGCCAGGAGAGTTCTTCTAGCATACTGTCGACACTGGAGGTGGGAAGGGATGCAAGGAGGTGCCGGTCCTGGGTTGGGAAGGGTAGGCGGGGTTGTGGAGGGAGGGATTGGGGAAATGGGTTGAAATTGGGGAGGGTGGGGGGGGGGGCGTTGCTTATTTAGATCCGGGACTTGAAGCCTTCCACTGAGGCTGATGTCACTGCCTCAGATGGAAGGGAGTTCCAATCTCCGATGGTCCGAGGAAAGAAAGAGAACTTTCTGTAGTTGTATTAACTTTCTGTAGCTACCGCTAATGATAATCATCGACACGGATAGAGCTATGTGCACGTTTTCCTAGAAGACAAGTGAACCCGAGGAAGATATGACTAGGGTTTGAAGCCGAGTTGACTTGCACCCGGGGACGAGTTGGCAAGAGGCCGAGTTGATCGGCATTCGAAACCGGTGCGCATGCGCATTAGAACAGTTACTTATCTCACGCGATTACTACTAACCCTAACCCTAACCCTAACCGCTAACCACGGAAAGAACCAAGAAATATAGAGCAGGAGGGTGTAAATCTACATATTTGCAGAGAAATCGATGTACAAAGCAATGCACTTAGTTTCGTAATGAATTCACAATGGCGGACAAACAAACGATTCTGATTGGCTACGCGGCTAGGAAAAATAGCGGGAAAAATTGCATGTCTGCTAAGAAATAGTCCTAGACAAGAAACAAGATGTCTAAAACTCCCAAACAGCCGCCTAAACAAGGCAACACACTTTTTTCTTATTTTACTAAGACGCCAAAGCAACAGACAACGCCGACGAATGACAAGAAGGTGCTGTCGCCTCGACGATCACCAAACAGTAAATCAAGTCCGAAGGCTGCTACTCCAAAGAATGGTCAGTGAAAGAGGGGGAGGGTGTGGGGGTGCGTGTTTGGGGAGTTCCTAGACTGCACCTTTGTCGAAATGTGAATATTACCGTAACCTTCATTTTATGTTATACACACTCACTGACTAGGAGACACAGACAGACAGACAGACACACACATCTCTCGACGCGCATGGGGACACACACACACACGTACACACACACACACACACACACACACACACACACTGTGATACAGAGATAATACAACGACAGAACCGTCAAATCAAAATGATGACGGCAGTTTTTAAACAAAAGAATACACATCTCGCGCGTGTTGCAGTCAAAAGTGTAGCTCGTGCAAATCTGCCGCTCGCTACTTAGTACTATGAGAGTGTGTATTTGCAACATTGACTGATTGAGCATGAACCACAAATTTCACTTTTTTGTAGGGTTAGGGTTAGGTAAATGGTTCAAGTAAAGAAAGAGTGAAATTTGTGATTGTCGCAAATACACACTCTCATAGTAGTGAGCTGCAGATTTGCATGAGCTACACTTTTGACTGCGACAGCGCGCACACTCCAGAGTGACACACACAGTGACACATAAAATAGACAAGTCAATTATATACACACGAGGCGCTGTGGCCGGTTGGTTCGAGTCACCGCTCATAATCAACAATCTACTTTAACCATACTGTACCAACACCTGAAACAACTGCATGAGCGTTAAGCGACCTGGAGCTATACCATAGCAAATAGAAAAACGAAAGTAGGCTCTGGCCTTGACCCCCTAGCCGGATGCAGGGGCGGGAGTTATCCCCCCTTACCGGTCTAGCAGTGGCTAGGCCAATGAGCGCCTACTTCCGCCATTTACAATTTTCCAGCGTTTCTTGGTTGACCTGGGCTGCCTGGCTTCTTCTACCTTTTTTGGTTTACAACACTCTTAACTGGTGGGTTCGTTCCTGTTCCTCTCTATCATCGGTTTCAGTGTAACACTGAGTCTCGATTGGCTCAGTTTCTCTAGTCTAAGTTCGCTAGAACTAGCGAAGTTTGAATTTTTCTGTTCGTCACTCACCGTGCACTTCTAGTGCACGCGCGCGCGCGTGGTTTGGTCTCTCCAAACTCGAGTTCTAAAATTCGCAGTCAAGTTCTGTCGGACCCTACGGTTCGTTCTCCTCTTCCATGAGATTACTCTGGTCGTTCCTGTTATAGGGACTCGTGAGGAAAATTCATCCGTTCAAACTCTTATAAAAAGTCTAAACGTTCTTTATCCGTCTGGGCCTCTATAGGCCTCTACGGTCGTACTCCTACGGCCTCTTCGGTTCGCGTCTCGTTCATCCACAAACTGGTCTACACGGGTTGTTTATTTCGGCCCGCCTTCTGCTTCGGTTGCGCAGAAGGCCTCTAGGCCCATTTTGTCCGCGCGTTTTTCTGCCATGCCTCTCTGTTCTAGGAGGCCTCTCTTCACGGGCCTCCTCTTCTACACGGACGTCTGGACAGCGCTTCGAGGGAAAAGTCGCACGCTACGCGCACGTCTGACACCCCGAGTTGCAGGCCTGCAGTGCTGCACTCGGGTGCTCGCCTTGTCCCTCCTTCCTCTCTGGCCTTGTGTTGGAGAGAGGGCGAAGGAGGCCCCCCACCGACTGTGTGTCGAGGTCATTTGACTGGGGCCTCAATCAGACGTCCCGGTGTCTCGATCGGACCTCGAGCCCGGAAGGTCGTAGGCTTCTCTACACCTCCCCAGCCGGGGAGGCCAAGGCCTACCGGCTATATCCGCCCCGCCGTCGGAAGACCTAAAACCGAGGTCCCGTGTGTGAACGCACGCACAAGATCTTGCGCGCACGTTAAAGCCCATTCGACTATTCGGTACAAGTAGGCCGTGTGTGCCGATGGAATGGATAACACGAGCTCACAAAGCATGCATCGTGTGCACCAGTAGCAATCTAAATGAAAACTTTGGGCGTGGGGCAGGATAAGCATCCCCAATCGGAAGAAGTCATACTCATAGCTCACTGGATACCCGTGGTGACTTGTGGTTGTCTCCCCCTCTTTCTTTCCTTTTGTTGTTGTTCTTTTATCTCTTTTGTTTAAATTCTCTCTTTGAACAACCTCTTCAGTCTTCACCCATTCTTTGTGGCTAGCAAGGAAATATATAGCAAACTAGCCGGTTACTATCCGCTTCGGCGGGATTATAAAGAAAAAAAAAAAAAAAATGGGACGGAGCCAGGTTCGAACCCGGAACGTTTGTGTGAGTACGCGACGACTTAACCATTAGGCTATTTTATCTTGCTGCTGTCTGTTGAAAATTTTGACTTATAGTTGTGAAAAGCAGTGGGTAGAACCACTGACCTGGTCGACTCGCGTTCTAATTACGCTAATTACGCTAATTACGGAGCGTGTTGCAAAATGTAATGTACCCTATGTTACCCCGGGATCATCCATCTGGATACTGTGAAAGGTTGGCGGCGATAAAACCACGCTAAATATGGTTTTATCCCGAAAACACACACACACACCACACCACACACACACACACACACACACACACAACCACACGACACTACACACACACACGAAACACACACACACAAACACAGCTTGCATATATATT
>CM065706.1:11178047-11204502 GCA_017654935.2 Phymorhynchus buccinoides
CCCTCCACTGTTCCCTGCGTGTCTCCGCTTAACGAAACAGTTAATTCGGAGGTAGCTGATTGCCAACTTCACCCTGGAACAGCGAGGGAGCTGATCTTAACATTAGCCAATAATTAAATTAAAAAAAACTTTATTGTCCATTAAAACATGGTAAAAATGGAAACTTTTTCTTCCACAGCATGTTGGGCAAGCAGAGTAAAAACAAACTAATCAAATATATGATTACACACACTCACACACGCGTGCGCATGCACGCACGTGAAACTTGCACATTCAACAAACAAAATAATAACATAACATGTTAGTCAATAACATGTACTCTTACACACAATATTCTGCATACACACACATACACACCACACATTACCACCACACAACACACACATATATATATATATATATATATATATAGATATATATTATATATATACTATATATATAGTATTCACATACGTATATACGCACACATACACCCCCACAAACACATACACACACAACACACATCCCCCCCCCCCCCCAGCTATTCAATTCTCAATTTATGCCAACATTATTTGGGATGTTTTGCAAGCTTGTTGTTTTTGTCAGTTGGTCCAACTGTTTTGGCTATCAAAGGTTTTAAAATAAACCGAAAATTCGCTGCCACAACTGCGGTGTTGTTTTTAAAATAATTTATTCTAGTCTTAAAATTCAAAATTCCATCATGTCTGTTTTCCTCATGCACTCTCACATATGCCTTATTGGAAACCACACTGTGCTACACTGGTTTTCAAAACAGTGGATGTGGGGATAAGGCCGAAAGGGATGGGCTAGGCATGTACGTGCATCTATGACGGGGGTGGTGGGGGTGGTAGGGATGAAGGGGAGGTTAGAAATGGTCTTTTGGGAATGGGAAGGAAAAGAAATGTATTTCAGAAATGTGCTACCCAAAACTTCATTAGAATTTGCCACCCCACCCACCTGATGTTTACGAACCTCAATCTCAAAGTCTGCTTTCTGTTGGAATTATGGGGCAGTGGGTGCAGGCCTCAGGCCTCAGGAGTCGCCCCTACCCGAGTACTCTCCCTGTGGGGATACCCGGGGGGGGGGGGGGATTTCCTAAAAATAGTTCCCGCACCTTCTTGAAGTTCTGTGCTTGTAACTTCCTCTAAATCTAATGCTGTCATTCTCTTTGACTCCTGCCTTTTCCCTTTGCTTCTTCATGTACTATCGTACTGCCTTTCTGACTTTTGCCCCATTCTCCTGCCTTGAAAAAAAAAAAAAAATCTTCGAAATATATGTTCTCCTTTGAGCTCCTCCGAAGTCCCGCAATGTGTCTGCTGTATGCAGCGGGAGAAGACCAGTGAAAACTGAAAACCGGACGCAATGCGTACCTTACCCATTAGTGCCAAATGGCATGGGAATAGCATAAAGAAGAAGTTGTAATTATGAAAGTAATCACTAGGCTGATGCGAAAACCCTATCCCTTTCTCGAGAATGGCAGTGAAAATGTTCTGTGTGAAAATTGAACCGGATAGCAAACCAGGTGGGTAGGGAGAAAAGTGAAAAAAATTTGACCGGGGTAAGGTGTAAAATGTACGAAACAGTTCACATTTGCTTACCATTATTTGCAGCTCCGATTGGCTGCATTATGCTTACGAGCCCCTTCATCGGGTATGTCACGCATGAACTTGCCACAAACCAGAAAGACTGGGCACACAGACCAACGATAGCAAACATGTATTCTCCCTGTTTCGCCAACTAACCAACAAACTTGTCGTAAAACACAACTGCTACATTTCTTTCGGTCCTTCTTCTTCTATCTCGCGTCTTCTTCTTCTTCTTCGTTTTCTTCTTCTTCTTCTTCTTCTTCTTCTTCTCCCACCCCCCGTCCCCTCTCTATCCTGATGTCAACCCACGGTTACACATCAAGATTTTTTGTTCTCTCTCTAGGCTGTGATAAAGTCTACCCTTTTTAAACCATTTTAGCACAGCAGTGTCGGATTGGAAAGCTAACTCGAACACGATATCGGCTGGGCCGTGTCGTTAATACGCAAACTGATTTGAAGATCTGATATTAGTCATTACAGTGGAACCTCCCTTATAAGACCTTCAAAAATCATCCAAAATGAAGTTCTTATAAGGGAGGTTCCACTGTAATGACTACAATATCAGATCAGATGCGTTGTGTGTGCGTGTGTGCGCGCGTGCGCACAAGCGTGTGTGTGTGCGCCTGTGTCAGTTGGGGTGTTTGTTTATCAGTGTGTGTATATGTGTTTGGACGAGCGTGTATGCGTTTGTATGTGTGGATGGGGTGGGTGTTCATGTGCCGATGCAAGTTCTAGACTTACCTTGTGGTGCTGTTGACGTGGGCGACGAGTGGTGCGACGTGGCCTCGGGCTGTGTGTGCGGCGAGTCCGTTGATGCTTTACTGGTTGCTCAAAGTCGGAGTCCTGTGAATCCGTAATAGTGTGTTTATTACACGGTACATGACAGGGCTGTTACCACATTCAATCTTACCACGTATTAAGGCGTGTTCAGTTACTTACTGGTGAATCAAGCGACACGATTGCCGAAAATGGTTGTTGTGACAATACTACATCAAATGGTACGCATGTCGTAGTTGGTGTGCATGAAAAGCATGCTTAGGTGATACCTTAACCCTCACAGAGAGAGAGAGGCAGAGCTGATACCATTTTTCTGTTATTTCCATTCTACTGAAAAGCATGTTTAGGCAATACCATTTTTCTGTTATTTCCATTCTACTGAAAAGCATGTTTAGGCAATACCTTAACCCTCACAGAGAGAGAATCTGCCATTCGACTGAAAAGCATGTTTAGGTGATACCTTAACCCTCACCGAGAGAGACACAGACACAGACACAGACACACAGAGACACACAGACGGAGGATATCTGAACCGTAGGCTAATTTTCCGTGTAATAGAGTTAACCTTTTTTCCCCTCCACTATATGTGGTGGCCGACTCTGTATTTCATTTGTGAGGGGAAGAAATGTTAACTCTATACTGGAGCGTCCGTAAATGGTTTACCGGTTTAGAAACGGTATTATACCGTTCCCAGAACTGTTACTTCCACATACTTCCGTTTTGGGTAAGAAATGTTAATATTGCCAGAAAAGGTAAACGATGAATGTTCAAGGTCTTGGTAACTATGTTAAAAGACGGGACGTGTTTAACTATTTAAGACAAAAAAAGTTATTCCGTGTATTTTTTACAAGACACCCATTTTGAAAAAAAGGTGGAAAATAATATAAGAGCTGAATGGGGTTACGAATGCTACTTTGCATCTTATTCCTCGCAGTCAAGAGGTGTTGCCATTTTATTTAACAATACTTTTGATTTTAAGGTAAAAAATGTTATTGCAGATGTTCAGGGAAACTATATTATTCTGACCGTCACAACTATGGAAAGAGATCTAACATTTGTAAATATCTATGGACCTAATAAGGATGATCCTGATTTTTTTCGAATTATTCAAGATAAGTTAAAAAAAACATCCCGTACCCCAATATTATTGCAGCAGGTGACTGGAATTTAGTTCTCAACGCAGACTTAGATTATCACAATTACCGACATACTAATAACCCTAAGGCTCAAGAAAAGGTGTTTGAATTCATTAATGAATTAGAGTTAGCTGACATTTGGAGAGAAATTAATCCAGAAGTAAGAAGATTTACATGGAGAAGACCAACCCCCCCTCAACAAAGTAGGCTAGATTTCTTCCTTGTATCTGAACATCTTCTTTTATGCTCTAAAGATGCTGACATTTTGATAGGTTATAGAAGTGATCACTCCCTTATTTCCCTGGAATTAGAATTCAAAAAAGAATGTAAAAGGAGGAAATTTTGGAAATTTAACTCTTCTCACCTGAAAGATGCACATTTTGTTGACAAAATCAATGATACAATTAGGCAAACAAAAGAACAATACGCAGCCTTAGTCTATGATAGAAAATCAATTGAAAATATCCCAATAGCAGATCTCACGCTCATGATTTCAGATCAACTAAAAAAAACATTTTTTTTTTAGATACACTTATTATGGAAATTCGCAAAGTCACGATAGAATACAGTATAAGAAAGAAAAAAGAAAATAACGAAAAAGAGCATAAGTTAGAACAAGATATTCTCAACTTAGAAAAGAAAATCAATAAATTAGAGCTAGACAATCAACAGATTCAAGAAAAAAGAGAAGCTTTGACTGAATTACGCAAAAGTAAAATTGATGGTGTGTTATTACGTTCTCGTGCTATCTTCTCATGTAAAGGGGGAAAAATAAGCAAATACTATTGCAATATGGAAAATAGACACTTTGTTAGTAAACAAATATTTAAGCTTGTTTCTAGCCATGGTGAAGTATTGGAAGATACAAGTGACATACTAAAAGAAACAAAAGAATTTTACAGCCATTTGTACAAAGGAAGGGAAGTAACCAATTGTCAATTAACTGACTATGTACCAACTCTTCCAAAATTAAATGAAATTGAGTCGGAGTCATTGGAGGGATTAATATCACTAGAAGAAGCCACGACAGCTTTAAAAAATATGAAAAATGGTAAACGTCCAGGAACAGATGGTATGACTGTAGAGTTTTTTAAATTTTTCTGGAGACAAATAGGTGGCTTTGTAGTTAGATCATTAAAGGAAAGTTTTAAGAGGGAAGAAATGTCAATAACGCAAAAAGAAGGAATCATTATATGTTTACCTAAAGGACACAAACCTAGAGAGTTTCTAAAAAATTGGCGACCTATATCTTTATTAAATGTAGCTTATAAAATAGGAACCACGTGTATAGCAAATCGAATAAAGACTGTCCTACCCGAAGTTATGCACGAATATCAAACTGGTTTTGTAAGTGGTAGGTACATCGGTAATAATATCCGTTTGATTTATGATTTGATACATCATTTGAACAAAAATCAATTGCCAGGATTATTGGTATCAATTGACTTTGAGAAAGCTTTTGATTGCGTCAATTGGTCTTTCATGCAGAATGTACTTAAAACGTTTGGTGTTGGTAAAGACATATGTCAATGGATAAAAACTTTTTATGCGAACATTTCGTCTTCTGTAATTGTAAACGGATCAGTGTCTGAAAGATTTACTGTACAGCGAGGCTGTAGACAGGGAGATCCAATCTCTCCATATATTTTTATTCTCTGTGCAGAGGTTTTAGCATGTACAATAAGAGATAATTTAGATATTAAATAGGAGACACAGAAATGAGAGTCAGTCAGTTTGCAGACGATACGTCTTTCTTCGTTGAAGGCGACAAAAAATCATATGAAACTTTATTCTCAGATCTTTCAGAGTTTGAAAACATGTCAGGACTTAAACTTAATCATGGGAAGACAAATAATGTTTGGTTGGGAAGCAGAAAAAATAGTCGAAGAACATTTTTACAGCACTTAAACATGGAATGGAACCCGTCACAATTCAAACTCCTTGGTATATGGTTCACAAATGATCTTACTGATATGGCAGAAATAAATATGAAAGATAAATTTCAGGAAACTAAGACATTATTTAATATTTGGTCTAAAAGATCCAGCACACCACTAGGTAGAGTAGCCATTCTAAAATCACTAAATTTGTCTAAGCTGGTGTATTTGTGGATTTTACTCCCTAACCCTCCAGACAATGTTGTCCAACAACTCCAGAGGATGACCATTGATTTCATATGGGATAAGAAAAGGGATAAGATTAAAAGATCTATTGCAATTCATCCAATTGAAGAAGGGGGCATCAATATGCCTTATATCAAAGCCTACATTTATTCACTTATATTAAATTGGCTCAATAAATTGTTAGGTGACAAACAACCGAAATGGGCAAAAATATTACATAATGAATTCTCAGAAGTTAGTACGATTACACAAATTTGGACCTAGAAAACTGAAAAAAGCCAATGTTAATCCATTTTGGAAAGACGTTTTTGATGCCTACCACATTTTGTTTTACAAAACTGAAACATCCGAGTCAGAAGATCTTTTGATGGAACCCATTTTTTTTAACGAGAAATTCAAGATTGATGATAGAATATTATATTTTCCAGATTGGGCAGACAAAAACATAATTTATGTTAAAGATCTTTTAAAAGATAATGGATCATTCTTAAATATGAATGAACTTAATCAAAAGTACGGCTTGAATGCTCGTCCTCTGGATGCTTTAGGATCTATTGATATGATTAAAATGTATATGAGAAAAAATGGTATACATGTCATAAATAACACCTGTCGCGAAAGAGTAAAAGCCCTGGATTTAGTCATTACAAACCAAAAAGGATCCAAAATATTTTACAAAGTAATGATAGATAAAGCAAAACTACCAGTTGCATCAACAAACTGTGAACGTATTTTAAGAAGTCAAATTAATTGGTCAAAAGTATTTCATAATGTTAAAACTATCCCAGAAGTAAAACTACGGTGGTTTCAAATCAAAATAAACAACAGAATTATTGTTACAAACTCGTATCTTAAGCAAAATGGGAATAAAAGAAAATAACTTGTGCAATTTTTTGTAATGCAGAAAAAGACACCGTTTTTCACTATTTATGGGCATTAGAAAATTTTATAAAAAATAAGTGTGTGCATTGTGACAGATTATCATTCACTGCTTGTCTTGTATTATTTGGTTGTGATGAAAATTACAGAATGGACGAAGGTTTATAGCAAAATACTTTGTTTATATATGTCGTATCAATGAAATAAAACCTACATTGCCTGTGTTTTTAGGACAATTGATACACTTAAAGAAGGTTGATAGATATGTACACCAGCTGGACATGCTTCAGGATAAATTTAATACAAAGTGGTTACCATATAACTCACTCTTAGCATAACGCTGTCATTACTATTAGTTTTTTGAGGAATGGCTGTTACAATACAGCCCACTTCCCTATTCAATAGGGAAGTGGGCTGTGCTGGATCTGTATCAAAATCGCTACTGCTGTCATTTTTGAAAAAAGAAAAAAATCATTTCAGCGCTTATTTGACTGCTTTGTTTTTGTGTTAAAAAAAAAAAAAATTATGTCAAATCTGTAAACATATTTATTTTAAGAAATGTTAATTGCATAACAATAATGAACATACTATTATTCTGACAGCGAAAATAATTACTTGTATGAATAGAGAGAGTGAGATGATGGGGGGGGGGGGGGGGGGGGGGGGGGTGGGGGGGGGCAATGGGTGAGTGGGTATATAAATGTAAAATAAACCCCTATTAGCATGTAATGTATCCTTGTAGACTTTGATTTGTAGGTATTATGTTTGTACATGAAAAAGATGAAGTTGTATGCATATGTTGTGACGGAGTGGAAACGCACGCCCCTATCTTTCTCCCTTTTCTCTCTTATCTACACCCCCCCCCCCCCCCCCCTCTCCCCTTTCTTTTCTCGGGCCGCCACTTTAATTGCCCGTCAACATCTAACAGACGCCGGTTAAGGCATTTATCTCTTTGAAGCCCAATCTCCCTTCCCATCACGAGAAAGTGAACCCCACAGTCAGCGCCCTTTTGAACCCTTCCTTTCCGATCACGAGAAGGATAGGAATGTCGGCATGTGATAATGATGTAACCGCGCGCGTGATTGTTCTGTACTACTATGCATAATACTAGGAATTCATCATCTTGTGACGTGTTGACTGCTATAAACCAATCACAGGCTCTCATGGTTTGAAAATGAAGGGGAAAATTTGAGTACTTTCACACAAGACGCTGAAACCTGGCTGGAGCAACATTGCAGACTCAACCTCTCTCCCAGCCAGTCATAATAGCCCAACTAGTGAGTATTATTGATGGCTGGTGATTGAGATTTGTTTTTTGTTTTGATCCTATTTTTGATCTAGATCCTATGTTCAATGATGAATAAGGAGTAGATATGTTATTGAAAAGAAGTGGTAAACACTCTGTGCACTGATTATTTGTGTGTGTGTGTGTTTTTGACTTTAACTCTTTTGGTACCAGAACCGGATTTTATGCCTACTAACCCTTTTGTATATTTTTAGTAGGAAGCCTGTGGGTTGCAATCTTGCACTTTATGATACCATTCCTTTCCAGGTGTTGGATGGAGAGTGATGTTGGCTTGATCACCTTTTATGTTTTACTGATCTCAGTTTGTTAACTGAAATTCAGTTTATTTGTAATTAGTGCTATTGTACAAGGGCAGCCTTCTAGCCGGTTGGGATCCACTAATTCCCTGCCGACTGAAGCCCCTTGTCTCTAAGCCATAGAGATCTACATCCACCTTCTCCTGTGATTATCAGCAGGGCATCGTGGGCAGGACGATCATCCCTGACTCACAAGCACCAAGACGGGAACGCCGCCAAGACGCCCCGCACCCAGAATCCGCGAGGAGACCACGCCTGAACCGTGCCATCCCACGACGCCGTAACCGGAACGACTGGGAGCTACTCTCACCTGACGAGCAAGCCCAGCCACCCCAGCACTCGCCGATCCCTATGGAGGAACTTCAGCACAGCCATGAGCTAAGTCCCCACGACAGTGCCAAAAAAACAACACTAACTGGAAACCAGGACACTATGTGACCCTCCCTGCATGGGGCTAACCTTCTAGAAAGACAAAAGTCTTGTAAATCCTTTCGGATTTCATTGTTTTTTTCATTCATATTTTGTTTTGGCGCCATTGAGCTGCTTTATTATTATTGTTGCATAATCTTATGCAGATTTTGTGAGTACCCTAGAGAAGTGGGCTAAAGGCAAATTTTCTATTTGAAAATTTAACACACTAAAAGTCTTCCCTAGAGACTTAGCCTTTTAACCCATTACCTCGTCACAATATGTAAACACTATGCCTATTTGCTCAATTTTCGATGTTATGGTATACTTGGATTGTTAATAAGCTATTTTAAGCTATGTCCTGTTTTCATGGCCACCCCTGTGACTCAAGATGTAGTTAAACGGACAATTCTTTCTTCTCCACTCAAAACCTGTGAACTCGACCCATTTCCCTCTGACTTGCTTGTAGAATCTCTTGACATTTTGTTGCCTTTCATCACTGACATCATGAATGCATCCCTCACTTCTGGGACCTTTCCTGACGAGTACAAGTGCTCTTTGGTAAAACCTCTGCTTAAGAAACCCTTGCTTGATCCTGATGACTTGAAAAATTATAGACCAGTTTCAAATCTCCCCTTTTTGTCTAAAGTACTTGAACGCCTTGTTCTTTTGCAACTAAACGAACATTTGACTCGCAACAATTTACTCAGTTCCTTACAGTCAGCATACAGACCCCATCATAGCACCGAAACCGCCCTTCTTAAGATCATGAATGATATCCTAACATCCCTCGACAATGGTAAAATGTCCGTCCTTACTTTACTAGACCTCTCTGCCGCTTTCGATACTATTGACCATGCTATCCTACTAAACAGACTTTCCTATTCCTTTGGCATTTCTGGCTCTACTCTCTCCTGGTTTAAAGCCTATCTCTCAAACAGAACTGAAACAATCTCAGTAGCAGGCCATAAATCCACTCCATCGACTGTTAAGTATGGCGTTCCCCAGGGCTCTGTCCTGGGACCTGTGCTTTTTGTATTGTATACGCAACCCCTTTTCAACATTGTTAAGAATCATTCTGTAAATCATCATGCCTTCGCTGATGATAATCAGCTATACACTGAAACAACTCTTTCTGACTTCGACTCCACTGTTCAAGGTCTTCAAGGATGTGTCAGTAATGTCAAAACATGGATGAATGAAAACAAACTCCAATTAAATGACAGCAAAACTGAAGCCATCATAATGACTTCTAAAAGACTCTCTGTTGACAGGTCCCTTCCATCTTCCATAAGGATAGGTGACTCAGATATTGATTTTGTTCCTTCTGTCAAAAACCTGGGCGTCACTATCGATTCCAACCTTACAATGAAAACACATGTGAACAATGTCTGCAAAATAGCCTATCTACAGATTCGTAAGATAAGTTCTATTCGCCACCTCCTTACCACTCAGGCAACACAAACTCTCGTCTGTTCTCTCGTCTTGTCTAGGCTAGACTATTGTAACTCTCTGTTATTTGGTTGCCCGCAGTCCTCAATCCAGAAAGTTCAGAACGCAGCTGCAAGATTGATTTTCAAAGCAAAAAAGACACAGCATATCACCCCGCTACTTCACACTCTTCACTGGCTTCCAATTTCTGCTCGAATTCAGTACAAGGTCGCATGCCTCACCTTCAACTCTATTAATGGAACTGCCCCTCGGTATCTCACTGACATTGTACAAACCTACACTCCCACCCGACATCTCAGATCTTCCTCCGACTCATGCCTGCTCTCCACTCCCCGTATTAAAAGAGAGATTAATACATGCATTTTGTATGAACAGTCTCACTTATTTTTAATGTTTATATTCATTGATACTTGTCTTCATGTTGATTATTCTTGGCTTGGTGTTTATCTGTATGTTAGTGTTTAGGCCTTTGTCCAGCGCTTTGAGCACCCTGCAAAGGGAGTTAAGCGCTCTATAAATAACCATTATTATTATTCATTCTTATTAATGATGTTTGCATTAATTTTTGTTTGAATGTGCAAATCATTGGAGAAAAGAGAACCTTCTTTGCAAGGGGCAAAAAAACACAAAAAACAACTGTGAACCAAAAAAAAAAAAAAAAAAGAAAAGAAAAGGTAATCGGAAGAAAAAACAATGGCATGTTTTGGTATCACTGATCTAAAAATAAAGATCAGCGACAATTTTTTGTTCCTTCAAGTATGAAGAGTTCTCGTGTTCGGCCGAACAAGAAACTTGTTCGCAGGACACGACTTGTGAACGAGATTCGGCCCGAACGGCTGTTCGGGCGAACAAGGAAGCGCTGTTCGGGCTGCATGTTCGGGGGCAATTAAGGGAAAACTCTGTTCGGCCGAACATTTCTGTTCGGCGAACACAGATTCGGGCTGTCCGTTCGGGCACCTAAGGGTGGCTTTAAGGTGTTTAAATCACATATCAATTGAAACTATCATGAAATATCAAGAAATTCAATTTTTAAACAAATATATTTAACTTAAGTGACAAGAAAATGACGTTTTTTGTAACTTTTTTAGAAAACGCGTCACTCGAGGACATAAGAAAACCAAAGACAATAATGCATTTATAATTATACAACAATGTGTAGTTTAATGTCCTCTTTGCATTCAACAACTTGCAGTTTGATCAAGCTGTCCATTCCACACAAAAAAATGTTTTTTTACTCCAATTTAATTGTAAAAATGTATCAATTTTACCTCTGTTTCTTTCTTTGGGGCTCCACTGACTGGTCAGGATCTACAGTAGAGACCTCAGGGGTATCTGAAATGTTAAAAAGAACATTTATATTTCACATATATATTAAGGACAACACCACAAGAAGTGGAATACTGATCTAGCCTTGATCAAGGGAGACAACAACACATAACATCAACACAGAATCTGGCACCTGTATAAAGATCGTCTAGCCTTGATCAAGGGAGACAACAACACATAACATCAACACAGAATCTGGCACCTGTATAAAGAAAAACAAGACATACATTACACAATGGAATCTGTTTTATTGAATAACAATAACCTTAATAAATAATTAAGAAACAAGAGGCAAAGCCTGCAAGGCTCACGTCTGATTTTTATTACTATAGCAGGCATATAATCGCCGAAAAGATGGGGGAGTGAAAACCATGTGGCCTACCGACATCGGGGGCCCACCGGAAGCCAAATGAACACTTTATTTAACACAGTCAAGAAGCGTATTCCTAATCAATTTTCAGTCTTACCTGTATGAACACTTTATTTAACACAGTCAAGAAGCGTATTCCTAATCAATTTTCAGTCTTACCTGTATGAACACTTTATTTAACACAGTCAAGAAGCGTATTCCTAATCAATTTTCAGTCTTACCTGTATGAACACTTTATTTAACACAGTCAAGAAGCCTATTCCTAATTCACGACAATGTTCAGCAAGCAACACAAAACAAAAATCAAGCTCAGCACAGCAAAAGTCCTGGGTCCCACTAAGAGCTGCAGTGTTCGAAACTTGAGAGTGTGGGAACTGGCAGTTTTTTTTCTCCAGATCTCACCCGGCCTTCAGTAAAGTCTTGTCTCTGCCAAGCCTTTATCTCCAACTGACATGCCGAACCAAGTGCTACTAGGGCCCTTCCTCACTGTCTGAGTGTGTCAACCTGAACGTTGCTGCTGACTCGTGTGTGGCCGGTGTGGCGGTGTATTTTTACCTCTATGAGATAAGTAGTCCTAGCCGGAAGTAGTCCTAGCGTAGCCAATCAGAATCGTTTTGTTTGTCCGCCATTGTGAATTTTACGGATTATGGATTTATGGACTTGTACATCGATTTATCGGCAAATATGTAGATTTACACCCTCCTGCTCTATTTTTTGGTTCTTTCCGTGGTTAGGGTTAGGGTTAGGGATTGGGTTAGGGTTAGATGGGTACAGTTCGCATGCGAGAGGTAGATATTTAATGACAGGTACTTATTTATCATAACACCGGCAAGGGCTTCTCTCTGTTGATGATGCAACAGTAGCCTAACTCGGTGACAGTGAATGTATGAAAATGTCTTGTTTAGTTGTTAGGCCCTATTTCGTGGAGGTTAAAAAAAAGGGAGTGTAGATGATTGGGGGCAAAGATTGTTTGTGTAGTGGAACCTCCCTTATAAGACCTTCCAAAAATCATCCAAAATGAGGTCTTGTAAGGGAGGGGTCTTGTAAGGGAGGGGTCTTGTAAGGGAGGGGTCTTGTAAGGGAGGTACTTTTAATGCTTACAAATAAGAGCAATGTGTCAGAGAAGCTGGTCTAGTGTGGGAGGGAGTCTTATGAGGGAGGTTCCACTGTACAGGGAAAAGAATGGCTATGCTGTAATAATAATAATAATAATAATAATAAACGGACACTTATATAGCGCTTTTTATCGAGCACAAAGCGCTTTACAATCAGCATTGAAACACTCATGGGACATACACACACGCTCACACACACACACACAAAACGGACAACGCACGCACGTACGTGCATGCACGCGAGTGAACGCGTTCTTGCACACACACACACACACAGACCCACACACATTTCATCAAACACACAGAAAACACACTCTCACTGAAACGCACACACGCTTACACAAGCATACACTTGTACTAGCACGCGCATACGCACACAGACACACAAACACACACGCGTGCACTCACATACACAAACACACATGTGCACTCACACTCACAGACATATACTCGCACACACACCCACCCCCCCCCCCCCCCCCCCTCCCCTCCCTCTAGCCAAACACAATCTCTCCTGCGCACGCATACACTCATAGACATGGAAGCACATATACCCACCCAGCACACACACACAACACACTCGCGCACACACACACAACACACCTGCTAGGAAGAGCAGGCGTGGGCACACGCACACACTCCCTTAGACCACAATTTTGCCTCTGACTTTGCTTTTGTAGTGGTTGTTGTGGGGAAACCAATTGGTGTGTAGAGTTTTTCTATATAAAATCTATAGATACAAAAAAGTCTGATCTACCACTTCCCTACAAAACCTGAAGTAAAAACCCGTAATCTTCTTTCATTTTTCCTTTTGTTTATCTCTGTTTTGTTTGTGTGTATGTGTGTATGGCTGGAGCGATTTGTGTGGTTTTTTTTAACAATTCAGAATCGTTGCGTTGCGAATGAGTTAAGCCTGAACAAATGGACAGACATGCAAACCATTGACAAGAATGCATTTGCCTTGGTAGAACATCAATCAATCAATCAAATCATTTATTGTCCTTTTTCAAACTGCATGAAAGGAAATTTTGCTGCTGTCACGAGACAAACAAACAACAGACAAGTACAGTAAAAAGATGATCATGACACAAAACATATTATATTACATGAAATTAGTCATTATAAACATTGTTTTTTTTGTATTAAACGTTTTTATTCGTTTTTTTCATTTAAGTGAAATATAAACATGTTAATTATATACATTATAAACATATTAATTATTAAGACTCAATGATGAAACTAAAAATTAAGGCATGACTTGGGGACATCACAAGGCACGCACGCGCACTCACCCCCCACCCCCACACACACACATACACACATGCCCAGAGATAGATGTAAAGTCCAAAGTACTATATGATATAATAAATGAATAAATACCATCACAGTAAACAAAGCAACATGAATAAAAAATCAGTCATAAAATCAGTGTGTGTTTGTGTGTGTGTGTGTGTGTGTGTGTGTGTTTGACCTCAAGTTCGTGTGAGTGTTTTGTGTGTTGTCTAGCTTTTCATTTTGTTAGTATTGTTTTTATCATGATTGTAAGCGCTTAGGGCTTTTGTTAAGATTAAGCGCCCTAAATATTCATTATTATTATTATTATTATTATTATGATAAAACAGTGTATAAAGAAGATATCACACTATTAAACCATAAGACAATGCTGACAACATCAGTCAAATGAATAAGTGTACATATATAAAATTTCAACAAACACAGAAGACACAGACAGGCAGACAGACAGACTCAGACAGACTCACACACACACGCACGCACACGCACACACACACACACACACACACACACACACACACACACACAACTTAGATACAAAAAAACATGTTTAACTAAAAAGTAGCGACCAATACCAATAACACTACAGTAAGAATAAGGAAAAGCGGTAATAAAAGTGTATAAAGAGATCACATACATGATTCATAGAAACAATGCACTGAACTGAACTGATAAGTAAAATGAATTATTATCTCTATTAATAATAATCAATGCATCTGTTAGTATGACACAAATTAGCCGGATAATTAAACAAAACACACTTGCGACAGTGACAGCTGCCGTTCCCCCTCCCCCACTCGCACATCTAGATCCTTTATCATCATCGGTGTCCTGCTTGGTGGAAACAAAGGCACTCAAGCTGATGCAATCTCTCCCCCCTACACCCTCTCTCTCTCTCTCTCTCTCTCTCTCTCTCTCTCTCTCTCTGAGTCTCTCTCTTTCTCTCTAAGCTATAGAAACAATTCATTTTTGTATCTCTTCTATCATACACATACATACCCCCCCCCCCCCCACACCCTCTCTCTCTCTCACACATACTTAGTTTCTGAACAAATTATACCACAAATACATAGTTTATCTGTCTCTCTCTCTCATATGTGTATGTGTGTGTCAGTATGTATGTGTGTGTGTAATGTGTGCATACGTTGTGTGTGTGTAACTGTACTTCTCTCTCTCTCTCTCTCTCTCTCTCTCTCTCTCTCTCTCTCTCTCTCACACACACACACACACACACACACACACAGATAGTTAAGTTATGCTTCTCGGTGACACGCACACACATACATCCACCTTAACTCGCAGTCTCTCTCATTCACAAACTGAAACATGTTTGTAGGAATGCACATATTTTTTCTTATGTGCACATATCCATTCATTCTCTCCCCCCCCGCCCCCTCTCTCTCTCTCTCTCTCTCTTGCTTTTTCCCCTGCTGGTTTGCTTATCTACTTGTCAGTTATGTTGGTAATTTGATTTTTCTTATTTTGTATGTGTACTTTGATTCCTAAATGCATCATCATGCATGCCCATATCTGTTGGCCTCGTTGTTTTGTATTAGTCTAGTTTTCTTCCCTAGGACAGATGGGAAGAATAGGCTAGGCCTACAATCTTAATCCTTGTGTAATAAAAGTTTTTCAGTCTAGGGTCTCTCTCTCTCTCTCCCCCCTCTCTCTCTCCCCCCCTCTCTCCCCCTCTCTCCCCCTCTCTCCCCTATCTCTCTCCCTCTCCCCCCTGTCCCTCTCTCCCCCTGTCCCTCTCTCTCCCTCTCTTTCTCCCTATCTCCCTCTCTTCTCTCTCTCCCTCTCCCCCCCACCCTCTCTCTCTCTCTCTCTCTCTCTCTCTCTCTCTCTCTCTCTCTCTCTCTCTCTCTCTCTCTCTCTCTTTTCATACTTGTTAAATAAAGTTGTCCAGTGCTCAGTTCAGTGTTCTCTCCCTATCTCCCCCCCCCCTCTCTCTCTCTCCCCCCTCTCTCCCCCCCTCTCTCTCTCTCTCTCTCTTCATCCTTGTTGTTAAAAAAAAAAGGTGTTCAGTGTTTCTCTCCCTCTCTCTCTCCCTCCCCCCTCTCCTTCCCCCCATCTCTCTCACCCTCTCTCTCCCTCCCTTTCTCTCTCTCTCTCCCTCTCTCTCTCTCTCCCCCTCTCTCTCTCTCTCTCTCTCCCTCCTTCCCTCTCTCTCTCTCCCTCTCCACTTAAACTCTCATGAGACTCTTTTGAGGTAATGACAATAAAAAAAGTTGTGTGTCACTCAAGTGTCAACTCAACACCCCCCCCCCCCCCCCCCACCCCCCCCCCCCCCCCCCTTCACCCGTTTTTCTTTCAAATACATGTACACACATTGATTTTCTAACCCGTGCCCATTCTTCACCACACATGCACATTGTTCCTTTTTTAATTACGTACCAGGCGTGTCAGCATTCCAGTACTCCCATTACAGGGCGTGCGCGTCATTTGTCACGCTGGTTTCTAGTTTCTCTTACTTGTCTGTTAGTACAGGGGGGTTTGGCTACTGCGTTGAATGTATGTCACGGAAATTCTTGTTGTAATCAGGTCATTGATCTGCTGCCGCTGTTCCAAATCCAAATCATCTTTATTATCATCATACCAGAGAAATCGCAGCCTGGTGCACATAAAAAAACCCAACAATAAACACATTCATCGATAACAAAGAATATGAACTAATAACTAATGACAATGCAATGTTGTAATTAACAAACCGGACAAATATGCTGTGCTACTTTGTCAATCGTTGTTTTTTTGTTTTTTTAAATTTAATGTCTTTTCACTGACGGTGATATTAGACAGAAGTGATTCATTGTGTGTTGTGTCGTGTGTGTGTGTGTGTGTGTGTGTGTGTGTGTTGTGTGTTCATGTTTCATTTATAGATTCATATTCTGAAGCATTTGTGTGTGAGTGTGTGTGTGTGTGTGTTTGTGTTGTGTGTTTATGTTTCATTTATTGATTCATATTCTGAAGCATTTGTGTGTGTGTGTGTGTGAGTGTGTGTGCATATGATTATGTGTATGTGTTGTGTGTTTATGTTTCTTTTGTAGATTCAAAATTCTGAAGCATTGTGTGTGTGTGTGTGGTGTGTGTGTGTGTGTGTGTCATGTGTGTGTGTGTGTGTTTGTGTGTGTGTGTTGTGTGTTTGTATGTGTGTTTATGTTTTATTTATAGATTCATATTCTGAAGCATTTGTGTGTGTGTCTCTGTGTGCGTGTGTGCGTGAGTGTTGTGTGTTTGTTTCATTTATAGATTCATATTCTGAAGCATTTGTGTGTGTGTGAGAGAGAGAGAGAGTGTGTGTGTGCGTGTGCGCGTGTGTGTGCGCGCGCATATGTGTATATGTATGTGTTGTGTGTTTATGTTTCATTTATAGATTCATATTCTGAAGCATTTGTGTGTGTGTTTGTGCATGTGTATGTGTTGTGTGTGTGTATGTGTGTGTGTGTATGTGTGTGTTGTGTGTTTATGCTTCATTTATAGATTCATGTTCTGAAGCATATACTTGTCTTTTTATTCTTTTCTTTTCTTTCTTTCTTAACATTCGGTAAAAACCAATAAATTTCCTTCTAGTTCACCCCCCCCCCCCTTCCTTCCAACCTTCTTTCTTTAATCCTGCCTGCCTTTTATTTTCTTTCAGAATAATACTCAAATAAAAAACCAGTACCTGAATTAAAAAAGAAGAAAAATAAAGTGTTGCAGACGAGACCTCATTCAAATAGACTACAAAGCACCTTCTATCCACAATTTACCACATACACACACACACACACATGCACTGTCTGCTCACACTGTGTGTGAAGTGAGACAGACAGCAAGTCAAGCGTTGATGGAGAGAGAGAGAGAGAGAGAGAGAGAGAGAGAGAGAGAGAGACTGACTTTTAACCCATTTACGCCTAGTGTCCTCATATGGGGACAGTTACTTAAAAGGCATTTATTTAGGAAGATATCTGTAGTCATTCTCAATACTATCACCAAAAAATCGGGACTTTACTGGTGTTGCACTGCCTCTGGGCATTGCCTCCAGTATTGTTCCCACCATCTTTGTATCTACAAATGTCCCATATGTGTCTGTTCCAGACCGAGAGGACGTAAAACACCATTTTTCATTCAGATATCTGTAGTTAAGCAGTAAGTTTGATTTGAACAGTTAAAGGGAAGCAACTTACACAAATTCATTGGGTCATTGCAGTTATTTCCCCCTGAGTTGTTTTTCTCTTGGCCCTATTTTGGTTGAAAAGTGGGACCTGCTGAGCAAGAAATGTCTACACAAAAAAGGTAACAATAATTTTTACACTATAAACTTTTTTATAAGTATTACAGAAGAAAAAATGAAGTTTTGTGTGTAAATAAGAAATATGTCTTTTAGATGTTCTTTACTTGTTATAGTTTTGTAGATATTCACTTAGAAAGCAGTGTCCCCCTTAAAATATGTAGCGGTACCATAGCCGATGAGGTTTAACCGAGGCGTGGTTACCGCTACACCTATCTATATTGTTAAAAACTCGGGACTTTACTGGTATTGCACTGCCTCCGGGCATTGCCTCCAGTATCGTTCCACCATCTTTGTGTTTACAAATGTCCCAATATGTGTCTGGTCCAGACCGAGAGGACGTAAAGCACCATTTTTCCTTCCTTCCAAGCAGTGTCCCCATATTACTGAAGTAACTACTTGTGGCGGTGCCATAGCCAATGAGGTTTAACCGAGGCGTGGTCACCGCTACAGCTATCTGTATTAATAAAAAACATCGGGACTTTACTGGTTTCGTACTGCCTCCGGGCATTGCCTCCAGTATTGTTCCAACCATATTTGTATTTACAAATGTCCCATATGTGTCTGATTCAGACCAAGAGGACGTAAAACACCATTTTCGCTCGCACGCTAGGCTCGGATGGGTACAGTTTTTTTTATATGCACTCATAGTGCGATGTGCACCGTTTGTTTCCAGAAACTTCAGCGTAAACAAAGTTTTGAAAATACTGGAAGAGTCGGGGCACTTTGATGTCTTCATAGATGTTGATGAACTGACAGATGAGGACAGTGGTGATGAGGATGTGGGAGGCGTTATTCAAAATCTGAATGGATGGCAACTGGCAGCCAGGGCAACTGCTACTGTCATTCAGGCAGATGGCAGAGAGGTGTTGGTGACAAAGACAAAATCATTGTAGTCCGGTGGAATGACAACAACATCATGAACGTCGTGTCCAACAAAACAGGCCTGCACCCGATTCAGACAACGGGGCGGTGGTCCAGGCCAGATCATAAAGACATCCAGATTCCGCAGCCCTTCATTATTACAATAAGACGATGGGTGGCGTGGACAGAATGGATCAGAACGTGAACACATACAGAGTGGCCATTCTGCATTCTGCCTTGATCTGGCCGTCCAGCAAGCATGGCTGTTGTACCGCAGTTCCAGAGCCTGCCTCACAACCCCTCTGGATCTTCTGGCAGTTTGACGTGCCATTGCAAACAACTACTTGGCACAAGCGTCCCCCCCTGTGCAGCTGCGTCTGTCCAGCGTCCACTTGGCCGATGACCCCGACTTGACCGCAGAGTGCCTCAAGCCATTCGCCTTGACGGGAAAGATCATCTCATCCAGACCATGGGCAGCAGTGCAAAAATGCAACGTGCCTGTACACCTCAAATGCTTTGAGGCATTTCACACTGTGTAGAAAGTGTTCAGAAGAAATGACTGCTGGGTTATCTTTTCGGTTTATTGTTCAATGTATGTTTCCCCTGAAGTTACAGTTGTAATGATATTTTCTGTTTCAATGATCGCTTTTCTTACAACAGGTATATTGACTGACCTTGCTTGTGAGATCAAAAGAGACATGACATTCATAATTTGAATAGTTGGGTTTTCCAGATAGTGCATTTCAGCTCATTACAGATCTTATCCTTTTATTTTGACCTTTGACCTCTTGGCTGTTTAGATTGTTTCACGGTAAGGTGTGCCACAAAGAATGCAACAAGCTTATTTGAAGAATTTCAAACTGTACCGAAAAATAAAATTTCAAAATAATGTTTTCACTTGTTTCTTGTATTATTGATCTGACAATAAACATGTACCCATTCGAGCCTAGCGTCCCCATAGTTCTTTTAGTGGCTGTAAATATGAAGATACACAAACAATTGCATTCTTATGGTTATGGATGGTCTATGAACATTATTCCCCTCCCAAAAAATAGCATAATAAACAAAAACTTATTTTAGGCATATATGGTTTAATGACAAGGGCCAACAGCCCCTATCACAACTGAACCAATAAATAATCTGTAATTAAACATGCAGTGAAAATAGCTCTAGTCAAACTTGGAGGGACTGAAATTTTATTCTGAGATTAAGGCAATATTTTTTTAGGGTAAAAAATACCTTTTAGCATGAAGATTATTAAACTGGGACGAGGAAAGGAGAAAAAGAGATAAAAAACAACTTCCAAACATACCTTGGCTTAAAAAAATGACATGACTTCACTATGACTAATTCAGTGTCACGCGCACCGCGATACACGGCAGGGCGGTTTTAAGCGGCAACAAATGACAACGTCTTATGTTCCAGACACCTACTTTAATTACACGAGCGAAAATCCACTGCAAACTTAGTTTGAAGAAGTTTGTATGCAGTCAGAGAGAGAGAGAGAGAGAGAAACAAATTATAAATGAATGATTTAATGTCATCAGCAAGGTACATGCTATTTGACATGGGGGTACACAAAGTTGAAAGAATTTTTTAATATTTTTTATTAATTTCATTTTAAGCAATAAGTCAAAGCACATGCGACCAACAGTTCTTATTAGTCAAAGTATGAGAACCAGAGAGAGAGAGAGAGAGAGAGAAACTTGAAAACTTTGAAAACTTGAAAACTTTTGAAGAGAGAGAGAGAGAGAAAGAAAGAGAGGGGCAGAAGTAAAAGAAAAAAAAGAAAATCAGCTGCAAACTTACCTTTTTAAAAAATTGTTGGATTCACTGTGACTTGTGTACACCCGCACGAAAGCTGACTAGACTTGCGGGCAACAGACCATAACTGAAGAACATTTACTATTAGTAAATAATTTACTCAATTTTTCTCGTCCACACTCATGCATTGTCGGCTCTCACTGTGACGTTCCGTGTGAAGTGGGGCTGACGGGAAATCAGGGGTCAACTACATTGAAATATAAAAAATAGTGCGAGCTTGCGTTATCAGGTTTTTCAGTATTCATTTCAACCTGTCTGCTTGTGAGAAGGTTGTGTGCATTAGAGTCCCGGGGGTTTTCATAGATAAGATTTACGTGAGCCTTGTCGTTGGATTGTCACTGTGTTTGTCAAAATTTGGTGGAAGTTTATTATGCACTTGTCTTGTCTTGCTACGCGCGCAAAACAATAGTGCAAGCATGCGTCTTCAGGTTTTCAACCCTTCTGCTTGTGAGAAGGTTGTACAAGAGCCCGGGGGTTGTTATAGATTTACGTGAGCCTTGTCATTGAATTGTCACTGTGTTCGTCAAAATTTGGTGGAGGAAGATAACTATGCGCTTGCTGCGCGTGCAAATGAAGAAGTGATTTAGTGGCCGAATTCTTTCGTATGACACAGCACATTTCTTTGAGTGATATTCATACGCTGTCCTGATTCAGGTGCACTGAAGACGCTCATTCTTCCACTTCCTGTGGCATTCATATGACGATGAGCTGGCGCTATGTATTGTTGCAATACTATGTTTAGTTACAGTGTACTGGTGTGTTTCACTGGGAGCTCAAACACAGGAATGAGTTTTTGGTATGTTTGTTTGCTTTTACTTTTTTTTTTTTTTAGAGACTAACATTTTTTTTATAGGAGCTCTGATTGTGTTTCGCTGTACTGTTCATACGATTCACACGCACACGCACACACACACACACACACACACACGCTTGCATGCACATGCACGCCCATGCACACACACACACACACACACATGCTTGCATGCCCACGCACGCTCATGCACACACACACACACGCTTGCATGCGCATGCACGCACGCACATGCACACACACACACACACATTCATGCTTGCACGCACACACACACACACACTCACATGAACGCACACATACATACACACACATTATACAAGAGTAAAATAGTTACAATATGGACATTCTAAGAAGAAACAGACCTAACGCAGCATTCACGCAAAACTCACGCTCATGCAGTCGACATACACCGAGATATAAAATAAATCAAAATAATAAAACAAGAACAACAAAGCAAAAGGATTTGAAGAGCAACTTGTGAACAACAGCTCCCCCCTCCCCCCACCCCTACACCCACCCACCCACCCAGAAATGCTCACGCGCGCGCAAACGCACACACACACACACACACATACACACACACATGCACATACGAAAAAATACACCCACATGTGTGCAACTTTTCCTGCTATACAAGGATTTCCTGTTTTTGAATTTTTACCAGAAAAGGAAGTTCCTTTTTTTAAAAAAATTTGTCAGACAAGATCTTTGTGTGTCCACTGTATTTTTCAAACGCTTAAAAATAAGCATTTGTATAAATTGTGGAAAAAGCAAACTAAAAATGCCTTCATAAATCAATTTTTGCTTCAGCTGCAGGGGGACATTACCCCTGGACCCCGGCCTTTCAGGGTTTTTTTTCATTTTGTGTAGTTGCACCCCGTGCATTCAGACCACTCTGTTTGTGCGTCTCTCTCTTCTCTCTTTCTCTGTCTGGCTCTCTGTGTCTCCGTCTGTCTGTCTGTCTGTCTGTATGTCTGTCTCTTTCTCTTTCTCTCTCTCGTTCTCTTTCTCTCTCTATCATTATAAGTGTGAGTGTGATTTGTTAATAGTGTGGCCTGGGCGTCAGTGTCCATCAGTGTGAGTGTTTCAAGTTGGTTGCGAAATTAAATGTACTGTTGATTATTTCATTCATTATTTGGGCGTGATTGAGAAATTGACTGAGGGATCAGGGAAGGGGGGTGTTGGTCAATGTTTGATGTATACTTTTTGTTCATTGTGTTTACTATTCATTTTAGTGATTTCTGTAAAGCGCTTAGAGCTTAAAGATTAGGCGCTATAAAAGTTGTCTTAATAAATTAAATAAATAAATGTTCAAGCTTTGATGATGATTCTGACGCAGCCATGGCAGGTATTTGCTCCCCAGTGGCAGAGCTACAACAAAAACCAACAGACATAAGATTGTGAGAATTTATTACTGTATATTATCAAAATGTGATTAATATTGTAACATGATGAAATCAGGCATGGGAATTGTCCGGGAATTCACGGATTTCCGCGGAAAAAAAGAAAGAAATTGTTACTAAATACTTCTTTTTTTGTTACTAAATACTTCAATTGGGTTTTTTTTTCATAGTTTTTTGTCTCTGACAATTCCCATGCCTGTGAAATTATTATTATTATAAATTTTTTTTTAAAGGTGTTGACAATGTTTTTGACACAGCCATGGAGGAGGACATTATTCGTCACACAGAGGCGGTACTGGTAATGACTGGTACAACAAAGTAAACAGACAGACCAATGTAAAACCCGATTGTTATGAAATTGTGGTTAACGCTGTACCTTGTTGAATAACAATTTTTTTTTTTTTGTGTGTGCAGGTGTTGACGATGACTTTGATACGGCCATGGCGGACATTCGTCACACGGAGGGGGAGCTACAGGACTACCTGGAGGAGCAGAAGAAGCGGCTGGGATGCAGGGTCAGTCTGTGGATTACTGCTGATTTTAAAGCGCTTTGTCCTCCCGTGGGAATACCGGGGGGGGGAGGGGGGTCTTCTGGAAGTTCTGTGCTTGTAACTTCCTCTAATCTGTCACTCTCTTTGACTGCCTTTTTCCCTTTTGCTTACTGTCATCTACTATCTTTTTTGTTGGTTTTTGTTGTTGTTGCTGTCCCATCTTCTGGGCCGTACAGTGGCGTTGCTCCCACACCGCTCGTTCCGAATCCCAATTCGCAGCTACACCCCGGTTTGTTCAAGTCGCAGAATCCGAGACCAGCAGTCCAAGGGGAGCGAATCTATGTCAGGCCATCAGGAGGCAACCAACCGAGGAGACACTGCACTTCTGCTGAGTCACTTCGGTGGAGTTCAGTGGAGCCTGTTCAGGACACTGGACACTGGAAAACTTTATTTGACAAGGATAAAGATTTTAGGTGATGCCTATTCTTACAATCTGTCCTTACAGGACACCACCTACTAAGCCCCCTACTGACGACACTATTCTCTTAGTCGCGGAGCCAGCGTGAGTGAGGTCCTCCTCCGAGGGCGCCACCACGACCGTCCACCGACAGCTCCCCAGAACACACTGATCCCCATGACTTTGACCCGAACGCACCAAGGCATAGACTGGATTGGAAACCGAAACTGAGGTCACCATGAGAGCAGGGCATGCAAAGCCACAGAATTTGAGACATTTTTTAATTTTATGATTGATGGAAAATGAGTCCGATGATGATGATGCTATGGAGTTCCGTATCGGTCTGAGACTGCATGGCAGGGCTGTGTTCTACGCTTCCTTTCATAATGATATCCCGGCGTTAACCAGGCCCGAGAACTACAGACACCTGCAGTGTTGGTCTTGCAATTAGATCAACACTCTCAGAATCACATCCGTTAAGTGGATGAAACTCGACTGTGTGGTTTCAGTCTTCCCATTGAGCCCATAGCCACTCACTCTGGGTAGGAGTCGGTCCAGGACTGAAAAAACCCTCGCCTCTGATGGGACTCGAACCCAAGACCTCCCAGCCAGTAGTCTGTGACGCTAACCACTACACCACGGCGGCTGGTCGATCATCTACTATCTTTCTGCCTTACTGGTCCATTCTCCTGCCTTTTTTCAAGAAACACTTTCAAACACATTTCCTCCAGCTGAAGTCGGACTTGCTGGGCCTAACTATTTCTTAGTTAGGCGCATAACGGCAGCATGACGCATCTGCGCTCATAATTGATAGGGAACTGTCTGAGCGATCGACGAAGAAGTAGAGCGCTTTGTGATTCGTGAAAAACGCTGTGTAAATGTTTCTGTGTTGTGATGTATTAATTGTGATGACATCGGTGTAGAGTGGCACAGTGGTATCGCGTTCGCTTCGTGTCAAGTAAACCCGAGTTCGAACCTGGGTACAGGGGATTTTTCCCTCACATTCTGCACTAGGCCTTAACGGTCTGAACGTGGAGTCTTTCGGATGAGACGATAAACCGAGGTCCCGTGTGCCCATGCACTTAGCATATGTTAAACCCAGTGGCAACGAAAAAGTTGTCATTTGGTAAAAAATTTACCCCCCCCCATCAGTGACAAAAACCGCATGCAAAAAAAAATAATATAAAAAAATTGGGGTGTGGCGTGCGCGCTCTCCAGGTGGGAGCAACCCGAATTTCACAGAGACGCCTCTGTGACTATAAAGTACCTAATACTATAAAGTACCTAATACTATAAAGTACCTAATACTAATGTACTTAGCAGTAGAAGAAGCGGCTGGGATGCAGGGTTGATTACTGCTGATTGTAAAGCGCTTTGCGATTCGTGAGTCAAAACCCGCTATATGAATGTATCTGTATTGTGCAGACCTGTTTACCTTTACGATTTTGCCGTAATTTTTACGGGGAAAAGTCCAATTACGGCTACGGAATAAAAATACGGGAAAATAAAATCCTAAATATAAAAAAAAACCCACTACAGTTGCGTCGGTAAGCGAAGCTTTTGAAACGATGCGGTGAAAAGTCAGTTCGTGCCATTTCCGTTTCTGTTTCAAAATGGCGTCCAAGCGAGTGCATTCCGAAGCTTCTGTATGTTCTGGTCGAAAAAATCAAAAGAAAAGACATCAAAATTCACTTAAATGGCTCAGAAATTCCGGGAAAGTGACCTAAGAATTCCAGGAATATTCAGCACTAGGTGACGAGCATGTGTTCTGTGTCTACTACTCGACGGACATTTAGTATTGCACACTCAGGTCAGTACGATATCGACGTTCATTGGTCACGCGTTGGATTATTTTTTTTTCTCCTCAAAATTACGTTTTTTGGGTTTCAGAAATTACATTTTTGCAAAATAGGGGTAAACAGGTCTGATTGTGATTTATTAATTGTCATGACTGTATTGTGATTTAGTAGTGGGCATGACAATCTGCTTGGGAGTAGAAGCGTTCTAATATTGCAAGGTCAGATTGTTGATTGCTTCTGCCCGTGGTTGAATGGTTAGAGTGCTCGGCGGAGGTGCGGAAAGTCAAGGGTTCGAGTACCCCCTCCCCTGCTCAACAAAAGGTTTGACGGCAGCAAAAAATTCTGATGGAAGGATTTCTCGGCCAGCAAAATTACGGACAGTTGCCTGAAGTTACTGATTTCAGAGCTTGGGATTACTGACAGTGAAGATTTTGGGTAAGCAGGTCTGCTGATACCTAATAGACGA
>CM065706.1:11205002-11254529 GCA_017654935.2 Phymorhynchus buccinoides
TCCCGAGAGGCCATACCGCAGGGGTTGTACACCTTTTACTAGATTTCTGGGAAAGCGCGTGCTACCGCGGAGAAACTCGACCTCCGCGACAAACACTTAATATTCGCGCACTGAACGAGGCTTCAACGTGATATTTGTCCGTCTTTTTTTTTGTTTCTGTTATTTTTTGCGTTCTTCCAGAATGTGGTGTAGAGTCAACGAAATTATTTTTTGTGCAATCGAAACACGCCAGGGCTCCCCGTCGTCCCAAAAACAGGGGTCCCCAGGGCCTCCCTTAGGACACTACAGTTAAGAGTCTAAGGTGGATATAAGGTCCCAGTGTCATTGCGAATGATAAAAGGAATTTTTCTAGCGCATCCCTGGACCCCCTGCCATTCCTTTTACAGGGTCCTCTAGAATTCTAGTACTTAATAGACCCCCCAATGGGGGTCCATGGGAGCCCTGCAACACTGCAAGTGCAATGCCAGGATTTGGGAATTTTTTAAAATATATTTTTCAAGGGAAACGAATCAAGTTTTAAGCAACTTGGTCAGAATCTTCGTTGAGCCCATCAACCCTTTCACTCCCCGGAACTATTAGTACTTTTAGCGAACGAACTACCTAAAAAAACTTTTAGAAAATTACTAAAGATTTCTTCAATAGGGCCTGAAGAAAAATGTGTAAGACGCTTGAAAATTCGCTGCAAACTAGAATATGGGCGTTTTTTAAAAATAATTTCTTGTAAAGATTAAATGATGTATGTTTTATTGAAGGAAAACGAATGAAGAACGCAATTGTTGTAATTTTCAATGCTGACTGCGTGAGATAACTCATTAATCAGGGGGCAGATAGACGAGATTAAAAAAAAAAAGACTTGAAAAAATAAATTAAGAAATAAGACTGAAAATTCAGGTCTGAACTACTTGTGTCGTGATTGGGATTGAACAAGTTCATAAACTTTATTCCCAACACACTTTTCATCATTTTTATTGTCGGAAAATTAAGCAAATTTCATGTAGTTTTCTTGACATTTACCTTCTGGAAGCCAGATTGATATACTTGGCCACTTTTTTGCTTTACAAAATGCACACACACAAAAACGCGTCAAAATCGACCCCAAATTTCCAAAGAAACAGGTTCAGACCCTGCTCAAATCGTGTCAACTTAAACGGAAGGAAATCAGAGCTTCAGATTGTCAGCGGGCCAGGGTCATTGACCCATATTGATGGTGATTTGACCCTCATTTTGTGCAGCAAGGGGTCATCTGACCCATGAAGTGTGCTTTATCATTTAAAGCCAGCGCGGTACTATATAAGCAAGCAGTAGGCTAAAAATGTCAGTTTCTGCTTCGCGCGCTCCGCAGCGAAAGCATCCTTTTTTCAAACGAAAAAGGAGGGAAAAACTAAACGTGGCTACAGGCGAAAGCCTAAAGCTAGGAGTGTAACTGAATAGTTGTTCTCTCTCTTATGTATAGCTACTCTCTCTCTTTGGACCTGTGATTTGAGCGCGCGTGATCATGCGTCTCACGAGCGAAGCACTGAAGCGCTTTTCTCTCACAGAAAAATTCATGACAACTGTGTTACATACCATCTCTCTCAAGAGTCTGTTGTGAACAATAACTGCATAAAAATAATGCTCTCTCTTCGCGGATGATGATCTAGCTCTATGTGTCTTTCGGGGGATTTGAACCGCCCTGTAACTGGCGCGACCAGCTCGGGTTGACTTAATGTACAAAACTAAATATCATCAGTGGATAGCTTGTGCATCTTGGGCAAAAGTCCTCTCTATGGCCGTCTCTCTCACTCTCTTCTCGCTTCTCTTCTCCCTCTCTCTCTCTGCTCTTCTCTTTCTCTCTACGTCTCTCTCCTCTCTCTCCTCATAGTGCTCTCTCTCTCTCTCCTGATTCGGACTGTAAGTCAGCGCAGACGGACTCACAACTGACTAGACCGATTCCTGGGATCCGCTCTTTTATAGCTCAGTGGTTGCCTTTACATGTAATACTACAGTGGCACATTACTGGCACATTATTTTGGAAAATGTCCCCTCATTTCTGCAGTCAGGGGTCATATGACCCTTGAAGTTTGAAAACAATCTGATGCTCTGGGGAAGTAACTCAGTCTTTTAATTCAGATCTGGGCTACCGAGTAGGTTATGCCCCCTAAGCGCTTCGAAACTCGTTCTTGGGAGTGAAAAGGCTTAACAGTGTTGCTTTGATTGAGAACGTAGATCTGAGAGTCAACTGAAGTATTTTTGTATTTGTAAACAGGAACATTATCATGACAGTGGAATGTTGTGGGGTTTTTTACCTTCTCGAATAGCAGAACAATTCCTTCTTCTTCTTTTTCTTCTGCGTTCCAGTGGCCATGTTAAAATCTTTAGTGCAGTCCCGACGGTGAAGTCTGCTGTCTTTTGTAGCGCCTTGGTTGGTCCCCACAGCTTCTCCTGGAGCTTCACTCTCACCGGCCAGGTTTGACACCGAATGTTCTTGGTAAGTAGGGATGACAGTCCTGGTGGATAATGCTGTCAGGAGTCTGGATGCCACAGTGCCACAGGGCACTCACTTGTGTGTGACAGGTTTATCCTGTGGAGACGTGTGAACAGAGTTGGAAGTGGCCTGTTCTCAGTCTAAACAATATCACCTGGTGCTGACGACTGAGGCCCTGTAGATCATCATTGTCTTTTTCAATCCCTAGTCGTCCCCTCCAAGACTCATGGAACCTGGCGCGCAGAAATGGTTTGTGCCTCCTTATATGGCAGTGGATGATCTGGCTGATTCATTATAATATATTTGCTATACATCTGTATCGTTAAAAATGTGGGACTTTCCCGGTAGTTGCATTGCCTCCGGGCATTGCCTCCAGGATTGTTCCCACCATCTTTATATCTACTCATGTCCCATATGTGTCTGTTTCAGACCGAGAGGACGTTAAACGGATTTTCATCATCTGGCTGAAATTCATTTGGCTGCCCTGCTTTGAGAGTTTGTCAGCCTGCTGAAACAATTCCACTTTTGGAGCAAAGTACTCCAAATCTTACGAGAAATGATAGATGATTCGATGATCTGATCGGGTTTGATTTGACCATAAAATGAAATGGTCGGCCTTGGTTTTAACTCATTTAATCCTGCGCCCGACAAAGCATTGGACAAGAAGTCTTTGTTTCCCATTTTCACAGATGAAGCTGCCAGGCCACAAATGGTTTGTTTTGTGGATTTTTTTTTTGGGGGGGGGGAGTTGAGAATATTGAAACTTATCACCTGAAAATCTTCTTCTGCATTCCTGATCACTTGAAAATAATATTGAAAAAATAAATTGTATTAATTTATTGACATTGTGGGCTGGAAAGTTCTTTCACTTGAAAGTTCTGTGATTGAAGAGCGTCTTTCAGTCTTCGGCGAACTGAAGCCATATATTGCACTAATGTTGTGATTAAAAATTGCGATGTACTGAGTTTCTGCGGAATGGGACTAACAATTGTGATTGTAGCGCGTTGAAATTGTGTGACGTACTGAGTTTTGTTGAATGAAAATGTATGGTAAAATGTATTTTGTTCACTTGAACACGCATTAATTATGTATAAAAAAATGAAGGGTCAAAATGCATGGTTTAGAGGTGTTTCTTCTCTGTAGACCTGCACTCCGTAGTTTCGACATCTTTACATTATGTATCTTGTCGTGGTCGGTAACCAGTTTCTGTGTATATTGTCGGTGAAATTCACAAACCTCGTATCTCCATTTTAGGTAGTTTTGAAAAAGAAAAAAGAAAAAGTTTTAAAAATTAACCACCTTTACCATAATTTATTAACTCTAATGAATATGTTGTTCAAGGCAGTGCTAGTTTAGTCCTGCATTTTGTTAAAAAGTACTTTACTTTATACTTGATGGCTATATATATATATTACTTGAAAAGAACGAAGATACCAGTTTTTGTCCTTTAACTAGATCTGAATTTGGGACTTACGATTTTTTCTTCTATGTTCACAACCTCGTTTTACCCCAGATAGAAAGTCGTTAGAGATAACGAGCTTTTGGTGGAAGGTGGCGGGGAAAAAATTAGAGAGCTGACTCAAAAGAAAAACTGGATAATTAGAGAGCTAAAAAACTAAAAACAAAACAAAAAATCGAGATACGAGGGTTGTGAATTTCACCGACGGTATGTGGGGACTAATAGGCGTGAGAAAAGATGTAGAAAGGGTGTGTCTTAGGGCCTAGCCACACGTCCACCTAAAATCGTAACGACTTGTACGATTACGATTCGAATCCACGTGATCTCGAAGCGTTGAATGACATTTGTTCTTGGAGACCACGGTGATCGAAGTCGCTGACCTGTTCTACTCTAGTTCTTTTCGAGTCGTATTATACTCAATTTGATACCTCTAACTTACGCTTCAAAAAAACTGAAAATAATGCTCTTTAATTTCTTGGGATTACTACTCATTTTCAGTGGAACATTGTTTGTTTGATGGTTTAATGACTAAAACTAAGAAATGAAATAGTGAGGCCAAAAACTACTCATTTCAGCTATACCAAAAAACTCACTCATTTCAGCTATCCAGGAACTACTCAAGACTTGTGTAAGGTGGGTAACCAGGAATTCGTAGCGTACAGTCCGTTCGGTTTTAGTGGATAGTGTGGCTGGGCTCTTTTTTAAGGGTCATGGTGGCATGCTAGTCTTAACCTAATATGTATTTTCCCCATTTGACGGGGAGAATTGTCCGACGTGTTGTGTGTGAGTGACGGGGGGGGGGGGTGGGGGTTGAGAGAGAGAGAGAGAGAGAGTGCTTAAAACCCTTCACCGCCAGCCGATGTTTTGTCAGCCAAAACATTTCTATTAAACGACCCTCGGGTAGAGAAAACAATCTGTCGTAATTTTGGGGATTCGCTCTGTTACATATTGAAAGGCAAGGGCCTATACCTTACCTCCAAAAATTAGGAGAATAGGGTTCTTTGGATAACAGACCATGATTTGATTCTTTCTAGTGACAAAACATGGGTGTCAAATCGTTGTGGTGGCAAAAATATGATGTTTGGGCGGTTGAAAGGGTCAATTGTGTATGTCGGTGTGCGCACACGGACGAGGTAGTGTCTGTTGTAAATGTGTAGCAAGTATGTGTTGCATGTGTGTGTTTTGTTCTGAAATGGAGAGAATATATTTGGAAACTGGAATTTGATTTGAGAAATGGAAAAGAAAAATTTTTTGTAAATTGGTTGATTTTTTTTGCTTGGGGATTTCTTTTTTTTTTAGCGGAAGCAATCGTTGGCGGAAAACAAAGAATATGTAAAGTCAATATTTCCGATCATTTCAGGTCATTTTTTGCTTATAGGAATTGTTCAGAATAATTAAGGGGAGTGATTTCTTCATGGTGTGTGGGAGTGATCTTGGCCTAATTCAATCGGTCAAACAGGGGAAACTACTCTACCATCATCTGGATCCCCAGCCTATCGACTCGTGTGTTTTTGAGCAGACATACTGCACTTAGAACACAGCGTTCATCATTCTAAAAATTTACGTCATTTATATTTTTACGTCACATTTTATCAGTTTGTGGGCAAATGGCCGTACCCTCATTTTTCTAAAAATAAAAATGGTTGCAAGTCGTTGACTTCGCATCTTGCGGTTTCAACGCTTCGACACCATGGTTGTTATGGTTTTGTCCGACTTGCGTCAAGGTAACACAACTCGTAATTTTTCACGAAAATGCTCTCCCCTAATCTTTTCTGAAAATCGTCTATTTCAGCGTCCACATCGGTGTTTTATCTGTGCCATAATTGGTTGTTTTACAAGCTTTAGTTAGACGATGTGGCTGTGTCGTGATGGGCAACTGATAAGTCCAACATTGGTAAGTGGAAGTTTACCAATTTTGACTATAGGTTTGCGTGCAGCAAATCGAAAGAACTTTTGAAGTGTGTGAGATATGAAGAAAAAATTCTACAATTTATTTCTCAAGAAATCTAAATTTTATTAACGGACCGTATTTTACGGACTACGAGGCGCACCTGATCATAAGGCGCACCCCCCCAAAAAATTAAAAATTGCACAAAATTCATATTTTGTTATTATAGTTTCTTGCTATGTTATCAGTCACATTCTAAGGTCTCAGTCTAGGAAAAAAAGTTTCGCCTTATAGTCCGTAAAATACAGTCATAATTGGACTGAATCACTGAATGTGGAACCGACTTCAAAAGATCTGCATTATTCATATTGCCTCATTGTATTTCTAACTCGTATTTTCTCTTCTTTTTTCTAATATTAACTTGCTGATGAAATGAATGAAGACATTGTTAAAAAGATCTGTACTCGGATAACCTTGTAGCAAAATACTGCCCTTTTTTATTTTCCTGTTGTAATTTTGTTTCTTCCGTTCCTCCAATTTTAACCTTTTCACCGCCAATGTCGTATTTTTAGCACACAATTGGTTAACCTTTCCGCCGCATCCCTGGAGTTTTGTTTTTTTTTTTTTTTTTTTTTTCAGCAAAAAAAGTTTCCATTAAGCTTACCTGGTTAGAGAAAAACAATCATCTTCAAGAGTGGGGGATTCCTCTATGACATTATAGCTTAGGGCATATCCTTCCTCCCAATATAAAGAAACATGGTCTTTTGGAGGATAACAGACCCTTGGTTTGAGGCCTTTTCGTGACATGGGTGTTTAAATCATTGTGGTGCTAAATTGGCGACAGTTGCGTGAAAGGTTTAACCCCATGTCACTAAGGCATCACCATCAGGTCCATGTGATTCCAAAGACCCTATTTCTTAATTTTAGAGGTAAGGATGCTAAGGTTATACATGTCCACAGAGGAATTCCGCAATGTTAGCAGATATGTTATTTTCTCTACCCAGTTAAGTTTTAATGGTATCTTTTGGCTTTTTTTTTGAAAAAATGGCTGGCGTCGAAAGGTTAATACAGTGGAACCTCCCTTATAACATAATATAACAATAAGACCTTCAAAATCATCCACTGAGGTCTTATAAGGAGGTAATTTTAATACTAACTTTACAAAGAAGGCAATGTCTCAGAGAAGTAGTCTTATGGGGGAGGGAGTCTTATATGGTGGGTCCTTTAAGGGAGGTTCCCCTGTGTTAATTTGACTGAACTTCATGCATTCAATAACAGACTTGAATATTGTAATACAGCGGCCCTCCCTTTACTGATAGACCTTTGAAAATTCCACCCAAAGGTCTTAAATTATTACGTATCAGGTATTTTTATCGTCCAGGCGTCTCTTGTGAAATTTCAGGTTCCTCCCACTGGAGAGCGCGTCACAGCCAGAGGCGCACCACCCATTTTTTTTTTTGCATGCTATTTTAACGTGACTGGTGAGGAAGGAAGAGGGTGGGGTGGTAAATATTTTGAACCAAATGACAACAACTTTTTTTCCGTTGCACTGGTTTAACGAGTGCTAATGCATGGCCACGGGACCTCGGTTTATCGTCTCATCCGAGACTCCACGTTCAGACTGTAAGCCTAGTGGCACAGTGAGAGGAAAAATCCCCTGACCGAGGTCGACTCGTGTTTACTTGTGCCACTATAACTCGTAGTCAGATTTTAAGAGGGAGATTGGTGGAATTTTTTAGTGACATCTTAATTAGGGTATCTAGTTCCTTAAAATGGAGCTCCATGGCTGGGTGGATAAGCCCTTTCCCATCACGCATAACCTGAATGATTGTCGGGTTGGTAGGTTTTAATCCCGTTGTTCGTTTTCGGTGTTTTGTGTCCTTTGGGATATGGGCAACTTTACCTTTAACTCCTATTTTCCTCTCTCGACCCGCAGGTGAAAAATTATTTGTTTCCTGACTTTTCCGGTTGGGGAATGTTTAAACCCTCTTGAGTGAGGATAGGGAGAGATAGATTCTAAAGAGGCCTGGGCACCTCTTGGCATTCACATAATTGTACAGACAAATATTTGGATTCTTTCATAATTTCAGGAAAAAATCTCTTTTGAAGTGCTCACACAGAGCCCGTTCATTTACAATCGTCACTGCAATGAGAGCTCTCTGGTGTGTGTATAACCAGGCCAGAATTAGTGCGTATGAAAAATGCCACATAGGGGGTCTCTGATAGTGGGGGGGGGCCAGCTACCAGTCGTTTGGGCGCTTGAATACACAGAGGCAACTTCCTTCTGGCTGGGGCGTTATTTGGGCAGAATCATGCAAGAAGTTAGGTTGTCAAAAACCTGATACTCATAATTTTCTGGTCCCAGGAATCTGTATGCTAATGGTCTTTTTTAACATGCAAAATATTGGCTATCTCATAAAAATTTCAGTCGCTCAGATTCTTATTTCATAATATCATGCCTCTCTGTCTGTCCCTCCTCCAGGAACAGAGCGAGACAGAGAGGTATTATTTTATAAAATTAGAATCTGAGCATAAATTGCTGGCATTAGGTAGTATTATTTAGTGAAATACATAACATTACCACTGACAAGATTTCCATAAGTATTTGTGATAAGATTTGCGAAAGGGATTAACGCCTATTTTTTTATTATTTTTGTTTATCATCAGGATGTCGTTCCACGTTTACCACAGAGAATGTAAGAATATTTACAGTTACAATCCGCTCAGTCAAATTGGTTGGACTGAATTTTATTTTTAATTTTGAGTTAAAAGACATTAGATTACTGGGCAAAATTATTGTGTTTTCCAGTGTTTTTGATTATCAGGAATCCACTGTAGATAGATCTGTTTCTGATGCGGGTAACTCTTAATTGTTTTGCTTTGAGAGCGACTTAGCTGGCTCTTTTTGCCCGCCAGGTGGCATAACGCTCGAAGTGTGCTAATCCCTCATAGTCTTAATTGGATTTCAGGAATACTTTCGCCGCCATCCATTTGTCAGCCCCCAATAGCATTAACCTTTACTTGAGTCCCAGAGAAAAAATATCTGCAATATGAAATTCCTTTGTGACTGCATACTTAAGGCCTATCCTTACCTCCCAAAATAATAAAAAATAGGTCCTTCTGGTAACAGGCCCTGATTTGAGCCCTGTTAAGTGACTAGGTGTTAACCGTTGTGGTGCAAACATGCGCATTGGCAGTGAAAGGGTTAAGAGAGTGTTTAATATAACTTTCGTGTGTTTTTTTTTTGCTAGCTGATTTCCAACATGTTGATGGACCATGTCGCTTGGCAAACAGCTGCGTTCCTACGATAAAAACAAATGGCGGCTAAAAAATCGGAATTCCGTTTTGGTATTTCAACCGTTTCTTTTTAACCAAAAAGAGATGAGTAAGCACCTAACTGTGTGTGACTTTATTTCAAGTGACTGATACCTTCTTTTGCAAATATTTGTTTCTATCTTGATTTAAGTTATTGGTAAGTGAGTTTTTTTTAGTGGCCTGAAACGCGCGTTCTGGTGGGGTCGAGCGCGCACTATGGACTTGCGACTTCAATGCGCTACAAACATTCGCATTAACTAAATAGGATGAAGATACTCGAAGATCGTGTGTGTGACACAGTGTCATTACACACTAGTCCTTTCTTTGCTTTTGTTTCATTTTATTCCTTTCATTTTTGCACTTTTAATTTTTTTTTATCACTTACCCAGCTGAAGACGATATGCTGGGTCTAACTATTTCTTAGTTAGGCGCATAACGGCAGCCTGCTCTAGTGACAGAAAGTGTGGAGCGTCAAAGAAAAAGAAGACAGTTGAACATACTTTGGATTGACAGTGCGAGTGTGACAAATGATTGAATCTGCTGTAGGACCTTTAGAAAACACAGCACACACACAAACAAAAGCTAGTCTTGTCTTTTTGATTTGTGTTAATTATATTACTTATAACCGTCTTTTGAAAAGTATTTGTATTTACCGTATTTTATCGGACTACAAGGCCCACCTATTATAAAGCACACCCCCAAAGTTTACACAAAATTCAGATTTTTAATTATAGTTTTCTTACTATTTTATCATTCTCAGTCTGGAAAAGTATACCTTAGGTCTTGTTCCATTAGACGAGTAAGTCTGTACGGAAACCCTAATAGTGGGAGAAGGAGGTAAAGTACGCATATAGGGGAATTCGGACAACGTCGCACTTTCCCTTATTTGTTTCACCTTATTTACGGATTGTGCACGGGTTTCCGCATGGAATATCCGCTTATGTGTGTACACGGCCTACTAGTCCGTAAAATATGGTAATACTTGTTCAGCATTGGATTTTGTTGTGTTTTTATCAAATCCTTTATTGTGTTGTTTTATTTTTCTGTTGCAAAGCTAAATGAGGTCAAATATTTTTGGATTGAACAGATGTATCATTTTTTTTCTCATAGGATGCGTTTTGAAAGAATCAGGGAACTGATGTGGACGCACTCTATCAACAGAATGTATCTAGTCCAATATATGATACTTTAGTGTTATTTTTACTGAGCAGGGCCTGTATTCACGTTGAGAGAACACATGATACTTCCATCATGCTAACTTGAACTCTTCCAAAGTCCTATTACAGCCTATAGGACATTGGAAGAGCTTCTAGAGTTTAGCATCATGCGACTTACCCATTTCTCATGCTATCTCCCGTGAATTACAGGCCAGTAGGGAAAAGACCCCTGAAAGATAAGTGTGTACAACCAGGCATGGTAGTGGGGCAAAGTGGCTTTCAGAGAAATGGCCGTGGGTCCAGGGGCCGAAGAAAATTCAATAAATTATGAAATTTTTCAAACGCCATTTCAATGCATTATTTAATCATTTTTTCACTTTTTTCGCTGATTTTCCCGCGTTCGCCGGAGGTCTACCATGCCTGGTATGCAACGAAAACTTCTGAGGCTTGTAACCTAAATTCTCGCCCTGTCTCTTGACTAGTTACGTGACCGCCCCATTACTTAGATTCTCCTCCCTTGCCTTGTCATGGAACTAGTAGTAGTAGCCACAAAATGATCTGCTCCTGACTCATCACCAGGGGCCATCGGCAGTTCGGGCCTACTATTTTATCGCCCTTTCGTGTCGCAAGGATAGTATAAAGCCTCATTATGTCAATAGGACGGTTTCTGAAAATAATTAGGGGATTAATTTCATGTGTGTGGGAGTGATCTGCTAATTTAATGGTCCAAACCAGGAAGTTACTCCACAAATCAGTAGATCCCCTGCTCTCGCTTCGTAAAGATCGTGTTTCGAGTAGACTTACATCCTTAGAACACTGTGCGGCATTTTTTTTCCAAATTGGATCATCATTTTATATTTTTAACGTCCACATTTTGCAAGTTTCTATCATTTGTGGATTACTGCCGCCCTCTTTAAAAAACATGTTTGGTGGGCAAAATCACTGAACTGCCCTGTGGTTTCATCAAGCTTCGACGCCCTGCAGCGCCACGGTTTGACCGAGTAATCGGGTAATCAACGCTATTTTCATGAGTTCTCTCCCTATTTTTCTCTCTCAGAAAATCGTCTATTAATTAACAGAAAAGTAAAAAGAAAGGAAGTAGGGAGGTGGGGTCGAGATTAAGGGTAAAGGTCAGATGTGGCAAAACCCCCCCCTAGCATATCTCGTTTATTGTATTTTTCCCGGGGTTATTGGCATTTTCTTACCATCATTAAACTTATTTTAGACCATTTTTTAGCTAATCTACCTTTTTGATACAAACCCTACCCTACCCCTAACCCGACCCCCACCCTATAGGAAAAAAACGGAAAAACGCAACGACCACAACTGTGCAATCGCGGTGTACTGCAGTACATAGTGGGGGGTAGGGTTAGGTTTTAGGGCTAGGGTTAGATTCAAAAAAGGTTATTCGCTAAAAATGTTCCTAAATAGTGTTTATGTATGGTAAAAATTCAAAACGTATGAGAATTAACCGCGAAATGCCGGGGGGGTGGCACATCTTGACTTTACCAATTAGTGCTAGGGAACCTCCCTTATAAGACCTTCAAATCATCCAAAACGAGGTCTTATAAGGGAGGTAATTTTTTAATACTTACAAAGGGCAATGTCTCAGAGGTGGTCTTATATGGAGTAGTCTTTAAGGAGGTTCCACTACTTCAGAATTCCGTTGGAGTTCTTTTCATTTTGAAAGTTTTTCCTTTTTCAAATCTGACCATTCCAGATATTGGAACGTTTTTGTTTAGGTTCGGAGTTTGTTTCTGTTTCCCATCGAGGTGTGTACCGAAGTTCGGGGGTGCTTTATATTTATGTTTGATTTTTGGGGTGGTGTTGGTGGGATTATTCCATGATAGGTGCTTGCGTTATTGGATATCGTTTGGATTGTGGTTGTGTTTGCGGATGCTGTACCTAAGGAGTTCCATTATAAATGACATCTAAGTTGTGTGTGTGTGAGTGTGTGTGCGCGAGCGCTCACTCTGTGTGCATGTGTGTATATACGTCACCACATGTTTAGGTATGCATGTCTGTGTGTGTGTGTTGTGTGTTCCATTATATATGCAAATGTGTGTGTAGAATGAAGGGACCAGATGAATATGGTGTTGTGTTTTGAGGAGCGATGCATGTGTCTGTAAGGGTCTGTACACGTCTTCTTCTTCTTCTTCTGCGTTCCAGCCTAATGGGTAGGTTGTATGTAGTGTGTGTTGAGGAGCGATGCATGTGTCTTGTGTAGGGTCTGTACACGTCTCTTCTTCTTCTGCTTCCCAGGCCCTATGGTAAGGTACGTATATGTGTGGTTTGAAGAGCTATGCTGTGTCCTTTGTAAGGTCTGTACACGTCTTCTTCTTCGTCCTTCGCTTCCCAGGCCATAATGGTAGGTACGTATGTGTCCGGTTTTTTCAGTTCACTGGTCTCCCCCTGCATAGTTACTTGGTTTTTTTTTCTAACCCGTAATTTTGGGGGGGGGGAGGGGTTTTTGGCTGAAAAATGGTCTGGCGGCGAAAGGGTTAACAGAAATACGAATTCAAAGTTTCTTTCTGCTCGCACACACACCCTACCTCACTATAACCTAACACAACGCCGAAAGCTACAAAAGAAAATTATTTGGAAAAACATTTATCCCATTCAGATTTTCATCGTACCCGAAATGAAAAAAAAAAAAAAAAAAACGGGTACATATACAACCAACTATACATCTTCATAGTATTACGTGAACCTCCCTTACAAGACCTTCAAAAATCATGCACAATAGGTCTTACAGGGGGTCTTGTAAAGGAGTATTTTAATACTTACAAAGGGCATGTCCTCAGAGAGAAGTAGGTCTTATGTGGGAGGGAGTCTTATAATGGAGGCTCTTATAAGGAGGTTCCACTGTATTAACAACCTCCATACAAACACCTCCATTATAGACCTCATTTTTGGATGTTTTTGAAGGTCTTATAAGGAGGTTCACACTGCACATGCTAAATCATTACTTTTTCTAGTTGCATACCGTAAAGACCTGTCAAAATCAATCCAAATGAATGTCTTGTAGAGGTAATTTTAATACTTACAAAGAGGGCAATCCTCTCGGAGAAGTAGGACTCTTATTGGGAGGAGTCTTATAATGGAGGTCTTATAAGGGAGGTATCCACTGTATTTCATATTCTTTCTAATCTCATGGTAAAAACATGTGATCAGTACAAAACAAAACAACCAAATGAGATATTAGCACCTGATTAAAGGATACATCTACGTCTTAAAGCGCTTTTTTTTCTTCTTACTGTTGCAGTTACACACAAAACACATAAAACTATGTATCTGTTCCTGGACATGATTACCAGGAAATTCTGAATTTTTTCCGAGCTACAGAAGTCTTTTAGCTCTGAGAGAAGAAGAGAGAGAGAGCGGAGGAGAGAGAGAGAGAGCATACCTGCCTACCCCCAATTTCTTTTAAGTACTCCACGAAATAAATTCTTACTTTTTCCCCTCAAATTCTGTACTTTTTCTCTCAAATTCCGTTATTGCAAGGATACCCACAACGGACATTACGAACATTAACCCCGCCATGGCGCAATGACGAAAAACTGATTTTGCTGATCTTAGAAGACTTTTTTAAGTTCAAAATTTTGCCGTATTAATTCTCCACTTACCGTACTGCAGTACTGGGGCTCCAAATCGTGTCAATACGAAAATCGTATAGGTAGGCAGGTCCTGGAGAGAGAGATGACTGGACAATGGTAATTTGATAGAGAGACCCCCCCCCCCACGTGGGGATACGGGCTGGGGTGGGTGTTCTTCCGTACAATAGTTCCCCACCTCTGGAATTTCTGTGCTTGTAATTCCTCTTGTCTCTCTTTGACTCTGCCTTTTTCCATTGCTTTGTGTCATCTACTATCTTTCTGCTTTTGGGCCCTTCTCCTCTTTTTTTCCCCACCAAAAAATATTCCTAATGTTATAGTTTTTCCTCTTTGAGCTTCCTCCGAAATCGGACTGTGTCGCGACTGAGCGAGGACACCAGTGAAAACGGGAGCACATACGTACCATTGTGGCCCTGTATGGCCGGGTAACGCCGAAGAAGAAAGAAGATCCCCCCGTGGATACCGGGGGCGTCTTTTGTATAAATCGTTCCCTCAACTTCTGTAAGTTTTGTGTGCTTGCCAACTTTCACTCTAATCTTCAATCTCCTTTGACTGTGCCTTTTCCTTGCTTACTGTCATCAACTATCTTTCTGCCTCCGGGTCCATTCTCCTGCCTTTTTCCACGAAACACTTTCAAACATTTCCACCCCAGCCGAATTCGACTTGCTGGTCTAACTGTTTTCTGGTTAGGCGCGTAACGGCAGCATGATGCAATCTAACGCTCATAATTGACAGGAAACTGTCTTAGCGATCAAAGAAGAAGAAGAAGAAGTATAGAGACTGATTAAAACGAGAAGGACTTACAGTGGAAAACAATATGATCATGATGAGCCCCCGAGACGCGTGTGGCTGCCCACGTGGCGGGTAATCAAAAACATTCACACACCCGTCATTTTCTCATCCCACGATTGCATTTTTACCATAGTGTTCAAGTGCTGTGGCTGTTGGGATGACCCCGTGTATCCCTTTTAGCCAGGGTTCATCAACACAACAATGCAGGCAAGTGTAGGCCTACAAGCGGTCAAGTTCAAGTGTTTCTCTCTCTCCTCTTCCCTCTCTCTTTCATGATTTTTCGTTTTGTACACATTCAGCCACTTGCTTGGAACTTTCTGACTTTGGAAGTTTCACCTGGGAAAAACGGAAAACTAATTTTCTCAGGGAAATTCGGAATTTCCTGCATTCCCAACGTTCCTGTTACATACATTAACTACGTATGCTTACTATTTGCATCGCAACGTTTTGAATTATTCAAGAAAACTCACAAATCACTCCAGCCATACACACGAACCAAGACATGCTAACAAAAAGAGAAATGAAAGAAGATGTACTTGTTTTTAACTTCATGTTTAGACATAGAAGGTAGATCAACTTTTGTTATATAGACTTTATATAGAAAAAATCTACAATTGGTTTACCCCACAAACCCTACAAAAGCAGTCCAGAGCAAATTGTGATTTGAGAGAGAACAGGTTTAGAAGTGACCAAGGTAATGGTGTGCAACCAGATTTTATTTCCGTGAGCAAATTGACAGCTATCTATTAATTCCGGACATATCGGACGACTTGAATGAGTTAAAACATCCTAGTACGGCACACAGGAGCATAACACAAAAGGAGCATGCATGTTCATCTCGTTCTTCACATCAAAACATGTGGAAATGAAATTGCGTATACCTCCTATTCTCAGTCATTATTTACCGAAAATGAATTACAGTATGCTTTTTTTTTTTAATGCACAAAACCACACCACCATTGACCCATCTTAGCTTTTTGTGTGCGTTATAATGAACAAAAGCCTTTTGGCTTCTGAAGAGAGACAGCATTCGAATTTTTTTACTAAAATCTGCAACGTAATGACTATTAAAGCAGGGTCCCGGGCTTTCAGCTATCCCGTACGGACCTGTATGCCTAAGGAATAATGACGAAATGTCCATGTTTTAGCTTAACGATCGGAAGGAAACACTTTCCCCCATTGTGACCAATTCTAAGCATATACAAACTATGCTACACAGTATACGCGTTTTTCCCTCTGCAAAACACCAGAAGTAAAAGAACGAGTTCAGTCCAATTTCTCTTGACAACTCCGTGCATCGTTCGTCTGCTCGCGGTCAGTTTTGAAACGGGAAGGTGGGGGAGGGGGTAAGGTGAGTAGGTGCTGAGCATGGTTCTCAAATGTAAAGTGCTGCTTCTGCCATCTATTTTGAGTATGTCTGGCTGCTCAGGGCAGTTTTTGGCAGCTGTCGGACTTGTGAGGCCTTGAGTGGAATTAAGCACTGTAGAGGCCTAACTGGATATTTCAATGGTCGAGACTTATACGGCTGTAAGCCCCTATGAAACCCTTAAAGAAAACCCCCAACACATGATTTTTGCTAATTGAAAAAACCTATTGACTGCACTCTAGACAGGCGTAGCCCATGAATCCACACTCCTACCTATTCTTTATTAGTTACTTATAGTCACAGAGGCGTCCCTGTGAAATTCGGTATGGTCCCACCTGGAGCGCGTCGTAGCCAAGGCGCGCCACCCTTTTTTTTTTTTAGGCATGCTTTTCGTGTGACTGAATAGGAAGGAAGGGTAGGGTGTAAATTGACCAAAGACAACTTTTTCGTTGCCACTTGAGTTTAAAAGTGTGCTAAGTGCATGGCACACGGGACCTCAGTTTATCGTCTCTTCGAAAGATTCCACGTTCAGACCGTAAGGCCTAGAGCAGAGTGAGAGGAAAATACCTGTAACCCAGGTTTCGAACTCAGGTTTACTTACCACGAAGCGAACGCTTACCAATGTGCCACTCCCCCCCCCCTGAATGACCAGATACATTCATCAATATATGATTCATTGCATTAAAAACAAACAGCACAACACCCTCGTCCCCTCAAAAACCAAATTGCCCCCATCTCCACCCCTTCGTAATTCTAAAATATATAATTCCCCCCTGAGACCAATCAGAAGCTCAGTCATCAAATATGATTCTTTTTTATTCTGGAAATGCAAGGTCTGATTTTGTGTAAAATAAGAATAGAGTATTCGGTGACAGTCTTTGTGTTGGTTGGGTCAGTGCGTATACCCCCCCCCCCCCCCCCCCCCCCCAACCTTGAAATGTCGCTTGTAACGAAAATCCTACATTTATTCCAATGTTTATTTCTTCGTTTCATTTTTTCAACACGAAGAGAACCGATTCCTTTAGGGTACGCACTCCTCAGTACTCTATATTCCAGTCGGGTGATTTTATAACATCCCAAACAGAAAGATCACTTCTTCTTACGATGAATTTATCCCATTTTGACTACAAACACTACGAGCAATTATTGACTACAACACATGAGCAATCTAAAACGAAGCTCACCATAATCAGTCATAGTTTGGTCTATCTCAAACAGAACCAAATTATCCATCTCGATGATTTACAACAAAGCACAGCATCTCATTACCAACTACACTCCCATCATGACGTGATCAACATTTACGACCTGTTTACCCGCCTACACAACTGTGACAGTGCCTGGGAAAAACAGACGGTAATGGAATTTTGTATAATTGAGATTTTAAATTTTCATGGTGGAGCGAAGATTCCTTTTTAATACGCAGACCGAATTGATTTATCTTGTCTAGTTTTTTATTTTATAATTATTTGAAGTTTGGCATTCGAAATAGAGCATTTGCAGAATCGGCATAGAAGATACAACTTTGCCTTTCTTTGTATTGATTGATTTTAAACGATCAAATAACAAATAATTCATGACATTGTATTCATTTGTGGATACGGTAAACACGTACAAAATAGACATAATATCCCTAAAATAGAAAATTTGTATTTTTGGGGGTTGTTACTATTTTTGGCTTTGCTCAAACATCGAGCGACTGATGTAGGTTTTTCCATGCGCCATCACAAATCTCGAGTAGTCCGTATAGCTGAAATGAGTAGTTTTGGTGTGAAACGTGTAGTCCCTATTCATGTAACACCAGCAAACACTGGTTCACTGAATGAGTAGCATCAAGAATTAAAGAGCTTATTTTCATTTTTGAAGAGTATAGAGGTCCCAATTGAGTAGACACTACTCGGAATAGTAGAGAACCAGGTCTGATTTAATCTGAAGACATAAAAGTATAACAATGAAGAGCTTTACGACATCAATGCAAAATGTTTTCACAACCAGATGGTATCAGACGAGCCACAATATGTATGCATTTAATACTCCTAAAGTACCTTGATAAGCCCATGGTACATCTTCAAAAAAAACCACCCACCTCCCCAACTTTAGGAGCAAGTTTCATACTCTAAAATTAACCTTGCATACTAGCATGCTCATTTAAAACGCCCACTTAGACCATTTCATACTCTAAATACCTAGCATAATAAGCCCATCTCTTTAAACGCCCACGCCCCTAACTTAGCAGCAGTTTCATACTCTAGTCCTTGTATATAACCCCTGCTCATTGTAAACGTCTCACCCCCCAACTTAGGAGCAAGCTTCATACTCTATCAGTACCTTGTATAAAAGCCCATGCTCATTTAAAAACGCCCCCGCCTTAACTTAGGCGCAAGTTTCATATTCTAATACTTGCTAATAAGCCCATGCTCATTTAAAACGCCCACCCCGCCCCTACGTGGAGCAAGTTTTCATACTCTAATCCTTGTTTAATAAGCCCATGCTCATTTAAACGCCCCATCCCCCAACTTGGACAAGTTTCATACTCTAAAGTACCGTTGCATTAAGCCCCATTCTCATTTAACAACCGCCCAGCCCCTACCTTATGAGCAAGTTTCATAATAATAAGCCCATGCTCATTTAAACGCCCACCCCCAACTTAGGAGCAAGTTTCATACTCTAAAGTACCTTGTATAATAAGCCCATGCTCATTTAAACGTCCACCCCCCAATAAGCCCATGCTCATTTAAACACCCACCCTCCAACTTAGGAGCAAGTTTCATACTCTAAAGTACCTTGCATAATAAGCCCATGCTCATTCAAACGTCCACCCCCCAACTTAGGAGCCAGTTTCATACTCTAAAGTACCTTGCATAAGCCCATGCTCATTAACTCACTTGGGACGAATGAGCGGAATCCGGCTCATGGCTCTCACAAAAGTTTAGGACAAATGAGCCGGTGCATAAGAGTTTTCAAGAGGTTTTGATTTCTTCCTTCTTTCTGCTGGCGTGTAACCAGCTTTCAAGTGCGACGTCATAACCTATTTTTCGGTTTGCTTTGACCTTGCCTCTCTTGAAAATCAACCAGTCATTGCAGACTTTACATTCAGGTTTGGTTGTACGAGGGGGGTCTTAAAGATCGGAATGTGAAATTTTCCTTCTTGTTTATGTGTTAGCTGTTTTTTCGTCAATAGGAGACAAACGAGACGAAGGTATGGAATCTGATATTTTTACGATCGCTTAGTGCATGGTGTTAGTAATCTTATCTTAAAATATCAGTCCATAACTTTTTTGTGGTGATGGGTTTTTGAACCTAGTCAAATGGCCCGTCCGAAACCGGTTGTAAGGGGAAGCAACTGGCCAGTTGCCCAGAGTTAGCTATAAAAAACACACCCCCCCCCCCCCAATTTGTGAGCCAGTTTCATACACTGGAGCACTACCGTTTGTTTCGGACTATAAGGCGATACTTTTTTTCCCAGACTGAGACCCCTGCGCCTCATAAACTGACTGATAATATAGTAATAAACTATAATAAACAAAATCTGAATTTTGTGTAAAAATTTTGGGGTGCGCCTTATATTTCGCAAAACACAGTACTTACCGAATAAATGCCCACCCACCCCACTTTGAAGCAAAATGCGTGCGTAGGGGTATGCACCTTGTAAACACCCACCCCCTACTTTGGATCAGAGGGGTGGGGGTACGTGGGTTAGTCAACGCCTGCTTCTTAAAGATATATATTTCCTGACAAAGCCAAAGCAGGGTTCCCAGGGCTTTCAGCTACCCCCAAGTAAGGACCTTGTAAGGACCTGTAGGCCTAAGGATAATGTTCATCTTTTAGCCAACGATCTTGAAAGGAACACTTTCCCAGCATTGTGAACAATGTCTAAGCAGACACAAAAACTATGGCTGACACAGATATACAGCGTTTTCTCGCAAAACGACACCAGGATAAAGAACGAGATTTCAGTCCAATTTCTCTTGACAACTCGCGGTGCATCGTTCGTCTGCTAAGCGGTCAGTTGAAACGGGAAGGCGGGGGAGGGGGGTTAAGGTGGAGTAGGTGCTGAGCGATGTTTCTCAAGTGTAAAAGTGCTGCTTCTGCGATCTATTTTGAGTATGGTCTTGCTGCTCAGGGCAGTTTTTGGCAGCTGTCAGGACTTGTAAGGACCTTGAAGTGAATGTAAGCACTTGTAAGGCCTTACTTGGAGATTTCAATTGGTCAAGACTTATAAGGACTGGTAAGGCCCCTATGAACCCTGTAAAGGAACAATGCAGTACTTAATTAAAGCATACAGCAACCCACCCCCCACCCCCACCCCCCGAGTTTTCATTTATTTCAAGTTTATGTTGAAATCAGGAGCCCTGGTCTTGGGTCTTGACTCAGAGTACAAACAAAAAAAAGCCAAATAAACAACAAACAAAGCAATCAAACAAGCTCTTGTGGATTTTCATTTGATAGTCGTGGTCTGATCCTCATTACTCCGTTGTTTCGGCGACATCTTTCATTTCGTTCAAAGCGCTGTGGAGATCGTCTGCTGTGCAACCCCTCCACAGTTTACTGGAGAAAAAAACCACACAGCAGAACGGCATTTTAATCCGTCAATACCTGCCATTGGTTCAATGCAAGATTAGGTATTAGGTACTTTATAGTCACAGAGGCATCTCTGTGAAATTCGGGTTGCTCCCACCTGGAGAGCGCGTCGCAGCCAGAGGCGCGCCACCCCCTTTTTTTTTTTTTTTTTTTGCATGCGATTTTTTGTCATTGATGAGGAAGGGGGGGGGATAAATTTTGACCAAATGACAACTTTTTCGTTGCCACTGGGTTTAACATGTGCTAAGTGCATGGGCACATGGGACCTCGGTTTATCGTCTCATCACGAAAGACTCCACGTTCAGACCGTAAGGCCTTGTGCAAAGTGAGAGGAAAAATCCCCTGTACCCAGGTTCGAACTCAGGTTTACTTGACACGAAGCGAACGCGCTACCACTGTGCCACACCAGATGGACAGAACAAAGCTTTTAATTTAAAGTAACAAACGAGAGATTGAATATGAGTAGAGCATCAGTGTTGCACATTTTTTTTAAACGATTTTCAGGACATTGACCTATCAAATTTGCAATTGTCCTATTGTCTTGGCCTCTGTCAGGACAATTGTCCTATTGTGTCACAGTTGAAGCGGACTTGTGTCCTATTGTTGTTTTTGCAACCAAGGGGATTGTCATTCCCAGATGGGAATCAAATGCTCTTCTCTTATTTTTAGGAGTCCCCCCCCCCCCCTCAGATTTATGACAAATATTTTAGGGTTGATTTATTACAAAAACTCACTTCCCGATGCTGGGCTAAGTATTAGGTGTCCTATTGAAATTGCATGTTCAGGACAATTGTCCTATTATGTTCTTAAGTCCGGACAATTGTCCTATTATGTTCTTAAGTCAGGACAATTGTCATATTGATGTTCTTAAGTCAGGACAATTGTCCTATTGATGTTCTTAAGTCAGGACAATTGTCATATCAATGTTCTTAAGTCAGGACAATTGTCCTATTAGAGTTCCCAAAAATGTGCATCACTGGAGCATATACCCAGGGATGGCAATTTTTCTCTGAAAATATTTTAAAGGGGCACCCTGACGGATGAGTTTTTGCAAGAAACACATCGAGATCACCAGGAAAAACACCCTTTACAGAGATCGCAACACTCACTTTGCTCTGGTTTCCTAGAAATCAAACCGTCAAATCGGCGATTCCTCCTTGGCGGAGGTGCTGGAAGTCAAATTATTTCACTGAAAGAGAAGGCGTGTGCCGTCTCTTTTGTAATGGCGACCAAATTGTTTGCACGAAATTTTTCGCAATACAAGCCTTTTTATTTATCTTTGAAAAAAAAAATTATGCAGTTTATGTAAAGGAGTTTCGCTCACAACAAAGGAAATAACTTTTTTGGTTTACTGCACTACAAAAAAAAAAAAAAAAGCTTCAACCACAATGGGTTTGGCCCCCATCCAAAATGGCTTCTCTCTCCAGCATCTCCGCCAAGAAGGAATCGCCGTTTTGACGGTTTGATTTCTAGGAAACCAGAGCAAAGTGAGTGTTCCGATCCTTGAAAAGGCTGTCTTTCTGGTGATCTCGACGTGTTTCTTGCAAAAACTCATCCATCAGGGTTCCCCTTTAACCCTTTCACTGCCAGCCTTATTTCAGCCAAACATTTCCATTAAATTTACCTGGGTAGAGAACAAAATCCATCTGCAGTATTGGGGATTCTTCTGTGACATATATATAAAATAAGGTCTGTCCTTACTTCCCAAAACTAAGACAATAGGGTCTTTGGATAATAGACCCCAATTTGATGCCTTTTTAGTGACATAGGTGGTAAATCACTGTGGTGCTAAAATGCGACTCTGGCGGTGAAAGGGTTAAAGCTAGTGTCAACCAACTACAAAATCCATTTTCAGTAAAGGGCTACAAGATGTGGAAGCTATGTACTTTTGCTTGAGAATATCATGGTAGGATATTCAACATTGATGAAAAAAAAATGCAACAAACAAACAGCACCTAGAGATGAGCAATCTTACACACATCTTCTTCTTCTGATTGGGGATGTTTATCCTGCCCCACACCCAAAGCCTCCAGTTGGAACTAAGAACTGGCGCACAGGATGCAAGCTATGTAAGTCCATGCCATCCATCCCATTAGCACATACAGCCTACTCGTACTGAACAGTGGAATGGGGTTCAACGTGTGCGCAAGATCTTGTGCATGCGTTTTTCACATGCAGCGGGATCTTGGTTTTAAGTCTCATCCAAAGGACTTTTTCCCTAACTGGCGTCAGGTACCCATTTACACCTGGGTGGAGTGAGGAAAATAGGAGTAAAGTGCCTTTCCCAAAAAACATCACCTCGAACGAAGTTGGATTCGAACCTCCACACTCTTACCGAAGAGCAAGTACACACAATAACACACGCGCGCGCGCACACAGAGTAAACCTACCCAAACGCTCGAAGCTGTTCCACAGAGGATTCAAACTCCTTGGCTTTGCTGACAGCACCACGGATAATCTGAAAAACATTAATCATTTTAACATTTAAGGCATAAATGAATCATAAAATAGTCTGGGAAAACAAATGTCCACGGACAATTTTTTAAAAAGGCACAAATGACTCGGATGAAAAAAATAAAGGAGAAAATGTTCATGAATCGATAACTGTATGCTAGTCTGCAGCGTCCAATGAGGCTTTATACCGAACATTCTCTGCCCCTGTCTCGTGCCCTGAGATGCGAACGCCACCTACTTAAGATTATCGCCCTTGCCTGTCAGGAACTAGTAGTATATAGCCACAGAAAATTATCTGCACCTGACTCGTCGATAGGTGGCATGAGCAGTTCTGGCCTAAAATCAACGCCCTTTTTCGTGTCAGCAAGAAGTGGTATAGAGAGTTCCATTATGATGCCTCCAGGACAACAGAGAAGCTGACTGCTATTCTGAAGAGTTGGGTACGAATTGGTTGATAGTGAAGCCCGCCCCCCCCCCCCCCCCCCCTACCCAGGGTACATGAAGTTTTTTTCTAACCAGCCCTTCCGTCCTTGAAGGAGGTTTGCACTAGAGTCTCAGAAACTGGCAGGCTACATTCACTGGGTGATGCTGATCAAAAACAAAAATGTGTTATGGTTAAACTTACAGGGGTCTACAATCAAGGATTTTTTTAAAAAAGGGAAGATGATGAGATTAGCGTCATGTTAGCAGGTAGCTCTTAACCCCTAGACTGCCAGAGAAAATGAAAGAAAAATTCATTGCCAGACCTGTTTACCCCCTACACAAGTCTTGAGTAGCCTGGATAGCTGAAATGAGTAGCTTTGGTGCAAAATGTGTAGTTTCATTCATTAAGCCATCAAACACTGTTCACTGAAGATGGGAAATTATAGCATTATTTTCAATTTTGAAGAGTATTAGAGGTCCAAATTGAGTAGAATACTACTCAAAAAGAGTAGAGTAAACAGGTCTGCATAGCACAAATCATGCCATGAAAAAGACAACTGAGAGAGCCCATCTGGCAAAATGGTCTGGGGATATAACTCTCTTGACTGTGTTAGAGCAAAAGCCAGCATATCAGGGTTATTCCTCTTCATCTGATGATGTCACCAAGTCAGTACGTGATACGTTATATGGCAGTCACGGGGATAAGGACAAAGCGTTGTTGTAAGCATGGTCAACAGGTTTTTTTTGTACACATGGACAGACATAAAGTGAATTTTCATAAAGTAGTAACTAGTATAGATGGCAAAAACCCTGGGGGGGAGGGAGTGTGTACCTCCTCAGGAATGTTAGCCTCTGGCGGACTGCACTGAAGCCGTAACTCTTAGGGCAGGCCCCCCTGCATGAACTTGTACACAGATACACACAAACTTTTTGTCTAAGATCACTGTAAGGTGGATAGACATTAAATTAAAGAACATGCACCTCCGCAAGGATGCTAGCCAGACGAGCAGCGTTGAAGCCGTAGCTCTTAGGGCAGGCCCCATGCGAGAACTTGTACAGGAAGGTGATCACACACACACACACACACACACACACATCTCCTCAGGAATGCTGGCCAGGCGAGCGGCGTTGAAGCCGTAGCTCTTAGGGCAGGCCCCATGCGAGAACTTGTACAGGAAGGTGATCACACACACACACACACACACACCTCCTCAGGAATGCTGGCCAGACGAGCGGTGTTGAAGCCATAGCTCTTATGGCAGGCCCCATGTGAGAACTTGTACAGGAAGGTGATCTCACACACACACACACACCTCCTCAGGAATGCTGGCCAGACGAGCGGTGTTGAAGCCGTAGCTCTTAGGGCAGGCCCCATGCGAGAACTTGTACAGGAAGGTGATCTCACACACACACACCTCCTCAGGAATGCTAGCCAGATGAGCGGTGTTGAAGCCGTAGCTCTTAGGGCAGGCCCCATGTGAGAACTTGTACAGGAAGGTGATCACACACACACACACACACAACCTCCGCAGGGATGCTAGCCAGACGAGCGGCGTTGAAGCCGTAGCTCTTAGGGCAGGCCCCATGCGAGAACTTGTACAGGAAGGTGATCACACACACACACACACCTCCTCAGGAATGCTGGCCAGGCGGGCGGCGTTGAAGCCGTAGCTCTTAGGGCAGGCCCCATGTGAGAACTTGTACAGGAAGGTGATCACACACACACACACACTCCTCAGGAATGCTGGCCAGACGAGCGGTGTTGAAGCCGTAGCTCTTAGGGCAGGCCCCATGTGAGAACTTGTACAGGAAGGTGATCTCACACACACACACACACACCTCCTCAGGAATGCTGGCCAGACGAGCAGCGTTGAAGCCGTAGCTCTTAGGGCAGGTCCCATGCGAGAACTTGTACAGGAAGGTGATCACACACACACACACACAAACTACCTCCTCAGGAATGCTGGCCAGACGAGCAGCGTTGAAGCCGTAGCTCTTAGGGCAGGCCCCATGCGAGAACTTGTACAGGAAGGTGATCACACACACAGACACACACCACAAAAAACACGCACACACACACCTCCTCAGAGATGCTAGCCAGACGAGCGGCGTTGAAGCCGTAGCTCTTAGGGCAGGCCCCATGCGAGAACTTGTACAGGAAGGTGATCACACACACACACACACACCTCCTCAGGAGATGCTAGCCAGACGAGCGGCGTTGAAGTCGTAGCTCTTAGGGCAGGCCCCATGCGAGAACTTGTACAGGAAGGTGATCACACACACACACACACCTCCTCAGGAATGCTGGCAAGACGAGCGGTGTTGAAGCAGTAATTCTTAGGGCAGGCCCCATGTGAGAACTTGTACAGGAAGGTGATCACACACACACACATACCTCCTCAGGAATGCTGGCCAGGCGGGCGGCGTTGAAGCCGTAGCTCTTAGGGCAGGCCCCATGCGAGAACTTGTACAGGAAGGTGATCACACACACACACACACCTCCTCAGGAATGCTGGCCAGACGAGCAGCGTTGAAGCCGTAGCTCTTAGGGCAGGCCCCATGTGAGAACTTGTACAGGAAGGTGATCACACACACACACACAACCTCCTCAGGAATGCTGGCCAGACAAGCGGTGTTGAAGCCGTAACTCTTAGGGCAGGCCCCATGTGAGAACTTGTACAGGAAGGTGATCACACACACACACACAACCTCCTCAGGAATGCTGGCCAGACGGGCGGCGTTGAAGCCGTAGCTTTTAGGGCAGGCCCCATGCGAGAACTTGTACAGGAAGGTGATCATCACACACACACCTCCTCAGGAATGCTGGCCAGGCGAGCGGCGTTGAAGCCGTAGCTCTTAGGGCAGGCCCCATGCGAGAACTTGTACAGGAAGGTGATCACACACACACACATACCTCCTCAGGAATGCTGGCCAGGCGGGCGGCGTTGAAGCCGTAGCTCTTAGGGCAGGCCCCATGCGAGAACTTGTACAGGAAGGTGATGGTCTCCTGGGAAGGATCCCCCTCCTCGTCTTCGTTCTCCACCATGCACGCCTGTTGGAGAGGGGGGGGTGGGAGAAGAAGAAGAAACAACAAGATGGTTAAACCATATAAACTACTCTCCTAGTTCTCGAGACAATAGACAGAGAGAGAGGAAAAGAAAGAAAAGGAGAGAGAGATTCAGAATGAGCGGTGTGAGAGCAACGGCACTCACTGTACAGCCCAGAAAATGGGACAGCGCAGCAAAAAACAAAACAAAAAGAAAAGGAGATTTGTAGGGAACAGGGGATAGGGTTAGGTTCAGCCTTAGGGTTATTGTCACGAAACGGAAAGAACCATACTTTGAGATCGAGAGTCGTAAACATAAGGGAGGTAGGGGCGTTCGAAACTTTAACTTTGTCTAAAATAAAAAGCACGTACACACAAAATCATCTGTGTCAGGCTGAATGCAGCGAGGACACCAGTAAAAACTGGAAAACGGACACATACGTACCCATCATGGCCTTACGCAGAAGAAGAAGAAAAGCAAAAAAAAAAGCACAAACCATGTGACCGGTTCTGACGTTGGAGTCGTGTGCGAACTGATCGACCAATGAGTGGTAGTGGGTGGAGAACAGCGATCGACACCGCAGTTGAGTGGACAGCTCTCTCACTACGGCGTACGCTATGGCCGTACCATCGTACGTAGCTGTGCCTCGACCTGGAACAGAAACAACAAAAAAAGGAACAGAATTGTTCCATTTACATACCATAATTTTCAGACTATAAGGCGATACTAGCGATCGACATCGCAGCCGAGTGGACAGCTCTTTCACTACGGCGTACGCTATGGCCGTACCATCGTACGTAGCTGTGCCTCGACCTGGAATAGAACCCCAAAAATAGGTAACGGTAATAAGGAAACAGAACTGTTCCATTTTTATATACCATAATTTTCGGACTATAAGGCGATACTAGCGATCGACATCGCAGCCGAGGGGACAGCTCTCTCACTACGGTGTACGCTATGGCCGTACCATCGTACGTAGCTGTGCCTCGACCTGGAATAGAACTAAAAGTAAGAACTGTTCCATTTACATACCATCATTTTCGGACTATAAGGCGATATTGGTCGACTTCCACAACAGTTCTCGCACGGAGTTGCCAGTCCGACAGAAAACAGTAAAGTGATTTAATTTATTTATTAACTCAACACGTGCAGTTTTTATTGACTGACATTCTTTTCTAAACTCAGTTACTTCGTGATACACGTGAGCGTGCACATACATATGTCTTGAGTGACACAAGTGACATATTTTCTACGCCAAAAAAAAAAAAAAGAAAAAGAAAAAAAAACAAAATCGTGTGAGTTTTAGTCACAAACTACAGTGAAACCCATTTAGTACGAGTACGGTTTAAACGAGAGCCCGTGTTTAACGAGTGGTTTCAAAATCCCCGACCACAAGCCTTCTTTTTCCTTGTTAAATAATTCTGCATACAACGAGCTCGCTACAACGAGCAACTTGCATATAACGTACAATTTATTGACTCCCAAAGTCAAGCTTTTATGCAAAAACTACGCGGTTAGAACGAGAACGCACTTACAACCACACCGCCATCCCAAAGTCAAGCTTTCTTGCACAACTACCTGGCTAGAACGAGAACACGCTGACAACAACATCGCCATCTTGACTGACCCCTCGATATGTAAGCGGCATTCTGATTGGCCGATATAACAACTTGGGTGTCTGCAGCGCAAGCAGACGACACTGGACTCACTCTTTGCGCACTGATCTTGTGACTTCCGGGAAATTTTAACTTTCTCTTAAAGCGCGTGTGTGGATTTTATGTTTTTGATGTTATCGTGTGTTAATAAACTGTTTTAAAGTGTTTGTAATCGGCATTAAAAACCCTATGGATACAGGATACTGGGCTTACAACCATGCTTTGTTGGGTAAGTGTGTTGTTTCCGTTTTTCTGTCTTTTTCACACTTTACCAACACGCACATCACAGTAGATGTGAGGACCGATTGATAGGTTCGTCAGGGTTGCCAAAATCGATAAAATGGTTTGAACGAGCAATGCTTACAACGAGTAAATTGGCCCTCTCCCCTGGAATTCGTACTAAACGGGTTTCACTGTATGTGATTTCTCTGAGAAAAGTGGCTTTAATAAGCGGCCGGGTGGTTTTATTAAGCGGCTTTTTTTTAATACATAACATATAGTGAAAAATCCGGACCGTAAGAAATCGGCTTTAATAAGCGGCTGGCTCTATTAACCGCGGTTTTATAAAGCGGCGACCACTGTAGTAAGAAATTACAACAAAATCTGAATTTTGAGTATAATTCGTGGGGCGCACCTTCTAAGGTGCGCCTCATTGTCCGAAAAAAAGGGTCCCCTCTTTTGTGGACTATAAGGCGATACTTTTTTCCCAGACTGAGACCCCTGCGCCTTATAATGTGAAGGATAGATAATACAGTAAGGAAATAGAGTAATAAAATTTGAATTTTGAGTCAAATTTGGGGGAGGGTGCCTTATACAGTCGAACCTCCCTTATAAGACTCCCTCCCATATAAGACCTACTTCTCTGAGACATTGCCCTTCTTTGTAAGTATTAAAATTACATCCCTTATAAGACCCCTCCCTTATAAGACCTCATTTTGGATGATTTTTGAAGGTCTAATATATAATGAGGGTTCCACTGCCTTGTAGTAAAAACAACCAACGCTACCCTATTTTACAGACTATGACTTTCTACAAGGCGCATCATGTTATATTATGACCAAACCAACTTTCGGTGAAATCCATCCATTATCTTGAGCATGACTGGCAGATTTTTAAAAATAATATTCCAATCAGATTCACTGGGATTATATTGATATGGCTAGTTATTTGGTAAATCTGACTTCATGAGGCCGCATACAGAGGTCCATCCTTCATATAGAGGTCCATCCTTCGGATGGGGGACTTAATGCTAGTCTGACCCGTGCGCTTTACGCACGTAAAAAAAATCCCACGGCAGTTAAAAGTCAGTAAGAGCAGGGAGAAATCCCACTGCCTGGTATGACCAAATTGATAGTCTACCCCAAGTCTGCCCCCCAACCCCCTCCTCACCCTGTCCTCCCTCCACATTCCAGATACACACACCAGTACACACACACACACAAACATATACAGAAACGCACACACACAGACACACGCATGCACACACACACCATACACACTTTAAGAATGTGTTCTGAAAAACATTTCAGAAAATCAGGGCTCCCAAGGACCCCCATTTGGGGGTCTATGAAGTACTAAAATTCTAAAGGACCCTCTAAAAGAATGTGCAGGGGGTCCCAGGGATGCACTAGAAAAATTATTTTTAGCATTCGCAATGCCACTGGGACCCTCTATCCCGCCACTAGGACCCTCTATACTGTAAGTGAAGGAGCCCCTGGGACCCCTTGTTATGCGGGACGATTAGGAGCCCTGAAAATGTTGGGTTTTTTTTTTGGGGGGAAGAAGTTTACCTTCGTGTCTAAGGGTGCATTTAGAGCAGGAGACAGCAAAAAGTTCCAAAATCCCCCCCCCCCCCCCCCCCAAATGTCTTGAGAAGAAATGGGTTTAATGTTAACCCTTTCACCGCCAAAGTCGCATTTTAGCACCACAGTGATTTAACACCTATGTCACTAAAAGGTATCAAATTGGGGCCTATTATCCAAAGACCCTATGGCTCCCCCCCCCCACTTGCGTGCGCATCTCAACCCTTCCAACGGAAGTGTCGCCATCTTAGTCAGATTTGTGTGTAAACAGCATCGATCTGGCATTTTTCAAACAAAGTTACTGACTAAGATGGCGGTCTCCCATAATATGGCATGCTCCTTGTGGCCGGATATGATGACACGTGGGTACAAGCCATTGTCTTAGTTTTGGGAAGTAAGGATAGACCTTATTTTATATACGTCACAGAAGAATCCCCAATACTGCTGATGGATTTTGTTCTCTACCCAGGTAAATTTAATGGAAATTTTTTGCTGAAATATGGCTGGCAGTGAAAGGGTTAAATGCAACAACACTCACCCAGTTCATCCATCAGAACCAAGGAGTGTTCCGTGGCGTGTTGCAAGATGGCCGACGTCTCGCTCAGCTCCACAAAGAAAGTGCTCTCCCCTGAAAAATAGGAACAATGCACAACTTCAAAACTACCTGAAGAGCTCTAGAAAGTTTGGGGGTTTAGAACAAAAAGCATAATGGAAATGTGGTTAAGTCAAAACTGAAAGGACTGGAATCATTTTGAGATAGCAGATACAGTGGAACCTCCCTTATAAGACCTCCCTCCCATATAAGACCTACTTCTCATGCCCCACATGGCCGAAAGGCTGCAGAGGGCGTTAAAATCCTCAACACTTTAAAAAGCTATTAACTTGTGGCGGTGCCATAGCCGATGAGGTTTAACCGAGGCGTGGTCACCGCTACAGCTATCTGTATTAATTTAAAAAAACAGGACTTTACTGGTTTCGTACTGCCTCCGGGCATTGCCTCCTGTATTATTCCCACCATATTTGTATTTACAAATGTCCCATATGTGTCTGATTCAGACCAAGAGGACGTAAAACTCCATTTTCGTCGTCAGGCGTTAAATCCTATTTCGTCGACCTACTTCTCTAATAAGACACTTTCCTTGAAAGTACTAAAACTACCTCCCTTATAAGACCCCTCCATTATAAGACCTCATTTTGGATTTTCAAAGGTCTGTATTTAGAGACTAAAAAATAAAATAATAAAAACGTTTTGCTACAAGAAGGCTGAACTGTTCTAGTACCATGAGCATTGAATGATGGTTGGTTGATGGTTCGTCCCACATGTGCTGTTTTGCGACCGAGCGGACGTAAAACCTAACTTTTATCCATTCATTCGCCATGGGCGAATACATTTTGCCCACGACATCACTCTACACTCGCGAGGACATTCACAGCCAAGCACCCTGCCATGTGTTTGTCTACTTTCAGAGCTTATGTCACTGTTTCTTCCGTTAACCCTTTCGCCGCCAACCATTTTTTTTAGCCAAACGTTTTAGCCAAGTTTCGGCACTCCAAAAAACTGGAAGCCACGAGTTTTAGCACTCCAAAACCAGAAGCCAAAAGTTTGGGCACTCCAAAAACCGGAACCACAAGTTTCGGCACCCCCCAAAACCAGATTTCTGGTGTCAACCGGAAAATTAACATCCCCCTGCATTTCTCTTAAACAACACCAACCACATACCAGACATGATCCTGTCGCTGGCTCCCAATCGGGTGAAGATCCTGTCAACCGGGGTCAGGTGACATTTTTCAGCTGGGACGTAACAGCCCTGCAACCATAGAAAGTACCGTTGTTGTTTTTGTTTGTGGCTCAAGCCACAAACCTATAACTCACTTTGTCGGTCAGTCGGTCTGTCGGTCGGTCTGTCTGTCGGTCGGTCGGTCGGTCCAAAATTGTCGCACTTCAAATTGAGGCTGCACTTCAAATTGAGGCTGCTCTTTAAAATGATGTGTACGTGCGCAAAGCGCACAAAATAATAAACATACGTAATACAGACACTGCAACAGACACGACGAGTATGCAGTGCTTCTTTCAATGAGTATAAGTAGGATAAATAGTTTTAAATGTTTTCCAAAAGATATAAAAAGTTACGAAATGGTGCAGAGATAACATTCTGGTTTACAGATTAAAATTATTGAAAAGCCAGGGGAGGCGACTCATGATTGGAGTGGTAAAAATAGACCGCGGGCCACAAACTATTGCGATTCCGCACTTGTTTTACTATATGGTGCACCTGATTATAAGGCGCACTACCTCAAATTTGACACAAATTTCAGGTTTTGTTATTATAACTTTCCTACTATATTAGTAATCAGTCATAAGGCGCAGGAGTCTCCCTCTGGGGAAAGAAAGTATCGCCTTATAGTCCGAAAAATATGGTAAGAAATTTTGAGACAATTACAATTATACTGTCTTTGATTGATTCTCTAGTTCACCTATGATTGATGATGAAGATGATGATGATGATGATGATGATGATGATGATTGTGAAAGTGAATAGCCATTGATGATAATAATTTTCACCATTATTTAGAAGAAAAAAATTCTTAGCTACTATGTATACTTTTTGGTGGTAACATCACACACATATGCATTTAAGCACTCTCACTCTCTCTCTCTGTCTCTCTCTCTCTCTGTCTGTCTCTCTCTCTCTCTCTCTGTCTCTCTCTCTCTCTCTCTCTCTCTCTCTCTCTCTCTCTCTCTCTCTCTCTCTTCACACACACACACACAGAGAAATGGCCATACACCAGCTGTAACAGGACGACAATATCGATTCAAAGTCAACTTGTCTCCCATGTCATGCACAAACATTTAGTGATTTACCACTACACATAATATACATATACAGAAACACAGACACAGACAACGCATATGTACACACACACTCACTCAAACACAAACGCACACACGCATGCATGCACACGTGCGCGCGCACACACACAGAGAAGAAATGGTGATGTGCTGACCCGAGACACTATGACCATGAGTCCAGTCTGTCTCATCAGGGTGGATTTACCTCCCAGGTCTCACACAATCACACATTATGGGTAGAACCACTGGCATCCTTTATGGATCCACCACTATTAACAGTGGCATTTTAAGCTATAAAGCCTTTTCAAGCCACATTTGTACAGTGCATGGAGGGTTGGTAGTGTTTTGTGGTATAATTTGTTCACAATCACACAGAGACACAGACAGACACACAATTTTCCTGTATTCTTATTCCCACAGACACACACACACGTCTAATATCACTCACAGTAGACAGAAGTTGAATAAAATAAAAAAAATAAAAAAAGCACAAACACATAACAAATGCTGACATACCAGCTGCGACAGTATGACGATGAGCCCCGTCTGCCGCATCAGGGTGGATTTACCTCCCATGTTGGGCCCCGTAACCATGACAACGCGACTGGCCGTCTGCCGTCCGTCGTCACCCGCGTCACCCTCCTCCATGCTCTGTTTGCATCATAGATAATAACAGTATTATCAAATTTATCGTTGTTCATCCCCACCCCCCCCCCCACCCCATTCATAAATGTTGCAATTGACCATTCCAGGCTTCAATAGGAATTTTTCGGAAATAATTAAGGGGAGTAATTTCATGGTGTGTGGGAGTGATCTTGCCTAATTCTATCGGTCAAACAGGGGGAGTCACTCTACCATCAGCTCTCGTAGCCTATCGACTCGTGTGTTTGAGCAGACATACAGCACTTAGAACACCGTGCGTCGTTCTAAAAATGTATGTCATTTATATTTTTACGTCACATTTTGCAAGTTTTATCACTTTGTGGCCACTGGCCACTCCTAACTTCTTTTTAAAAAAAAATGTTTGCAAGTCGCTGACTCGCATCCTGCAGTTTCAAGCTTCAACGCCAGTGTTGCATTGTTGCTATGGTCAGACCTGCCTACTTGGAATTTTCCCAATCAGTAGCCCAGCCATAAATTTTCAGTAGCATGGCAAATTTTTCCGTAGCATCCACAAACGACGGCAATCGATTTGTTCTCTTCCTGAGCCGAAACGCACTGCTTATGTTTCGCCGATTGAACGTGTTGACGGCAATCGTCTCTACCGCCATGATTCACAGAGAAGTCCGCATGGCAGAGGTTGCAATGAGCATGGTTCGCACCGAGTCAACTTCTGACGATGCAAGGCCACTCCTCCGTGTAAGCTATTTTCAAAACTTGTGCGGCACGCCGATGTTTTTTCTTAGAACAAGATGGTGTGGCAGATGATTTTCGGTTTCTGGTTTGGGTTCGTTTTTCTTCGTTTGAAACATCTCCTGAATCGCTACTGCTGCTGGAGTCCGCCATTTTTTTCAGAGAAAGTAATAAAAACGCATGCGCAGTCACTTTGATAAAAACGGAAGTGACTAGGTTATCGCGCGTGACACGGCGTCTGCTCTTAGAAACAGACAAAAACCGGGAACGGCATAAGCAAAGATAAAATGCGGCGGCAATTTTGTTTTTTTGTAGCAACGATAAGGTTGCCGTAGCTCCGTAGCAAAGCTTTATTTTTCGTAGCTGCTACGGCCAAATCGTAGCAGTAGGCAGGTCTGTATGGTATATGACCGAGTAATGGAGGTAAACAACTCTAATTTTCACGAAGTGCTTTCCCCTAGTTTTTTTCTCCGAAAATCGTCTATTGGCCTACTATTAAAACTCGTCAGTAGTCATACTGATTTTGCAAGATTTTAGCTACCTTATTATAAGTCATACTAGGCGCGCAGAGGTCTCATTCAAAGAAAAAAGTATTGTCATATACTCCGAAAAATATGGTAGGTTCTTTCTGTCTGTGGAGTCTTTCGGATGAGACGATAAACTGAGGTCCCCGTGTGTGCCCATGCACTTAGCACAACGTTAATCCCAGTAGCAACGGAAAAGTTGTCATTTGGTCAAAACTTACCCCCCCACCCACCCACCCACCTACCCTACCCTTCCTTCCTCATCAGTCACACAAAAATCGCATGAAAAAAAAAATGGGTGGCGTGCCTCTGGCTGCGACGCTCTCTCCAGGTGGGAGCAACCCGAATTTCACAGATGCCTCTGTGATTATAGAGTGCCTAAATACTTAATAATACCTCAGTTGATTCTTGACTATTTATACAATGACTTTAGTTTATCTTCGTTTTAGTGTGAGTGTGTGTGTGTGTGCGCGTGTGCGTGTATGTTTGTGTGTGTGTGTGTGTGTGCGTGTGCATGCGTGTGTGTGTGTGAAGAGGACAGAGGTGTTTGTGCCTTTTTAGAAGAAAAAAACCCCAAACGTAACAAACAAAAACTTGACACATTTTTCTGCCGATAAAAAGTGGAAGAATTTCAGTGCATGAATTAGACCGCCTGACAATAGTACAGTGGAACCTCCATTATAAGACACCCTCCCACATAAGACCTACTTCTCTGAGACATTGGCCTTCTTTGCAGGTATTAAAATTACCTCCCTTATAAGACCCCTCCCTTATAAGACCTCATTGTGGATGATTTTTGAAGGTCTTATAATGGAGGTTGCACTGTACTTCCTTATAAGACACCTCCCTTATAAGACCTCCCTCCAGATCTGCCTACTTGGAATTTTCCCAATCAGTAGCCCAGCCATCAATTTTCAGTAGCATGGCAAAAAATTTCGTAGCATACACAAACAACGGCAATCGGCTTGTTCTCTTCCTGAGCCGAAATGCACTGCTTAATATGTTTCGCCGATTGAACGTGTTGACGGCAATCGTCTCTACCGCCATGATTCACAGAGAAGTCCGCATGGCAGAGGTTGCACTGCAGCGAGCATGGTTCGCACCGAGTCAACTTCTGACGATGCAAGGCCACTCCTCTGTGTAAAATATTTTGATAACTTGTGCGGCAGGCCGATGTTTTTTCTTAGAACAAGATGGTGTGCCAGATGATTTTCGTTTTCTGGTTTGGGTTCGTTTTTCTTCATTTGAAACATCTCCCAAATCGCTACTGCTGCTGGAGTCCGCCATTTTTTCCAGAGAAAAGTAATAAGAACGCATGCGCAGTCACTAGGTTATCGCGCGTGACACGGCGTCTGCTCTTAGAAACAGACAAAACCGGGAACGGCATTATACTTAAAGCAAAAATAAAATGCGGCGGCAATTTGTTTTTTTCCGTAGCAACGTTAAGGTTGCCGTAGCTCCGTAGCAAAGCTTAATTTTTCGTAGCTGCTACGGCCAAATCGTAGCAGTAGGCAGGTCTGTCCCTCCCACACAAGATCTACTTCTCTGAGACATTGTCCTTCTTCGCCCCTCCCTTAGTATGATTTTTGAAAATTACTGTACTCCCTTAGAATAAGACCCCTCCCTTAAGAACTTCTCTGACCCCTTCTCCCTTATAATAAGACCCCTCCCTTATAAAGGACCCTCCCTCCCACACAAGATCTACTTCTCTGAGACATTGTCCTTCTTTGCAAGTATTAAAATTACCTCCCTTAGAAGACCCCTCCCTTATAAGACCTCCCTCCCACACAAGATCTACTTCTCTGAGACATTGTCCTTCTTTGCAAGTATTAAAATTACCTCCCTTACAAGACCCCTCCCTTATAAGACCTCATTGTGGATGATTTTTGAAGGTCCTATAATGGAGGTTTGCACTGTACTTCAAAACAAACATGGACTCACATCGTGGGTGCCGATCACCGCATCGTTAGGAATGAAATCGCTGCTGACCAGACTGCCCCCTATGCACGGGTGTCGCCCCTCACGGATCTCCAGGAATGGCTGAAGGAGAGAAAAAAACCACAAAAACAACACCCACTAAATTACTAGTGAAATGTGTACAGAATATCACTTCTTTTTTTTGTCTGAAGCTTCTTCGTGTTCTCATTTTCTTACCCCCTTCTCACATCATCGGATGAAGGAGAATATCTCTAATATGTGACCCGTCACCACAAAATGAGTCGTTTTGCCCCTGGCTGGCTTTGCCCGTAGAGGCGATTTAGGTGGATGGGGGTCAAATTTTCGATTCTGAGATTTTTATTTTTTATTTTTTTAAGCATTTTTTTTTACCTTAATCAAAATTTTTAGAGCATGAAAAAAACCATTTTCCACATTAAAAAAGGTTTTTAAGACACCTAGTGGTTACTAGGGACATGTTTTGAGACATTTTAGACTGCGATTTCTCATTTAGCTGATTCTATGACTTTACGACTTCAAACACCCATAACTTCGCAACAAATTGTCCGATTTACAAAAGTTTTGTTTTTTATGACAGCTCTTTCAATGCAAAGTAATGATTTGTTAATAACTCAAAATGGACCATTAGTGCAAAGCGACTCATTTTGTTTGCGACGGGTCTAATATGCAGTTTTTTGCTTTATGACAGTGAAAATACCTATATTCTGAACACTCCCCCAAAAATCTATTAAAAAAACTGCATTGAAAAAAAAAAAAAAGCATGAGAAAAAGTTTTTGGGCTGGTTTTTTAACATGACTATAAAAGCAAAACAAGAGAACGTAGTGCATTTATTTTTTTACACGAACAAAGGTGTCAAATCTAACTGATGTAAACACACATACCGTGTTTTTCGGAACATTAGGCGTGAAAAATTAGAAAGCTGACTATGTATCTAACTCAAACCCCCCAAAAAATCGAGATACGAGGTTTTCGAATTTGTTTTTTATTACTACTTGTGGCGGTGCCATAGCCGATGAGGTTTAACTGAGGCGTGGTCACCGCTACAGCTATCTGTATTAATTTTTTAAAATCGGGACTTTACTGGTTTCGTACTGCCTCCGGGCATTGCCTCCAGTATTGTTCCAACCATATTTGTATTTACAAATGTCCCATATGTGTCTGATTCAGACCAAGAGGACGTAAAACTCCATTTTCTCTCTCTTTCGAATTTGTTTTTACTATGGATAATATATACTGTAGCGGTACCATAGCCGATGAGGTTTTACCGAGGCGTGGTTACCGCTACACATATCTGTATTTTTAAAAATCGGGACTTTGCTGGTGTTGCACTGCCTCTGGGCATTCTCCCCAGTAGTGTTCCCACCATCTTTGTATTTACAAATGTCCCATATGTGTGTCTATGACCGAGAGGACGTAAAACACCATTTTTCCTTCCTTGTGGTTTTAAAACATACCCAACTAACACACATGTCCCATATGTGCCTACCCGGGTCGAGAGGACGTAAAACACAACTTTTCATTCATTCCTTCATTCATTTAGAATTTTCACCGACGATATACTTTTGTTTGAGTTATGGCCAGAGAAAGACAGGTGCCATCTGTTTCGGACTATAGGGTGCACCACCGATGTTAAGGCGCACCACCGATGTTAGGGCGCACCACCGATGTTAAGGCGCACCACCGATGTTAGGGCGCACCACCGATGTTAAGGCGCACCACCGATGTTAAGGCGCACCACCGATGTTAAGGCGCACCACCGATGTTAAGGCGCACCACCGATGTTAAGGCGCACCACCGATGTTAGGGCGCACCACCGATGTTAAGGCGCACCCCAAAGTTTCACACAAAAATCAGATTTTGCTCTAATACTTTCTTAACTCTTTCTATACTAACCTGCGCTCTCGTCGCAGGGCATGCGCACAACGCCTCGTTACTAAGGTAACGGGATATCGCATGTGAACTTTAAAAATTCATAGTTCATAGGTTAACAGTCATGCGTGCTTCAAAGTGGCTCAGAGGGCTACTACTATGTTTCATTCATGCCTCTGACACTGACTGGCTGGCTGTAGGCTATTTTGGGACCTTAAAATTATATTTTCGCTATTATGAGTGTGCCTGGCTTGACAAAACATGCATTTATTTTAAAATATCACAAATCAAAACTAATCAAGTGGATGCTTTGAAACTGTTGCAGGTGTTAGTACTGTATATTGTGTACATATTGCCAAAATGTCACGTTTGTATCTGTTACCATTATTTAGAAAATAATTTTTGGGCAACCTATGCAAATTGGCCAGTACAGAACGCTTGCAAAGGGAAGCAACTGGCCAGCATGGAATGAGTTAATGAATGGTAGATTTTAAGGCGCAGGTCTCTCAGTCTGGAGGAAAAAAAGTATTGCATTCGATGAATATTAAAAAAAGAAAAGAAAAAAAGTCAATTCCATATTTTTGTTAAATTTTATTGTTTAGCTGTAGAAAGCAAGCCACCCTGCAACAAATCAGTCATTAACGAGAAAGGGCGTAAAAGGGCCGCGAGGCCCACTTCTAGCCCTAATTACTACTTCTACTACTACAGACCTGTTTACCCCCTACACAAGTCTTGAGTAGTCTGGATAGCTGAAATGAGTAGTTTTGGTGCAAAATATGTAGTTTTATTAATTAAACCATCAAATTGTTCACTGAAAATGAGTAGTAATCAAGAATTAAAGAGCATTATTTTCCATTTTGAAGAGTAGTAGAGATCCAAATTGAGCAGAATACTACTAAAAAAGAGTAGAGTAAACAGGTCTGCTACTACTACAGTCCGAAAAAATATGCTACATTTTTATGGGCCACCCTGCATATTAAACGACATTTAGAAGCCACAGTGCAGATACCGTACAAAATGTTCAATGCTGACTCACCGTGGTGTCGTCACTCGGCAGCGTCAGCTGGGGGCGACACATGACGCCGTTGCTACAGCGGCTGTAGCGCGACAGTGACAGCAACACGTCCAGCACCGCCAGGCACGCCACCGCCTGGTTCCACTTGTTATACCTGAAGTCCACACACAAGTCCATTCCAGTATTAACCCTTTCACCGCCAGGCACCACACCGCCTGGTTCCACTTGCTGTACCTGAAGTCCACACACAAGTCCATTCCAGTATTAACCCTTTCACCGCCAGGCACCACACCACCTGGTTCGACGTGCTGTACCTGAAGTCCACACACAAGTCCATTCCAGTATTAACCCTTTCACCCCCAGGCACCACACCGCCTGGTTCCACGTGCTGTACCTGAAGTCCACACACAAGTCCATTCCAGTATTAACCCTTTCACCCCCAGGCACCACACCGCCTGGTTCCACTTGCTGTACCTGAAGTCCACACACAAGTCCATTCCAGTATTAACCCTTTCACCGCCAGGCACCACACCGCCTGGTTCCACGTGCTGTACCTGAAGTCCACACACAAGTCCATTCCAGTATTAACCCTTTCACCGCCAGGCACCACACCGCCTGGTTCCACGTGCTGTACCTGAAGTCCACACACAAGTCCATTCCAGTATTAACCCTTTCACCCCCAGGCACCACACCGCCTGGTTCCACTTGCTGTACCTGAAGTCCACACACAAGTCCATTCCAGTATTAACCCTTTCACCCCCAGGCACCACACCGCCTGGTTCCACTTGCTGTACCTGAAGTCCACACACAAGTCCATTCCAGTATTAACCCTTTCACCGCCAGGCACCACACCGCCTGGTTCCACGTGCTGTACCTGAAGTCCACACACAAGTCCATTCCAGTATTAACCCTTTCACCCCCAGGCACCACACCGCCTGGTTCCACGTGCTGTACCTGAAGTCCACACACAAGTCCATTCCAGTATTAACCCTTTCACCCCCAGGCACCACACCGCCTGGTTCCACGTGCTGTACCTGAAGTCCACACACAAGTCCATTCCAGTATTAACCCTTTCACCGCCAGGCACCACACCGCCTGGTTCCACTTGCTGTACCTGAAGTCCACACACAAGTCCATTCCAGTATTAACCCTTTCACCCCCAGGCACCACACCGCCTGGTTCCACTTGCTGTACCTGAAGTCCACACACAAGTCCATTCCAGTATTAACCCTTTCACCGCCAGGCACCACACCGCCTGGTTCCACTTGCTGTACCTGAAGTCCACACACAAGTCCATTCCAGTTTTAGGGGGTTCTTTATTTTCTCTTTAACCCTTTCGCCGCCAGCCAATTTCAGCCAAAAAATACCATTAAACTTAACTGGGTAGAGAAAAAAAAGATCTGCAATATTGCGATTTCCTCTGTGACATATATAACATTTAGGCCTATCCTTACTTCCCAATATTAAGAAAACATGGTCTTTGGATAACACCCTGATTTGATGCCTAAACCATTGTGGTGCAAAAATGCGACATTGGCAGTGAAAGGGTTAATTCCGCCACCGATGTTGCATATCTGCACCACACTGACTTTAGGCATTAAGAATTAGGCACTTTCCAGTCACTGAGGCGTCTCTGAAATTCGGGTTGCTCCCACCTGGAGAGCGCGTCGCAGCCAGAGGCACGCCACCCAATTTTGTGTGTGTGTGTGTGTGTGTGTGCGTGTGCGTGTGTGTGTGTGTGTGTGTGTGTGTGTGTGCGACTGATAAGGAAGGAAAGGGAGGGGTACATTTTGACCAAATGACAAATTTTTTCGTTGCCACTGGGATTAACGCTACCTCTGTGCCACTCTACATTCGTGTTGTTAAAAGGCACGAAATTAGGACCCATTACTCAATTACCTTATATGTTGCTAATTTTGGGAGATAAGGAAAGGAAGGAAAGGCCTCATCTAATACATGCATGGGGACATTCACAGTACTGAAGACGCCAACTTTCCTGTACCCAGAGGTAAGCTCGACAGAAATGCTTTTGGCTGAAAAAAATGACAGGCGGCGAAAGGTTTCTGTCAGGTAACAACAACAAAAAACAACAATAAAATAGAATCCCTTGATGCAGACCGTTGATTCAAGCTGCGCTGTACGGGAATCTCATTGAAAGTTAGGTTTTACGTCCGCTCGGCTGCAAAACAGCACATGTGCGATGAACCATCAACCAACCACAGGGTTCGTGCAGATCTGTGTCCAAAGAATTCCAGAACTTTTCTAGGACCAGTTTACTAAATTTCAAGGACTCAATCTGGCATACATGGTCAATGTCGGTTTCGTTCCCGCCTGAGTTGCTTGTGCTTCTGGCCTTGGCAATGGCATTTTACAGCACTCTCGTCCATGCTGGTGATGTCAAAGTTCTTTCAGCTCGCTTTCAGTTTTGAACTATCTGTTGACGGAGCTAACCAGCTCTGATATTCTTTTTTTTTTTTTGCAGCCAAACATCGTTGAAAATGCAGTCTCCATTTTGTTGGAAAACGGAAGTACGGTAAAGGGAAGTAACTTCAGCGGCAGACAACTCGCGCAAATGTCGTCTGCTATGATCGCGATATCGGTATGACCTTAAAAGTTTTTTGGTTGTTTTTTTATTTGAATTTAGTTTTAACCTTCAATTATTTTTTGTGGAGGAGAATTTTTGACTTTGATGGATTGAGATTAAGAACGTGGTCAGACGATTTTGAAAATTCCAGGACTTTTCCAGGAGTCTTGGGGCCTTTGCTGTTTTTTTTCAAGCACTTTTCAAGCCCTGGAAAAGGCCATGTCAATTTTCAAGTACTTTTCAAGGTTTCAAGGACCCTGTACGAACCCTGCAACCATCATTCAATGCTCTGAGCAGACCCTGGAGGTACTGCAATACCAGGTCTGATCCGATGCACACCATACTGGAATCTGACAGAATGCCAAATTTCATATTTCAACCTCTATAGCCTGCACAAAATCTCTTTGGGGCACGGCAAAGGAGAAGGCATTCTGAGGCGGCTGCGACTACCGTAATTCACGGACTATAAGCCGCAACTTTTTTTTTCTTTTAAACCCCCCCACCCCCCTGCAGCTAGTACAGTGCCGCGGCCTAAACGTTACCGAAAGTGAAAGTCAACTCAACTCGGTGGCATCCTTGATTGATTCAGACCTTTGATCTGTGGCCTTGTTCACGGTTGATGACAACAACAAAAATCACCTTGATTTCGGTATATTTTTTCACAAAAATGACGATCTGTTTCGCGGTCCGATACTTTCGTTTTGGCAGTCAACACACCCGCGATCAACTCTCGACTCAACCGGAAGCGGACATCGTGCATCGCCACACTCCGCGGCTTATGCGTTACTTACATTTTTCAGATTTTTTTTTAAAGTAGGGGGTGCGGCTTATATTACGAAACGGCTTGTAGTCCATGAATTACGGTACTCTATCTCTTGACATGTTCCAGTCAAGAGTCAAAACACCCTGACACAAAACATTTTTTTATTTTTAAAGTAGTTGTTCCAGCCTGATTTAGCCCAACGAGTCCTGACTGGCTGGGTCACTATAAGTACCGTAATTCACGGACTGTAAGCCACAACGTTTTGGGGGAATTTCTGGTTGGTTGTTGGGTTTTTTTATACAAAATGACGATCTCTTTCGCGGTCAGACACTTTCGTTTTGGCAGTCAACACACTCACGATCAACTCTAGACTCAACCGGAAGCGGACATCGTGCATCGCCACGCTTCCGCGGCTTATGCATGACTTTTTTCAGATTTTTATTTTTTAACCCAATGACTCCCAACCATTCGAACCGGGAATCGATCCCAGTTCCCGAGAGATGGGAATTAACTCTGAACGTCACACCAAATATTTTCATTAAAAAAAAAATCACCCAGAATAAAGTCTAACTCACATTTCATTTATGAAAGATGCATATTGAATAGCAATGATGATATTATCATTCCAAAGCTAACACACTGTCACACAACAAACCATGAATTGGAATATTAAAAAATCCGTAATGGCGCTCCGAGCATCGCGCCGAGTCAATACTGCGTCACTTCACGTCACGTGGAAAGAAGAAAACAATTTGGGGTCACTTCGAAAAATCCGTTCAAAAAGACTAGTGGGTGCTTTCCCTTGCTGTAAGAACCAAAAAACGGACCAGCGAGAGTCAGGAACAGGAAGAACTAACTTAGTATATTGCATTGTGGGTAGGGAGAAAGTGAAAGTGAACGTACTAGACCTGGCGTTCAGCGGGCGCAATCGGCGCATACGGGATGCATGAGTTGACAAAATGTGGTCGAATGTGGCGTCTGTGTCCTAGAGAGGGCTAAAGTAGGGGGTGAGGCTTATATTACGAAGCGGCTCGAGTTAAGAGGCTCAGGGGTCTCAGTCTGGCAGACCTGCCTACTTGGAATTTTCCCAATCAGTAGCCCAGCCATCAATTTTCAGTAGCATGGCAAATTTTTCCGTAGCATCCACAAACAACGGCAATCGATTTGTTCTCTTCCTGAGCCGAAACGCACTGCTTAATGTTTCGCCGATTGAACGTGTTGACGGCAATCGTCTCTACCGCCATGATTCACAGAGAAGTCCGCATGGCAGAGGTTGCAGAGAGCATGGTTCGCACCGAGTCAACTTCTGACGATGCAAGGCCACTCCTCCGTGTAAGCTATTTTAAAAACGTGTGCGGCAGGCCGATATTTTTTTTTAGAACAAGATGGTGTGCCAGATGATTTTCGTTTTCTGGTTTGCGTTCGTTTTTCTTCGTTTGAAACATCTCCTGAATCGCTACTGCTGCTGGAGTCCGCCATTTTTTTCAGAGAAAATAATAAGAATGCATGCGCAGTCACTTTGATAAAAACGGAAGTGACTAGGTTATCGCGCGTGACACGGCGTCTGCTCTTAGAAACTGACAAAACCGGGAACGACATAAGCAAAAATAAAATGCGGCAGCAATTTGTTTTTTCCGTAGCAACGTTAAGGTTGCCGTAGCTCCGTAGCAAAGCTTTATTTTTCGTAGCTGCTACGCAGGTCTGGTCTGGGGACAAAAAGTTATCGCCTTAGTTATAGTGCGGAAACAAAAACGGTGCCGTACCTCTCGTCGAAGCTGTGGAAGATGCGCCTCATGATGTCCTTCAGCGCCTCGTCTTTTCTCTCCTCTGCGTCCGTGAGGTCGGCCAGCAGGTGTTCTACCTTGGCCGTGCGGTAGCGCTTCGCTCCCTTCTTGGACGACATAGCATCGTACTCTTCCGGCACGCGCTTGCACGCCGCCTCCGGCACTTCCAGCTGGTAGCGGTTCTTGCCCGTTCCCCAGTACACCAGAGTCTGTGGTAGAACATGTTCATCAGAATTGTACGGAAATAATTAAGGAGTAATTTCATGGTGTGTGGGAGTGATCTTGCCTTATTCAATCGGTCAAACAGGGGGAAGTCACTCTGCTATCAGCTCTCGTAGCCTATCGACTCTCGTGTGTTTGAGCAGACATACAGCACTTAGAACACTGTGCGTCATTCTAAAAATTGATGTCGTTTATATTTTTACATCAGTTTTGCAAGTTTTATCAGTTTGTGGCCACTGGCCACCCCTAATCTTTTCCCCAAAAAATGTTTGCAAGTCGCTGACTCGCATCCTGCGGTTTCAAGCTTCGACGTCATTATCGCATTGTTGCTGTGGTGTTTGACCGAGTAATGGAGGTAAACAACATTTTTACAAATTGCTCTCCCCTAGTTTTTTCCGAAAATCGTCTATTAGGTATCAGCAGACCTGCTTACCCAAAATCTTCACTGTCAGTAATCCCAAGCTCTGAAATCAGTAACTTCAGGCAACTGTCCGTAATTTTGCTGGCCGAGAAATCCTTCCATCAGAATTTTTTGCTGCCGTCAAACCTTTTGTTGAGCAGGGGAGGGGGTACTCGAACCCTTGACTTTCCGCACCTCCGCCGAGCACTCTAACCATTCAACCACGGGCAGAAGCAATCAACAATCTGACCTTGCAATATTAGAACGCTTCTACTCCCAAGCAGATTGTCATGCCCACTACTAAATCACAATACAGTCATGACAATTAATAAATCACAATCAGACCTGTTTACCCCTATTTTGCAAAGTTGTAATTTCTTAAACCAAAAATTGTAATTTTGGAGAGAAAATAAATGTAATCCAACGCGTGACCAATGAACGTCGATATCGTACTGACCTGAGTGTGCAATACTAAATGTCCGTCGAGTAGTAGACACAGAACACATGCTCGTCACCTAGTGCTGAATTCCTGGAATTCTTAGGTCACTTTCCCGGAATTTCTGAGCCATTTAAGTGAATTTTGATGTCTTTTCTTTTGATTTTTTCGACCAGAACATACAGAAGCTTCGGAATGCACTCGCTTGGACGCCATTTGAAACAGAAACGGAAATGGCACGAACTGACTTTTCACCGCATCGTTTCAAAAGCTTCGCTTACCGACGCAACTGTAGTGGGTTTTTTTTATATTTAGGATTTTATTTTCCCGTATTTTTATTCCGTAGCCGTATTATCGTAATTGGACTTTTCCCCGTAAAAATTACGGCAAAATCGTAAAGGTAAACAGGTCTGCACAATACAGATACATTCATATAGCGGGTTTTGACTCACGAATCGCAAAGCGCTTTACAATCAGCAGTAATCAACCCTGCATCCCAGCCGCTTCTTCTACTGCTAAGTACATTAGTATTAGGTACTTTATAGTATTAGGTACTTTATAGTATTAGGTACTTTATAGTATTAGAGGCGTCTCTGTGAAATTCGGGTTGCTCCCACCTGGAGAGCGCGCCGCCACCCAATTTTTTTATATTATTTTTTTTTGCATGCGATTTTTTGTCACTGATGGGGGGGGCGGCGGTAAATTTTGACCAAATAACAACTTTTTTCGTTGCCACTGGGTTTAACGTATGCTAAGTGCATGGGCACACGGGACCTCGGTTTATCGTCTCATCCGAAAGACTCCACGTTCAGACCGTTAAGGCCTAGTGCAAAGTGAGAGGAAAAAATCCCCTGTACCCAGGTTCGAACTCGGGTTTACTTGACACGAAGCGAACGCGATACCACTGTGCCACTCTACACCGATGTCATCACAATTAATACATCACAACACAGAAACATTTACACAGCGTTTTTCACGAATCACAAAGCGCTCTACTTCTTCGTCGATCGCTCAGACAGTTTCCTATCAACTTATGAGTGCTGATGCGTCATGCTGCCGTAATGCGCCTAACTAAGAAATAGTTAGGACCCAGCAAGTCCGACTTCAGCTGGAGGAAATGTGGTTTTGAAAGTGTTTCTTGAAAAAAAAGGCAGGAGAATGGACGAGTAAGGCAGAAAGATAGTAGATGATCGACCAGCTGCCGTGGTGTAGTGGTTAGCGTCACGAGACTACTGGCTGGAGGTCTTGGGTTCGAGTCCCATCAGAGGCGAGGGTTTTTTCGGTCCTGGACCGACTCCTACCCAGAGTGAGTGGCTATGGGCTCAATGAGAAGACTGAAGCCACACAGTCGAGTTTCATCCGCTTAACAGATGTGATTCTGAGAGTGTTGATCTAATTTCATGACCAACACTGCAGGTGTCTGTAGTTCTCGGGCCTGGTTAACGCCGGGATATCATTATGAAAGGAAGCGTAGAATACGGCCTTGTCATGCAGTCTCAGACCGATACGGAACTCCATAGCATCATCATCATCGTTATCATCGGTCTCATTTTCCATCAATCATAAAAATTTAAAAAATGTCTCAAATTCTGTGGCTTGCTAACACCCCCCCCCCGCCCTGCTCTCATGGTGACCTCAGTTTCGGTTTCCAATCCAGTCTATGCCTTGGTGCATTCGGGTCAAAGTCATGGGGATCAGTGTGTTCTGGGGAGCTGTCGGTGGACGGTCGTGGTGGCGCCCTCGGAGGAGGACCTCACTCACGCTGGCTCCACGACTAAGAGAATAGTGTCGTCAGTAGGGGGCTTAGTAGGTGGTGTCCTGTACAGGACAGATTGTAAGAATAGGCATCACCTAAAATCTTTCTCCTTGTCAAATAAAGTTTTCCAGTGTCCAGTGTCCTGAACAGGCTCCACTGAACTCCACCGAAGTGACTCAGCAGAAGTGCAGGGTCTCCTCGGTTGGTTGCCCTCCTGATGGCCTGACATAGATTCGCTCCCCCTGGACTGCTGGTCTCGGATTCTGCGACTTGAACAAACCGGGGTGTAGCTGCGAATTGGGATTCGGAACGAGCGGTGTGGGAGCAACGCCACTGTACGGCCCAGAAGATGGGACAGCAAAAAACAAAAAAAAAACACAAAAAAAGATAGTAGATGACAGTAAAGCAAAAGGAAAAAAGGCAGTCAAAGAGAGTGACAGATTAGAGGAAGTTACAAGCACAGAACTTCCAGAAGAACGACCCCCCCCCCCCCGGTATTCCCACGGGAGGACAAAGCGCTTTAAAATCAGCAGTAATCCACAGACTGACCCTGCATCCCAGCCGCTTCTTCTGCTCCTCCAGGTAGTCCTGTAGCTCCCCCTCCGTGTGACGAATGTCCGCCATGGCCGTATCAAAGTCATCGTCAACACCTGCACACACAAAAAAAAAAAAATTGTTATTCAACAAGGTACAGCGTTAACCACAATTTCATAACAATCGGGTTTTACATTGGTCTGTCTGTTTACTTTAATGTTGTACCAGTCATTACCAGTATTCAACGCCTCCACAATTTCATAACAATCGGTGGTCTGTCTGTTTACTTTGTTGTACCACGAATAATGTCCTCTTTATGGCTGTGTCAAAAACATTGTCATCGTAAACACCTTTAAAAAAAAAATTAACCTATAATTGCATAACAATCGAGTAATTCACAGGCATGGGAATGTCCGTCAGAGTCACAAACAAAACTATGAAATTCAAAAAACCAATCAGTTGAAGTATTTAGTACATTAAAAAAGAAAAAATGCCCGCCATCGTCCTGGTCGGGAAAACATTTTCAACACTGAAGTTATTTAGTAACAATTTTTTTTTTTCCTGTTTGTCGCTTTGTTGAAATCCGTGAATTCCGCGGACAATTCCCATGCCTGATTTCATCATGTTACAATATTAATCACATTTTGATAATATACAGTAATAAATTCTCACAATCTTATGTCTGTTGGTTTTTGTTGTAGCTCTGCCACTGGGGAGCAAATACCTGCCATGGCTGCGTCAGAATCATCATCAAAGCTTGAACATTTATTTATTTATTTATTTATTAAGACAACTTTTATAGCGCATAATCTTTAAGATCTAAGCGCTTTACAGAAATCACTAAAATAAATAGTAAACACAATGAACAAAAAGTATACATCAAACATGACCAACACCCCCCTTCCCTGATCCCTCAGTCCATTTCTCAATCACGCCCAAATAATGAATGAAATAATCAACAGTACATTTAATTCGCAACCAACTGGAAACACCACATGATGGACCCTGAACGCCCAGGCACACTATTAGAACAAATCACACTCACACTTCTTAATGATAGAGAAGAAAGAGAAGGAGAGGAGAAAGAGAAAGAGACAGACATACAGACAGGACAAGACAGAGACGGAGCATCCCGAGAGCCAGACAGAGAAAGAAGAGAAGAGAGAGAAGCCACAAAACAGAGTGGGTCTGAATGCACGGGTGCAAATACACCAATGAAAAAAACCCTGAAGGCCGGGTCAGGGGTAATGTCCCCCCGGCAGCTGAAGCAAACATTGATTTAGAAGGGCATTTTCTAGTTTGCTTTGGTCGCACATAATTTTTTTTTTTTCTTTTTTTATACAAATGTGTTATTTTAAGCGTTTGAAAAAACACAGTGACACACAAACGATCATTGTTGACAAATTTAGTTTAAAAAAGGAACTTCACTGTTCTGGGTAAAAATTCAAAAACAGGAATCCTT
>CM065706.1:11255029-11292636 GCA_017654935.2 Phymorhynchus buccinoides
TTCTTCCGTATTTGTCCGTGAATATTACGTCTTAAGGACTCCGATTACGCTATTACGGTCAGCAAGAAGAAACTGCATTTTCCGCTGACGAGTGCAAAAAAAAAAGAGAAATTGTCAGAAGGCATGGCCTTTGAACCTAATTCGGCACTGTCGTATAGCTGTCGAAGCTAGTGATTGTCGACTTGAATTTGTTACTTCCGCTATTTCCGCTTTTCTGTGTACAGAGCCATACCGCCATTTTGTAGGTGCGATCGCAATAATGGTGGAAGAAAACAGCAGACAATTTTGACAGACAGGGAAATTGCAGCGAGTGTGGACGGGTGAATGGATAGAAAGATAGTAGACACAGAGACAGATTTATAGACGGATTTTAATCCATAGATTAATACGTGTGATGTTTCGTTGACAGTGGCCAAGCCGACCAAGTTTGACCGCGTGGTGCGGCGCGAGATCTGCCAGGTGTCCTCGCAGGGGATCCGATCCTTCAGCCACAGAGACGGTGACGTGGGGGACGCTCAGCCGAGCTACCTATCCTGGCTTCTGTGTGAGGATGAGGATTGTGGGGGGGAGGGGTGGGTGTGGAAGGGATGTCGTGGTCGGGGAGCTTGATTAAAACTAAGATTAGTAGCCCCTCATCCCCATTTTTTCTCTAATTCTCTCCGTCCTCATTTACAATTTATGACATGCCAGTGTGATTTTTTTTTTATCGTTCACTGGCTTTCATGCGTGAGACCTTACGCACTTGAGTGAGCACATGTTGCCCATTCTGCAGTGCATATTTGCCTCTATGCGTGAGTGAGGTCCTCCTCCGAGTGGTCCCACGCTAATTTCTGTCTCTGTGTGAGGTGAGGAGGGGGAGAGGGGGTGGGTGGGTGGGTGGGGGGGGTGATTAAGGGGAGGACAATTGTGGTGGGGACAGTTCAGTATTTTAATTTTTTTACTAAATATGTGTGTGCTGTATTTTTTATTTATTAATATCTAATTTCACGTGTTCGTTTCTGTTGATTTGCAGACGGAGTCTCAGGATGGGGTGGTGTATGGCGTCTGCTTTGTGGACACCTCCATCGGGACTTTCCACGTAAGTGACCTCCTCTGACATTGGCGTAATACTTATGTTATGGCAGACGTGCATGGGTGCTACTCTTTAATTTTTATACTGATTTCAGTATTTTTTAATTTGACCAAAAACTGAACTTCAGGTTTTTTTAATTCATCAAAAAAAGAAAAAAGAAAAAAGAAAAATTTTACCACAAGCGATTTGGGGCGTTTTGAACTTGGTTGTTCTATTTTGGAAGTTTACAAAGGCAATGTAATAATTTTACAAGGCTTATCAGACTCAAACTGTCTCTGTCTATAATTTTAACTGTCTGTCTGTCTCGTTATCTCTCTCTATTAAGTTGCCCCCCCCTGAATCGTCCGACAGGGCTCTGCCCCTATGCCCTGCCGGGGCCATGGGTCCCTGGATCCCTGCCTTTCAGATTCAGATTCCCTGCCTTCCCTGCGAAAGGATTGAGCAAGAATCTCACTTTCTGAATTTTTTCATTATCATGAGAAAGACTCAAAGAGTATCTCTGTATTTCTCTCTCTATTTTCAAGCAACGCAGCACATTACTTAGCTAAATTCGCATTGTTTTACTCCTTACCATCAGTGTAATGTTAGGTAAAGTTGTGTTACTTATGTATCTATTGTTTATTGTCATTTGTATTCATGATGTTTTGTAACCCCATCAGAAGGGGCTGTGGCCTATCTGATTAAACTTCCGTACTTTAAAAATTCCTCACATTCCCCCCCCCCCCCGCTTATCACCCTCCAAGCACCTCTCCCTCCCCCCCCCCCCTCCTCTCTCACCCTTCCCTTTTATTCTCATTTCTTTATATGCTACTATTAGTTTACTTTGTTACTTGATTTTCTTCTTTGTTTTTACTCCCAGGGCTGGGTGTGGGAAAAAAGCATTTGAGTATTGTTTACCCTTTCACCGCCAAAGTCGCATTTTAGCACCACAGTGATTTAACACCTATGTCACTAAAAGGCATCAAAAATTGGGGTATAGTATCCAAAGACCCTATATTGTCTCAGTTTTGGGAAGTAAGGATAGACCTTATTTTATATCTGTCACAGAAGACTCCACAATACTGCAGATGGATTTTTGTTCTCTATCCAGGTAAATTTAATGGAAATTTTTTGGTTGAAATATGGTTGGCGGTGAAAGGGCTAAGCTCGCTGATCTCATGTTCCCTGGACTTAGATAAAAATTTCGTTTTGTTTTGTTTCGTCTCTCCCACAGGTGGGTCCAAGTTCAATGACGAACCGTCACTGCTCTCGACTGAGAACCGTCTTCGCCCACCACAGCTGGGTATGACCCGGCCCAGATCCTGTATGAGCGGGGCCGCATGTCCCAGAAATCATTGCAGCTGATCGGCAGCTACACGTCGGCCATCAAGGAAGCTCTGAGCCCCGGCAAGGAGTTCTGGGAGAGCTCCAAGACGCTGAAAACGCTCCTGGAGGAGGGTTATTTTAAGGAAGAGCAGGAGGAGGAGGGGGGCAAGGAGGAGTTTCGCTGGCCGGCGGTTTTGAAGAATATGATGTCAGACTGTATCGTGATATGATTTTTCGTTGTGTGCTTGTGTGTGTGCGTGTGTGTGCGTGTGCGTGCGGTGTGTGTGTGTGTGTGTGTGTGTGTGTGTGAGTGTGTGTGTGTGTGTTTGTGTGTGTGTGTGTGTGTGTGTGTGTGAGTGTGTGTGTTTGGTGTGTGTGTGTGTGTGTGAGATGTCGGACAGTAAGTGGGTATGATTTTTCGTTGTGTGATTTGTGGTGTGTGTGTGTGTGTGTTTGTGTGTGTGCGGCATGTGTGTTGTGTGTATGTCGGACAGTAAGTCAACTAAGTGGTATGATTTTTCGTTGGTGATTTGTGTGTGTGTGTGTGTGGATGTCGGACAGTAAGTGGTATGATTTTTCATTGGTGATTTGTGTGTGTGTGTGCGTGTGTGCATACGTGTGTGTGTGTGTGTGTGTGATGTCGGACAGTAAGTGGTATGATTTTTCGTTGGTGATTTGTGTGTGTGTGTGTGTGTGTGTGTTACGTGTGTGTGTGTGTGTGTGTGTGTGTGTGTGTGTGTTTGTGTGTGTGTGTGTGTGAGATGATGTCGGACAGTAAGTGGTATGATTTTTCGTTGGTGATTTGTGTGTGCGTGTGTGTGCGTGTGATTGATGTGCGGACGCACAGTAAGTGGTATGATTTTTCATTGGTGATTTGTGTGTGTGTGTGTGTGTTTGTGTGTGAGATGTCGGACAGTAAAGTGGTATGATTTTTCGTTGGTGATTTTGTGGTGTGTGTTGTGTGTGTGTGTGTGTTCTTCAGTTGTAACGTCCTTCCACTAAAAGTGCATTCGGACAATATTATATTGTAGTGTGATGTTGGTGTGGTGAGTGGGTGTATGTGTGTGTGCGTGTGCGTGTGCGTGCACGTTGCAAGACGAGAACTGAAAACACTTCTGAATAAGTAAGAGATATGATTTTGCATTGGTGATCTATATGTGTACTTGTGTGTGTGATTGTGCTCCAATCACTCTTGTAGTGAGTCATATCTGAGGGATGAAGAAGCAAAACAAAAAGCTCAGCATATGTCAACATTTCGATTTATTAATCTTTATCAAGACTTCCAGAATGAATCACACTCCCATTACTCACATCTTGTATGAGTGTCAAAAACAGAAGAGGACACACACTTCCACCTTCCTCGTTGAATTGTGTGTTTGTAAACTGTCCCAAACCCTTCATTTCTGAACTTTTTTTCTCTCTCCTCCAGCCGATTCACTTGGATTGACGGCAGCGGAAGGATACGATTTAGCCTTGAGATCTCTCGGAGCTGTCGTTTGGTGAGTGTGTCAAAAGGAGGGTTGGGGGTGAATATAATTATATTAATTTTGTTTTTATTGGTACAGTGGAACCTCCCTTAAAGACCTTCAAAAATCAATCAAAATGAGGTCTTATAAGGGAGAGGTCTTATAAGGGAGGTAATTTTAATACTTACAAAGAAGGGCAATGTCTCAGAGAAGTAGGTCTTATATGGGAGGGAGTCTTATAATGGGAGTCTTATAAGGGAGGTTCCACTGTACAGACAAACCTCTATTTTTTAAGACTTCCAAAATGTCCGGAAAAATCAGTCGTAAACTGGAGGGGTCGTATGACGGAGGTTTTCACTGACAGCCGTAGAAAGAAAAAGTTCAGCACAGTTCATACTCTCTTCTTCATGCACACATACAATGACATATTAAAACTGGGTTTGGGTCTTTCCAACTCCATAGGATTGTGCAATCGATGTATTACAGTTTCACTTCGCCGACTTCTGTTAATCACCTCCACTCTCGTCCAAAGTCAGTGGTTTTCTTGTTCAAAGTCAGTGGTTTTCGTGCTTTTCCTACGCTTTCCGCCATCTTTTCTACAACAAGGGAAGCGACTCCGCTTTCAGGCCCTTGACCGTGGTTGTTTCCCTTTGCTCGAAGTCTATGCAGACGACAACAACGGTCATAAAAACCAACAAAATGGCGGTCGTAAGTCGCGTTTTAGAGGAAGTCGTTTAAGAGAGGTCGTTTACATAGTAAAATGCATCCGTGCCAACAAATCCGGTCTCAAATGAGAGGTGGTCGCTTAACAGAGGGTCGTAGAATAGGGGTTTGTCTGTATTAATTTAATTTTTATTGGTATTATTGTTTTCATTTGTATTGTCGTCGCCATTAATTGTTTTTGTCAATATCATCATGTTTTTAATTCTTCCTATTATTATTACTACTGATATTAAGATTGCCACCATCATCATTTGTATGCTAGTCTGTCGTTTCCGACAATGACTGCCAGATAGCAGAGGCCCAGGGGCAGATACTATTCTGGCGGGCTGAGCGAGAATTTGTTTATAGCGGAGATGCCTTGCCCAGGGTACATCCCCACTCTCTCGGCCAAAGGGATTTGAGGACACAGCTGGCGTTGAGGAAGGTCCCCAAAGGCCAGCCCATCCCTTTGGCTGCAGCACCAGAGCCGGTGCAAGGGCCTCTCCTCGTTCGAGAGTCATAGTCTTGTCTTCCACAAGAGACTAAAACTACCACGATTTTCCATTACTGTAGAAAACTATCTTTTGTGCGGCTCTCATGCTACCAGACCTGCCTACCCGTACGCTTTTTCCGTATTCTGTACACAATTTTGAGCCAGAGTATGCCAGTACACCAATTTAAAGATTCGTATGCCAGAAAAGAATTGTAACTTAAGGCATACAAAGACGGTCGATAGCCGTGAACGCGTCATCATTCCGATCCAAGTTTTATTTTTACCTCTTCCGGTTTGCACTCCGCTATTTTGATCTAGTGGCACGCACTTCTCAAGGAGTCATCGCATCATGTCGAAGCAATCAAGCAGTCCAATTTGCATCGACCCGTTGAGCGAGAAAAAAGCTAGAAATCAGACTTTTCTCGCGAAGTACAAGGAAATCCCGGGTGTGCAACCATCTTCGCTGGGAAGTTCGTTTGCCTTTTGCTTGTACTGCAAAAAGGACTTTGCAATTTCGCACTCCGGTGAATACGACATAACGAAGCATTGTTTCAAAAAAAACCTCACAATCTGTCCGAGGCCAAAGCAAAGCAGGATGCCACAAGTAACAAAATCACGGAATACATGCCTTTTGCATCAGGTGAGTGAGGAAATTAGAGTCCTGTGTCATTTGACTGAAAAAGTATGCTCCATGTTTTAAAAAAACCTTTTTTATGTGAACTTGTTCAGGTCCTTTAAAATCTAACAATACACAATTTTGTATTTTTGTTTTTGTTTAGTGGAGTACACCAAGAAGAAATTGGGGGTAGGCAGGTCTGTGTTACTGTTGACCCCTACTAATGTCAACCAATGATAAAAGCCATTTGAATAAAGGGGGATCATCACTATTATTTGTAGTAGTATTATGTCGACAGGTATCTACAGTACTGCCTGATGGATCAAGAGGTGATGTCCATGAAGAAATTTGAGCGCTACTTGCCCCTCGACAGGGCCCCAGAGAAACGGGAGACCTCCGGCTTTAACACCCAACAAAGAAACATGGTAAGTTGACCACACACACACACACACGCACACGCACATACACACAACACACACGCACACACGCAACACACACACACGCACACGCATACACACACACACACACACACACACACACACACACACACACACACACACACACACACACACAAATCCAGCTCTGTATTGGGGTCTGCAAACGAACACCTTTTGCAAGAGTGAATGCCCTTGGAGGGTGGGGGAAGATGGTTCAGTACTGACCAGACAGGGGGATAACTCTCACCAATAACCCCTATTTGATGCCACTAAATGGCTGCCTTTCGCAAGAGTGAATGCCCTTGTCAGTACTGACCAGCAAGGGCAATTACTCTCACTGTCAAGGGCGTTAATAACCCTAGTTGCAAAGGCCTATAGTTCCTTGATGAGGCCCCGTGGAGAAATTCAACCTCGATTTGCCCCTTTTTTCGTGCCCCCCCCTGGATTAATTTTTATTTGTATTTAGCACCTCAAATAGGCCAGGCCCCCTTGAAGAAATTTGAGCACTACTTGCCCCTCAACAGGGCCCCAGAGAATCGCGAGACCTTTGGCTTTAACACTCAACATAGAAGCATGGTAATTTGAAAAGGTTACTAAATTTGAATCTGAACTCAAATAAAGTGACTTAATCTGAAAAAATAAATTCTTGTGCTGTATGGTCTTTAACAAGGCCTCCATGAAAAAAAATCAAACTGTTTGCCCCTTCTCAGGGCCCCTTGTATAATTTTGACTAGCGCAACGCCGAGTACCAGTAACGCCTAGTAACGGTAACGCCTAGTAACGGTAACGCCTAGTAACGGTAACGCCTAGTAACGGTAACGCCTAGTAATGGTAACGCCAAGTACTGGTAACCCTGAGTACAGCAAATTTGAAGCGATTCGGTTAAGAAACGGCGGAGTCGTATAGCGCGCGCGTTTTTGAACCGATTCGCTTCCGGTTTGGTACACGGATAGTCACCGTCCCCGGTCATATTCCTGCCAACTTCGAAGGCAATCGGTCCAGAAACACCGGAGATACGGGTGCCGAGAGGCCGGCGGATGCGCGTTTCGCGCATTTGCCGAACCGCGCAAATGACACGGCCACCTCGGTTGCCGTTGCCATCGCCCCGTTAGGGCTCACAGCAAATTTGAAGCGATTCGGTCGAAAAACGGCGGAGTTATAAGGCCTGTTTTGTGTTTCAGACACACACACACACACACACACACACCACACACACACACACACACACACACACTCTTGGCTTTTTACTATATGATGGGTACTTGCGCTTTGACAGTCTCACAGTAAAGGTAGACCACCAGCTTTAATTCGCAAAAAAAAAAATGTCAGCTCTCTCTCATTCCCTACTTCCCTCCCCCCTCTCTCTCTCTCTCTCTCTCTCTCTCTCTCTCCCCCTCCCTCTCTCTCTCTCTCTCTCTCTCCCCCCCCCCTCTCCCCCCCCCTCTCTCTCTCTCTCTCTCTCTCTCTCTCTCTCTCTCTCTCTCTCTCTCTCTCTCTCTCTCTCTCTCTCTCTCTTTCTCTCTCTCTCTCTCTCACAAACACACACACACACACACAGATTGTAAGACATTGCCTGAAATCTTTATTCTTGAAAAATAAAGTTAAAGTTTTCAATCTCTCTCTCTCTCTCTCTCTCTCTTCTCTCTCTCTCTCTCTCTCTCTCTCTCTCTCTCTCTCTCTCTCTCTCTCTCTCTCTCTCTCTCTCTCTCTCTCTCTCTCATGAAAAAGAAATCACACCATTTGATTTTTGTTTTCCAACCCTTTCAGGTTCTGGATGGAGTGACGCTCTTCAATCTGGAAGTCACAGAAAACGCTTTGACGGGTGGAACGGAAGGAACGTTGTTGGAACAGCTCGATACCTGCTCAACTCCTTTTGGTAAAGCAAAACAAAATTGATAATAATCGGTCAAATTTCTTTCCCATTTTTTGCCCCCCCTCTTTTTATTTTTCTGTATTTCCACTTTCATAAGACTTCAGGGTTAATTTAATTTGTAATGAGGGCTCGTGCATTTTTTTAGTCACCCCCAGGGTTGTCACTGCGTAGCCGTATTTGTCCCGGATTTTTGCGAAAAGCATGACGTGTCCCGTTTTTCCCAATTTTTGAATGACCGTCCCGGAAAATCGATAAAATCGTGGAAGCGTGCAATTTTTCCGCCTGTCTACCGCTTATGCGCCTTTTTAAAAATTATCATATGCTATCAACTTCTTTACAGAGAGTTATTCTGATTGGTTAAATCTTCAGTGTAATCAATTCTCATTGGCTGTTGTAGTTCAGTGAAATCAATTCTCATTGGCTGTTGTAGCCAAATTTTCATTGGCTGTTGTAGCCAGTTTAGTCAAGGTTGGAAAAAAATGGCGTCTAAACGGTCGTGTGAGGATGATTCTTCTTCTGAGAAAGAAAAAATTTCAAAGCGTTCCTGTTTTATTCGAGAGACATACACGGAGAAATGGCCTTTCATTGTGTCAGGAAGAAAAGCGAAACTTACGCTTTTTGTGCGTGCGATTTGTCGATAAAGTCTGGTGGTAGGGATGATGTGCACCGTTGTTATGCCAAGTTGTGGTGGGTACTGTTCTTAATTTCTGATCATTATTAAAATGTCCCTGAAAATGAGGCTGTGTCCCTGATTTGAGAGTCGTTTGTCCCTGATTCACAACATTTAGGGTTGGAAGCCCTGCACCTCCTGCACACCCCTTATTATATAGGGTGGAGTCCTATCGTCATTGCGCAAATTCTTCTTTTTTGTATCCGTGTGTGACATGTCTGTGTGTGTGTCTGTCTTTTTGTCTGTCTTTTTGTCTGTAAATACAACTGTAATTTATCTTCCTCAGCGAAAACTGCTGAACCAGTAGAGTGGCACAGTGGTAGCGCGTTCGCTTCGTGTCAAGTAAACCCGAGTTCGAACCTGGGTACAGGGGATTTTTTTCCTCTCACTTTGCACTAGGCCTTACGGTCTGAACGTGGAGTCTTTCGGATGAGACGATAAACCGAGGTCCCGTGTGCCCATGCACTCAGCACGCGCTAAACCCAGTGGCAATGAAAAAGTTGTCATTCGGTCAAAATTTACCCCCCCCCCCCTTTCCTTCCTCATCAGTCACACAAAAATCGCATGCCAAAAAAAAGAAAAAAAAAAAGGGTGGCGTGCCTCTGGCTGCGACGCGCTCTCCAGGTGGGAGCAACCCGAATTTCACAGAGACGCCTCTGTGACTATAAAGTACATAATACCTAATGCAATCATTCTACTGTGTCAGAGAATTACATGTCTAGTTTTAATTTTATCTCTGCATGTTTTTCTTGGTTGTTTTTTTACTAAAGGGAAGCGACTGCTGAAGCAGTGGGTGTGCGCTCCCTTGTGTCAGCCCGACTCGATCAACGATCGTCTGGACGCCGTGGAGACGCTGTTGGACCTGCAGGAAGTGACCTCGGAGGTCAGCGAAGCCCTGAAGAAAATGCCCGACCTCGAGCGACTGCTCAGCAGGTAAAAGCCATTTGAGTCCGCTAAGCTCCCCGTGGGGATACCGGGGTGGTCTTTCGTAAAAATAGTCCCCTCTGGAACTTTTGTGCTTGTCACTTCCTCTAATCTGTCAATCTAATTTAATCATACTATACCAACACTCAAAACAACTGCATTAGCCTAAAACAACCTGGAACCTTACCCTAGCACATAGCTAAAACGAAAGTGGCCCCAAGGGACTGCACCCATACCGCAGGGAGTAGCGGGAGTGACTCCCCTTACTTCCGGGTATGACGCGCACCCTTGGGGCACCGGATATGTCATTCTTAAATTTTCCAGCCTTTCATCCACACCTGGGCCTACCCTGCTCCGCCTTTTCTGACTCTTGTCTATCTGGTGGGTTCGTTCCGTGTTTAGCTTTGTTCTATTCAGTTTCTTGGGAAGGCTGTTAGTCATCCTATCGATATTATTTCATTGTCATTTCTTGGTGTTCGTTTTAGTTGAAAAATTATTTCGTTCACTCTGTTGTTCGTTTTCGGGGTGGCGTCAGCCATTATGGCTTCTTGCACCCCTCGGTTTCCACTTCGGGGAAAGCAGTTTCTCTTCGGTTGTTTTTCTGTTTTCCAAGTCAGTTGACTCTTCTTCTCTCACTAGGGACCCTTTGGGCAGGTTCTCTTAATCTTCTCAAGAAGTTTTCGTCTAATCCTCTCACAAATCCTACTCCTAACGTCCAGTCACAGTCCGTTTCGGTTACACCGGCCTAACCGGTTTCGGAGCCCATTCCAGTTTCTCTCCCTTCGGAGGTTTCTGCTCCTTCTCCTTTTCCGTTGGACTCGCAGGCTTTGTACTACGTCACTTGGACTCTTCGGGTTTCAGGGTTCTCCCTTTCGCATCGACAGAATCTTCCTTTTTCGGTTCTATGTTTAGGTCAGAGAGGGTGCCGCCAGTTGTCTCTTCTAACGTGAGACTGTCACTGGCGCAGCCCTCTCTCCTTCTTCTGTTCACAGGCTTGCCTCCAGGAGGCCCTTGTCCGCTAGGCCAGCGTCGACCTCAACAGGGATAGGCAATCCCTTTCCACCTCTGGTTTCCGTCCTGTGGGCTTGATGTTTACGGAACAGAGAGGCTCCCCTCCGGGGAGCTTGCCTAGTGACAGAGGTGACTCCTCTGTCACCAGACTGGCCAGTCTGTCAGGCAATCATCCGGTGGTACCTGGGAGGTACCTCCAGGATCGGGAACGGCCTGTTCCCTTTCCTGAGTCCGGGCTCAAATCCTCCACTCAGTTCGAGGGAGAGGTTACCAGGACAGTCAAATCGGTCGGTGCGGGGCACCTTCAATACCGATAAGAGTCCATACCCCCCTCCCGGGGGATGGCTCTCCAGTGATCCTGGCACTGGCGCGGTTGGGGCCTCTTGGCAGTCCCACCGCAACCGGAAATTCGCTTCTCACGGTTGTGAGACGGTTTCCTCCGGTTCTCCCGGTGCTTACCCGGTTTCACCCGGTATTCATCCGGTTTCTCCCGGTTGTCTCCCGGTTGCTTGGCCAACGCGGACATACCGGGGGATGGCACGGTTGGAGCCTCTTGGCTTTCCCACCGCAACCGGTTATTTGCCTTTCCCGGTTGCGAGACCGTTTCCTCCGGTTCTCCCGGTGTTTACCCGGTAATCATCCGGTTGTCTCCCGGTTGCTTGGCCAACGCGGACATACCGGGAAAGGGTTCGCCTAGAACCGGAAAATTCCGATGATGAATTTCCGGTTCGTTCCTCCGGTTTGGGTCAACCGGGAATGTCCCGCTCGCACGGAGGACGCCACGTTCTCCCGGTTCCGGCCGGTGTTCAGTGATCCTCTCACTCCCTACCGGCAGAGCCCTCTGCCAGGCATGGCCTCCGGTGGTGTTTGACTCTTGGGCCGCCCTTATCAGAAGCTTCAACGGCCAGAACCCTCCAGGGAATTCTCTGAGTTTCAGTCCGACTTTGAGTCAGACTTGGAACTGGACCCTCAGTCGGAGGTCCCTCACTCTCTCACTGAGTCCTCGGTTCAGAATCTTCTCAAGATTTTGTCTCGATCGTGCCCTTACGTGGTACCTGTGCGTTCCTCCCATCAGGAGTCCGCCACTGATCACGCGGTTGGCTCTCTTCTGCAGGCCAAGAGCTCCTTGACTCTCCAAGCCCCCTCCTTCCCGGAGGATTTGGTGGTTAAAGCGGAGTTCACGTTGAGGACCGGCAAGGTCCTTTCGTTGAAACAGATCGCTGAGGCTAATCTGGGGCGTTCTCAGCCGGCCTCGTCTCAGTTCGGTTCCTTTTTGGTACCTAGATTCAGACCTTTCGTCCCCCTACCGACGGAATACCTGCCCTTCCCCTCCGTCTCCAAACCTTCTGCTGAGGAGGTGGAGTCCTTGGGGTCCTGCTGCTGTTCCTCCCGTCACGTTCAAGCCTTCGGCCTTCAAGTCTCTCGAGGAATCTCTGTCTGGTTCTCTCAGGGCTTGTGGCATGGCCACCTCTCTCGTGCAAACCTTGGCGGAGTCTCTAGGCAAATCAGCCTCTGATTCACCGGCGGTTTTTCAGTTCTTTCTGATGTCACGGCTGGTTTGAAGGTTCAAACCTGTGCCTTGGCCCGGGATTCTTTTCTGGCGCAGAACAGGTCTCTTTCGTCCAGGGAAAAGGAGCGTTTTGCGCTCTCTTCCCCTTCCGGAGTCGGGCTTGTTCGGGGAAGAATCGGTTCCCCCAGTTCTCGAGTCCTCTTCAAAGAGGAAGTCAGCTGATAGCCAGAAGGCTATCTATCGGGCCCTGTTGAACCAGCCCCGTCCCAACCATTTCGTCCGCAACAGGCCTCTCGCCCTCGTTTTGGCTTCAGGAAGTCCTTTAGAGCTGGGTACTTCGCGTCCCGCTCTAAGAGTGTGAGATACTCCTCTAGGCCTCCTCCCCAGTTCAAGGCCTTGAGGCCCCCCTTCCCAGTCTTCTCGTGGCAACAGGAGGCCGAGCCTTCCAGGAAACGGCGATCCTGTCCGTTGGAGATCCTCCAGAGGAAGTGGAGGACCTTCTCTTGAAGGGCGCGGGCGCGAGTGAACGATCCCAGTCCGGGTTTCTATTCCCGACTTTTTCAACCGGTCCTGTCAACCGGTTTTATCAAAAATTTCCGACCGTTTTCGGCCCATTCTGACTCTAATTGGCCGGCGATCTCTTAGGCCGTTTAAAGGGTTTTTTGTTCTTCTGTTCTCTACCGTTTCTGTCCCCTCGGTTTTCTTAGTCTGATGGGGTCGATTTCGGAGCTCCTTCCTCTGGCCTGGGTATACAAAGGCCCTTGCAGAGAGAAGTCAGAGTGCGCACTCCTTCTTTCACGGTTTCAACCATGAGTTGTTCAACCTGTTGACTCGTTCGGCCGTTCCAGTCATCCTGTTTCGGACTGGTTCCGTCCCGATCTGGCTTTAACTGTCCGGCTAGCATGATCTTCCCTTCTCAGCCGTCAGATCACCGAACGGCACAGCTTTCAACCTAAAGTTGTTCGACGGGGTGATTTTTGCCTTCCTTCAGGCCCCCCCCTTTTGGTCTTCGGCGTCTCGTTCCGACCGTTTTTTTATGGTTTAGGTCGAGGTGTGTCATCGTCACGTTTGCACACTTTCGCTTTTTGTCTACATGTTTTCCTTTTCGGTGGGGACTTTTCCGCGTCATCTGGTTCGATTTGACGTCATGCGATAGCAACTATGTTGCTGTTGCTGTCTGTTCCTACTTCATAGGCAGTTTTTTATTTTTATTTTACCTCCCAACCGATCGAATTGTCTCCGCTGGTTTTTCACCCAGTCAACGGGGGTCCCTTTCGTCGGTCTTAGCATGTAGAGTTGGTTACGAAGTGCAGTCACACATTCGTACCGTGGTTTCTCAGTTTGCTAGGTCAGAGGCTGAATCTGCTGCTCTTGCGGATTCTCATCCTAGTACTAGCTGTCTCTATCCCGCCATCGGTCCTTTGCTTGCCCGACATTCTGAACTAGTCTTGTCCAGTTTGTTTTCTGACCCAGGCTCGCCCCTTCGATCGATATTTTCCAGTTCGAAAGGGCGTAGCAGTGTGTAGTGGCCCGGTCCGGCCACTCATAGTCCGTAATGTATCAGGCCTTGGCTGCTCTAGGTGACTCGATGCGGAGTTTGTCTTCTCCTGACTGCTTTGATAGTCAGCCATGTGCTTTCCAGAGATGCCTTCCCGGACTTTTTCAGGACTCTTTCTCTTGGTTCGCCTTCTGTGGTGACAGGAAGTTCTATCCGTTAAGCCTTCTTCGGTTCATTCGTCGAATTCTTAGCTTTTCTTCTCAGGTCTAGAAATCTCTGCCCATACCCTTTCTGGGTACAGAGCAGCCATCTTCAGTATGAGTTCCATGGCCTTAGGTGCTACCGTACCGCTAAGCTGTACGCCACCACTGTCTCGCACTTCTTGCTGAAGTGCATGCCGTTGTATTCCTCCCCTCTGATGGCACTAATCCCCCGGGTGTTGAAGAAGTCCTCCGGGAGCACCCGGACTTGATTCTCGTCACACCAATGTGGCCCACGAGCCATTGGTTCCCAGAGCTCCTCGACATGGCGCAAGACGGTCCTCTTCCGCTCAATCTCACTCCCGCCACTCTTCTTCAGTCAAGAAGCGGGGTCGGACACCCTTGCCCTTCAAGGCTAAACCTGGTCGCATGGCGGCTGTCCGTCTAGGCCTTCGCTCTCAGGGGTTTTCCACGCGCACCGTGGATCTGTTGGTCGCCTCTCGGCGTAAGTCTACAAACGATCTGTATGATCTTCGCTGGGCCACCTGGTTTGCGTTTTGTCAGGAGAGAAAGTTTGACCCGCTTCGTCCCTCAACGGTTCAGTTCGTGGAGTTCCTCTCTCACTTGCTTAGAACTAGGAACTCTTCCTCTCAAACCTTGTCAGGTTATAGGGCGGTCTTGATTAGCACGATCTCGTTGTCTTTAGGTTCCAAGTTTACGGGGAATCTCTCGGCTTTGCCAGTTTCTCACTTCCTGGACGCTGTGCGCCTCCAAGCCCCGTCCAGAACGGTCCAGTGTCCTCAGTGGGACATCTTTTTGGTTCTGGCTTTTCTCTGGGACAAATTTGAACCCCTGGAGTCGTTGTCTCTTAAGCTTCTGACTCTCAAGACAGTTTTTTCTCATTTCTTTCGCCTCTCCCGTCGCCTCAGTGGTTTTCATGCTCTGAGAGGTCTCACCAAGGATGTCAGTTCGAGGAGGACTTCTCGTCTGTCTCCCTTTCTTTTCTCCCGGAGTTCCGTGCAAGAACCAGTCTGGTGATGTTTCCTCTCCCTTGGCCTCTTTTTCGAGTCTTCGCTCCGTTCTGGGTCCTGATGATCGTGATATCTTCCTCTGCCCCGTTAGGGCTCTTCGTTCTTCTGGCTCGTACCAAGTCCTTCAGAAGGGCTAAAACGTCGCCTGTTCGTCTCCTTTAATCCCTAGTACTGCAGCGATGTGGCTAAGGGTACTGTGTCCCGTTGGTTCCTCGACCTCATTAAGTTGGCCTATGCCCGCTCGCTGGTTAGGTTACCTGATAACCCCATTCGCGCCCACGAGTTGCGGGCCATCAGCTCTTCCCTGGCGGTAGTCAAGGGTGTCCCTCTTGTGAAGGTTATGGCCTCAGCGTTCTGGAAGTCGCAGAACACCTTTCTTCAGTTTTACCTGAGGGATATCTCTGCTCAGGGCGAAGACGACTCCTTTTCCATCTAGAAGGTGGTCGTTTCGCAGGTCCCGGTCTCCTTGTAGTGTGAGTTCCGGTGTTTTTTGTGCCTCTGTTTTTTCTCTGTGTTCTTTGGTATATCATTGACATGACTGTTTGGGGGTATTTATTTGCATATTTTCAGGGATGTTGTACATCTTTCGGGGGATTCTCTTAGGAGTGTTTCCCTCTTTTACTGATATGCTTTTGGGGTTGTTGGTGTGTCAGTTGGCACGCATCACCCTCCACCACGGTGGTAATCTGCAGTTGTTTTGAGTGTTGGTATAGTATGATTAAATTAGATTGGTGGATTTTGATTAATCCTACTATCTATTTAATTTAATACTTACCAACACTCAAAACAAAAAATGTTCCCTCCCAGCCTCCCTCCTGATGCGGGGCTGTAAAATTACATGAATGACATATCCGGTGCCCCAAGGGTGCGCGTCATACCCGGAAGTAAGGGGAGTCACTCCCGCTACTCCCTGCGGTATGGGTGCAGTCCCTTGGGGCCACTTTCGTTTTAGCTATGTGCTAGGGTAAGGTTCCAGGTTGTTTTAGGCTAATGCAGTTGTTTTGAGTGTTGGTAAGTATTAAATTAAATAGATAGTAGGATTAATCAAAATCCACCACTCTCTTTGACTCTGCCTTTTCCGTTTGCTATCCATCTACTATCTTTCTGAGTTATTGGCCCATTCTCCTGCCTTAAAAAATAAAAAATAAAAAAATCTTCCAAATAATGTTTCTCCATTGAGCTCCTCCGAAATCGGAATGTGTCGGCTGTACGCAGCGGGGAGACCAGCAGTGAAAACTTGGTACTTTATAGTCATAGAGGCGTCTCTGTGGAAATCGGGTTGCTCTCACCTGGAGAGCACGTCGCAGCCAGAGGCGCGCCACCCATTTATATTTAATTTTTTTTTTATTTGCGTGCGATTTTTGTGACTGACGAGGAAGGAAAACAGAGGTGGGTGTAATTTAGACAGAATGACAAAAGAAAAAACTTCACTGTCACAAGTCAGTCCGTGTATCGACAAACTAAGGAGGATTCCTCCAAAGTATCTTTACTGTTGTGTGATTTTTTTTTGCTGTCCCATCTTCTGGGCCGTACAGTGGCGTTGCTCCCACGCCGCTCATTCCGAATCCCAATTCGCAGCCACACCCCGGCTTGTTCAGGTCACAGAATGATGAGAATCCGAGACCAGCAGTCCAAGGGGAGCGAATCTATTTAGTCCGTCAGGAGGTAACCAACTGAGGAAACACTGCACTGCTGCTGAGTCACTTCGGTGGAGTTCAGCGGAGCCTGTTCAGGACACCACCTACTAAGCCCCCTACTGACGACAATATTCTCTTAGTCGCGGAGACAGCGTGAATGAGGTTCCTCCTCCGAGGGCGCCACCACGACCGTCCACCGACAGCTCCCCAGAACACACTGATCCCCATGACTTTGACCCGAACGCGCCAAGGCATAGACTGGATTGGAAACCGAAACTGAGGTCAACATGAGAGCAGGACATGCAAAGCCACAGAATTGGAGACATTTTTTTTCTTTTTAATGATTGATGGAAATGAGGCGGATGACTATGATGATGATGCTGTGGAGTTCCGTATCGGTCTGAGACTGCATGACAGGGCTGTATTCTACGCTTCCTTTCATAATGATATCCCGACGTTAACCAAGCCTGAGAACTGCAGACACCTGCAGTGTTGGTCTTGAAATTAAAGCAACACTCTCAGAATCGCATCCGTTAATCGGATGAAGCTCGACTGTGGTTTCAGTCTTCCCATTGAGCCCATAGCCACTCACTCTGGGTAGGAGTCGGTCCAGGACCGAAAAAAACCCTTGCCTCTGATGGGATTCGAACCCTAGACCTCCCAGCCAGTAGTCCGCGACGCTAACCACTACGCCACAGCGGCTGGTGTTGTGTGATATTTTGACTCATTCAACACTGGCCGATTGCTTCCTTTCACAACCGTTTACCACGAGAGTACGCGATAGCGTACATCGTTTTTAGCCGTTCACACTTCACGACTCAGCGAACCCATGCAAGCCAAACTGGTATAAAAGGCATTCCTCTACGGTCCCTTAATAGTTTTCAACCAATGAAATGACTTCTAGTCTATTTTAACTCATTCTTTGCTGGCCGATTGATTCCCTTTACAACCGTTCAATACTGTCGTACGCTATAGCGTACACAGCGTTTAAACCATTCACATTTCAGAACCCCGGGAAGCCTGGCAACCCAAACTGGTATATAAGTGTTCCTCTACGGTCCCTTAATAGTTTTCAACCAATGAAATCACTTTCCGTCTATTTTTAGTACCGCAATGAATGAAAATGAATCACTACCCCTCTCTTCGTCTTCTTTGTCATGCTTTTTTAAAAATCTGCTAATAATAAAAATTTTACTTTGGAATTATAACATATGCTAGCTTTTATTATTATAAACAATACCGCAAATTTTCAAAACTGTGCGGTTAAGCATTATTTTTTTTAATATTTTGTATGTAATGATGCAAACCCGCCTAGTATGGAACGCTTGTGTACATCAGGTACGCTATAGCGTACGATAGTAAAGAGATATCTATATTGTTAAAAACTCGGGACTGTACTGGTGTTGCACTGCCTCCGGGCATTGCTGCCAGTATTGTTCCCACCATCTTTGTATTTACAAATGTCCCATACGTGTCTATGACCGAGAGGACGTAAAACACCATTGTTCATTCATAATAAAGAGAGAGCTAAGGACGGCAACGAATTAAAACGAGTTAACTACCCCCCTCTTTGTCTTCTTTGTCATGCTTTTTTTGCAAAACACCATTAATTGGCTATTAATAACAATTTTACTTTGGAACTTTAACAAACTTTTGCTTTTGTTATTATAAATAATGCCACAAGTTTTGTTTGGTTTTCAAAACTGTGCCATTAAGCATTCTTTTAAAAATAATTTTTATGTAACGATGCTAACCAGCCTAGTGTTGAATGGTTGTGCGAGACATGCACGCTATCGCATATTCTCGTGTAGAGAGAGTTAACTCATTCACAAATCACTCCAGCCATACGCGCAAACAAAACATACATAAACAAAAGGAGAAATGAAAGAAGATTACGGGTTTTTACTTTAGGTTTAGACATAGGGAAGTGGTAGATCAGACTTTTTTATATATAGACTATACAGAAAAAACTACACCGATTGGTTTCCCCACAACGAACCACTACAAAGGCAAAGTCAGAGGCAAAACTGTGGTGTAAGAGAGCGAAGCGAGTTTAGAAGTGACCAAGGTATGGTGTGCACACAGATGTACTTTCTTTGAAGCAAATGCATTAAACTGACAGTTATCTATTAATTCTGGACATAAATTATATGGCCAGAACGACTTGAATGAGTTTCAATAATGATTCGAAAAAATTCAATAATGATTAATGATTTATTGGCAACTTGAAAAAATACATAAACAATAATTATTCAATACATGTAGCATAGCACATGACTTTGTGTGCCCTGTTGAGATGTCCTAGCCTCTTTGATTGTTGGTTTATAGTGTACTTAGTATGTGGTATTTTGTAACACCACCCCCATTCTTAGTTTTTTTGTTTTTTTCTTCTTTCCTTTTTCTTGTTTTTTCTTTTTCTTTTTTACTTCTATTGTTTGTTTTGTCTAGTTATAAATTGGTGCATGATGTATTGTTATCTTTGCTTAGTTTATTTTTCTTATTCCAATTGTATTTTTCTCATAGCTATTCAAGTAATTTCATGATGCAGCCTTATTTTTGTAACTGAAACATTTTTGAGCGCGCTTATAAGCTTACAGCTTGTTGTGCTCATACAATAATTTGTGTACTAGGTTAATAAACTTTGTTTAAACCAATGAGTTAATGTCAATACAAGACTGAAGCTTGGCTTTTTTTCTTCTCCCTTTCAGGATCCACAGTCTGGGCTCGAAGCGGTCAGCCAACCATCCTGAAGGAAGGGCAGTGATGTACGAAGAGGTCACCTACAGGTCAGTGGTTTTATGCCCATTCTGTTTATATATATTAAGAAAATGTCTATAGCGCACATCTTTTTGTTCACTGGAATAGATCAAGCGCGCCACCTAGTGTCGATCTGGGGCAGAGAATTTTCAATGGAGAAGAAACACCCGAAGGTGCTGATGGGACCCAGAGATGCACCAGCCACGCCTGCCCTATCAACACGAGAGCAGCCCTGTACTGGGGAGCAGGCACACACGGGACATTCCATGCAAGGCACATAGCTAGTCCCGGCTTGGTGACCATCGGATGCGATACAGAGGAGTCCTTGCGAAATGTCCCCATGCGTGTACCAGCCCGTTTTTCATGACTGCGGAGCCCACCGGCAAAAGACACCCACTCAGAATCCAGAACGCATCCAACAGCCCCCCCACCAAGGACAGGCGAGGCCAGTGCATCCCTAGACAAAGCCACAGGCTCCCCTCATGGTCTTATATGCCTCAGAAGTTCTTCGAGTCCCAGAATGTGACCTTATTTCTTAGGTCCTTCCCCAGTCATCCCAAGAGGGGGAAAAATAATGAGAAAGAAACACCCGAAGGTGCCACCTAGTGACGATCTAGGGCAGATAATTTTCAATGGCTATGTACGGCTTCTTCGCGATTGTGCAAGCGAGGTAGTTTTTGTTGTAGGTGGCGTATGCAAATCAGTACAAAAGTCAGGGGCAGATACCTTTGAGTGTGAGTCCTCATTTGTATAGCAAGATGATCAACATTGGCAAAAGTAACTGGTAAGCTATGCGTTTTAGCTGCGTTCCTGAAAATCATGGTTAACTGTAGATTTTTTTTAACACTTCCATGACGGGAACCTCCGATCATAGGTTCAGCAGAACATCTCTCTCTGCCGGGAACCTCCAATCATAGGTAGAACGGTCTAAGGTACAAAACTCCCTATTATACCAGCGGACTTTTCTTGTTTGATTTTACAGTTCCGTGAAAATAGGGTTTTAAACGCCCTCTTCGGCCTTTCGGCCATGTGGGGCATTTGTAAATACAAAGATGGTGGGAACAATACTGGAGGCAATGCCCGGAGGCAGTGCTAAACCAGTAAAGTCCCGATTTTTTAATAATACAGATATGTGTAGCAGTAACCACGCCTCGGTTAAACCTCATCGGCTATGGTACCACCTCAAGTAGTTGTACAATGACAGTTTCTTCCCCTGAATACCGTTGTTTATATACTGTTGTTGTTGTTGTCTTCTGTACAGCAAGAGGAAGATAGAGGATTTCCTGGCAACACTGGGGGGCTTCAAAGCGGCCATGAAAATCGTAAAGAAGTTCTCCAAGGCTGGGCCGGATTTCAAGTGAGCGGAGTTCTCCGTGGGGATACCGGGGGGGGGGGGGGGTCTTTCGTAAAAATAGTTCCCCCACCTTCTGGAAGTTCTGTGCTTATAATTTCCTCTAATCTGCCACTCTCTTTGACTGCCTTTTCCCCTTTGCTTTCTATCATCTACTATCTTTCTTGGCCCATTCTCCTGCCTTTAAAAAAACCAAACAAAAAAACCCAACCTTTTCTCCCTTGAGCTCCTCCGAAATCGGAATGTGTCGGCTGTACGCAGCGGGGAGACCGGTGAAAACTGAAAGCCTGACACATACGTACCTTACCCATTATGGCCGTATGGCCCCGGAACGCAGAAGAAGAAGTGAGTGGAGTGACGATTTCTGTCTGCGTAGCTCTGTGTGCGTCTTTTTTGTCTTTCACTCCCTCCCTTGCTCTCTTTAGGAATACTCAGTGTCTCTCTATCTCTCTTTGTGTTTTTCTCTCTCTCTCTCTGTCTCCCACTACTTAAAGTCATAAGTTTCTTTATTGTCCATTGGCATTGTACAAAGTAACAAACACACGTGGAAACTTGTCCTCCACTGTGTAAAATAAGATAAAATACATCAACATTAAAATTATAAAATATTAATAAAAAAAACATGAAACAGAAAATTTACATTTTAACAAATATGTAACACTCACACCACACCTAATCATTCATCTGCTCTCCGCTTCCTTGCACACTCATCATGCAACCCACCACCACTTCCGCCTTCATTTTGTTCTTTACTTTCTGTGCTTTTTTTCTCCTTTTTTCCATTTTCTTTTGGTTCTTTCCTCTTTTTTTTCTTCTTAAATCCATCCCCCCCTCTCTCTCTCTCTCTCTCTAGCTCTCTCTCTCTCTCTCTCTCTCTCTCTCTCTCTCTCTCTCCACCTCTCCTCTCTCTCCCTCTGTCTCCCCCTTTCCCTCTCTCTCTCTCTCTCTCTCTCTCTCTCTCTCTCTCTCTCTCTCTCTCTCTCTCTCTCTCTCTCTCTCTCTCTCTCTCTCTCTCTCTCTTCTTTCTTTCATCCTTTTGTCTGTGTGGCTGACTAAGATGGACATTTCCAAGAGCCTTAAGTGTGTTATTTGATACAAAAAATGTCTGGGTTTCTGTGTGACCTAGTGTTTGGTGTACTGACACATTCATACTGTGTGAAGCTGGTGTGTGTGCGTGTCTGGCTCTCTGTCTGTCTGTCTCCTCTCTCTTTGTCCATCTGTCTATCTCTCTTCACCACCCACCAACCCTCTTCTCTTTTTTTTTTTTTAGTAGTAAGGAAATTGAATTTCTTTGCAATTGGTTGGGGTTTAACTTTTTTTTCGTTTTTTTAAAAAAGTCATGAATGTGAAGCGCTTAGGGGTTGCTGTCAGCATGAGTTTTAACCCTTTCACCGCCAACCATATTTCAACCAAAAATATCCATTAAATTTACCTGGGTAGAGAACAAAATCCATCTGCAGTATTGGGGATTCTTCTGTGACAGATATAAAATAAGGTCTATCCTTACTTCCCCAAAACTAAGACAATAGGGTCTTTGGATAATAGACCCCAATTTGATGCCTTTTAGTGACATAGGTGTTAAATCACTGTGGTGCTAAAATGCAACTTTGGAGGTGAAAGGGTTAAAGTACCCAAACAAAATACAGACGTAACAACAACAAAAAATCGTACATAGCGCATGACTGAACAAAAACTACCAAAATAAATCTATTTTATTTACGTTACCTCTTTCAGGTCCACACTTTTTACGCTTAGGCATCATGCAACTAAAAACAACAACCCCACAAACTAAATCTCTTATTTTATTTTCCTCTTTCAAATCTAGCCTTACGTATAGCATACAATAACAATTTGGGAACAAAACATGCAACAAGTGTATACATTTATCCCAATATTTCGTCCTGGGTATTTATTGAACTTTGTCGAGGTCTTACGTATAGCATATATACATGGGTGCTCCTGCCTTCAGGATGTCCTGAAGTTCAGGATTTTTTTTATTGCCTGGAGCCGGCGTCACCGGATTATGAGAATTATTATGCATTTTGCTGGTTATAGAGGCTGACCTGTTTACTCTACTCTTTTCGAGTAGTATTCTACTCAGTTTGGACCTCTACTACTCTTCAAAATTGAAAATAATGCTCTAATTACTCATTTTCTGTGAACATTGTTTGATGGTTTAATGAAGAGGACTACTCATTTCACACCAAAACTACTCATTTCAGCTATCCAGACTTCTCAAGACTTGTGTAGGGGGTAAACAGGTCTGTTAAGAGGCCATGAACTTTATGAAGTTTAACCAGAAGTGAAAGTGCTATGATAGCCTGTCAGTTACATTGGAAACTGTTGTTTCCCTTCAGCTTCCAGGGGGGCATTGCCCCCCGGAACCCCCAGGAGGGGCGCTGTCCCTGCACTCCGCCGGGGCTGGGGCGGCCCCTGGACCCCAGCCTTGCAGGATTTTTGAAATTTCCCAGGAGCACCCATGTATATATATATAGCATTCAAAACAATAGAAAAAAAAACAAGTGGGAAGGCTGTGGTGTAAATTTATTCGGCAAATATTTCGGGCTATACTGCCCTCTGACCATGCCCGTCTCCTTCTGCCAGAAAGAGTCACATTCAAATTACATGTAGAATAATAAAAGACACAAGGCGTTCAGGTAGTGTTTGGTCCTTTAATGAAAGTCAATAACCAGACGTTTCGTATGGTACATACGTTTTCGATGTAAAAAGAAAGACTTGACAGACAGCAAGCAAAAAGTAAGAGTTCAAAATAGAAAGAGAAGACTGAGTTGAAATTCAGATATAAAAGGAAGACTGAGTAGATATCAAGGGAGTAAGGCAATATTCATGGCAAAGTTGAGAGAAAGATACAGAGTAAGTGTTAACTCTAAAATAATAATTGCGTACAGAATTGGAACGGGGTTTGACAAACTTCAGACCCTTAGAGAGGACATGTAGAATGATTAAAATACTAGAAGAAATGTACGTATAGCATCATGGAGGAAAAATAAATCACAAAATGAATCCCTATTTTATGTACCTCTTTCAGGTCCACTCTTCTAAAGAGGACAGTTCTTCTCGGTTCTGAAACAGGGGGGGAAGGAAGATTTCCTGATCTCAGTGAAGACTTGGAGTTCTTTGAGGTAAGACAGAGACTTTTATTTTATTTTATTTGTATTTTTTAAGTAAGAGACTTATGGTGTTTGTGCAATTATTTCTTCTAGCGCCATATTCTTTTTATGTTCTTGTCCGTTGCATCTCAACCGACAATAATAATAATAATAATGACAATTTATATAGCGCTTATTCTCCTTACGGAGCTCTAAGCGCTTCACAAAGAAGTTACAGAATCTGAGCAAAAAACAAAACAAAACAAAAAACCCACAAACTAAATCTATTTTAGTAAGGGGAGTAACTATTTTTGGGGGAGTGCGTATTGCGTCTCAACCATCAAGAAGGGAGTAACTATTGTTTTGGAGTGCGTATTGCATCTCATTTAACAAGAGGGGAGTAACTATTTTTGTGGAGTGCGTATTGCATCTCAACCGACAAGAGAGGAGTAACTATTCTTTGGAGTGCGTATTGCATCTCAACTAACAAGAGGTGAGTAACTATTTTTCCGAGTGCGTATTGCATCTCAACTAACAAGAGGTGAGTAACTATTTTTGGAGAGTGCGTATTGCATCTCAACTAACAAGAGGTGAGTAACTATTTTTGTGGAGTGCGTATTGCATCTCAACCGACAAGAGAGGAGTAACTATTCTTTGGAGTGCGTATTGCATCTCAACTAACAAGAGGTGAGTAACTATTTTTCCGAGTGCGTATTGCATCTCAACTAACAAGAGGTGAGTAACTATTTTTGGAGAGTGCGTATTGCATCTCAACTAACAAGAGGTGAGTAACTATTTTTCCGAGTGCGTATTGCATCTCAACTAACAAGAGGTGAGTAACTATTTTTGGGGAGTGCGTATTGCATCTCAACTAACAAGAGGTGAGTAACTATTTTTCCGAGTGCGTATTGCATCTCAACTAACAAGAGGTGAGTAACTATTTTTGGGGAGTGCGTATTGCATCTCAACTAACAAGAGGTGAGTAACTATTTTTCCGAGTGCGTATTGCATCTCAACTAACAAGAGGTGAGTAACTATTTTTTCGGAGTGCGTATTGCATCTCAACTAACAAGAGGTGAGTAACTATTTTTCCGAGTGGGTATTGCATCTCAACTAACAAGAGGTGAGTAACTATTTTTGGGGAGTGCGTATTGCATCTCAACTAACAAGAAGGGAGTAACTATTTTGGGGGAGTGCGTATTGCATCTCAACTAACAAGAGGTGAGTAACTATTTTTGGGGAGTGCGTATTGCATCTCAACTAACAAGAGGTGAGTAACTATTTTTTCTGAGTGCGTATTGCATCTCAACTAACAAGAGGTGAGTAACTATTTTTCCGAGTGCGTATTGCATCTCAACTAACAAGAGGTGAGTAACTATTTTTCCGAGTGCGTATTGCATCTCAACTAACAAGAGGTGAGTAACTATTTTTCCGAGTGCGTATTGCATCTCAACTAACAAGAGGTGAGTAACTATTTTTGGGGAGTGCGTATTGCATCTCAACTAACAAGAGGTGAGTAACTATTTTTGGGGAGTGCGTATTGCATCTCAACTAACAAGAGGTGAGTAACTATTTTTGGGAAGTGCGTATTGCATCTCAACTAACAAGAGGTGAGTAACTATTTTTGCGAGTGCGTATTGCATCTCAACTAACAAGAGGTGAGTAACTATTTTTGGGGAGTGCGTATTGCATCTCAACTAACAAGAGGGGAGTAACTATTTTTCCGAGTGCGTATTGCATCTCAACTAACAAGAGGTGAGTAACTATTTTTGGGGAGTGCGTATTGCATCTCAACTAACAAGAGGTGAGTAACTATTTTTCCGAGTGCGTATTGCATCTCAACTAACAAGAGGTGAGTAACTATTTTTCCGAGTGCGTATTGCATCTCAACTAACAAGAGGTGAGTAACTATTTTTCCGAGTGCGTATTGCATCTCAACTAACAAGAGGTGAGTAACTATTTTTGGGGAGTGCGTATTGCATCTCAACTAACAAGAGGTGAGTAACTATTTTTGGGGAGTGCGTATTGCATCTCAACTAACAAGAGGTGAGTAACTATTTTTGGGGAGTGCGTATTGCATCTCAACTAACAAGAGGTGAGTAACTATTTTTCCGGAGTGCGTATTGCATCTCAACTAACAAGAGGTGAGTAACTATTTTTGGAGAGTGCGTATTGCATCTCAACTAACAAGAGGTGAGTAACTATTTTTCCGAGTGCGTATTGCATCTCAACTAACAAGAGGTGAGTAACTATTTTTGGGGGAGTGCGTATTGCATCTCAACTAACAAGAGGTGAGTAACTATTTTTCCGAGTGCGTATTGCATCTCAACTAACAAGAGGTGAGTAACTATTTTTCCGAGTGCGTATTGCATCTCAACTAACAAGAGGTGAGTAACTATTTTTGGGGAGTGCGTATTGCATCTCAACTAACAAGAGGTGAGTAACTATTTTTGGGGAGTGCGTATTGCATCTCAACTAACAAGAGGTGAGTAACTATTTTTGGGGAGTGCGTATTGCATCTCAACTAACAAGAGGTGAGTAACTATTTTTGGGGAGTGCGTATTGCATCTCAACTAACAAGAGGTGAGTAACTATTTTTGGGGAGTGCGTATTGCATCTCAACTAACAAGAGGTGAGTAACTATTTTTGGGGAGTGCGTATTGCATCTCAACTAACAAGAGGTGAGTAACTATTTTTGGGGAGTGCGTATTGCATCTCAACTAACAAGAGGTAACTATTTTTTCTAGTGCGCATACGTTGCTTTAGCGGGAAAAGATCAGACATAAGATCAAAAAGTAGACAAACACATGGCAGGGTGCTTGGCAGTGAATGTCTCTGCATTTGGTGGGAGTGAAGTGTGATGTACTGGGCAAATACATTCACCCATGGTGCAGGAAGATTTTATTAGACTTTTTTTTTATTTTTTAATATGAGACTTAGGTAGAGTTATACCCAAAACAAGCGCGAAATCGCAATAGTTTGTGGCACGCGGTCTATTTTTACCACTCCAATCATGAGTTACCTCCCCTGGCTTTTCAATAATTTTAATCTGTAAACCAGAATGTTATCTCTGCACCATTTCGTAACTTTTTTTTTATCTTTTGGAAAACATTTAAAACTATGTATCCTACTTATGCTCATCGAAAGAAGCACCGCATACTCGTCGTGTCTGTTGTAGTGTCTGTATTACGTATGTTTATTATTTTGTACGCTTTTAAAATACATCATTTTAAAGAGCGGCCAGAAGTGTAGCCTCGATTTGAAGTGCGACAATTTTGTCAAAATGTGCGACAATTTTGGACCGACAGACCGACCGACCGACCGACCGACCGACCGACCGACAAAGTGAGTTATAGGTTTGTGGCTTGAGCCACAAACAAAAAGCAGCAAAGTAAACTGGGCCTTACATGTTTTTGGGTTTTTTTTCATTTTTTTTTCTTTTCACAGAAAGCTTTCAACCACGAGAAGGCTCGCAAAGACGGCATCATCGTTCCGAGCAAAGGTAAGGGGTTTGAGTTGTTTTTAACTGATCATGATGGGTGCTGCTCCTTCAGTTTTACACTGATTTCAGTATTATTTTAATGTTACCTAGAAATTGAACTTCATTTTGTTTTAATTCATCCCCCCAAAAAGAAGAAAAAAAACCCCAAAATTTGACCACAAGCGATTTGGGGCGTTTTGAACTTGGTTGTTCTATCTTGGAAGTTTACAAAGGCAATGTAATAATTTTACAAGGCTTATCAGACTCAAACTGTCTCTGTCTATCATTTTAACTGTCTGTCTGTCTCGTTATCGCTCTCTTTTTCTTAAGTTGCACCCCCCCCCCCCCCCCCCCCCCCCCCCCCGAATACCGAATACCTATACCCTGCCGGTGGGGGGCCATGGGTCCCTGGATCCCTGCCTTTCAGTTTTTTTCATTTGGGGAGTTGCAACCATGACTGATGAAAAAACCCCATGATACAGGCATCAAAATTGGCAGAGGATTTGCAAATTCCAGAGGATTAAGAATTACTGGCAGTTTCGTCAGTAGGGGGCTTAGTAGGTGGTGTCCTGAACAGGCTCCACTGAACTCCACTGAAGTGACTCAGCAGAAGTGCAGTGTCTCCTCGGTTGGTTGCCTCCTGACGGCCTAACATAGATTCGCTCCCCTTGGACTGCTGGTCTCGGTTTCTGCGACTTGAACAAACCCGGGTGTAGCTGCGAATTGGGATTCGGAATGAGCGGCGTGGGAGCAATGCCACTGTACGACCCAGTAGATGGGACAGCCAAAAAAAAAAAAAAAAAAAAAAATTATTGGTAGAGAAGATTTGCAAATTCCAGAGGATTAAGAATTACTGGCAGAGGATTTGCAAATTCCAGAGGATTAAGAATTACTGGCAGAGGATTTGCAAATTCCAGAGGATTAAGAATTACTGGCAGAGGATTTGCAAATTCCAGAGGATTAAGAATTACTGGCAGAGGATTTGCAAATTCCAGAGGATTAAGAATTACTGGCAGAGGATTTGTTTCTGGTGTCTTTTTTTTGGTGTGAGTCAGGCATGGGTGCAACTTTTCCTGGTATACAAGGATTTCCTGTTTTTGAATTTCATGGATGCTCCTGCTTTCAGGATGTCCTGAAGTTCAGGATTGTTTTGTATTGCCTGGAGCCGGCGTCGCCGCTTTATGAGAATTTGAGAAGATGCATCTTGCTGGTTATAGAGGTCATGTAGTTTAACCAGAAGTGAAAGTGCAACGAGTGCCTGTCAATTAACATTGGAAACTGTTGTTTTCCCTTCAGCTTCCAGGGGGCATTGCCCCCCAATGTCCCCTAGACCCTGGCCTTTCGGGTGTTTTTTATTTTGTGTAGTTGCACTCATGTGAGTGATCTTCACTGCCAAATGGCATTTCTAAGTGATTTCTGATTAACTCCAAGCACCACACATCTGGAACAACCTCCCTTCCTCTCTCCGCAGCTCTCCATCTTTGTCTTCTTTCAAAACTGGCCTGAAAACTGTTCTCTTCAGAAAATACCTCTGTTGATCTCCTGTGTCTTATCCCCTTCAGTTCACCCTCTGTGAGTTTTTGCTGAGTTGGACTATGTGTGAGTGCAGTGCGATAGTGGGCTAATTGTTTTTTCATGGATTTTTTATGGTTGTGTTTCCTTTTTTGTATAATTATGTTGTTTTTTCTTCATGATTATTGTATGTATGTTATTTGTAAAGCGCTGTGAGTCCTGCTGCGCCAGGAGAAACGGCGCTATATAAGAGTTATTATTATTTTATTATTATTATTATTAACTCTTAAGTCCCTGAACCACATGTATCCACAAGCGCCGTGCTTCCCTGATGTGTTGTTCAGTCATGTCACTAAGGAAGTGGGAACTCTCTAACCCAGAGAGGAAGCTTTAACGACAGCCGGAAAGCGTTCGACTTCCGTTTACAATGGCCGCCATTTGCATGGAGACCGATTGAAGGCTAATTTTGATAGATTTTTTTTTGCGATTCTTTCTACAAACTTTTCTCATAAATATGGCGGAATTCTGAACGATGCATGACGATGTTATCGATGTTTTTATATCGAACAAATTGTTGGTCAATTGTGCTTTTGGATTTTTGAGTTCTTGCTAGCTCATCATCTTGGATCACGGATTTTCAGACCTGCAATGACTCGCAGTGTGTGTGTGTGTGTGTGTGTGTGTGTGTGAAATGAAAATATCGTTAATGGATACAACTTTTAAAAAAATGTGCCTATGCCGAGAAACGAACTCGCAGACTTCGTGTGGGAACTGGGCTCTTTACGAACTGTGCTATTGAGGCATTCACTATTGTGGGGCACTGTTACTACTATGCACTAAAGCAATGGCTTTCGTAACTCCGTTGCTGATTCAGATAGCTTAACCCTTTCACCGCCAGCCATTTTTGAGCCAAAAGTTTCCATTAAACTTTTCTTGGCTACAGAAAAAGATTTTGTCTGCAATATTGTGGGATTTCTCTATGACACATTTAGAATAGGGTCAATCCTTGCTACCCAAATTTAGGAACACAATATAATTGAATAATAGACCCTGATTTCAAGGGTTTTAATGACATTGGTGTAAAATGATTGTGGTGCAAAAACTCGACATTGGCGGTGAAAGGGTTTAAATTGATTTACATCCAATTTGTTGTAGTGACTTTAAGATGAAAGCAGTCACTGCAGACATAATGTGATTTCACATCATTGTGTAAAATTTAGTTGTGCTATTATTTGTAGTTACTGAGAAAATTGCCATGAAAAAGTTTTTAGCTCGTTCGCATCGCGATTTTGATTTATTAAAAGAATTCACAAATCACCACAGCCATACACACAAACAAAACATACATAAACAAAAGGAGAATTGAAAGAAGATTACGGGTTTTTACTTCAGGTTTAGACATAGGGAAGTGGTAGATCAGACTTTTTTAAATATATAGACTTTATATAGAAAAACTCTCTACACCGATTGGTTTCCCCACAGCAAACCAGTACGTAAGCAAAGTCAGAGGCAAAATTGTGGTCTGAGAGAGCGAAGCGAGTTTTTTTTAGAAGTGACCAAGGTATGGTGTGCGCACAGATTTTCTTCGCTTGAAGCAAATGCATCAAATTGACAGCTATCTATTAATTCCGCACATATATGGCTGGAACGACTTGAATTAGTTAATGAGATGGCAGTCACACACACCTTCACACACACACACACACACACACACATACACACACACACAGCACACGCACGTCACACGCACACACACACACACACACACACACACACACACACACCAATTTTCAGTACATAGACGAGACTTCACATGTCAAAAATATGGCAGGAGGGTTCAGACGTTCGCTTGTCACTTCAATGCGTTTGAATCTCAGCTAGTCCCTTTCTTTCCACTTTGGCGGAACTGAATGCCGAGTCTTTCAGATGGGGACTTAAAGCAAGTCTGACATGTGCGTGTTCACATGTAAAAAAACAACAAAAACACCCACAGCAGTTAAAGGTCAGTAAGAGCAATTAGAGTCCTGCTGCCTGGTATGATCCAAATTGGCAGCAAAGGTTTCCCCAAATCCACCCTCCCCACCCCCCTCATCTTCTCTCCACCCAGCCACCCCCCACCACCCTTGTCGAGAAAACAAAGGTGCTGCTGACTAGCAGCGATGCCGCTCTCCAGCCTGAATTTCACAGATGAGTCTCTGTGATGAGAAATGATACCGACAAACCACTATTCTTCTTCGTCTGCATTCCCAGGCCATATGGCGATGATGGGCAATGTACGTATGTGTCCACTTTTCAGTTTTCAACGGTCTCTCCGCTGCATTATGCCTACACATTCGCAGACCTGTTTTCCCTACGGATTTGTCCGTAATTATTACGTTTTGAGACCTCCAATTACGCTATTACAGTCAGCAACAAAAAAATCTGCATTTCCGCTGAACGAGTGCGGGAAAAAAAAAAGAAATAAATGAAAGAAGGCATGGCGTTTGAACCGTACTCGCTACTGTGTCGTCTGCTATCAAAGGTATCACTTCGAGTGATGTCCCTTGAATGAATACTTCCGGTTTATTTCTCCATGCCGCCGACTCTGATCCTGATCGGACGCCAAAGAAAGAAGCGAGGTCCCCCATCCTGCCTCAACGCAACACCAAAATTTCGGCAGTTGTTGAAGTTGGGTTTTGATGGGAAGTTGCAGCGTGCGTGTAAGCACACCCCCCCCCCCCCACCCCCCCTCCCGCTGAACAAAAGGTTTGATGGCAGCGATAAATTCTGGTGGAAGGATTTCTCTGCCAGAAAAAATTACTAATTTCAGAGCTTGGGATTACTGACTGAAGATTTTGGGTAAACAGGTCTGCATTCGGAGAAGCTCAAAGTAGAAACTTAATTGTAAGATTTTGTTTTTAAAAGCTAGGAGAATGGGCCAGCAAACCAGAAAGATAGTAGATGACAGAAGGCAAAGGGGAAAGGCAGAGTCAAAAGAGAGTGACAGATTAGAGGAAGTCCCATGATCCTTTCCCCACTCTTGTCTTCCAGCTCATTGACGTTGAGTATGAGGTTAATGCGTGTGTAATGGGGGTGGGGTGAGGAGGGCGGGGGTAGGGAGGGGGGGGGGGGGTCGGGAGGGATGGGGGTGAGGGGCGGTGAGTGTGTAAGTGTGTTGTGTTATGATTATATATGCAATGCATTCTCTAATGTATTCCAATTTTCATAGAGATGTATGGTGAGGATACGTGAACCAGTCTGTTAGAAATGTCTGTACGAATGGCGAGTGAAAAGCGCATTGAGTTGCTCAGCAAGATTGTGCGCCTATATAAGCATTATTAATTATTATTTTAAGTTACAAGCTCTAGAACTTCTAGAAGGTGGGGGAACTATTTGTACAACCCCAACCCCAACCCACAGCGGAAGCACTTGATCACCAGTAGTCACCTTGTGTTGTCTTGTAGTCGGTAAGATACATGGACCATCAATTAGTGATGTGGATGTGTCCAGGCATGTCAATCTTCAGAACATTCTCTGAATTCAGAGAAAAGTGGATGTGGAAAAGTCAAATGACAGAGGGGGTTTTAAGCTTCAGGAGATGCTCTTTTCCCTAATTTTAACAGTTTTATAGATTCATCTTAAAGAGAAATGCCCCCTGATCTCCACGAAGGGCGTTTTACCCCTTGACCACACCAAGAGACAACATCTTATGAACCCAAAGAATATTTTCAGAGAAAAATGCTTTTTCCCCCCATTGCCATGCCTGTACAGTGTGCGTGCGTTTTTGTGTGTTTGATTTTTTTGGGGAGGAAACTGCTTTTTGTGTCAATTGTTTTGGCTTCCTATTTATCTCTCTCTGTCTGTCTGTCTGTCTGTCCTGTCTGTCTGTCTGTCTGTCTGTCTGTCTGTCTGTCTCTCTCTCTCTCTATAGTCTCTCTCTCTCTCTCTCTCTCTCTCTCTCCTCTCTCTCTCTCTCTCTCTCTCTCTCCTTCTCTCTCTCTCTCTCTCTCTCCGCTCTCTCTCTCTCTCACTGCACTGCCTTCCTCAGTCAGTCAATCGAACAATCAGAGATCATTTATTGATTTATTAGATTGTTTTAACAAATTTATATTATCAAGTTTATAATTAAAAATGTACAAACAAACCAACCAACCGTTTAACCCTTTCACAGCCAAAGTCGCATTTTAGCACCACAGTGATTTAGCACCAATATCATTAAAAGGCATCGAAGGTGCTGATGGGACCCAGGGATGCACCAGCCACGCCTGCCCTATCAACGCGAGAGCAGCCCTGCCCCAGCCTTGGAAGTCCGTGTTGTGTTACTGGGGAGCAGGCACACACGGGACATTCCATTAAGCATACAAGGCACATAGCTACTCCCGGCTTGGTGACCATCGGATATGATACAAAGGAGTCCTTGCGAAATGTCCCCATGGGTGTACCAGCCCATTTTTTCATGACTGCAGAGCCCACCGGCAAAAGACACCCACTCAGAAACCAGAACGCATCCAACAGCCCCCAAAAGGACAGGCGAGGCCAGTGCATCCCTAGACAAAGCCACAGGCTCCAGCCTTACGGACTTATATGCCTCCGAAGAGAGTTCCAGAATGTGACAGAAAGAAAAAAAACACAAGCAAAAAAAACAAAGAAACATACACAAACGAATTTAGATCCTTTGCGATCGTAGATCGTCAAAGGACAACAAACAGCAACATGACAACGAATTTAGACTCCTTTGAGATCGTACAGTCTTGGGCCACTTGTTTGTGTCGTTTTAGGTTGGACAGCATGACTGCACAAAATCATGAGTGTACTTTTAAAAAAATCACAGAAAATCAGTTAATTGATTGATCGCCTTAGCATTTGGGGTGGTGATAATTCACTGTCTATACTCCACGGATCTTCTAAGAATTATGTCTTAGGTGGCTATGATGACGTCATAATGACGTCAGCGTGTACGTCCTGTAAAAATCAGAGGCAGTCCTAAATTTTGATCATTAAAACACAGCCCCCTCACCGTTTTCTTTTCAACAGAAGTCAGCCGTTTTTGATCAAATTTAGATCTGGACTCTATGTCAGTCACAGTGATTGTTTTCCTTCCCTTTAATCTCGTGACTGCAAATTATTGAATCTTGACCATGTCTGTGGGGATATACAGAAAGATTCAGGTTTTCACCCAGCATGCAGATACACAGCCCATTGTTCATATTTTAATCGACAAACACCATAGGATCTATTAATGGGCTAGAAAACAGCTTACCAGAGCCTCAAAGTTACCACTTGGTTTGAATATGGCTTGACGTGTGCTAGTAAGACTTCTTTATCGGCTCTTCTCCTGACACACACATGCTGAGTTTTGTCAACTTTTATCTTGGTTTCATTAGTAAAGGTTACTTGGTCCCATCCTCCTTCCACACTTTACCACTTCTCCTCCTTGACATATACTAGCCGTTTATTTCCGTTGATCTCCTTCATAACCATGTTCTTTCAAACTCATCACTTTTGGAACCATTGTTATTTGGGAATTTTTCCGACATTTGACTAAAAATATTGTCTTGCCTTGCAATTGCTATAACTGTAGGTTATATATGTCACAGACCCTCTGGAAGTTTTGGGTACAAGTTTGAAAATTGAACTTTCGATTTCTATGGTAGAAGTTTCCTTGTGCCAATGAGGGGCATGCCTTCACCTTCATCATGTGTTGAAGAACAAAAAATCAAATTGAACACTGTTGTGTGGCCTATTTCCCATTATTTGGCTATATTAAATACTTTCACTGCATTTCTATGTTGATGATACAATCATTCTTTTGAGTCTACTGAAAAATGACTGTCTCTGCGACTCGTGTTATTTCCACTGCCCTGGAAGAAAATCTACTGAATGACAGGGTTTAAGAAATGACGTCATGAAAGTAGACTGATATGACGTCATTATTGAAGCTCCAACTGATATCAACAGGCCCCACACTTTTCACAATCTTGTCTGAAAGTTAGGACTTGATCACAAGAGAAGCAGGCATAACCGGAAACGACACAAATATGTGGACAGGGACTGTAGATAGGCAAAGGACAAAAAGTAACAACAACAAAAGAAAGAGAGAGAGCGAAAAGAAAAGTGTAACAAATCGTACGGCAGCAAAGCATCTATCTAGACTAACATACAAAAATACAAAAAAAAACACCCCCCCCCCCCCTCCCATAATTTTCACAACCCAAATGATACATCAAAATGCTGTTCACTCTCATGAACTAATCAAATATATATATATATATATATACCACAACATAGCACAACGACATGCATCAGTCCATTTAATGTTACGCAAGATATCCTTCCAAACTTGTTAGCCAATAGATGATTTTCGGAAAAAAACACCTAGGGGAGAGCACTTTGTGAAAATTAGAGTTGTTTACCTCCATTACTTGGTCAAATACCATAGCGACAATGCAACAATGGCGTCGAAGCTTGAAACCGCAGGATGCGAGTCAGCGACTTGCAAACATTTTGTAGAAAAATAAGGGGTGGCCAGTTGCTACAAAGTGATAGAACTTGCAAACTGTGACGTAAAAATATAAATGACATCAATTTCAGAATGACGCACTGCGTTCTACATGCTGTGTGTCTCCTCAAACACAAGAAGCGAGGGCTTTACCCTGATGGCAGAGTAACTTCCCCTGTTTGACTGATTGAATTAGGCAAGATAACTCGCCATGAAATTGCTCCCCTTAATTATTTCCGAGCAGTTCCTATTACAACAGACCACAGCATAACACAATGACACGCATCAATCCGTCTAATGCCATGCAAGATGTCCTTCCAAACGTCTCGGCCAATTACAACAGACCACAGCATAACACAACGACACGCATCAGTCCATCTAATGCCGCACAAGATGTCCTTCCAAACGTCTCGGCCAATTACAACAGACCACAGCATAACACAACGACACGCATCAGTCCATCTAATGCCGCACAAGATGTCCTTCTTCCGAACATCTCGGCCAATTACAACAGACCACAGCATAACACAACGACACGCATCAGTCCATCTAATGCTGTGCAAGATGTCCTTCCAAACGTCTCAGCCAATTACAACAGACCACAGCATAACACAACGACACGCATCAGTCCATCTAATGCTGTGCAAGATGTCCTTCCAAACGTCTCAGCCAATTACAACAGACCACAGCATAACACAACGACACGCATCAGTCCATCTAATGCCGCACAAGATGTCCTTCCAAACGTCTCGGCCAATTACAACAGACCACAGCATAACACAACGACACACATCAGTCCATCTAATGCCGCACAAGATGTCCTTCTTCCGAACATCTCGGCCAATTACAACAGACCACAGCATAACACAACGACACGCATCAGTCCATCTAATGCCGCACAAGATGTCCTTCCAAACGTCTCAGCCAATTACAACAGACCACAGCATAACACAACGACACGCATCAGTCCATCTAATGCTGTGCAAGATGTCCTTCCAAACGTCTCAGCCAATTACAACAGACCACAGCATAACACAACGACACGCATCAGTCCATCTAATGCTGTGCAAGATGTCCTTCCAAACGTCTCAGCCAATTACAACAGACCACAGCATAACACAACGACACGCATCAGTCCATCTAATGCCGCACAAGATGTCCTTCCAAACGTCTCGGCCAATTACAACAGACCACAGCATAACACAACGACACACATCAGTCCATCTAATGCCGCACAAGATGTCCTTCTTCCGAACATCTCGGCCAATTACAACAGACCACAGCATAACACAACGACACGCATCAGTCCATCTAATGCCGCACAAGATGTCCTTCTTCCGAACATCTCGGCCAATTACAACAGACCACAGCATAACACAACGACACGCATCAGTCCATCTAATGCCGCACAAGATGTCCTTCCAAACGTCTCGGCCAATTACAACAGACCACAGCATAACACAACGACACGCATCAGTCCATCTAATGCCGCACAAGATGTCCTTCCAAACGTCTCGGCCAATTACAACAGACCACAGCATAACACAACGACACGCATCAGTCCATCTAATGCCGCACAAGATGTCCTTCCAAACGTCTCAGCCAATTACAACAGACCACAGCATAACACAACGACACACATCAGTCCATCTAATGCCGCACAAGATGTCCTTCTTCCGAACATCTCGGCCAATTACAACAGACCACAGCATAACACAACGACACGCATCAGTCCATCTAATGCCGCACAAGATGTCCTTCCAAACGTCTCGGCCAGTTAAATTGAATTATGTCAGGCAATACAGATTTAAGTCTCTGTGCTATGCATGATGCTCCAATTTTATATGAAGTATTTAGAAGAGTAATTGGCCTCCAGTTATTCAAGTATTTTTTCCCCTTTCCTTCTTTAGGGATACAGGTGATAATCCCTTGTTTTTGACTAATTGACAGTTCCCCCTTTGCAAAACTCTCATTTAGACAGCGTACCAAAAACATTCCTAAATCACACCAAAAAACCTTAAAAAATTCAGTAGTAAATCCATCTGAGCTGGGACTTTTGTTATTTTGCATTTGTTTTAAAGAATCAAGGGCTTCGGTCCACGTGATAGGGCCTTCTATAGATACACTAGCCTCTTCGGATAACTTTGGTCCATCCAGTATTGCTGATAAATCTATATTTCTAATATTACATTCTCTTGATTCATATAGGTTCTCGTAAAAAGTTTGTACCTCTTTATTTATTCTCGATTGTTCTGTTAAAATTTCACCTTGATCAGATTCTATACAATATAGAGACTTTTCAACAAAATTCCTTTTTTCCAAATTACAAAAATATTTAGAGCTTTTCCCCCCATCTTGAATCCATTTAGCCTTCGATCTGATAATCATACCGTTCACTTTTTTCTTTCTTAAATCTTCAAGTAATTGTTTTTTCTCTTCTAGTGTTTGTATGTTATTATAATTTACATCTTTT
>CM065706.1:11293136-11318136 GCA_017654935.2 Phymorhynchus buccinoides
CTTTTTTTTTTTTGAGAAGGTAAACAAAAGAAAACACGCAGACACCCCCTCGCTTCTCCGAAATCGGAATGTGTAGGGCTGTACGCCAGCGGGCTGAGACCAGCAGTGAAAACTTTGGTACTTTATTAGTCATAGAGCAGTCTCTGTGGAAATCGGGTGCTCTCACACTGGAGAGCACGTCGCAGCCAGAGGCGCGCGCCACCCAATTTTTTGTTTTTTTTGCATGCAATTTTTGTGACTGACGAGGAAGGAAAACAGAGGTGGGTGTAATTTAGACAGAATGACAAAAGAAAAAACTTCACTGTCACAAGTCAGTCCGTGTATCGACAAACTAAGGAGGATTCCTCCAAAGTATCTTTACTGTTGTGTGATTTTTTTTTGCTGTCCCATCTTCTTGGCCACACAGTGGCGTTGCTCCTACGCCGCTCATCTCGAATCCCAATTCACAGCCACACCCCGGCTTGTTCAGGTCACAGAATGATGAGAATCCGAGACCAGCAGTCCAAGAGAAGCGAATCTATGTTAGGCCGTCAGCAGGCAACCAACCGAGGAGACACTGCACTTCTGCTGAGTCACTTCGCGGTTTAGTTCAGCGGAGCCTGTTCAGGACACCATCTACTAAAAGGCCCCCCTATTGACGACACTTTTCTCTTAGTCGCGGAGACAGCGTGAATGGAGGTTCTCCTCCCAGGGCGCCACCACTGGGACCGTTCCACCGACTGCTCCCCAGAAACATACTGATCCCTATGATTTTGACCCGAATGCGCCAAGGGATAGACTGGATTGAAAACAGAAACTTAGGTTAACATGAGTGCAGGACATTGCAAAAGCAACATAATTGGAGACATGTGATCTTTTTTAATGAATTGATGGAAATGAGGCGGATGACTATGAGGATGATGCTGTGGAGTTCCGTATCGGTCTGAGAGACTGCATGACAGGGCTGTGGTATTCTTACGCTTCCTTTCATAATGATATCCCTCCCGGCATTAACCAAGGGCCTCGAGAACAACCAGACACCTGCAGTGTTTGTCTTGAAATTAGAGCAACACTCTCCTTATAGTAATCATCTTTTCTATTCTGCTAATCGCATCCGTTAAGCGGGTGAAACTCGACTGTGTGGTTTCAATCTTCCCATTGAGCCCATAGCCACTCACTATGTGTAGGAGTCGGTCCAGGACCGAAAAAACCCTCGCCTTTGATGGGATTCGAGCCTGTGACCTCCCAGCCAGTAGTCCGTGATGTTAACCACTACGCCACAGCGGCTGGTGTTGTGTGATATTTTGACTCATTCAACACTGGCCGATTGCTTCCTTTCACAACCGTTTACCACGAGAGTACGCGATAGCGTACATCGTTTTTAGCCGTTCACACTTCACGACTCGGCGAACCCATGCAAGCCAAACTGGTATAAAAGGCATTCCTCTACGGTCCCTTAATAGTTTTAAACCAATGAAATGACTTCTAGTCTATTTTAACTCATTCTTTGCTGGCCGATTGCTTCCCTTTAAAACCGTTCAATACTGTCGTACGCTATAGCGTACACAGCGTACAAAGCGTTCAACATTTCACAACCCCGGGAAGCCTGGCAACCCAAACTGGTATAGAAGTGTTCCTCTACAGTCCCTTAATAGTTTTCAACCAATGAAATCACTTTCCGTCTATTTTTTAGTACCGCAATGAATGAAAACGAATCACTACCCCTCTCTTTCTTTGTCTTCTTTGTCATGCTTTTTTAAAAATCTGCTAATAATACAAATTTTACTTTGGAATTATATCATATGCTAGCTTTTATTATTATAAAACAAAACCGCACATTTTCAAAACTGTGCGGTTAAGCATTATTTAAAATAATATTTTGTATGTAATGGTGCAAACCTGCCCAGTATGGAACGCTTGTGTATGTCAGGTACGCTATAGCGTACGATAGTAAAGAGATATCTTATATTGTTTTAAAAACTAGCGGGACTTTGTTTGTGTTGCACTGCCTCTGGGCATTGCCGCAAGTATGGTTCCCACCATCTTTGTATTTAAAATGTCCCATATGTGTCTGATGACCGAGAGGACGTTAATAAAACACCCATTGTTCATTCATTAATAAAGAGAGAGCTAAGGACGGCAACGAATTAAAACGAGTTAACTACCCCCCTCTTTGTCTTCTTTGTCATGCTTTTTTTGCAAAACGTCATTAATCGGCTAGTAATACAAATTTTACTTTGGAACTTTAACAAACTTTTGCTTTTGTTATTATAAATAATGCCACAAGTTTTGTTTGGTTTTCAAAACTGTGCCATTAAGCATTCTTTTAAAAATAATTTTTATGTAACGATGCTAACCAGCCTAGTGTTGAATGGTTGTGCGAGACATGCACGCTATCGCATATTCTCGTGTAGAGAGAGTTAACTCATTCACAAATCACTCCAGCCATACGCGCAAACAAAACATACATAAACAAATGGAGAAATGAAAGAAGATTACGGGTTTTTACTTTAGGTTTAGACATAGGGAAGTGGTAGATCAGACTTTTTTATATATAGACTTTAGATAAAAAACTCCACACCGATTGGTTTTCCCCACAACAAACCACTACAAAGGCAAAGTCAGAGGCAAAACTGTGGTCTAAGAGAGCGAAGCGAGTTTTAGAAGTGACCAAGGTATGGTGTGTGCACACAGATGTACTTTCTTTGAAGCAAATGCATTTAAACTGACAGTTATCTATTAATTCTGGACATAAATTATATGGCCAGAACGACTTGAATGAGTTTCAATAATGATTCGAAAAAATTCAATAATGATTAATGATTTATTGGCAACTTGAAAAAATACATAAACAATAATTATTCAATACATGTAGCATAGCACATGACTTTGTGTGCCCTGTTGAGATGTACCGATCAAACTAGCCTCTTTGATTGTTGGTTTATAGTGTACTTAGTATGTGGTATTTTGTAACACCACCCCCATTCTTAGTTTTTTTGTTTTTTTCTTCTTTCCTTTTTCTTGTTTTTTCTTTTTCTTTTTTACTTCTATTGTTTGTTTTGTCTAGTTATAAATTGGTGCATGATGTATTGTTATCTTTGCTTAGTTTATTTTTCTTATTCTAATTCAAATTGTATTTTTCTCATAGCTTATTCAAGTAATTTCATGATGCAGCCTTATTTTTGTAACTGAAACATTTTTGAGCGCGCTTATAAGCTTACAGCTTGTTGTGCTCATACAATAATTTGTGTACTAGGTTAATAAACTTTGTTTAAACCAATGAGTTAATGTCAATACAAGACTGAAGCTTGGCTTTTTTTCTTCTCCCCACTTTCAGGATCCACAGTCTGGGCTCGAAGCGGTCAGCCAACCATCCTGAAGGAAGGGCAGTGATGTACGAAGAGGTCACCTACAGGTCAGTGGTTTTATGCCCATTCTGTTTATATATATTAAGAAAATGTCTATAGCGCACATCTTTTTGTTCACTGGAATAGATCAAGCGCGCCACCTAGTGTCGATCTGGGGCAGAGAATTTTCAATGGAGAAGAAACACCCGAAGGTGCTGATGGGACCCAGAGATGCACCAGCCACGCCTGCCCTAATCAAAACACGAGAAGCAGCCCTGTACTGGGGAGCAGGCACACACGGGACATTCCATTACAGTATACAAGGCACATAGCTACTCCCGGCTTGGTGACCATCGGATACGATACAGAGGAGTCCTTGCGAAATGTCCCCATGGGTGTACCAGCCCGTTTTTCATGACTGCAGAGCCCACCGTTTTTTTTTTCCAAAAGACACCCACTCAGAAACCAGAACGCATCCAACAGCCCCCAACCAAGGACAGGCGAGGCCAGTGCATCCCTAGACAAAGCCACAGGCTCCCCTCATGGTCTTATATGCCTCAGAAGTTCTTCGAGTCCCAGAATGTGACCTTATTTCTTAGGTCCTTCCCCAGTCATCCCAAGAGGGGGAAAAATAATGAGAAAGAAACACCCGAAGGTGCCACCTAGTGACGATCTAGGGCAGATAATTTTCAATGGCTATGTACGGCTTCTTCGCGATTGTGCAAGCGAGGTAGTTTTTGTTGTAGGTGGCGTATGCAAATCAGTACAAAAGTCAGGGGCAGATACCTTTGAGTGTGAGTCCTCATTTGTATAGCAAGATGATCAACATTGGCAAAAGTAACTGGTAAGCTATGCGTTTTAGCTGCGTTCCTGAAAATCATGGTTAACTGTAGATTTTTTTTAACACTTCCATGACGGGAACCTCCGATCATAGGTTCAGCAGAACATCTCTATCTGCCGGGAACCTCCAATCATAGGTAGAACGGTCTAAGGTACAAAACTCCCTATTATACCAGCGGACTTTTCTTGTTTGATTTTACAGTTCCGTGAAAATAGGGTTTTACGCCCTCTTCGGCCTTTCGGCCATGTGGGGCATTTGTAAATACAAAGATGGTGGGAACAATACTGGAGGCAATGCCCGGAGGCAGTGCTAAACCAGTAAAGTCCCGATTTTTTTTTAATCAATACAGATATGTGTAGCAGTAACCACGCCTCGGTTTAAACCTCATCGGCTATGGTACCACCTCAAGTAGTTGTACAATGACAGTTTCTTCCCCTGAATACCGTTGTTTATATACTGTTGTTGTTGTTGTCTTCTGTACAGCAAGAGGAAGATAGAGGATTTCCTGGCAACACTGGGGGGCTTCAAAGCGGCCATGAAAATCGTTAAAGAAGTTCTCCAAGGCTGGGCCGGGATTTCAAGTGAGCGGAGTTCTCCGTGGGGATACCGGGGGGGGGGGGGGGTTCCTTCGTAAAAAAAATAGTCCCTCACCTTCTGGAAGTTCTGTGCTTATAACTTCCTCTAATCTGCCACTCTCTTTGACTGCCTTTTCCCCTTTGCTTTCTATCATCTACTATCTCTGACTTATTGGCCCATTCTCCTGCCTTTAAAAAAAATACAAACTTCCAAAATAACTTTTCTCCTTTGAGCTCCTCCGAAATCGGAATGTGTCGGCTGTACGCAGCGGGGAGACCGGTGAAAACTGAAAAAGCGGACACATACGTACCTTACCCATTATGGCCGTATGGCCCCGGAACGCAGAAGAAGAAGTGAGTGGAGTGACGATTTCTGTCTGCGTAGCTCTGTGTGCGTCTTTTTTGTCTTTCACTCCCTCCCTTGCTCTCTTTAGGAATACTCAGTGTCTCTCTATCTCTCTTTGTGTTTTTTCTCTCTCTCTCTCTGTCTCCCACTACTTAACAGTCATAAGTTTCTTTATTGTCCATTGGCAATTGTACAAAGTAACAAACACACGTGGAAACTTGTCCTCCACTGTGTAAAATAAGATAAAATACATCAACATTAAAATTATAAAATATTAATAAAAAAAACATGAAACAGAAAATTTACATTTAAACAAACAGGTAACTCTCACACCACACCCAATCATTCATCTGCTCTCCGCTATCTTGCTCATCTCATCATGCAACCCACCACCACTTCCGCCTTCATTTTGTTCTTTACTTTCTGTGCTTTTTTTCTCCTTTTTTCCTTCTTTTCTTTTGGTTCTTTCCTCTTTTTTTCTTCTTAAATCCATCCCCCCCCTCTCTCTCTCTCTCTCTCTAGCTCTCTCTCTCTCTCTCTCTCTCTCTCTCCTCTCCACCTCTCCCTCTCTCCCTCTGTCTCCCCCTTTCCCTCTCTCTCTCTCTCTCTCTCTCTCTCTCTCTCTCTCTCTCTCTCTCTCTCTCTCTCTCTCTCTTCTCTCTCTCTCTCTCTCTCTCTCTTTCTTTCTTTCATCCTTTTGTCTGTGTGGCTGACTAAGATGGACATTTCCAAGAGCGTTAAGTGTTGTTTGATACAAAAATTGTCTGTTTCTGTGTGACCTAGTGTTTGGTGTACTGACACATTCATACTGTGTGAAGCTGGTGTGTGTGTGTGTGTCTGGCTCTCTGTCTGTCTGTCTCCTCTCTCTTTGTCCATCTGTCTATCTCTCTTCACCACCCACCAACCCTCTTCTCTTTTTTTTTTTTTAGTAGTAAGGAAATTGAATTTCTTTGCAATTGGTTGGGGTTTAACTTTTTTTTCGTTTTTTTAAAAAAGTCATGAATGTGAAGCGCTTAGGGGTTGCTGTCAGCATGAGTTTTAACCCTTTCACCGCCAACCATATTTCAACCAAAAATATCCATTAAATTTACCTGGGTAGAGAACAAAAATCCATCTGCAGTATTGGGGATTCTTCTGTGACAAATATAAAATAAGGTCTATCCTTACTTCACCAAAACTAAGACAATAGGGTCTTTGGATAATAGGCCCCAATTTGATGCCTTTTAGTGACATAGGTGTTAAATCACTGTGGTGCTAAAATGCAACTTTGGAGGTGAAAGGGTTAAAGTACCCAAACAAAATACAGACGTAACAACAACAAAAAATCGTACATAGCGCATGACTGAACAAAAACTACCAAAATAAATCTATTTTATTTACGTTACCTCTTTCAGGTCCACACTTTTTACGCTTAGGCATCATGCAACTAAAAACAACAACCCCACAAACTAAATCTCTTATTTTATTTTCCTCTTTCAAATCTAGCCTTACGTATAGCATACAATAACAATTTGGGAACAAAACATGCAACAAGTGTATACATTTATCCCAATATTTCGTCCTGGGTATTTATTGAACTTTGTCGAGGTCTTACGTATAGCATATATACATGGGTGCTCCTGCCTTCAGGATGTCCTGAAGTTCAGGATTTTTTTTATTGCCTGGAGCCGGCGTCACCGGATTATGAGAATTATTATGCATTTTGCTGGTTATAGAGGCTGAGACCTGTTTACTCTACTCTTTTCGAGTAGTATTCTACTCAGTTTGGACCTCTACTACTCTTCAAAATTGAAAATAATGCTCTAATTACTCATTTTCTGTGAACATTGTTTGTTGATTTAACGAAGAGGACTACTCATTTCACACCCAAACTACTGATTTCAGCTATCCAGACTTCTCAAGACTTGTGTAGGGGGTAAACAGGTCTGTTAAGAGGCCATGAACTTTATGAAGTTTAACCAGAAGTGAAAGTGCTATGATAGCCTGTCAGTTACATTGGAAACTGTTGTTTCCCTTCAGCTTCCAGGGGGGGGCATTGCCCCCCGGAACCCCCAGGAGGGGCGCTGTCCCTGCACTCCGCCGGGGCCTGGGCGGCCCCTGGACCCCAGCCTTGCAGGATTTTTGAAATTTCCCAGGAGCACCCATGTATATATATATAGCATTCAAAACAATAGAAAAAACAAGTGGGGAGGCTGTGGTGTAAATTTATTCGGCAAATATTTCGGGCTATACTGCCCTCTGACCATGCCCGTCTCCTTCTGCCAGAAAGAGTCACATTCAAATTACATGTAGAATAATAAAAGACACAAGGCGTTCAGGTAGTGTTTGGTCCTTTAATGAAAGTCAATAACCAGACGTTTCGTATGGTACATACGTTTTCGATGTAAAAAGAAAGACTGACAGACAGCAAGCAAAAAGTAAGAGTTCAAAATAGAAAGAGAAGACTGAGTTGAAATTCAGATATAAAAGGAAGACTGAGTAGATATCAAGGGAGTAAGGCAATATTCATGGCAAAGTTGAGAGAAAGATACAGAGTAAGTGTTAACTCTAAAATAATAATTGCGTACAGAATTGGAACGGGGTTTGACAAACTTCAGACCCTTAGAGAGGACATGTAGAATGATTAAAATACTAGAAGAAATGTACGTATAGCATCATGGAGGAAAAATAAATCACAAAATGAATCCCTATTTTATGTACCTCTTTCAGGTCCACTCTTCTAAAGAGGACAGTTCTTCTCGGTTCTGAAACAGGGGGGGAAGGAAGATTTCCTGATCTCAGTGAAGACTTGGAGTTCTTTGAGGTAAGACAGAGACTTTTATTTTATTTTATTTGTATTTTTTAAGTAAGAGACTTATGGTGTTTGTGCAATTATTTCTTCTAGCGCCATATTCTTTTTATGTTCTTGTCCGTTGCATCTCAACCGACAATAATAATAATAATAATGACAATTTATATAGCGCTTATTCTCCTTACGGAGCTCTAAGCGCTTCACAAAGAAGTAAAAAATCTGAGCAAAAAAAAAAAACAAAACAAAAACCCCACAAACTAAATCTATTTTAGTAAGGGGAGTAACTATTTTTGGGGGAGTGCGTATTGCGTCTCAACCATCAAGAAGGGAGTAACTATTGTTTTGGAGTGCGTATTGCATCTCATTTAACAAGAGGGGAGTAACTATTTTTGTGGAGTGCGTATTGCATCTCAACCGACAAGAGAGGAGTAACTATTCTTTGGAGTGCGTATTGCATCTCAACTAACAAGAGGTGAGTAACTATTTTTCCGAGTGCGTATTGCATCTCAACTAACAAGAGGTGAGTAACTATTTTTGGGGAGTGCGTATTGCATCTCAACTAACAAGAGGGGAGTAACTATTTTTTTGGAGTGCGTATTGCATCTCAACCGACAAGAGAGGAGTAACTATTCTTTGGAGTGCGTATTGCATCTCAACTAACAAGAGGTGAGTAACTATTTTTCCGAGTGCGTATTGCATCTCAACTAACAAGAGGTGAGTAACTATTTTTGGAGAGTGCGTATTGCATCTCAACTAACAAGAGGTGAGTAACTATTTTTCCGAGTGCGTATTGCATCTCAACTAACAAGAGGTGAGTAACTATTTTTGGGGAGTGCGTATTGCATCTCAACTAACAAGAGGTGAGTAACTATTTTTCCGAGTGCGTATTGCATCTCAACTAACAAGAGGTGAGTAACTATTTTTGGGGAGTGCGTATTGCATCTCAACTAACAAGAGGTGAGTAACTATTTTTCCGGAGTGCGTATTGCATCTCAACTAACAAGAGGTGAGTAACTATTTTTGGGGAGTGCGTATTGCATCTCAACTAACAAGAGGTGAGTAACTATTTTTCCGAGTGCGTATTGCATCTCAACTAACAAGAGGTGAGTAACTATTTTTGGGGAGTGCGTATTGCATCTCAACTAACAAGAGGTGAGTAACTATTTTTGGGGAGTGCGTATTGCATCTCAACTAACAAGAGGTGAGTAACTATTTTTGGGGAGTGCGTATTGCATCTCAACTAACAAGAGGTGAGTAACTATTTTTTCTGAGTGCGTATTGCATCTCAACTAACAAGAGGTGAGTAACTATTTTTCCGAGTGCGTATTGCATCTCAACTAACAAGAGGTGAGTAACTATTTTTCCGAGTGCGTATTGCATCTCAACTAACAAGAGGTGAGTAACTATTTTTCCGAGTGCGTATTGCATCTCAACTAACAAGAGGTGAGTAACTATTTTTCCGGGGAGTGCGTATTTTTGCATCTCAACTAACAAGAGGTGAGTAACTATTTTTGGGGAGTGCGTATTGCATCTCAACTAACAAGAAGTGAGTAACTATTTTTGGGGAGTGCGTATTGCATCTCAACTAACAAGAGGTGAGTAACTATTTTTGCGAGTGCGTATTGCATCTCAACTAACAAGAGGTGAGTAACTATTTTTGGAGAGTGCGTATTGCATCTCAACTAACAAGAGGTGAGTAACTATTTTTGGGAGTGCGTATTGCATCTCAACTAACAAGAGGTGAGTAACTATTTTTGGGGAGTGCGTATTGCATCTCAACTAACAAGAGGTGAGTAACTATTTTTCCGAGTGCGTATTGCATCTCAACTAACAAGAGGTGAGTAACTATTTTTCCGAGTGCGTATTGCATCTCAACTAACAAGAGGTGAGTAACTATTTTTCCGAGTGCGTATTGCATCTCAACTAACAAGAGGTGAGTAACTATTTTTGGGGAGTGCGTATTGCATCTCAACCGACAAGAAGGGAGTAACTATTTTTGGGGAGTGCGTATTGCATCTCAACTAACAAGAGGTGAGTAGCTATTTTTGGGAAGTGCGTATTGCATCTCAACTAACAAGAGGTGAGTAACTATTTTTCCGAGTGCGTATTGCATCTCAACTAACAAGAGGTGAGTAACTATTTTTGGAGAGTGCGTATTGCATCTCAACTAACAAGAGGTGAGTAACTATTTTTCCGAGTGCGTATTGCATCTCAACTAACAAGAGGTGAGTAACTATTTTTGGGGAGTGCGTATTGCATCTCAACTAACAAGAGGTGAGTAACTATTTTTCCGAGTGCGTATTGCATCTCAACTAACAAGAGGTGAGTAACTATTTTTCCGAGTGCGTATTGCATCTCAACTAACAAGAGGGGAGTAACTATTTTGGGGGAGTGCGTATTGCATCTCAACTAACAAGAGGTGAGTAACTATTTTTGGGGAGTGCGTATTGCATCTCAACTAACAAGAGGTGAGTAACTATTTTTGGGGAGTGCGTATTGCATCTCAACTAACAAGAGGTGAGTAACTATTTTTGGGGAGTGCGTATTGCATCTCAACTAACAAGAGGTGAGTAACTATTTTTGGGGAGTGCGTATTGCATCTCAACTAACAAGAGGTGAGTAACTATTTTTGGGGAGTGCGTATTGCATCTCAACTAACAAGAGGTGAGTAACTATTTTTGGGGAGTGCGTATTGCATCTCAACTAACAAGAGGTAACTATTTTTTCTAGTGCGCATACGTTGCTTTAGCGGGAAAAGATCAGACATAAGATCAAAAAGTAGACAAACACATGGCAGGGTGCTTGGCAGTGAATGTCTCTGCATTTGGTGGGAGTGAAGTGTGATGTACTGGGCAAATACATTCACCCATGGTGCAGGAAGATTTTATTAGACTTTTTTTTTATTTTTTAATATGAGACTTAGGTAGAGTTATACCCAAAACAAGCGCGAAATCGCAATAGTTTGTGGCACGCGGTCTATTTTTACCACTCCAATCATGATTTACCTCCCCTGGCTTTTCAATCATTTTAATCTGTAAACCAGAATGTTATCTCTGCACCATTTCGTAACTTTTTTTTATCTTTTGGAAAACATTTAAAACTATGTATCCTACTTATGCTCATCGAAAGAAGCACCGCATACTCGTCGTGTCTGTTGTAGTGTCTGTATTACGTATGTTTATTATTTTGTACGCTTTTAAAATACATCATTTTAAAGAGCGGCCAGAAGTGTAGCCTCGATTTGAAGTGCGACAATTTTGTCAAAATGTGCGACAATTTTGGACCGACAGACCGACCGACCGACCGACCGACCGACCGACAAAGTGAGTTATAGGTTTGTGGCTTGAGCCACAAACAAAAAGCAGCAAAGTAAACTGGGCCTTACATGTTTTTGGGTTTTTTTTCATTTTTTTTTCTTTTCACAGAAAGCTTTCAACCACGAGAAGGCTCGCAAAGACGGCATCATCGTTCCGAGCAAAGGTAAGGGGTTTGAGTTGTTTTTAACTGATCATGATGGGTGCTGCTCCTTCAGTTTTACACTGATTTCAGTATTGTTAATGTTACCTAGAAATTGAACTTCATTTTGTTTTAATTCATCCCCCCAAAAAGAAGAAAAAAAACCCCAAAATTTGACCACAAGCGATTTGGGGCGTTTTGAACTTGGTTGTTCTATCTTGGAAGTTTATAAAGGCAATGTAATAATTTTGCAAGGCTTATCAGACTCAAAACTGTCTCTGTGTATCATTTTAACTGTCTGTCTGTCTCGTTATCGCTCTCTTTTTCTTAAGTTGCACCCCCCCCCCCCCCCCCCCCCCCCGAATACCGAATACCTATACCCTGCCGGTGGGGGCCATGGGTCCCTGGATCCCTGCCTTTCAGTTTTTTTCATTTGGGGAGTTGCAACCATGACTGATGAAAAAACCCCATGATACAGGCATCAAAATTGGCAGAGGATTTGCAAATTCCAGAGGATTAAGAATTACTGGCAGTTTCGTCAGTAGGGGGCTTAGTAGGTGGTGTCCTGAACAGGCTCCACTGAACTCCACTGAAGTGACTCAGCAGAAGTGCAGTGTCTCCTCGGTTGGTTGCCTCCTGACGGCCTAACATAGATTCGCTCCCCTTGGACTGCTGGTCTCGGTTTCTGCGACTTGAACAAACCCGGGTGTAGCTGTGAATTGGGATTCGGAATGAGCGGCGTGGGAGCAATGCCACTGTACGACCCAGTAGATGGGACAGCCAAAAAAAAAAAAAAAAAAAAAAATTATTGGTAGAGGATTTGCAAATTCCAGAGGATTAAGAATTACTGGCAGAGGATTTGCAAATTCCAGAGGATTAAGAATTACTGGCAGAGGATTTGCAAATTCCAGAGGATTAAGAATTACTGGCAGAGGATTTGCAAATTCCAGAGGATTAAGAATTACTGGCAGAGGATTTGCAAATTCCAGAGGATTAAGAATTACTGGCAGAGGATTTGTTTCTGGTGTCTTTTTTTTGGTGTGAGTCAGGCATGGGTGCAACTTTTCCTGGTATACAAGGATTTCCTGTTTTTGAATTTCATGGATGCTCCTGCTTTCAGGATGTCCTGAAGTTCAGGATTGTTTGTATTGCCTGGAGCCGGCGTCGCCGCTTTATGAGAATTTGAGAAGATGCATCTTGCTGGTTATAGAGGTCATGTAGTTTAACCAGAAGTGAAAGTGCAACGAGTGCCTGTCAATTACATTGGAAACTGTTGTTTCCCTTCAGCTTCCAGGGGGCATTGCCCCCCAATGTCCCCTAGACCCTGGCCTTTCGGGTGTTTTTTATTTTGTGTAGTTGCACTCATGTGAGTGATCTTCACTGCCAAATGGCATTTCTAAGTGATTTCTGATTAACTCCAAGCACCACACATCTGGAACAACCTCCCTTCCTCTCTCTGCAGCTCTCCATCTTTGTCTTCTTTCAAAACTGGCCTGAAAACTGTTCTCTTCAGAAAATACCTCTGTTGATCTCCTGTGTCTTATCCCCTTCAGTTCACCCTCTGTGAGTTTTTGCTGAGTTGGACTATGTGTGAGTGCAGTGCGATAGTGGGCTAATTGTTTTTTCATGGATTTTTTATGGTTGTGTTTCCTTTTTTGTATAATTATGTTGTTTTTCTTCATGATTATTGTATGTATGTTATTTGTAAAGCGCTGTGAGTCCTGCTGCGCCAGGAGAACGGCGCTATATAAGAGTTATTATTATTTTATTATTATTATTATTAACTCTTAAGTCCCTGAACCACATGTATCCACAAGCGCCGTGCTTCCCTGATGTGTTGTTCAGTCATGTCACTAAGGAAGTGGGAACTCTCTAACCCAGAGAGGAAGCTTTAACGACAGCCGGAAAGCGTTCGACTTCCGTTTACAATGGCCGCCATTTGCATGGAGACCGATTGAAGGCTAATTTTGATAGATTTTTTTTTGCGATTCTTTCTACAAACTTTTCTCATAAATATGGCGGAATTCTGAACGATGCATGACGATGTTATCGATGTTTTTATCGACAAATTGTTGGTCAATTGTGCTTTTGGATTTTTGAGTTCTTGCTAGCTCATCATCTTGGATCACGGATTTTCAGACCTGCAATGACTCGCAGTGTGTGTGTGTGTGTGTGTGTGTGTGTGAAATGAAAATATCGTTAATGGATACAACTTTTAAAAAAATGTGCCTATGCCGAGAAACGAACTCGCAGACTTCGTGTGGGAACTGGGCTCTTTACGAACTGTGCTATTGAGGCATTCACTATTGTGGGGCACTGTTACTACTATGCACTAAAGCAATGGCTTTCGTAACTCCGTTGCTGATTCAGATAGCTTAACCCTTTCACCGCCAGCCATTTTTGAGCCAAAAGTTTCCATTAAACTTTCTTGGCTACAGAAAAGATTTTGTCTGCAATATTGTGGGATTCGTCTATGACACATTTAGAATAGGGGTCAATCCTTACTACCCAAATTTAGGAACACAATATAATTGAATAATAGACCCTGATTTCAAGGGTTTTAATGACATGGGTGTAAAATGATTGTGGTGCAAAAACTCGACATTGGCGGTGAAAGGGTTAAATTGATTTACATCCAATTTGTTGTAGTGACTTTAAGATGAAAGCAGTCACTGCAGACATAATGTGATTTCACATCATTGTGTAAAATTTAGTTGTGCTATTATTTGTAGTTACTGAGAAAATTGCCATGAAAAAGTTTTTAGCTCGTTCGCATCGCGATTTTGATTTATTAAAAGAATTCACAAATCACCACAGCCATACACACAAACAAAACATACATAAACAAAAGGAGAATGAAAGAAGATTACGGGTTTTTACTTCAGGTTTAGACATAGGGAAGTGGTAGACCAGACTTTTTTTAATATATAGACTTTATATAGAAAAACTCTCTACACCGATTGGTTTCCCCACAGCAAACCAGTACATAAGCAAAGTCAGAGGCAAAATTGTGGTCTGAGAGAGCGAAGCGAGTTTTTTTTAGAAGTGACCAAGGTATGGTGTGCGCACAGATTTTCTTCGCTTGAAGCAAATGCATCAAATTGACAGCTATCTATTAATTCCGCACATATATGGCTGGAACGACTTGAATTAGTTAATGAGATGGCAGTCACACACACCTTCACACACACACACACACACACACACATACACACACACACGCACACGCACACACACACACACACACACACACACACACACACCAATTTTCAGTACATAGACGAGACTTCACATGTCAAAAATATGGCAGGAGGGTTCAGACGTTCGCTTGTCACTTCAATGCGTTTGAATCTCAGCTAGTCCCTTTCTTTCCACTTTGGCGGAACTGAATGCCGAGTCTTTCAGATGGGGACTTAAAGCGAGTCTGACATGTGCGTGTTCACATGTAAAAAAACAACAAAAACACCCACAGCAGTTAAAGGTCAGTAAGAGCAATTAGAGTCCTGCTGCCTGGTATGATCCAAATTGATAGCTAGGTTTCCCAAATCCACCCCCCCCACCCCCCCCTCATCTTCTCTCCACCCCCAGCCACCCCCCACCCTTGTCGAGAAAACAAAGGTGCTGCACTAGCAGCGATGCGCTCTCCAGCCTGAATTTCACAGATGAGTCTCTGTGATGAGAAATGATACCGACAAACCACTATTCTTCTTCGTCTGCATTCCCAGGCCATATGGCGATGATGGGCAATGTACGTATGTGTCCACTTTTCAGTTTTCAACGGTCTCTCCGCTGCATTATGCCTACACATTCGCAGACCTGTTTTCCCTACGGATTTGTCCGTAATTATTATGTTTTGAGACCTCCAATTACGCTATTACAGTCAGCAACAAAAAAATCTGCATTTCCGCTGAACGAGTGCGGAAAAAAAAGAAGAAATTGAAAAGAAGGCATGGCGTTTGAACCGTACTCGCTACTGTGTCGTCTGCTATCAAAGGTATCAGTTCGAGTGATGTCCCTTGAATGAATACTTCCGGTTTATTTCTCCATGCCGCCGACTCTGATCCTGATCGGACGCCAAAGAAAGAAGCGAGGTCCCCCATCCTGCCTCAACGCAACCAAAATTTCGGCAGTTGTTGAAGTTGGGTTTTGATGGGAAGTTGCAGCGTGCGTGTACACCCCCCCCCCCCACCCCCCCCCCCCGCTGAACAAAAGGTTTGATGGCAGCGATAAATTCTGGTGGAAGGATTTCTCTGCCAGAAAAAATACTAATTTCAGAGCTTGGGATTACTGACTGAAGATTTTGGGTAAACAGGTCTGCATTCGGAGAAGCTCAAAGTAGAAACTTAATTGTAAGATTTTGTTTTTAAAGCAGGAGAATGGGCCAGTTAAGTCAGAAAGATAGTAGATGACAGAAGCAAAGGGGGAAAGGCAGAGTCAAAGAGAGTGACAGATTAGAGGAAGTCTATGATCCTTTCCCCACTCTTGTCTTCCAGCTCATTGACGTTGAGTATGAGGTTAATGCGTGTGTATGGGGTGGGGTGAGGAGTCGGGGGTAGGGAGGGGGGGGGGGGGGGGGAGGGATGGGGGTGAGGGGGAGGTGAGTGTTAAGTGTGTTGTGTTATGATTATATGCAATGCATTCTCTAATGTATTCCATTTTCATAGAGATGTATGGTGAGGATACGTGAACCAGTCTGTTAGAAATGTCTGTACGAATGGCGAGTGAAAAGCGCATTGAGTTGCTCAGCAAGATTGTGCGCTATATAAGCATTATTAATTATTATTTTAAGTTACAAGCTCAGAACTTCTAGAAGGTGGGGAACTATTTGTACAACCCCAACCCCAACCCACAGCGGAAGCACTTGATCACCAGTAGTCACCTTGTGTTGTCTTGTAGTCGGTAAGATACATGGACCATCAATTAGTGATGTGGATGTGTCCAGGCATGTCAATCTTCAGAACATTCTCTGAATTCAGAGAAAAGTGGATGTGGAAAAGTCAAATGACAGAGGGGGTTTTAAGCTTCAGGAGATGCTCTTTTCCCTAATGTTAACAGTTTTATAGATTCATCTTAAAGAGAAATGCCCCCTGATCTCCACGAAGGGCGTTTTACCCCTTGACCACACCAAGAGACAACATCTTATGAACCCAAAGAATATTTTCAGAGAAAAATGCTTTTTCCCCCCATTGCCATTCCTGTACAGTGTGCGTGCGTTTTTGTGTGTTTGATTTTTTTGGGGAGGAAACTGCTTTTTGTGTCAATTGTTTTGGCTTCCTATTTATCTCTCTCTGTCTGTCTGTCTGTCTGTCTGTCTGTCTGTCTGTCTGTCTGTCTGTCTGTCTGTCTCTCTCTCTCTCTCTCTCTCTCTCTCTCTCTCTCTCTCTCTCTCTCTCCCCTCTCTCTCTCTCTCTCTCTCTCTCTCTCTCTCTCTCTCTCTCCTCTCTCTCTCTCTCTCACTGCACTGCCTTCCTCAGTCAGTCAATCGAACAATCAGAGATCATTTATTGATTTATTAGATTGTTTTAACAAATTTATATTATCAAGTTTATAATTAAAAATGTACAACCAACCAACCAACCGTTTAACCCTTTCACAGCCAAAGTCGCATTTTAGCACCACAGTGATTTAGCACCAATATCATTAAAAGGCATCGAAGGTGCTGATGGGACCCAGGGATGCACCAGCCACGCCTGCCCTATCAACACTAGAGCAGCCCTGCCCCAGCCTTGGAAGTCCGTGTTGTGTTACTGGGGAGCAGGCACACACAGGACATTCCATTAAGCATACAAGGCACATAGCTACTCCCGGCTTGGTGACCATCGGATATGATACAAAGGAGTCCTTGCGAAATGTCCCCATGGGTGTACCAGTCCATTTTTTATGACTGCAGAGCCCACGGCAAAAGACACCCACTCAGAAATCAGAACGCATCCAACAGCCCCCAAAAGGACAGGTGAGGCCAGTACATCCCTGGACAAAGCCACAGGCTCCCGCCTTACGGACTGATATGCCTCCGAAGAGAGTTCCAGAATGTGACAGAAAGAAAAAAAACACAAGCAAAAAAAACAAAGAAACATACACAAACGAATTTAGACTCCTTTGCGATCGTAGATCGTCAAAGGACAACAAACAGCAACGTGACAAATTTAGACTCCTTTGAGATCGTACAGTCTTGGGCCACTTGTTTGTGTCGTTTTAGGTTGGACAGCATGACTGCACAAAATCATGAGTGTACTTTTAAAAAATCACAGAAAACCAGTTAATTGCTTGATTGCTTTAGCATTTGGGGTGGTGATAATTCACTGTCTATACTCCATGGATCTTCTAAGAATTATGTTGTAGGTGGCTATGATGACGTCATAATGACGTCAGCGTGTACACCCTGTAAAAATCAGAGGCAGTCCTAAATTTTGATCATTAAAACACAGCCCCCTCACCGTTTTCCTTTCAACAGAAGTCAGCCGTTTTTGATCAAATTTAGATCTGGACTCTATGTCAGTCACAGTGATTGTTTTCCTTCCCTTTAATCTCGTGACTGCAAATTATTGAATCTTGACCATGTCTGTGGGGATATACAGAAAGATTCAGGTTTTCATCCAGCATGCAGATACACAGCCCATTGTTCATATTTTAACCGACAAACACCATAGGATCTATTAATGGGCTAGAAAACAGCTTACCAGAGCCTCAAAGTTACCACTTGGTTTGAATATGGCTTGACGTGTGCAGTAAGACTTCTTTATCGGCTCTTCTCCTGACACACACATGCTGAGTGTTGTCAACTTTTATCTTGGTTTCATTAGTAAAGGTTACTTGGTCCTATCCTCCTTCCACACTTTACCACTTATTCTCCTTGACATATACTAGCCGTTTATTTCCGTTGATCTCCTTCATAACCATGTTCTTTCAAACTCATCACTTTTGGAACCATTGTTATTTGGGAATTTTTCCGACACTTGACTAAAAAAATTGTCTTGCCTTGCAATTGCTAAAAATGTAGGTTATATATGTCACAGACCCTCTAGAAGTTTTGGGTACAAGTTTGAAAATTGAACTTTCGATTTCTATGGTAGAAGTTTCCTTGTGCCAATGAGGGGCATGCCTTCACCTTCATCATGTGTTGAAGAACAAAAAATCAAATTGAACACTGTTGTGTGGCCTATTTCCCATTATTTGGCTATATTAAATACTTTCACTGCATTTCTATGTAGATGATACAATCATTCTTTTGAGTCTACTGAAAAATGACTGTCTCTGCGACTCGTGTTATTTCCACTGCCCTGGAAGAAAATCTACGGAATGACAGGGTTTAAGAAATGACGTCATGAAAGTAGACTGATATGACGTCATTATTGAAGCTCCAACTGATGTCAACTGGCCCCACACTTTTCACAATCTTGTCAGAAAGTTAGGACTTGATCACAAGAGAAGCAGGCATAACCGGAAACGACACAAATATGTGGACAGGGACTGTAGATAGGCAAAGGACAAAAAGTAACAACAACAAAAGAAAGAGAGAGAGCGAAAAGAAAAGTGTAACAAATCGTACGGCAGCAAAGCATCTATCTAGACTAACATACAAAAATACAAAAAAAAACACCCCCCCCCCCCCCCCCCCATAATTTTCACAACCCAAATGATACATCAAAATGCTGTTCACTCTCATGAACTAATCAAATATATATATATATATATATACCACAACATAGCACAACGACATGCATCAGTCCATTTAATGTTACGCAAGATATCCTTCCAAACTTGTTAGCCAATAGATGATTTTCGGAAAAAACTAGGGGAGAGCACTTTGTGAAAATTAGAGTTGTTTACCTCCATTACTTGGTCAAATACCATAGCGACAATGCAACAATGGCGTCAAAGCTTGAAACCACAGGATGCGAGTCAGCGACTTGCAAACATTTTGTAGAAAAATAAGGGGTGACCAGTTGCTACAAAGTGATAGAACTTGCAAACTGTGACGTAAAAATATAAATGACATCAATTTCAGAATTACGCACTGCGTTCTACATGCTGTGTGTCTCAAACACAAGAAGCGAGGGCTTTACCTGATGGCAGAGTAACTTCCCCTGTTTGACTGATTGAATTAGGCAAGATAACTCCCACTACACCATGAAATTGCTCCCCTTAATTATTTCCGAGCAGTTCCTATTACAACAGACCACAGCATAACACAATGACACGCATCAATCCGTCTAATGCCATGCAAGATGTCCTTCCAAACGTCTCGGTCAATTACAACAGACCACAGCATAACACAACGACACGCATCAGTCCATCTAATGCCGCACAAGATGTCCTTCCAAACGTCTCGGCCAATTACAACAGACCACAGCATAACACAACGACACGCATCAGTCCATCTAATGCCGCACAAGATGTCCTTCTTCCGAACATCTCGGCCAATTACAACAGACCACAGCATAACACAACGACACGCATCAGTCCATCTAATGCTGTGCAAGATGTCCTTCCAAACGTCTCAGCCAATTACAACAGACCACAGCATAACACAACGACACGCATCAGTCCATCTAATGCTGTGCAAGATGTCCTTCCAAACGTCTCAGCCAATTACAACAGACCACAGCATAACACAACGACACGCATCAGTCCATCTAATGCCGCACAAGATGTCCTTCCAAACGTCTCGGCCAATTACAACAGACCACAGCATAACACAACGACACACATCAGTCCATCTAATGCCGCACAAGATGTCCTTCTTCCGAACATCTCGGCCAATTACAACAGACCACAGCATAACACAACGACACGCATCAGTCCATCTAATGCCGCACAAGATGTCCTTCCAAACGTCTCAGCCAATTACAACAGACCACAGCATAACACAACGACACGCATCAGTCCATCTAATGCTGTGCAAGATGTCCTTCCAAACGTCTCAGCCAATTACAACAGACCACAGCATAACACAACGACACGCATCAGTCCATCTAATGCTGTGCAAGATGTCCTTCCAAACGTCTCAGCCAATTACAACAGACCACAGCATAACACAACGACACGCATCAGTCCATCTAATGCCGCACAAGATGTCCTTCCAAACGTCTCGGCCAATTACAACAGACCACAGCATAACACAACGACACACATCAGTCCATCTAATGCCGCACAAGATGTCCTTCTTCCGAACATCTCGGCCAATTACAACAGACCACAGCATAACACAACGACACGCATCAGTCCATCTAATGCCGCACAAGATGTCCTTCTTCCGAACATCTCGGCCAATTACAACAGACCACAGCATAACACAACGACACGCATCAGTCCATCTAATGCCGCACAAGATGTCCTTCCAAACGTCTCGGCCAATTACAACAGACCACAGCATAACACAACGACACGCATCAGTCCATCTAATGCCGCACAAGATGTCCTTCCAAACGTCTCGGCCAATTACAACAGACCACAGCATAACACAACGACACGCATCAGTCCATCTAATGCCGCACAAGATGTCCTTCCAAACGTCTCAGCCAATTACAACAGACCACAGCATAACACAACGACACACATCAGTCCATCTAATGCCGCACAAGATGTCCTTCTTCCGAACATCTCGGCCAATTACAACAGACCACAGCATAACACAACGACACGCATCAGTCCATCTAATGCCGCACAAGATGTCCTTCCAAACGTCTCGGCCAGTTAAATTGAATTATGTCAGGCAATACAGATTTAAGTCTCTGTGCTATGCATGATGCTCCAATTTTATATGAAGTATTTAGAAGAGTAATTGGCCTCCAGTTATTCAAGTATTTTTTCCCCTTTCCTTCTTTAGGGATACAGGTGATAATCCCTTGTTTTTGACTAATTGACAGTTCCCCCTTTGCAAAACTCTCATTTAGACAGCGTACCAAAAACATTCCTAAATCACACCAAAAAACCTTAAAAAATTCAGTAGTAAATCCATCTGAGCTGGGACTTTTGTTATTTTGCATTTGTTTTAAAGAATCAAGGGCTTCGGTCCACGTGATAGGGCCTTCTATAGATACACTAGCCTCTTCGGATAACTTTGGTCCATCCAGTATTGCTGATAAATCTATATTTCTAATATTACATTCTCTTGATTCATATAGGTTCTCGTAAAAAGTTTGTACCTCTTTCTTTATTCTCGATTGTTCTGTTAAAATTTCACCTTGATCAGATTCTATACAATATAGAGACTTTTCAACAAAATTCCTTTTTTCCAAATTACAAAAATATTTAGAGCTTTTCCCCCCATCTTGAATCCATTTAGCCTTCGATCTGATAATCATACCGTTCACTTTTTTCTTTCTTAAATCTTCAAGTAATTGTTTTTTCTCTTCTAGTGTTTGTATGTTATTATAATTTACATCTTTTTCCAAATGTGATATTTCTTGAATTAATCTTTCCTCTCTTTGTTTCTCTACTTTCTTTTTATGTACAGAATATGAAATAGCACTGCTTCTAATTTCCATTAGCAACATTTCAAAAAAGATCTAAGCGTAAGTAATCACAAGCTACGAGATCTAGATCTGACTTCATCTGTGAAACAATAAATTGATCACTGATCACGTGACCACAAGAAACTGATATTTGTGGATTACACGAAAGTTATCATTAATCATAAATATAGCATCCCGGCTCTTAAGCCTTTCTCTTATTCAAATAATATCAAGAAGATGTGCTCTGGGCTTCAACATTAAATAACCAAGTAGATTTTGAGCACATACCCCTACCACGACATAGTCACCAAAGGTTTTAGCTAGCTGGCCAGACTGAGCATAATAAAGTAGTGTTTTTTTCCAATGAACATTTCACAGTTACTTCCCCTGAATACTGAAACGGAAATGGCATTGCTTGTTCGTCTGCAGTTGAAATTTGAAGAGATTTTTGTACGAAAATTGTCAAAAGCTAGAGGTCTGAGTGGCGAGATTGTTTGGTTGCTCGAACTTGATGAGGACGGAAGCAATGCTGGCAATCAGTTGGATTTCAAAGATGAAAGTAGTGAAAATAATGTAAGTACTGATTAAATTGAACAGTGAGTGCCCAGTACGAGTGAGAATGTGACAACAAAAAGTGTTGTTATCGGCAGAATCATTCGATCTCGTCGCGGAGTTCGATCTCGAAGTCAAGCAGCATATCGGCTGTAAATCGTTCATGCAATATTTTCACTAAGCATAAAATTGAATTAAGCATCCATTGTTCATAAAGTACAGAAAGTTTGGTGCATATCAGACTTCATTTAGGCTCTTAAACAATGTTTGATCACAAGCAGTCATTCGACAATATTTTTTCCAGTGCAGCCTCAGGCCAGCAGAGTGTTTTCAGTCGCAACAGTGTTAAAGCTTCATCATCAACTAACATTTACCACAGAAAATCCAGTTTGTTTAACGCTTCATCATCAACTAACATTTACCACAGAAAATCCAGTTTGTTTAACGCTTCATCATCAACTAACATTTACCACAGAAAATCCAGTTTGTTTAAAGCTTCATCATCAACTAACATTTACCACAGAAAATCCAGTTTGTTTAAAGCTTCATCATCAACTAACATTTACCACAGAAAATCCAGTTTGTTTAAAGCTTCATCATCAACTAACATTTACCACAGAAAATCCAGTTTGTTTAAAGCTTCATCATCAACTAACATTTACCACAGAAAATCCAGTTTGTTTAAAGCTTCATCATCAACTAGGCCCTAACATTGACCACAACAAAATATTTTATTGCATTTTCTCTGGCAGGGACAGGGTTAAGCTAGATGTGTCAAATCAATTTGACTATAGAAATCAAATACAAAAGAACTAGAATCAAATAAACTGAAACATTGTTTTGGAATTATAATAACAATTGTGACCCAGCACCACAGCTAGTTTTTCACAACAGGCTTGCAAAGTCAGACATCTCATTTTTTGTCAATTTTGAGTTATGGGTAAGATCTAACATCTTATCTTTCATATTTATTAAAGATAATCTTTATTATGGTTTCTAAATGGTCTTATAAATGTTTTATAACGAGTAGGTCAATGCATTTTCTTCAGCTAGGCTAGACTTAAGACTGTTTTCTCTAAATGGCTGACGCTCACCCTACTAACTTTAAATGCTCATAACTCTGGGAAAAGATACAAGAATGGTTCTTGTATCTTTAGAAAGAGAATTGTCTGAAGTTTTCAAATGTATACTTTTCTCAGAATGGTCAGTTTGACACTTAATGTCCCTTTCGTGGTGCTTGGTCACAATTATGATCAATGTTTTGAAATATGATGACTGGTCGGACTGGTGCTTTAACATGAAATCCGTGATTTTGATCATGTGACGTGGTCGCCTTCTCAACTCTTCTTCTAAGATTATTGTCCTGCCTTCTGACTTTTTTTTGTTGCAATATTTTTCTTTCTTTTTCTCATTTTATTTATTCTTTTTTTTTTTTGTCTTTTGGAGACTGTGGTTCCTTAAGCACCTTATAATTATGTGGCTGTAGCACTATTTTCAGCAAATTATGATTTAAGACTTTCTTTCTTCCAACCGTTGGCAATAGTGGGATTTTGGCACATCATAAATTTTGTATATGGCTCACGTTTTAAAAGTCAAAGCCTATCTTCAAAAGACTTTAAAATATTAATTTTACAGTCAATTAAAATTGTCCATCTCAAAACAAATACAGAAGGCGGGTAGGTGATTTTGGTAGGCAACCTCAAAATTTTAACTGGAATCTTCTAATCTTTTTCATGTCTTGCAGTTAACTTGCATTCTTTGTCTCATCAAACAATAGTAACAAAAATCACAGGATCTCACTTGAGACAAAGAACGCGAGTTAACAACTCAGACATGCTAATTTGATGACCATTGCACTCTTTGATGTCTTAGGAAAGTGGACAAATGATCAGCATCACCATGCAGTGCTTGAATCCAGCGCTGTTGAGGGGCTAAGATTTCGTATAATTTTTTTTTATGTGGACTCCATACTTTCATAGTGCCTTCAGACAGAGTCTTCAAATTTGGCAAAAGTGGTCAGAGTAATGTACTGTATCAGTGTGCTAAATTTCACATAGATATCTTCATTAGATCCTGAGAAACAAAAATGAACACAAATTTAAACTTATGCAAGCATTCTTGTTTACCTTGTTAGCATAAAAAACAAGTCTTTGGTTTGGTGGGTTGGAGCAGATGTATAATACCGTATAATAGCAATGCGCTTTGTGCTCGATAAAAAAAAAAGCGCTATATAAATATCCATTTCTTATTACTATTATTAATTAATTTTTTATTGAGTTTGATTTCTGCAGAGAGCTCAGATTGTCAGAAATCTCATTGATAACAAAATTTTAGTAACTCAACAGAACTTTATTATCTCTAAAAGAGAAATCGATCGTGGCAGCGCCGCATCCAACACTTAAGATAATCATATTAAATGTGACATATAAGCAATATTAAAAAAAATGCATTCAAATACATATCAACATAAAATTAGACAAGAAATATAAAATATATCTTCGTCAAATATGTACATTTAAAGAAACAAGACAAAGAATGCAGCGCGTAAACCACTGTGGCTGCCCCCAGTGAAGCGCCATCCCAGGGACCCCCATTTGTGGGTCTGTGAAGTACTGTAATCCTAAAGGACCCTCTAAAAGAATGTGCAGGAGGTCCC
>CM065706.1:11323136-11338136 GCA_017654935.2 Phymorhynchus buccinoides
AGCCAAATTTGCTTACCATTACTTCAGCTCCGATTGCGCATTATGCTTACAAGTTACAAGCCCTTCGTCGGGTATGTCACGCATGACGTCACAAACAGAAAGACTGGGCACACCCCAGACCAACGATAGCAAACATGTATTCTCCCTGTTGTTATACAATTTCGCCAACTAACCAACAAACTTGTCGTAAAACACAACTGCTACATTTCTTCTTCTTCTTCTTTTTCTTCACAGCAGTGTCGGATTGGAAAACTGACTAGAACACAACGATGTCGGCTGGGCCGTGTCGTTAATACGCAAACTGATTTCAAGATCTGAGATTAGTCATTACAGTGGAACGTACCTCCCTTATAAGACCTTAAAAAATCATCCAAAATGAGGTCTTATAAGGGAAGGGTCTTATAAGAGAGGTAATTTTAATATTTACAAAGAAGAGCTGGAGGTTCAACTGTGCTTTTCAATTGCGTTTTATCATCGGTGTCACTGTCCCTTTTGATAGAACGAAAATGTTGACACGTAAAACGTAAGCTACTTTTGAACTTTGCTAGTTTCAGTTAAACCTTTCACCCTGTCCGAGATATGTAGGGCCGTCAACAAGACACCCCCACTGTGAGCCCCCTATCCTGTGCCTTTGTCTTCAGGTAATAGCCCAGACATCCAGAATAGCAGCTGCCCCCTCTGCTATCTGGCAGTCATAGTCGGAAACGACAGAACTGGCAGGCATACTCTACAGTGTAGAGTGGCCCCATTCATAAATGTGCTCTCTCTCTCTATATATATATATATATCTCTCTCTCTAAGAGTGTGAGTGCACATGTGTAGTGCGTGCGTGTATGGTTGTGTGCGTGTGTGTGAGTGAGGGTCTACTTTTTTACTTATAGAGTTTTTCTCCTTCTCTCTCCCTCTGTCTGTCTGTTGGTTGGTCTCTCTGACTCTCTCTCTCTCTGTCTCTCTGCATGTGTCTCTGTTGGTTGGTCTCTCTGACTCTCTCTCTCTCTGTCTCTCTGCATGTGTCTCTGTTGGTTGGTCTCTCTGACTCTCTCTCTCTCTGTCTCTCTGCATGTGTCTCTGTTGGTTGGTCTCTCTGACTCTCTCTCTCTCTGTCTCTCTGCATGTGTCTCTGTTGGTTGGTCTCTCTGACTCTCTCTCTCTCTGTCTCTCTGCATGTGTCTCTGTTGGTTGGTCTCTCTGACTCTCTCTCTCTCTGTCTCTCTGCATGTGTCTCTGTCTCTCTCTGTCTCTGTCTGTCTCTCTCTCTCTCTCCACACATACATTATCCTGCCCCACACCCTTCCATGTCATCTCACTGGTTCTCGCCTTGGCACGAAGTTGTGTCAGACCAGTTGACATAAGCTAGAACACCAAGGCTACATCAAAATGTGGTTATGTTCTGCATGGTTGTGCGGGGATTGTCTTAAGCCATGACAAGCTCCCAGCATAACATCATCAGTCTCCAAAATCCTCCGAAGTCGGAGTGTGGCTGCCCACGTGGCAGGGTAATCAAAAACCGGTCACACACATAATGTTCTCATCCCTGGCTGGTGCATTTGTACCATAGTGTTCAAGTGTTTCAGCTGTTGGGATGATCCCTAGAGTCCTTAAGCCAGGGTAAGACAACAACAAAATCTCACCGGTTAACCCGCCTATGCATACAAGTTACCAGGACAATGATGGGGATGGAAGAGGGGAGGGTGGGTTAGGATTGAGTCCCCTTCCTCCTCTCCCCACCCCCACCCCCTACACCCCACACACCAACCCCCCTTCCTTTACCTGGGTTGCCGATGGAAATGTCAACTATAGAGTGGATCAATGACTCGTAGCAATAAATAAGTGGAAAAACAATTGTTTAGGCAGGCATGCACATTTTTAGAAAACAAAGCAAAAAACTAAAAGCGAAAAAACATTTATAGTGTCTAACAAGGCTATTTTCGTAGGCTCGAAAAGAAGTGTGTGATAAATAAAAACAATCATTCTGCTGGGCATGCTTGAGATGTGGTTTTGTGAGGGGTTTGAAGAGATAAAGTTTGTGTGTGTGAGTGTGTGTGTGTCAACTCTGTGTGTGTGTGTGTGTGTGTGTGTGTGTGTGTGTGTGTGTGTGAGAGAGAGAGAGAGAGAGAGAGAGAGAGAGAGAGAGAACTTGAGAACTTAAACTTTATTTTCCAAGGATATAGATTTTAGGCAACGCCTATTCTTCTAATCTGTCCTTGATACTAACACAGAACACAAACATGGCAAGGCATACTATTACACAAAGGTAGCAAAGCGAGAGAGAGAGAGAGAGAGAGAGAGAGAGAGAGGGATCTGAATTCTTCTGGCTAACAGCTAAAGGGGGCTTCTGGCTCAGTTTCGGTTTCGGTTTCGGTTTCACTCCTCCGTTTATTAAAAAACGGCTAAAAAAAGGGGGTTCGGGACTACTTTTTCTTATGCTTTTTAACCCCCAAAAAAGGTGTGATTTAAGCCATTTTCTTGCGTTTTTTATCCACAAAAACAGTGTGATTCAATCGTTTTTTACTCACGAAAACAGCGTGATTTAACAGCTAAAGGGGGATTCTGGCTCAAGAGGAAAATCTTCTACTTTTAGATACAAAAACGCTACTTTAAGGGGTAAAAAAAGTAAAAATTCGTCTCCCCTTTATTCTGCCAAATCAAAAAAAAAAGCCACTACTTTTAGGGCAGAATAAAAGCAAAAAATCAGACTTTTTTTTTAAACCCCATTTTAGATACAAAAACACTACTTTTAAGGAGTAAAAAAAAAGAAAGAAAAAAAAAAAAAAAGAAAAAAATTCTTTGTTAAATATTGTGATGATTTTATTCTTTCTTCACAAACACTTATTTTGTCTGTAGCCTTATTCTCAAAGGGGGTCTATTCTACTACTATGAACCGGTCTAGGCTTTCTACCGTAATTAAAGAGATCAGATAACCGTCGTCGCCTCTGACTAGACTGGAGTACTGCCAACTTGTATTTAAGCTACAGGGGATTTCCGATAACGTCAAGCATAGTGAAGAGAGGAATTCATATCATTCTCCGAATTTGAAAAAAATTCATTTCATTTTTTACATTCCTAAAAAATTCTTTCACTTTTTTTTTTTTTTTTTTTTTTTAAACTTTTTATAAAACAATTTTTTTTCTAAGAAGTTACTCAAGTTCCTTTTAAGTTCTTTTTAAGTTCTTTTATAGGTTCTTAAACAAGTTCTTGTTAAGTCAACTTCAAGTTATTAATAAGTTCTTGGTAAGTCACATCAAGTATTTATTAAGTTCTAACACAAAAACTTGACAAGTTCTTATCAAGTTCTTATTTAAGTTATTGTTAAGTTCTTATCGAGTTACTTACTTAAGTTATTGGCAAGTTTTTATTAAGTTCTAAAACAAAAAATTTATTGCATTAAAAATGGATCGCTCTCAGGTTTTGAGCTATTTGGCTTTTGTTTTTCTTGTTTGTCTGCTACTTTTTCTGGTTGTTTTGTTTGTACTTCTACTCGTTTTTCTAGCTTTGGTTGCATGTGTGTTTTATATAATTTATAAGACAAATAACCAACACCAGCAACCACACCAACAGTAAGCAATACAACATCGTAATTCGTACTGTTTTGTTTGTTTTCTTCTTTTTTAACTGGCATTGTGCTTATGGTTGATTCATCTTCATTCTGAGACAACAGTTTTTGTTTTGTTTGTTTATTCATTTTTTGTTGTCGATTCCACTCTGATAACCTTTTACCTGCTTCAACTCGTCCTGGGTTCTTCGTTACCTTGGTTACTGTCGGACTGGGGCTTGTTTGCTGTTCTGTCTGATTCGTTTGATTCTCTGTCACGTTCATTTTTAATAGCCATAAAATCTATATGATTAAAAGTAATTAACCCCATAACAACTGGTGATAAAAGCCCGCCAAACCTATAAAAAAGATCACAACTAAGAGACTCTAATGATTTAGTTAAAACAGGATCTTGACTTAAATCGTACATTAAATCTTGGCTTGAATCGAGTGGAAAAAACTGACTAACTAACTTAGTGTACAAGCCTATTACAGTTTGACCTAAACTTTTAACCATTTTAGATCCTAATTGTGCTTCGTATCTGGTGTAGTACTTTTCAATGTCAGCAGAAGACATTTGTTGAATCTGTTCTATACTAAATTCTGTTCCTAAGTATTGTTTTGTTTTTCCACACGCAGCCAGAGAATACAACTTTTCCTTTTTATTCATAACACTTGTCGACACTTCATCAGACATTACGGCTTCCTGCGCATTTAACAACAGTTCGTCACAATTCATTTTTAGTTGATTTATTATTTTTGTTTTTAAAATAAAAATGAGTGCCGAAAAAACTGTTGCTAACCTTGTATATCAATCTGCTCTGATTGGTGGACTTTCTGTTGCGTACACGATGGTTGGTAAGAAACTATTGAAAATGAAAGCAGCTGACCTAGGAAAACTTGACCTAGAGGACTCTGGTAAACTAATCGCTATAATCACTGCTTCAATCGCAACAAAAGACTTTCTAGTTAAGCAAGGAATAATTCCAGAAAATATATATATGTAAAAATAAAATGGCTTCACTCGCAATGATGATTGGCGGTGCTGTAGTAAACGCACTTGCTTTTTCAGGAAGTAATTACATGTTCAGTAAACTAGAAACAAACAAGGAAAGACAAAGACATAATCGAGCAATGGAGCAATTAGCAGCAGCACAAGACGCCTATGAAAAACAAAGACTCGCTCAGTTAGATTTTATTAACAACAAATTAAAACTACAAAACCATGCAGCATACACTTTTAAGAATGTTGACGACGCCATTAAAGAGTATTATTTAGTGACAGGAGAAGACCTCCAACAGCTCCCACCACCAAAACTAAGTGACTTCTACCAACCATCCGAAAAACAAAAACTCCAGGAAATAGCTTTTATTGTAGTTGGTATGACTGCTGTTTATTTCATAGCAAAAAACGTGTAGTATTAAAATGAATGATAAACTATCTAAAATTTATTATTCACCAAAAGGTTATTGGAAAGGTTTAACTGCTATTCAAAAATTAAATCAAGCTGCTGGAGTCACTGAACAAACAGCAAAAGAATGGTTATCTAAACAAGCTATATGGCAAATTTATCTACCAGCACCTAAACGAATTAAAAGACCACACTTCGTTAACTCAACACCAAATGACACGCATCAAATGGATCTTCTATACTTACCCCATGATTTAATCAGAAGAAAAAGATTTAAATACGCGTTGACAGTTGTTGATTTAGCTTCAAGATATAAAGATGCTGAACCATTGACTGATAAAAGTGCTACTTCAGTCTCTGTTGCTTTACAAGAAATCTATAGACGCGGTCCATTAACCTATCCTCGTTTAATTCAAGTTGATGAAGGAAAAGAATTTAAAGGACAATTCAACCAGCTAATGTTAAAACACAAAGTATCTATTAAACGCGGTATTCCTGGAAATCATAGATCACAAGCCTTAGTCGAAAACTTTAACAAACAATTAGCTGAACGACTTTTCTCTTACCAATATCACAGAGAACTCCTTGATTCAACTAGAAACACTGAATGGGTTAGAAGATTAAGTAGTGTTCTGAGAGTCATGAATAACGAAGAATCTAAAGTAACAGGATTTAAACCAGTAAAAGCAATACAGAAGAAAACGATTGACACTTCGTTAGACACACCTCATGAACATTTAATTTCAAAACAGCTGATACCGTTTGGAATCAAAGTTAGGTTTCTTTATGCACCAGGAGAAGCGGAAGGAGACACACGTGTAAGAGCGACTGATCCAATTTGGAGTATTGAACCGTACGAAATAAAAAGTGTAATAGAAATGAATCCACCGGTGTATTATTTAAGAGAAACTGATACAACAACACGACCCGTTCCAAAAAGAGCCTTTGTTAAAGAAGAATTACAGATAATTCCGCCAGACACAGTTCCGATTTGATTAGACAAAAAAAAAAAAAAAAAAAAAAAAAAAAAATGAGTTTTAAATGGAGACTCAGAATAAAGAGATACTCGAGACAAAGAATTACGACATTTTATTGAAAAGATTAAGGAATGCGCAGAAAGAAATTGTTCTATTTCAGCTATTAATGGAAGACGATAAAATAGTCAGTAAATACTTGTTCGAAATTGAAAGCAAAATAATGGATACTTTATCAGAAATTTACAACAAGTTTAACCTTGAATTTGACCCAGTATAAAAAAAAAAAAACCAAAAAAAAAATTGACCTTTTTTTTTTTTTTTTTTTTTTTTTTTTTTTTTTTTGCCTTCACAAACATTTGTACTGACTAGGAAAATCTGTTTTTAACACTAGCTTACAAAACTTCTCTTTCCTCAGTTTTTGTTTAATCGACTTTTTTTCTTCTTTTGATTCAATCACATCATTTTCATCTAGACATTCATCAAAACTATTTTTATCTTTAGTAAAAAACAAAACAACCGTCTTTAACTGTTCTCTAAAGTCTTTTAAAACTGAATTATACTTTTGTGTTAAAATCCATACACTAATCCCTGCATGTCTACCACTGAAAGCTAACTTAGCTAAACTATTTCTTTTTTTAACAATGTCTTTTTCAGCCGAGCAGTCATCAATAATAAACAATGTTGACGTTCCTTTAAACAGTTGATAAAAATGATCTAAACATTCACTTAACTTATTACTTGGGTCAACCAAATAGACTTTATCATCCTCCCAAATGAACTTTCTTTCTTTGTATGATTTGTTGAATTCTAAAGTAGTACAAAAAATTACTATATGTTCAAAGTGATTTCGATAAACCGTTTGTATTAAATCTAACATAAATATCGTTTTTCCACACCCAGTCATCCCGCAAAATAACCCGCAATGTGGTTCTTTTGTAAGGAAATTTAAACTGTTCAAGTCCATTGTTTTAATACACAATATCTTTTAATCTGTTATTCTCAATGTTCAGCTGAGCATCGCATAGTAAATACACATAAACATATATTTGTTTGCCCACTTCCGCTTCTTTATGAATTTGAATGTTTATTCCGCCTGACCCATCACCTACTGTTCTTCCGCTACCATGAAGTTTGTTATCATCAGTTGTTCTAAGATCTAACCACAAAGCATACTTCGAAAATAAATAATCTTCTAGTCTAACATCATGAAGATGGAGGTCTTTGCAAATTAAATCAACAGACGGATCTCTTAGTTGCCCGCCTCCACCAAACAGTTTTCTTATTTCATCAAAGTGCTGATAAGGTAAAAGACCGCTCGCAAACAATTGGTTCGGTTGCCCTTCAATCGCAGTAGTCAGCTTAGTTATTTTTGGATTATAAAACCTCTCGCTTAATCTATTAAAGGGTTTTTTGGTTTCTTCAAACAGCAGCAAAATTCCTTTCAACGACCTTGCTGATATATTCAAATCGATGTTCCAGATTGTGTCTATTGTGTTTTTAGTTAACTTACTGTGATTTAAAATTCTGTTGTAGTATATTGCAAATCTTGACTGGTATTGTTGTGAAATCAACCGAGCTAATTCTTGATGACGAACAACATCAAACTCTAATGTGATGTCTGAAATACTATATTTTGCATTTGAATCTTCTGTCGATCTGATAACACGGGCATAGTCATTAAAAGTAAATTCATACATAAGCCTATCTTGTAAAGCTCCCTGATAATATGGTGAGTGTGTGTTCAATAGTTCAAAGTCAAGAGGAATGTAGAATCGATTACCATAAACTTGAGCAACCAACGCATCTTTATTGCTATCTTTTTTATCATCAGCATCAATTCTATGTTTTATACCATTATCTCCTTGTATTCCCTGATAAACCCGATCTTTTCTTTCATTTTCTGTTAACCAGAGGTCGCAATAACTCAAAAAGACATCTGCGTTATCTAAAGACATTACCTCTCTCCCTTCAAGTTTAATAGTAATCTTACTAACGATCGCTCTACCAAGATTAGCAACTAAAGTTCTGTTCGGATCCGTCTCTGACTCCAGTTCTATTTTAAAAGCAAGACGAGCAGTACCTGGCACGATGACTTCATTACTCCCCAGACTAGGAAATCTTACTGATAATATTTGTCTTTGATCGATAGTTGAAGGATTATTACTTATCACGATACTCTGCCTGGTTCCTTTTACACCGAGTGGTTCTTTTAACCGTCTGTATGGATCAAGACTCGACCCGTATGATTGCGACATCTCTCTTTTTTTAGAAATAAAATAAAAACATAATTATAAATAAAAACATGGAAGGAAAAGAAGCAGTCCACGATTATGATGCCTTTGACGATGAAGCTGGAGATGACATGAGTGAAGACATTCCTTTATTGTCTCGTCGTCGTAATCTACCATCTTTAAGACAAGAACTAGATGAAGCAGAACCAAACCCGAATGTAGAAGTTAGACCAAGGGAAGATAATATAGTAGTTGGAAAATCTCAATTTGAAATGCACTATGAAATACAGAAATCGAAAGTAATGGCTTTTCGTAAATTTATAGGTCAAGATTTATCCGATTTGTATGATCCTAATGACTATGTTTTAGATAGTGAAGGTCATTTATTTTTGAATAATAATGAATCAACCCGACTTACACAAAAATATAATCCAGCAAAGTTTTATAAAATAAGTTCAATAATTTCTCATGGCACCCCGATTAAGGATCTAAGACGTATTGGCGTTGACATAAAACCAAAACCAACCCTAAGCACACAAGCTATTTCTGCTCTTCAAAACACACTACAAGAACTACCTACTGATTCCCATCTTCAATCGATTCCCCTTAGAGACTTAAGCGCAACTGCGGACCAGATAATAGAAATGGAAACTAGTTTTATAGCTTTAGAAGATGAAGAAACCCATTTAAAAACATTACATGATTCACCATTACCTATGAGAGAACTAATGGCGCTCAATTCAACATTACAAACTACCAGAGGCGAGTTAACAAATAATCTAGCAAAGTTAAGCGAACTGGATGCTCACATTGACAGAGAAAAACAGAAATTAGTTGAAGCGGACGACAATAACCTAGGACAAGACGTAAAAGACAGAATCATGCAAAGACTAGATGATCTTCAACAAGAGAGAGCTGCAAGACTAGAAGTACTGTCAACTAACCGTGAACAATTACGAACACAAGTCAGCAGAATAAAAGAAACCATCCAAAGAATTTTACACGAAGATACAACGTTAGCAGAAAGAATAAAAACTTTATTTAGAGAGCAAGGAGTCACGATAGCGAGCGTTATGACAGCTTTAGGGTTTGCAATCTCTACTTTAGTGTTTGCTTTAACAGGAACAGGTGGTGGTGGTGGTCAATTACCTTCTCCACCTTCTCCACCTTCGCCATCAAAAGACTCTTGGATTAAAAAACAACTGGAACATTTAACGAATCTATTAAAAAAATTAGGAGAAAAAGCACTAGATGCGCTACCCGGTATATTAGGTGGAATTGTTAGTTGGCTTTTTTCTACTGCAAGCAAAGTAGTCGGTTTTATGGCTGAACACTTATGGATGCTAATAGTTTTAGTTGTAGGATTACTCTCTAGTAAAATAAAAATAAACTAGACCGGCTGCTGTTAGAAAAATAACTAGTGCTGTCTTTTCGTTTTCGTGACTGTCAGTTAAGTTCGTTAAGTTCGTTGAGTTCGTAGAGTTAGTTAAGTTCGTAGAGTTAGTTAAGTTCATAGAGTTAGTTAAGTTCGTTGAATTCGTTAAGTTAATATTCTTTTTTTGACTGACAGGGATTGGATGGTGTGTTCTTTGTATGATCGACAATGTAGAATTTATTTTTAAATTTTTACCAACTGCTTGATTATCTTTTGCTATAAGGATTTCGTTGTTATAGTTTACAATTGTTCCTATTTGAAGTCTAAGATCAGAGGGCAGCATGTATAATCCACTACCAACAGCAAAGTCTACTTTTGATCTTGCAAATCTTAAAACGTCTTGATACCTTTTAATGCTTGCTGGGAGGTCAACTGTAGAATTGATTGCATCTTCTAAATTAGCTAAATACTGTTTTTGTGCATCAAACCCAGTAGAAGGATCCATTATCTCAGATTTAACTTGCGCTTGAGATCCCAGCAAACACCACACGTAAGTACGAATAGAATCATTTACTCGTTCTATTCCCGCCTTTGTCAGTCCTTCAGAAGTATCAAGAATAAAAGTAGACCAAGCGTTTTTATGTTTTTGTTGAATAGATCCCAGATGAACGGTCGTACCTGAAGAAAAAGACGTGTAAGGAGGATTCCAATCATAGTTATACTTTCTGTGCACACCCCAATAATAAAGTGTACCCAAACCATGATTACGATCTAACTTTTGCCTAAAGTCTGTATTCAAGTTAATGTTAAACTCATTACAAATCCGTTCAAAGGCCTTCAAGTCAATTCTGTTGTTGAACGGATTAAAAGTAGAATCATTCGGTAATGGAGCATGCAGTTCAGACAAAATACGCTTGAAAGTATAATAGAAATGAAATCTATAAACTGCTTTTACCATGACTCCAGGATGATTTAAGTGATCAGCGAAAGAAACACCACACCCTGTTGTTGCACAGAACACAGCAAAGTTTAACTGGTTTTGATAAAACTGCATTGGATGACTAAACCATGCCTTTGCGATGTTATCATGTTTGACACTAGGATTTAAATAATGGTTTAATGGATTACTGACCTTAACTTCAAAAGAATCAACTCCCACTGCAACAACTATTGAATCAACAGCTATAGTTTTAGGGTTATATGATCCAACTGCATATTTAGCGTCTTTGTTATATTTAAAAGCATTCATTTATATATTCGCAATAAAAATGTTTATTTATATAACTGATCAAGACGAGCCAATACTTTTACAACGCCCTATTGAAAATCATGGTTCTCTAAAAGTAGCGCTCCATGAAATTTATTACAAAGTTAAATGGATTAACATAAGCGAATCCTTAAAGAACAATTGGATAAGAAAAATTACCAGTGAAGGGAGGATTGAACTAACTATACCAGACGGTTATTACGGTTTTTGTTCATTAAAAGAAATATTAAACGACTTCGACATTACTTTAAAACTTAATGAGGGAAATTTGAAAGTGAAGATGACGTTTAGAGGCCAAAAAGGTGTAGTATTTGAATTTGCTAATGAATTGGCTAAACTATTAGGTTTTAGATTAGACAGGTTCCATGTCACTGATAATGCACTGCAAAGTAATGCATTTACGGCTGAAAAATCACTTAATCTTGGAATACATTCTTTATTATACTTTCATTTAGATATCCTGAGTACGGATAACAACTTATTTGATAACCAGCCGTCTACTGTGTTAAGAGTTCTTCCAACAGCAAAAGCGGCATACTGTGATTACGAAATTATTACATTCACTAACTTACAGTTTAAAGAATTAGTTTGTGGGGTTCACCATTCACTAAAAATAAGAATAACTGACGAAAAAGGAAAAGAAGTTCAGTGCGACAGCTTGAATGCTTTATTAGAAATAAAATAATTTAGTATAAAACAATGTCGCGCGGACCAGATCAACCGGTTATGCTTGACCCTGTTAGATGCGCAACTTTAGAATTGAAGGACCTAGCAGACACAGAAGACTTTGATTTAAATGGGGAGATAGGAGCGCTGTATGGTTTTGAGTACACAAACAACGGCTATTATAAACGAGCAGAAATAAGTGATAAAAAGGTTCCTAAACTAGAGCAACTGCGTAATGTAGTAGCTGACAATGTTGGCCAGTTTGAATATAAAGTTGTTAGGGAAAGGGATAACAAATGGCATTTAATTCCATTCATTGATTGGGAAATAAAGTTTGAATTTTTAAGCCCGTTTACATTCTTTGATAATAACAAATACTTTCGCAAATCATTTAACTCAGGGCCGTTACATGTCAGTCTGATTCCACAAAACAACAGCAGAAGAGAAATAGCAATCAAACCTTATAAAAAGAGACAGTACATACTGCATAGAAAAAAGACAGTGACAAAAGATGCAGCCACGCAATTAGAGTTCATTCCTAAAATGGCTTTAGCAGACGAATTTACTATGATATTTGAACTTTCTGTTAGAGCAGACAACCCTGATTCCCTACCTGTTGGTGTTAGCGACAACCTAATGAAAGGGATTCTTATTTCTTGGCAAAACTTGGATGTTGAATCAGTGAGATGTACTATCGTTATTCAAAACCGCGGTGAAGAAATTAAGGCAGTGTCGACCAGCGATAAAGTTATATTGAGTGTTGATCCAGACAATCTTAAAGAATTAACGTACATTAATGTTACTAATTTAGATCTCATTGGGTTTTATTACACTGAAAGCATTTTGCCTGATGATCTTCTTAAAATGATAGCAAGTGCAAATTAAATGTTAAAAATTTTTTTTTTAAATATAAAAAGATGTCCGTTACAGTTTATCCAAAAATACCGAAAGAAAATACTGACAAAGAAAAGACTGATGGTGGTGATGATCCTGAAATCAGAAAGTTCAGATTGTCTACCATTACAGAAATACAAAGAGAATTGGAAAAAGACCTCACTAACTATAACAGAACCAAACGAAGGTACTCTTGTTTGTTTAATACAGCAACATACTTAAATACTGGATTTGGGAGTCTAGGTACTTTAACAGCAGGAAGCTCTGTAGGGTTGTTAGCGACAGGGGCCGGATCAGTAGTAGCTTTGCCTCTAGGTTGTGTATCGTTGGCGCTGGGGTTGTTTTCAATGACAACGTCCGCTTTCAACAAAAAAATAAAAGTCAAACTTCAAAAGCATACAGCCATGGTTCAATTAATAATGGCAAAACTTAGTTCATTTCGATTGATTATCAGTAAAGCTTTGCAAGACTCTCAAATTTCGGATGAGGAGTTCAATAGACTGCAAGCAGACTACAACGACTACAAAATGCAAAAGTTTGAACTTCAAAAAAAGTCAAGAGCAAGTTTTTCACAACCGCAAGACATAGAAGCAATAAAAAAAGAATGTGAAAAAAAAATAAACGACACATTAAAATCTGTTCTAGGGAAATAACAATAAGAACTCCAAAGGGTGCTTATTCAATTCAATATGATTACAAGTTTCGAAAGTCTACTGACTATGACACTTAGTTCTCCAGTGTCCAATTGAATACGAAAACTCAGGTGATTTAAACACACGCTTTGTATTGTTTGAGTCGAGTGATTTTTTATTTACAACTGTTGTGTTTATTTCGTGTAACTTAGACTGTATTTTTATGTTGTCATGATAAAACGTCTTGGAGTCAAACAGTGCTTCTTTATAGTTATCGTGTGTCATGACCATTTGAACAACCGGTCTAGAAATTCCTTTTGCTTTTTTAATTACGCTAGTTTGGCTGGCAATTGAATACATCTTTGCTCTCAGACCAACGTACTCTTTGATTATAGTTCCATTCAGTTCATCCTTCATCTTACCGATTACCTTTTTATTTACGGATGAATGTAATGAAGATTCACTTGGGTAGTCAGAGGTGTCATACCAGGAGACAACACCTTTTGCTGAATCTGTCTCTAAATCTTTGTAGAAGTCTTCAGTCGGAATGTCTAGAATAAATGAGTCCGTATCTGTATAAAGTACTCTGGAGTCTGGATAGAGTGGTTTAAAGTAGTCGTAAAGAAATTCTAGCATCAATAACTTAGACAATTCAAGAACAGCAAACCCAATGAAGACTGGTTTATCTAGCTTCACATTAATTTTTTTCATCATTATCCCGTAAAGGTTGTCATGGAACTTTTTGAAGTCTTGATAATTAGGTTTTGAAGTTAATTTGATTGCTTTGTTTTCTTGGGTAACTAATCTAACGTCTTTGCGTTTGTGCGGGTTTTCCATTGTCTTTCCAAAACAACTGTTGTTCATTAGTTTAAAGAAGTCTTTTTCTGAGGCGTCGGTAGCTTGAGTTCTGAGATTAGTGTTCTTCATTATATATGGTTCCATGAACTTCCTCTGAGTGAACGAAATGATTCTATGAACTGCTGTTAGTCTTAATCCGTGACGTAAATAAAATTGTAGTAATCTATAATGACAGACGTATTTTTTTTTGGAGTGTAGATTAGGCACAAGTTTAGGGAGGTCATTCCCCACTTGAAGTCTTTCAACTGCTAACGGGTAGTCATTGTGCAGGTCATGGAGTTCGTCCGGATAATCTAAGTCGACTTCTAAAATAAATCCTGTTTCGTAAGAATCTGATAATTTCAAAAGCCATTGCAAAAACTCTGCGATATTAAAATTAAAAGGAGCTGTAAACATTTTAAAGTTACGTAATGGAAGTGACTGGCACATCGCCCAACCATAGAGATTGTTTGCATCTAAATACATGATATAATTTGATGGTTTAGAAGGATCGTAGTCGTCTAAGTATTTGTTGTTAGCCTTGCAGTAACCGTGTGAAGCCATAGAGATTCCCCCGCGTAGTCCGTCTTCAATCATCTGGAGAGTTGGTAGATCGGAGAGTAAGTCAATCTGTATTTTGGTAAATCTTAAGAAAGCATCCCAACTCATACCAGGAGCAGTGATATAATTAGCAGGGTCTAGACTGTAATGTTTTATACACGTTTTTCTGTAGTTCTCGAATACATCTGCAAGCAAACAAACGTCAGCCATTAAATAGGCGTCGTGGTAGTCTCCCATGGTCTGGCATTTTAACTTAATCCACGCTGACTGAGCATGGTTGTAGTCAGAGTCGCTTATATCTTTTCCTTTTAAACTAGAGTAGAATGCACCTTTGGGAGGTAATTCAACTTCATCGAACCGCTCCCAACTACTCATGTACTCATAAGGGTATACTCCTTTTCGAACAAGTGCTGGATCAAAGTATTTTTCTGTTATAGTGCATTTGGATAGTGACTGACCTAAAGACTCTAGTGATCCCATCAGATGTTGTAATGAATCGTAAAAAGACAATTGACCTAATGTAAATGTCATGTACTTTTCTGAAGACTGAGCTATACAACTGACGGTTCTAAATTCATCAGTAACTGCTTGTAGAATTAAATGAGAGTCATATCCA
>CM065706.1:11343863-11391363 GCA_017654935.2 Phymorhynchus buccinoides
CACTTTTAGCTTATGTTTTGTTTTCCACTCTGACTCTCTCTCTCTCCTCTATCTCGTCGCTCGGGCTGTCTATGTCGTGTCCTTAGTCCTACCCTCTTTATCTTTCTGCATTTTGTCTGTCTCTCTACTCTCTCTCATTCTTCACTCTCTTCTTAAATTTATTGTCTCTTATTTCCTCCCCCCCCACCCCCACCCCCAGCCCCTTCAATCTCTCTCTCCGTCAACGTTTTCACTTTTCACATTTTATTGGTGGTTTATTTTTTACTTTCAATAGTTTCATTGCATGTTTTGTTATTGCGAACTCAAGGCCTAGCCACACTCAATCACTGCATACGATTTGACCCCACTACGATGCGATTGTGACTATGTCTGTGAGTCATCATTCGGGATAAGCCTGCTATGTCCCAGGCCTAATATATCTCACTCCTGGTTTATCCTTTTGTGTCCCAAATGTAATTTTGAGGATTCCTTTAGGTCCCAGGCCCAATAAGGTCCAGGAGAATTGGTGTAATTATTATTCGTGTGTTATGGTTATGGTATCGATGGTTGTGGTCTGCTTGTGTGACAAGTGCATGCATGCACACTCCCATGTGTATGTGTGTGAGGGGGGGGGGGGGGGGGTAACTATTAATGAGCACAAGTGTGTGTGTGACTGTGAGTGTATGATTATCTCTTTAATGTCCCTGTCTCTCTAGTCTCACTGTCTCTGTCATGGTCTTTCTCGTTGTCTCTCTTTCACTGTCTTTCACTGCTCATACCTCTCTCTCTCCATGTGTTACGTTAGCTGTATCTCAATGCCAGGAATGAAAGAAAATGAGTACCTCCTAGTTCCTTCTCAAAGGCGCATTTGCATTGAGTATTGTTAAAGAAAAGTACTTTAGCCTACCTACACTGTGGATACAGGCTAAATTACTGTAACCGGAAAAATAGCCTGTAGGCTAAATTACAGTGACCGGCAACATAGCCACTGCCTTATGTTTTTGTGTAGGCCTCTGTGTCAGTCTTTGATGATCCTACCCTTGCTGATTTAATGCCCTGTGCATATATATATCTGTTTATTCTTGTGTTTTAATCGTCAGGAGATGAACTGAGTCTCATGAAAATATTGTTCGTCATCCATTCCCTGATAAATGTTGAAATATGTTATAGTATGTAGCTGTGTAGGCCTACTAGATGCAATTATGGCGCCATCAAATGAGGTTTTAAAAAACAAATTATTACAGTGATGTCCCAAGGACCCGGTCATAGGACATTGACCTATTAAAACTAAAAATGTATTATTGTGTTATCCCCTGTCAGGACACACGTCTGATTAACATTTTTGCACTTGCACACTTTGTCTTATTGATTTTTGCAAGAGCCATGACATAGTCCTATTGATTTCTTCTTGTCTCAGGACAGTTTGTTCGACTATCACTTTTCAATCCTCAGTACATCACTGCAAATACTTAGTCCAATTCTTTTTATGATTAAAGCTAAACGTTTGCATAAAAAAATGAACGCATCAAACACAAACACACACACACACCACACACACACACACACACCACACAATGACACACACAAACACTCAAAAACACTGACACTCATTCATACCACTTAATAAAATGTTAGCGCATTCCATGAAATGAACTGTATTATTTTTCAGAGAAATCACTGCCAATCTTATCTAAGCTGAGTTGCTTATACATTCATCTGTTAACATTGTTAGAAGCACTGGAGTAGAAAAAAAACACAAAAACAATGTTCTGCTGCAGAAAAATAGAACACAAACATAAAGAATTACATACACATAGTACATAAAATATCTGCATGGTTTTGTATGCCCACACCACAGTCACACAAGTAACACATTATTTGCACACAGGTGCATGCATGCACGCACCCATGCAGCATGCGTGCTTGCTCACACACACACACATTATATGCACACATAGCAGATGAGTACTTGTTGGAGCTGTTTATTGTCATTTTGGTTTGTTATTTTCAAGTGCCAGTAGGGAACGTGACTGCCTGATAACAGGGGAGTTAATTTGTTCAGCTATTCTTGAATCAGGATCTGGAAATTCTTTACAGGGAAGATTAGATGCTTTTCCTTACGGGCACTCCATTTTGAAAGTTACTTTCTTAGCTGAGAGCAGTTGTTGACAGCTGACATTGGAGAAGATCAAGGAAACCCAAAGGCCAGCAAATCCCCAAGGCTGCAGCACAAAGAGTTAATGCATACATGTGCCTTCTAATTTGAGGGTCTAAGTCTTTTGCATCAAGCTATGTTCTACAATGGTTTTCCATTGGAACAGGAATGGTTGATTTTCCTCAGAATTTTGAGCAAGAACTACTTCCAACAAATCTAAATTAAAACATCATGCTGGAATTTTATACTTTCTTTTTAAATTCTCTCAAACAACCGTGCCCTGCTTGCTTCACTTCATGGCAGTTATACCCCCAACCTCCTCTTACATTTTAGACCCTGTCTTGGTGATACACCTCCAAACAAAATATAATTAATACCTTCAAGTGGTTCTCGAAATACAGCCCCTTTTCATATATAACTATTATAAGTTATAACAGCTCGCCTTGGCAAATGCTTTGTCAGATCAATTGACATAAGCTAGAACAACAGGGTTAGGCTACATCAAAACGTTGCTATGTTATGCATAGTTATGCGGGGATTGTCTTTAGCCATGGCAAGCTCCTAGCATAACATCATCAGTCCAAAATCCTCCAAAGTCGGAGTGTGGCTGCCCACGTTGCGGGGTAATCAAAAACGGTTACACACGTAATGTTCTTATATCCTTAGCTGATGCATTTGTACCATAGTGTTCAAGTGCTTTGGCTGTTAGGATGATCCCTGGAGTCTTTAAGCCAGGGAACGACAATAACATATAACAGCCTCAAGGTCAAATATGAAGGCCAAGGTCAAGTGACTTCAAATGTCTCCCACTACATCCCTTAGGTCATGTGGATCATGAATATAAATGGTTATGTGGATGTAAACCCAATGGTGTCTGAACTATAGCCACTGCTAAAAAACGATAAGTTAAAAAATCAAGGTCAAGGTCATTAACAAAATCAGTACTTTGTGCCATACATGACCTTGATTCAGCCTACCAACATGCCAATTTTGAAGTCTGTAACTGCAAAAATGTGAAAGATAGGACCAAACACAGATTTGACACATCCAAGGTCTATGACCTTGACCTTGACTAGTACCCAATATCTAGAATTGCCTGTAGCCAATGCATCCTCATAGAAGGTTTGAACATTGTAAGTCCATTGAAGTGAAAAATATGGCTTTGAAAAGAAATTGTTGTTGTTGTTGTCAAACTTCAAGGTCAAGGTTACTATGGTTACCATTTTTCTATGGGGGCATTCCTGCAGTGTGATACACCACCACTCAAAATTTGAAGCCATTCTGTCTTCTGGTTTATGAGATACAGCTCGGATTTGAAATATATAATATAAAATATAAGTTTTCAAGGTCAAACTTCAAGGTCAAGGTCAGCAAGGTAACACCTTTTCTGTATGACCATCTGTGTACCATGATATACCACCACACAAAATATGAAGCAATTCTGTCAAGTGGTTCAAGAGTTATAGGGCGAACAGACACACATGTATGTTATACATGTCCATATTTTTTAAATTAGCATTTTTCACAAAATTGACTCTGAATATTTCTAACAAATATCAATCAAAACATTCGAAAAAAATTGGACATAATCCATACATACTGAAATGTAAAGTTAGGAAGTTTCAAGCCCGTTGTTGCATTACTTTTTGTTTTTTGATACCCCAAAATTGCTACATTGTCTGTTTTGCGTACTTTCAACATCAGCATTTTTTCCAACTTCGCAAGTCCATAATTTCAAAAAAAGTTGACCCTAACATTTTTTGTTGGAGGCATAACTTTTTGTGATAGTGGAGACTGCATCCTCAAAAAATGGTTTTTATTAGTGTGTATTAAATGTTTGTTATAGGTTCTCAAAAATGGCCACTTTTAGTGTTTCTGTCCAAGTCGCGGTAGTATGCTACTTTAAACTACCATATCTCATGAACTAATTGCGATATTGACTTAATTCTTTTTTTTGTTTTCTTTATAATGAACAGATCTATGAAACATACTTAAAATTGGATCATATATTTGAAAAATAATTTTTTGGTGCCGCTAGCTAGATCAACATTTGATTTTCTGCATTCAATTTTCTCTGAATTCAGAGAGCTCTCTGAAAATTGCCGCGCCTGTGGACTCTCCCTATGTCTCTCTCTCTACTAGCCTGACCCCATCTTTACCTTGTTGTCGGCGAGCGTTTTGATGACGGACACAAACTGGCTGGCCGCCTTCAGCTGGTGCACGTGCTTGCGACTCAGGAAGTAATTGGCCAGCTTGGCAACCTTGTCCTGAAAACCAACACACAGAGACTGACATTATTAACCATTTCATCGCCACGGTCGCCTCATGGCATCACAATGATTTAACACCCATATGACTGAAAGGCATCAAATGAGGGTCTGTTATCCAGTGACCTTATGTTCTTAATTTGGGGAGGTAAGGATAGGTCCTATTGTATGCATGTCACAGAGGAATCCCCAATATTGCAGACAGTAATCTATTCTCTGCTCAGGTTAAGTTTAATGGAAATTTTCGGTTGAAAGGAATGGCTGGCATTGAAAGGGTTAAGCCTTTCACTCCCAACTGCGTGTGTCAACGCGGTTAGGGTGTATAATCTACCCAATAAACTAGACGTAGAAGACTTCCTTACCGTTGAAATGACTTGTGTAGGGTCTGAACATGTTTCTGGGTAAATTTTGAGGCTTTTTTTTTCATTTTTGTAAAGCAAATGGTGACCAAGCATATCAATCTGGCTGCCAGAAGGTAAATGCCAAGAAAACTACATGAAATTTGTTTAATTTTCTGACAATAACAGAGGCCATTGTTGTTGTTGTCTTAAATATTCAAGCGCACAGGCCGCAGAGGAGCACCCACACGAACTGTGAAGTAATTCACTGCACACCAATAAAGCAAATGGGTGGCGCTGCACTCACAGCGACACACTCTCCAGGTGAGAACAGACCAAATTTCACACACAAGTCCTTGTGACTAGAATATACCAACAAACAAACAAACAAAATTAAATGTAATTTTTTTAAAAATCATCATACAAGGCAAGTCGGTACAAGCGCTGAGAGCAATTAATTTCTTGTAGGAGGTGACATTGAGACAGGGGACACTGACCAGTCGACTGCCTCACCCAAACCACCTCCAGTTTAATCTCCTTCCTCCTGACGACCCAGACAAACACCAACAGTCAGCCGGGTGCTTTTGGGAAGTCGTCAAACAAATCTCTCGCATGATAGGGGAGCCCACTCTCGTCAGCGTCAATAGGAATGGCGGCCGAAATGGTTGAAAACAGGCTCGGAGATATGACTTTGCTATGCCAGGTTCGCATCGCTGGCATCGTAGATCGTTTGTATCTTTCGTTCAGCGGAATTGCGGATTTTTTATTTTATTTTTTTAATTGCAGAATTTATTGTTTCTGACCGTAGTAGTGTAACTGGAGGTCTCAAAACGGAATGATTACAGAGAAATCGTAATGGTAAACAGCTCTGGTACAAGTGCCGAGGGCAATACATTTTTTTTGTAGGAGGTGACATTGAGACAGGGGACACTGACCAGTTGACTGCCTCACCCAAACCACCTCCAGTTTAATCTCCTTCCTCCTGACGACCCAGACAAACATCCAACAGTCAGCCGGGTGCTTTTGGGAAGTTGTCAAACAAAACTCTCGCATGATAGGGGAGCCCACTCTCGTCAGCGTCAATAGGAATGGCGGCCGAAATGGATGAAAACGGGCTGGGAGATATGACTTTGCTATGCCAGGTTCGCATCACTGGTATCGTAGATCGTTTGTATCTTTCATTCAGCGAAATTTTTATTATTTTATTTTTTTAATTGCAGAATTTATTGTTTCTGACCGTAGTAGTGTAACTGGAGGTCTCAAAACGGAATGATTACAGAGAAATCGTTATGATAAACAGCTCTGGTACAAGTGCCGAGGGCAATACATTTTTTGTAGGAGGTGACATTGAGACAGGGGACACTGACCAGTCGACTGCCTCACCCAGACCACCTCCAGTTTAATCTCCTTCCTCCTGACGGCCCAGACAAACACCAACAGTCAGCCAGGTGCTTTTGGGAAGGGGCCACGGCCCATCAATTCAGGAATGTGAGAGGATCAAAAACCAAAAAAAGCGAAGCCCGGCTACCAGCTGATGTAATTGTCAAAGTACTCAAACAAAACTTTTCCTGTGACATCAAATTTCTGCGGCTCGCCTACACGGATCTTACTGTCCGGTAGAGTTTCATCCAGCCAAGCCCTGTCAAATTTGTGTTCTAAAGGCATCCTTTCTATGGTACATTAGAAATCAACAGTGATCAAGTCACCAATACAACATTATACTCACTTGAAAACCCTTCAAAATCCTTATTATCATCGCAGATACCAACTATGAGACGCCCAAATCCTTCATTGGATATTAAAATCATCGTTGTTGACCTTAACTTCATAATGAAAAGCGTCTATAAATAACAGGAAGTCATCAAACGAAACTTGCATGATGATAGGGGAGCCTACTCTCGTCAGAGTCAATAGTAATGGCGGCCAAAATGGTTCAAAATGGCATTAAATGGGCTCGGATGTTATGACTTTGTTATGCCAGGTTCGTATTGCTGGCATCGTAGATCGTTTGTATCTTTCGTTCAGCGGAATTGCGAATTTTTTATTTCATTTTTTATTGAGGAATTTATTGTTTCTGACCGTAGTAGCGTAATCGGAGGTCTCAAAACAGAATGATTACAGAGAAATCGTAATAATAAACAGCTCTGGTACAAGTGCCGAGGGCATTTATTTTTTTGTAGGAGGTGACATTGAGACAGGGGACGCTGACCAGTCGACTGCCTCACCCAAACCACCTCCAGTTTAATCTCCTTCCTCCTGACGACCCAGACAAACACCAACAGTCAGCCGGGTGCTTTTGGGAAGTCGTCAAACAAAACTCTCGCATGATAGGGGAGCCCACTCTCGTCAGCGTCAATAGGAATGGCGGCCGAAATGGTTGAAAACGGGCTGGGAGATATGACTTTGCTATGCCAGGTTCGCATCACTGGTATCGTAGATCGTTTGTATCTTTCGTTCAGCAGAATTTTTATTATTTTATTTTTTTAATTGCGGAATTTATTGTTTCTGACCGTAGTAGTGTAACTGGAGGTCTCAAAACGGAATGATTACAGAGAAATCGTAATGATAAACAGCTCTGGTACAAGTGCCGAGGGCAATACATTTTTTGTAGTAGGTGACATTGAGACAGGGGACACTGACCAGTCGACTGCCTCACCCAAACCACCTCCAATTTAATCTCCTTCCTCCTGACGACCCAGACAAACACCAACAGTCAGCCGGGTGCTTTTGGGAAGTCGTCAAACGAAACTCTTGCATGATGATAGGGGAGCCTTCTCGTCAGCGTCAATAGTAATGGCGGCCGAAATGGTTGAAAACGGGCACGGAGTTATGACTTTGTTATGCAGAGGGTTGCATAGCTGGTATCATAGATCGTTTGTATCAGGGTTCCCAGGGCTTTTAGCTATCCCCAAGTAAGGACCTGTAGGCCTAAGGATAATGTCCATCTTTTAGCCAACGATCTTGAAAGGAACACTTTCCCAGCATTGTGAACAATGTCTAAGCAGATACAAAAACTATGGCTGACACAGATATACGCGTTTTCTCGCAAAACACACCAGGATAAAGAACGAGATTTCAGTCCAATTTCTCTTGACAACTCACGGTGCATCGTTCGTCTGCTAAGCGGTCAGTTGAAACGGGAAGGGGGGAGGGGGTAAGGTGGATTAGGTGCTGAGCGATGTTTATCAAGTGTAAAAGTGCTGCTTCTGCAATCTATTTTGAGTATGGTCTGGCTGCTCAGGGCAGTTTTTGGCAGCTGTCAGGACTTGTAAGGACCTTGAAGTGAATGTAAGCACTTGTAAGGCCTTACTTGGAGATTTCAATTGGTCAAGACTTATAAGGACTGGTAAGGCCCCTGCGAACCCTGTTGTATCTTTCGATCAGCGGAATTTATTGTTGCTGACTGTAATAGCGTAATCGGAGGTCTCAAAACGGAATGATTACAGATAAATCATTATGGTAAACAGCTCTGGTACAAGTGCTGAGGGCAATACATTTTTTGTAGGAGGTGACATTGAGACAGGGGACACTGACCAGTCGACTGCCTCACCCAAACCACCTCCAGTTTAATCTCCTTCCTCCTGACGACCCAGACAAACACCAACAGTCAGCCGGGTGCTTTTGGGAAGTCGTCAAACAAAACTCTCGCATGATGATAGGGGAGCCCACTCTCGTCAGCGTCAATAGGAATGGCAACCAAAATGGTTAATAACGGGCTCGGAGATATGATTTTGTTATGCAGAGGTTCGTATCGCTGGTATCGTAGATCGTTTGTATCTTTCGCTCAGCGGAATTGCGGGAAAAATGTTTCTATTTTTTTTTAAATTGCGGAATTTATTGTTGCTGACCGTAATAGCGTAAACGGAGGTCTCAAAATGGGATTACAGAGAAATCGTAATGGTAAACAGCTCTGGTACAAGTGCCGAGGGCAATACATTTTTTGTAGTAGGTGACATTGAGACAGGGGACACTGACCAGTCGACTGCCTCACCCAGACCACCTCCAGTTTAATCTCCTTCCTCCTGACGACCCAGACAAACATCCAACAGTCAGCCGGGTGCTTTTGGGAAGTCCTGTTGTCAAACGATACTCTTGCATGATGATAGGGGAGCCTTCTCTCGTCAGCGTCAATAGCAATGGCGGCCGAAATGGTTGAAAACGGGCACGGAGTTATGATTTTGTTATGCAGAGGTTTGTATAGCTGGTATCATAGATCGTTTGTAATGTATCTTTCGATCAGCGAAATTTATTGTTGCAGACCGTAATAGCGTAATTGGAGGTCTCAAAACAGAATGATTACAGAGAAATCGTAATGGTAAACAGCTCTGGTACAAGTGCCGAGGGCAATACATTTTTTGTAGTAGGTGACATTGAGACAGGGGACACTGACCAGTCGACTGCCTCACCCAGACCACCTCCAGTTTAATCTCCTTCCTCCTGACGGCCCAGACAAACACCAACAGTCAGCCGGGCGCTTTTGGGAAGGGGTACTACTTGGTACTGGCACTACTTTTAGAGTCGCAGACTCGCCTCTTTAAAATATTCGGGTTGCTCCCACCTGGAGTGTGTGTTGCAGCTAGTGCTGCACCATTTTTGTAACTGTCTCTCTCAATGCCTCTCTCGTATTTACCATTAAAAATTCAATTCAGAATCATTAGGTTTTACCTCAGCAATAGTAGGTGCCTTCTTCTCCTTCTCTGCCAGTTTGTAGGCTCCATCCACCACCAGGCCAGTGACAAACAGCCCTCCCTCGAACTGGAAACAACACAACACACGCCATAAGAACACAGTTAATTTGTCTCTGTCTCTCTCTCTGTCTGTCTCTCTCCTCTGCCAGTTTGTAGGCCCCGTCCAAAACCAGGCCAGTGACAAACAGCCCTCCCTCAAACTGGAAACAACACAACACACGCCATAAGAACACAGTTAATTTGTCTCTGTCTCTCTCTCTCCTCTGCCAGTTTGTAGACTCCATCCACCACCAGGCCAGTGACAAACAGCCCTCCCTCAAACTGGAAACAACACAACACACGCCATAAGAACACAGTTAATTTGTCTCTGTCTCTGTCTGTCTCTCTCCTCTGCCAGTTTGTAGGCCCCATCCAAAACCAGGCCAGTGAGAAACAGCCCTCCCTCAAACTGGAAACAACACAACACTAGCCATAAGAACACAGTTAATTTGTCTCTGTCTCTTTCTGTCTCTCTCTCCTCTGCCAGTTCGTAGGCTCCATCCAAAACCAGGCCAGTGACAAACAGCCCTCCCTCAAACTGGAAACAACACAACACACGCCATAAGAACACAGGTAATTTGTCTCTGTCTCTCTCTCTGTCTGTCTCTGTCTCTCCTCTGCCAGTTTGTAGGCCCCATCCAAAACCAGGCCAGTGACAAACAGCCCTCCCTCAAACTGGAAACAGCACAACACATGCCATAAGAACACAGTTAATTTGTCTCTGTCTGTCTCTGTCTGTCTCTGTCTCTCCTCTGCCAGTTTGTAGGCTCCATCCAAAACCAGGCCAGTGACAAACAGCCCTCCCTCAAACTGGAAACAACACAACACACGCCATAAGAACACAGTTAATTTGTCTCTGTCTCTCTCTGTCTGTCTCTCTCCTCTGCCAGTTTGTAGGCCCCGTCCAAAACCAGGCCAGTGACAAACAGCCCTCCCTCAAACTGGAAACAGCACAACACATGCCATGAGACACATTACTTACCGCATTTTACGGACTATACTATAAGGTGTTACTTCTTTTCCTAAACTGAGACCCCTGTGCCTTATAATAATGTGACATAATATGTGACCCATCACCACAAAGTGGGTCTTAAGGTGAAAATGGCAGATTTTAATATATTAGCATTTACATAATCTGCAAACATTTACCTTTCTTTTGATATATGATTTATTGCTCTACTACAAAAAATGAGGAAGTTATAGGTTGTGTTAAAGAGGGTAACCCAGCAGATGGCCATTTTGACAAAACGGGGTGCAAAGATTTTTGACCCATCCTAGGCCTAGCACTAGTCACTGACTAGTGTAGCAGTCGCCGAGTCGGAGTTGAAGCAGGTTTTACAATTTTGAGGCAGTCATCGTCACGGTCAGTTTTGTTTTCATCGTCGGAATCGGTTGAGTTGAAATATTTTATTAACAATGCTCCAAGTTCTCCTTGATCTGTTGCTGGTAGGGTTGTAAATGACCGAGACTTGAGCAAAAAAATCAATCTTTCGAAAGAGATCGTCTGCATCATATCCATGTTGCTTCGAAACTGCAAGCAGCAAGTTGTCTCCCTCTCGACCAATCCCGTTGCGTGTTGCCTTTCAGTAACTAGAGACAGAGTCTATCCTAACCTCTCATTGGTCGAAGTTTTCAACTCTCTCACTCTGTGTTTACGCCTAAGTTTTGCAATACCATGCTTCTGATCGGTTAGATTTCAAAACGAGCACGCGAGCAGAAGCAGGTTAAGGTCACAAGCTTTCCAGAGATATATAACATGATGGGGCCCGATCAGGGTTTCAGTTTACAGTTTTCAATCAAAAATTTAGTCTTTACAGGCGATTAAAATAGGATAATTGCCATGGGGTATGTCATTTAAAATGTGTTTTAATGCATTTACAATTTGAATTTCACCTAGTCCAATGCATGAAGTTGAAGTTTAATGGTGGCAGAATCCATTTCAAGTGAAAACTCAAAATCCATACATTTGACCCACTGAACCTTTTTTGGGCCTCTACCACAATCGCTGCTTGCGAGTTAAGACCCGGTTCGTGAAATCGGGTCACATATGTGATGCAGTACGCGAATACCCAGCTTAAGTCGGCCAGCCACAAGAGAGAGAAAGAGAAAGAGAAAGAAAGAGAGAAAGAGAGAGATTTGATTGATTGAAAATTTTTTCAAAATAAACTATTAGAGATAGATGAATTCTATTTTTTGCCTGTTAATCTGTTGTCTCTGGCCTTTCTGAAAATATGAATAAGTCAAAAGTGATCATTTACGACATTAGCCTGGTTTTCCTGTGCTGCATCACATATAGTAAGAAACTATAACAACAAAATCTGAATTTTGTGTCAAATTTGGGGGTGTGCCTTATAACCAAGTGCCTTGTGGTCCGTAAAATATGGTACATCAATCTGATGATTAGAACATATCAGACCTGCCTACTTGGAATTTTCCCAATCAGTAGCCCAGCCATCAATTTTCAGTAGCATGGCAAATTTTTCCGTAGCATCCACAAACAACGGCAATCGATTTGTTCTCTTCCTGAGCCGAAACGCACTGCTTAATATGTTTCGCCGATTGAACGTGTTGACGGCAATCGTCTCTACCGCCATGATTCACAGAGAAGTCCGCATGGCAGAGGTTGCACTGCAGCGAGCATGGTTCGCACCGAGTCAACTTCTGACGATGCAAGGCCACTCCTCCGTGTAAGCTATTTTGAAAACTTGTGCGTCAGGCCGATGTTTTTTCTTAGAACAAGATGGTGTGCCAGATGATTTTCGTTTTCTGGTTTGGGTTCGTTTTTCTTCGTTTGAAACATCTCCCGAATCGCTACTGCTGCTGGAGTCCGCCATTTTTTTCAGAGAAAGTAATAAGAACGCATGCGCAGTCACTTTGATAAAAACGGAAGTGACTAGGTTATCGCGCGTGACACGGCGTCTGCTCTTAGAAACCGACAAAACCGGGAACGACATAAGCAAAAATAAAATGCGGCGGCAATTTGTTTTTTCCGTAGCAACGTTAAGGATGCCGTAGCTCCGTAGCAAAGCTTTATTTTTCGTAGCTGCTACGGCCAAATCGTAGCAGTAGGCAGGTCTGACATATACACAGATTCCATTCTTCTAACCATATATGCTTACTCATTTACTGGAAGAAAACAAACCACATAACAACAAATAAAACCCTTGTGAATGGTCAATGAAGAAAGGAAACACTTTACCTACCTGTGCATATTCATCATCGATGAACATCACTGAAGTGGTGAACGAAATGACCAGTTTTCTGACCCTAACCATACATATTTGTCGTCAATGAAGTAACTAAACTGGTCAATGCAGTTCACTACCAGTTTTCTGTCACTGCAAATATATACAGTGGAACCTCCCTTATAAGACCTCATTTTTGATGATTTTTTAAGGTCTTATAAGGGAGGTTCCACTGTATATTTTATATTTACATAATTCACTGCATTGATAATACAGTGGAACCTCCCTTATAAGACTTCCCATTATAAGACTCCCTCCCACATAAGATCTACTTCTCTGAGACATTGCCCTTTGTAAGTATTAAAATTACCTCTCTTGTAAGACCCCTCCCTATAAGACCTCATTTTGGAAGGTCTTATAAGGGAGGGGTCTTATACGAGAGGTAATTTAAATACTTACAAAGAAGGACAATGTCTCAGAGAAGTAGGTCTTATGAGGGAGGGAGTCTTATAATGGGAAGTCTTATAAGGGAGGTTCCACTGTATCATCAATGAAGTGGATAATGTGGTTAATGAAGCGACCAAACTGTTTTCTGACCTGTACATATTTGTCATCCACTTCGTCGGCCTGAGCGATGACGTCCTCGATGTTGTCGAAGAATTTGGACGTGTCCACTTTCAGCTGGGAGGCCACCATGAAGGCGTAGCCGTGACTGTGCACACACACACACACAGTGACACATGACAGTGACACACACATTGACACACACATACACACAGTGACACACACACACACACACACACGCAGACATACACACAGTGACACACACACACAGTGACACACACAGTGACATATACATAGTGATACACACATACACACAGTGGCACACACAAACAACAACAAAACCACAACTCTGAACACATGGACAGAAGGAAAGCCTTGAAAATTATAGAGGTAGTATTGTACACCTCAAAAATAAACCTCGGCAACTTGATTCCCAGTGACATGACAAGGCTGACATGACATGACAAGTGTGAGTGTTGTGTCACAATACCTTAAAAATGTTCTATCCTTTCTGTCTTCATCAGTTCATGTTTTACTGGGTTACGAAATCACGAAAAGCATCAACTCATTCAAGTCGTTCCGTGGGCAGCCACACTCCGTCTTCGGGGGAATATACGTATAAATACTGCTCGATGAACCTACCTTACTGGAGAGTCGTCACTTTTCAAAGCCTCCAGCAATGCTGCGCCGACACTTTTCTCGTCAACTGAAAGTGGAACAGACAGAAAAATATGATGCTTACACCACCTTTGTTAACCCTTTCACTGCCAATGTCGCATTTATGCACCACAATGGTTTAACCCTTTTGCCGCTAGCCATTTTACAAACCCCCAAAATACCATTAAACTTACCTGGGTAGAGAAAACATTTTGATCTGCAATATTGGGATGTGACATGTATAACATTAGACCTCCCAAATTTAAGAAAATAGGGTCTTTGGATAACAGGCCCTGATTTGATGCCTTTTAGTGACATGGGTGTCGAACCATTGTGGTGCATAAATGTAACATTAGCAGTGAAAGGGTTAACACCCATGTCACTAAAAGGCATCAAACCAGGGCCTGGTATCCAAAGACCCTATTTTCTTTATTTTGGGAAGTAAGGATAGGCCTATTGCCAAATATGTCACAGAGGAATTCCCAATATTGCAGTTGGTTTTTTTCTCTTCTCAGTTAAGCTTAATGGTATTTTTGGGCTGAAAAATGGCTGGAGGCGAAAGTGTTAATGAACGGAAAAGCAAAACAAACTAGAAATGCACTGTGGCAGTGACAACCTGGCCAGAGTTATGATCATTAGTATGCTTATAGAAACTAACCAGGGCCTGAATTCACATTGAGATAGTATGAGACTTATCATCATCATATCTTAGAAGTCCTTCTAAAGTAGTAGGACTTAATAGGACTTCTAAGATATCATTATGATAAGTCTCATACTATCGCAATGTTAATACAGGCCCAGGGAGATAGTCTAGGTACTAAATGTTTCCGTCAAACGGTTCACGCCATTCAGCCTGGACACACCAAAAAAAAAGTCAAAGGTCAAGAAAGCTCCAAGGTGAGCCTAAACATTAGCCGAGTAAAACTGTTTTTAATTTTTTTTTATCAAAAGTCAAGAAGCTTCAAAATGTCTCCCACTGCATTCCTTGATTGATACTGATTGAGAATATAATATGAACTTGTCAAAGTGTTTCAAGGTGAAGAAGGCAAGCTGATTTTGTGCGAACGTGAGCATACGCATGGGTGCGTGTATCATCGTGTGTGCATGCGTTCATGAATGCTTGCGTTCCTGACCTGTCAATCCCAGGTTTTTCATGGCGAAGAAGGCAAAGCTGATGTCCTGCACAGAGCTCTTCGCTGCAATGGCGTCTGTCAATAACTGCTTGGCTGTGGGCACGTCAAACTGAAACCGTCAAACATTCATTCATTTAAACAATAGAATATTGCATGTCGCAGAGCTTCAGATTGTTTTCAGACTTCATAGGTCATTATCGGACCCCTGACTACAGAAAATGAGGGGTCATTTTTTTTAAAATGATGGGCCACTAATGTGTTACTAAAACTTTAAACCTAAATTTCGATACAATGCATTATGCCTGCAGGCATGTGTGTGTGTGTGTGTGTGTGTGTGTGTGTGTGTGTGTGTGTGTGTGTGTGTGTGCATGAACACATGCATGTTGAGTGTGTGTATGTGCATGAATAGAACATAATTTTCATTGATATAAAAAGTCAATATAGTAGTTGGCACACATACATGTGAGAGAGAGAGAGAGAGAGAGAGAGAGAGAGAGAGAGAGAGAGAGAGAGAGAGAGAGAGAGAGAGAGAGAGAGAGAGAGGGGGGGGGGGAGGACGCAGAGAGACACACATGCACACAAGAGACACATAGACAAGATGACCACATCCTGCCAAAAGTTTTACTGCCTGAAACAGATAACTTACCAACAGGATCTCAAGATCCACAGTGTCATGAATGTGGGATATTACCGCATTTTACGGACTATAAGGCGATGCTTTCTTCCCAGAGGGCCAGACCAAGAGCCCCGAGCCTCATAATATGACTCAAAAATTAGTAAGAAAAGATAAGACCAAAATCTAAATTTTGTGTAAAAATTTGGGGGGTGCGCCCTTATAATCAGGTGCGCCTTGTAGTCCATAAAATACGGTAGTCGCACCAGCTTTAATAAAAAGGGCACTGACCTTGCATCCTCCCATGGCGGCAGCAGCTCCTGAGGCATGGTAGATGGATTCGATGTTGCCAGAGTCCACCTTGGACTGCAGGAACTTGCAGGTGTTCTGCACAAAACAAGCAAGCAACACTCAACATTCTGTATCGTCATTAGCAAACTGCGACTGCGACTAAATACCTTATAAGTTATAACTTCCATCCCTTATAAGACCTCATTTTGGACAATTTTTGAAGGTCTTATAAGGGAGGTTCCACTGTACTGAAAAACCATGTGATTAATTCATTAGCAAACTCAAAAGAGCCCAAACTTGACCGGGGGTTAGCAAAGCACCAACCATGCTAACAACATTCTAACGCAAATAATTGCCACTGGATTCAGAAATAGAAAAATGATGACAAATCAAAGTGCAAGTTGTCAAATCAAAGACATCTCTGAGCCCAACACACTTCCAGTTCCAACCCCTCCTGAATTTTTTTGAATTTTTCGAATCAGTGTTGGGCAGGGATCTAACAGATTCAAACCCAAAATAGGGCAGTGGGATCAAAACAGGTATGCATAGAGGAAGTCACACACACAAACGAGCAGGCGCGAGCTTGAAAGCGCGCGCAGACACAAAATGTACAAACCTGAGTCAGAGTGTTGCGAATGGTTTCCCTTCCCTGCCTGCTAGGAGAGTCTCATCATTATGATGATGTCATAACTTTTGATGTCATAGTCCTGGGATGATGGTTTTGGGTTTAGATAAGCCAGGAAAGATATATTTTCTCAGATAAAGTCTAATAAGTACTATAACTGATTTATTTTAAACTTTATAATAAGAAAACCAATAATTTCTCAGTTTTCCTCCAGGCAGTGAAGGGGTTAACAACTTAATTTCTGAAATGGGAGTCATAGGTTTAATCCAAGTCAGTGTAAGGGACACACACACACACACACGTGTACACACAAACTGCAAACCTGAGTGTTGGGCATGGTTCCCCCAAGCAGCTTTATTCCCAGAATGGAGTAGTGAGCCGATGCCAGGTCGGCGTAGGGGGCAGCACTCTCAAAGACGGAGCGTAGGCGCTGCTGGTCAACGGTGGTGAGGAAGGTGGAGGGGGTGAGGGCCTTACCCACCACCGCCACCGCCAGCAGAATCAGCACTGAACACACTGGAAATTATGGAAAACGACGGGCAAATCAGTCTTAGGTTTAACCCTTTCACCATCTTTTAACCATCTTTGAGCCAAAAATTTCCATTAAACTTATTTGGCTACAGAAAAGATTTTGTCTGCAATATTATTATACTAGGAACGACGGAATTAGGTCAAGCCGCAGCGATTTTTCTAGTTGAAAATCCGAACCGCGATTTTGGCCATGTGCCAAACGGTCACTTCCTTTGCTTGTTTTTATTGGTGGTTATTCTTGGCGCTGACCATCCGAGTTTCTTTCTTTCGGGAAGCAGACACCTACTCGGTCATTCGGGAACGATCTTTTTTTACGCGAAGACGGCCGATCGCCAAACGGTCACTTCCTTTGCTTGTTTTTATTGGTGGTTATTCTTGGCACTGACCATCCGAGTTTCTTTCTTTCGGGAAGCAGACACCTACTCGGTCATTCGGGAACGATCTTTTTTTACGCGAAGACGGCCGATCGCGAGAGACAAGCGATCCAATATTTGGGTCCAATTCATTCGTTTATCATTTCTGAACGGTAACTACATAATTTTTTTAAACAAATGCTTAGTTACATTTAATTATTTTTCTACAAGTACACCAAATGTGGTGCATCTAGAATAAATCGCAATGCTGCTCAAGGTCTCCACAAGTCGGGAGGTGTTACGTTGAAGCCTGTCCGACATGTTTTCCGTCATGCTCACGTTGATGTTGCGATCTTGTGAGTCGCACAAAAAGCTTAGGCCTAATCTGTCTAATGTTTGGGGTTGATGTTGCCCCTTTGAATAAGCTTTATTTTGGTACCAATGTTTTGTTTATTGGTAAAAAAGTTATGGCTGTTTTATTCATCCAAACATTGATACGGTAAGGGCCGGTAACCTTGATCAAAATTTTCTTATATATAGCTCATGTAAAAAAAGCTATCATTTTAAAACGTCGTAACTTTCTCAATTTTCGACCGATTTTGATAATTTGGGTATCATTTTAAAGGTCTTGTCGGGCTCTTTCCAATGACAATCGGATTTGACAAAAAGTAAATATTTTTTTTAAAATTTTATAACCACCCTATATTATACTACAGAAGGAATCAAACATCTGAAATATCATGCAAAAGAACCAAAATTTCAAGAATGCTTGTTAATGCATCCAAACACACCAGCAAACATTTTGTAGGACTTCAGTAAAAGTAGTAAATTACAATAGATCTTTTGTTTTCACACGTGGCATAACTCGCCGGCTACTGAAGTTGCACGTCAAGTCGAGCAACACAACTTGTTGGGGAGCAATTTATCTGACAAATATTCACATTTTTACAAGACAAAATAATTGGGCTTTGCAAAATAAAAAAGATGCATCAGTAAAATCGATTACATGTTTCACATTTATATGAATTAAGGGGCTAAATAGCATTTCATGTCTGTCCTGCCCACCTTTCGCCATGTTGTTTGACGCGTCCGAATCTCAGAGACATCCGGGTACTTGCAATTTGTCAAATTTATGGAACGGACTTCTTAGTTCTTATGCCAAATACATTGCCATTTTAACAATAAAATATGTTGACAAAAGCTTTAAAAGGTATATTTGAATTTAAAGTGAATGATTTTTGTTAGCTTACTCAATTTGAAAAAAACAAGGCAACATTAATGTTTAACGTCCTCCCGATCTATGAAGACCATAATGGGACATAAAAAACAAGGCTTGACGAAATAATCTTTTGGGCGACAACGGGATGACCGGTGTCATAATGAATAAGTAGTCCTATTAAATATTTACCTCTGCGCATGCGCATTAGAAGTAGTCCTAGCGTAGCCAATCAGAATCGTTTGTTTGTCCGCCATTGTGAATTTTACGGATTATGGATTTATGGACTTGTACATCGATTTATCTGCAAATATGTAGATTTACACCCTCCTGCTCTATTTTTTTGTTCTTTCCGTGGTTAGGGATAGGGTTAGGGTTAGGGATAGGGTTAGGGTTAGATGGGTACAGTTCTCATGCGAGAGGTAGATATTTAATGACAGGTACTTATTTATCATAACACCGGTCAGATCAGCCACGTGTCATTTCGGCCCCGTTTTGTTGGGGGGGGGGGGGGGGGGTCGTTTCGGCATCGACCTATGAGTCAAATCACCCGGGGGGGGGGGGGGGGGGGGGGGATTGCCAGCAAACCGGGGGGTGGGGGGTGGGGCGCACGGGCACACGGTCAAGGCTGGTGGATTAGTTAAGGTACACGTCTTAGTAAATGCGACAAAAACACTTTATAATTGGCATTTTTAACCACAATCAACACTAAAAATGTATGAATTAATGCAAGAAAATATGCTGTGCATTGAAAAGAGACAACAGAAAAACATAAAAATACAACTACGTACAGGGGTGGATCAGCCAGTCATGAAAGAGGGAGGGGGTGGGGGTAGTTCCAATTTAACTGCTCAGTTGGGGGAGGGGGGGGGGGGGAGGTCTTGGGGCCCCCCAGAAGCTGACAGTAATTTGAATGTAAAGGATGCAATCAAAGCTTCTCGTGGGAGAATAATCTAAAGCATGGGACTTTTCTCTGTGGAGATACCGGGGGAATTTTGTAAACTGAATAGTTCCTCCACCTTCTGTAAGTAATTCTGTGCTTGAAACTTCCCCTAATCTGCCACTCTCTGTGACTCTGCCTTTTCCCTTTGTTTTCTATGATCTACCGGTACTATATCTTTCTGACTTATTGGCCCATTCCTTTTTTTTCAAAATAAAATCTTCCAAATAATTTTTCTCCTTTGAGCTCAGTCCTCCGAAATCAGAATGTGTTGGCTCTACACACTACCATGCAGTGAAAACAGAAAACCCGACACATACGTACCTTACCCATTATGGCCATGTGGCCTGCTTTGAACGCGGAAGAAGAAAAATAGCATGGGACTACATTTCTACTGACCTCTTTTTCCGTTTCTTTCCTTTTTTATTCTTTTTTTCTGATCGAGATAGCAAAGGGGGCAATAACTATTTTGGAGGACTGGGCATAAAGAAGTCTTGCCCAAAGTATCCCCACTCTCCTGACTAAAGAATTCTTTAGACAGCTGGTGTTGGGAAAGATCCCCAAAGGCCAAATAATCCCCTTTGCTCACAGACACTACATTACATGGGGCAGGAAGACATGTCTGCTGCCCCCGCTCCTCTGAGCCAGAGAGGGCAGTCGCCCCCTCTACCCCCCCCCCCCCCCATATTCCTACGCCACTGCTGTGTCTGTCTCAGTTTCTCTCTCTCGGTCAGTAGGGCTTCTGGCATTTTCCGCTCTTATAACGGGTATTTTCACCCCCAGTTGCAAATTTTAAGGGGTAATGGCAAAAACATGGGAGAAGCTCCATCCCCTGCTCCAACCCCACTCCCACCCCATACGCAATTAGCTTGGGCTTTATGCGCGATCCAATAGAATTTTAGATCTAGCCTGTACTAGTAATAGACAGCTTGTGATAGAAAGGCCTCATACGAAGTAACTGTTGTGTTCATGCACGCGTCATGATTTTAATGCGTCATCTCACCCCCTAAATGAGATATTAAAGGGTAAATCTCACGCACAGTTTCAGATTGTAGGGGGTGATTTGAGAGCTGTAGTGCGTAAACACGCACAACCTGTACGTTTTCAGAAGCCCTGCTCGCTGTCTCTGTCTTTCTCTGTGTGTTTCTGTATCTATCTCTATCTCTCTGTCTTTCTCTCTCTCTCGATCTGTCTGTCTGTGTTTTTTAGTGTCACTGCCTCTCGATCTTCCTCTCTGTTTCTGTCACCCTTTCTCTATTTTTCTCTGTCATTCTCTCTCTGTCTCTCTCTGTGTCTCCATGTCTTTCTCAGTCTCTGTGTGTCTCTGTCTCTATCTTTCTCTCTTTCTTTCTCTCTATCTCAGTCTCTCTCTCTCTCTCTCTGTCTCTTCCTTTCTCTCTGTTGGTCTCTATGTCTCTCTTTATGTGTCTTTGTCTCTGCATCTCTCTGTCTTTCTCTCTCTGTCTCCCTTTCTTTCTTTCTCTCTCGATCTGTCTCTCTCTTCGTCTTTTTCTCTCTGTGTGTCTCTGTCTCTGTGCGTATCTGTGTCATCTTTCTGTCCACGTGTGTCTCTGTCCAGAGTCTCTTTTTGTCTTTCTCTGTGTGTCTCTGTCTCTCCTTGTGTCACTGTCTTTATTTCTCTCAGTTTCTCTTGTCTCTGTCTCTCTTTCTTTCTGTCTGTCTTTCTCTCTGTGTCTCTGTCTCTGCCAGTGTCTGTCTCTCTCTCTCTAACTTTCTCCTTGTGTGTCTCTCGGCTGTCTCTGTTTCTCTCTGCTGTTTGTGGCAATACGCAACACAAACTAACACATAGAGAGAAAAAGAGAGAGCGACAAAGTAGGTGAAGAAAAAAGCCCATGGGCGGGTAAGAAGCCCATGCCAATTATCTCATGAAATGAAGCAAATTTTAGGCAATTTACCCCGTTTTTCCCTATGTAAGTTTATTGGTATTTATTTGTCCAAACAAAAAAACCACAAGTTCTTATATCTGTCTTGGCTTTTTTCTTCTTCTCCCGCGCAGCGATTTTTCTTCGAACCCCAAGAACATAATTATATTATGTCGGTGTGGTGTTTGTGACGTAAGTGTCCCGCACGACCCGCTTTCTTTATTTCTTATCTACACCCCCCCCCCCCCTTCTCCCCTCCCCCCCCCCCCACCCTCTCTCCTTTTCATTTCTCGACCAACCGCCACTTTAATTGCCCGGCTGCTTCAAACGAACGCCGATTAAGGAATTTATCTCTTTGAATCCCGATCTACCTACCCATCACGAGAAAGTGACAACCACGGTCGGGCCCCTTTGAACCCTTCCTTTCCGAGCACGAGAAAGATAGGAATGTCAGCACGTGATAAGGATGTAACTGGCGCGTGATTGTTCGGTACTACTAGTATGCATAAAATTATAGCATCATCTTGTGACGTGTCAACTGCTATAAACCAACCACAGGCTTTCATTGTTTGAAAGTGAAGGCTATAATTGGAGTAGTGAGAAAAAGTTTTCACGCTTAAGGTCCCTGACTACGCCACCCCTCTGCCCTACCCAAGGAGGAGGGGTCCCTCTCCCTCCCTCCCCTTGGTGGGATATTGAGTGAGTCGTATGCTCTCTTTTAAATTAATGTTTTATAGGTGACTCTGTTTATAAATAGCACCTAATCCCCACCGGATCTCAGCTTGGGGGGGATGGGGGGCGGGAGGGACTTTGTCCCCCCGCCCCTCTTCCCCTCTCGGCCAAATAAAAATCTCCCGTGTACAATAACCCCATTTTTTAAAAAACAAAAATTTCCTGGGCTGGGCCATTAGGCTCTGTGGGCCGACAGTCCAGGAATATAAGATAGCATCTTTTAAATTGGTTCAGTGGGGACCAGTCACTTTTTACTCAAATAATAACCTTGTTCTATGGCTTCGGCTTTTATAGGAGTGTAACATTGGTTACAATAAATATTTTTTAAAAATAAAAAGGAATTGTGTTTTGTAAACACAATGTAAATATTTTTTTACATAGACCTTCTTTGAAGTTTTAAAATTGTTGTTGTTGTTGTTCTTAAAAAGGGTGGTCCTGAAATTTTAATCTCAACTTATCCCCCTAAGTCAGCTTAGGAAAAATTTCTTTTAAAATAAAGTATTTTATCCCAACAAACTCTTTTAACCGCAGGCCAGACCAGACATGGTGGAACTCAATAAATTATTTATTAAAAAAAATACTCTAAACTAAAAGTACAAAATAAATAACCTCTTTTTCTTTAACTGCACTAAAATAAAAACTTTAACTTTATAAAAAGAAATGTCCCACATGGAACTTTCCGAGAGGACGTAAAACTAACAAAAACAAAAAAAAAAAAAGTTTTCACACAAGACGCTGAAACGTAGCTAGAGCAACACTCACAACCAGTCATAATAAGCCCACTAGTAAGTATTATTGATGGCTGGTGATTGAGATCTGGTTTGTTTGACCCTAGTTTTGATCTAGATCCTATGTTCAATGATGAATAAGGAGTAGATAGATATGTTATTGAAAAGAAGTAGTAAACATTCTGTTCTATTTATGTGCACTGATTATTTGTGTGTGCGTGTTTTTGACTTTAACACTTTTGGTACCAGAACCGGATTTTATGCCTACTAACCCTTTTGTCTATTTTTAGTAGGAAACCTATGGGTCGCAATCTTGCACTTTATGATACCATTCCTTTCCAGGTGTTGGATGGAGAGTGATGTTGGCTTGATCACCTTTTATGTTTTACTGATCTCAGTTTGTTAACTGAAATTCAGATTATGTGTTCTTAGTGCTATTGTACAAGGGAAGCCTTCTAGCCGGTTGGGATTCACTAATTCCCTGCCGACTGAAGCCCCTTGTCTCTAAGCCATAGAGAACTACATCCACCTTCTCCTGTGATTATCAGCAGGGCATCGTGGGCAGGAAGATCATCCCTGACTCACAAGCACCAAGACGGGACCGCCGCCAAGACGCCCCGCACCCAGAATCCGCGAGGAGACCGCGTGAACCGTGCCATCCCGCGAAGCCATAACCGGAACGACTGGGAGCTACTCTCATCTGACGAGCAAGCCCAGCCACCCCAGCACTCGCCAATCACTACGGAGGAACTTGACAACAGCTAAGTCCCCCGGACTGCGCCAATCATTTGAACTTTCCTCCGGACACTGAACACAAGTAGTAACCCTTCCTGCTTGGGGCTAACCTTCTAGAAAGACAAAAGTCTTGTAAATCCTCTCGGATTCCATTGTTTTTTTCATTCATATTTTGTTTTGGCGCCATTGAGCTGCTGTATTATTATTGTTGCATAATCTTATGCAGATTTTGTGAGTAAATAAAATACAAGTGTTAAATAATCCTGAACCCTTTGGTCAGACTGATGAGAGTGGGAGTCTTGTAATTTCATGTAAAACCCTACTTCTCTCTGTCTGCCATTTAGAGCAATTCAACCACTTGTATTTCTTACAACCATACGAGCCAGAACCCGGGCACAAATATAAATTTATTAGATGAAAAGGGGCCGGGAAAGTTGCTCATCTCCCATACCCTAGAGAAGTGGGTTAAAGGCAAATTTTCTACTTGAAAATTTAACACACTAAAAGTCTTCCCTAGAGGCTTAGCCTTTTAACCCATTACCTCGTCACAGTGTTCTCAAAATGGATTTGTTCTCAATATGTCTGCGCATGTGCGAAGAGTTATGGATTGGTGTTTTGTGGCTTTTTTAAAATCATGGATAGGTTTAGGGTTAGGGCTAGGGTTAGGGCTAGGGCAAGGACTAGGGTTAAGGGATCAGTAGGTTATAGGGATAGGGTTAGGGTCAATTTAGTGTCGAATACACAAAAGTACATCATGATCGATTTCGCACATGCCCAGACATGTTGAGAACAAATCCATTTTACCGAGAATGCCACACCGGTTACGGTAGGCGGACATCATTGGAAGAAGAAAAAGAAGAAGTTTTGTTCTTTACATCTTTGTTCAACTTTGATATTGTAACCGTCGATCATACATCAGAACCGAACATCGTAAAACAGCTGAACAAAACGTCTACGATCTGATCTTGATATTCTTCTTCTTCTTCTCTACTTCTGTGGTGGTGACCAACTTCTTTATACAGAAGTAATTGTACACACTTTAGGGGGTGATCATAGAAAAAGAAGCGGAAGAGGGAAAGAGAGAAAAGAGCACACACATTACATTATCAGTTTTCCAAGAAAGGGCTACACACGTCACCCTATTAGATTTTTACTTGGGTTCAGCTTCAATATCTAGGGTAAAATCAGGAGTAGCAAACAAAATTAAAGACCTAGTTCCAGGCTGGGGAGGGGAGGACTACAGGGAGCTGCCGGCAGCTACTAATTTTCACGTTCGCTCCCAGCAAGCTGGGAACTAGCCGACCCTAGGCACTCCATAAGGCAATGCCCAGGCCACAACCAAAAGGACAAACAAGACAAACAACTAGATCCCTAACTGCTGGGGTAAAAAACAACAACTTGGGGATGAGGGTGAAGGGACTGGGGTAGGGGCGCTTGTTGCAGGTTTCAGTGCTGGGTTGAGGCTGTGAGCTCAGCTGATGCTGGCTCTCCTCCAGGGTCTGGGATGTTGGTCCAGTTCAGGTGGTGTTGAAGCCTGGAGTCAAAGAGTGCCAGGGATGGTGCAGTGGCTACGCTTTCTGGGAGGCAGTTCCATTCAGGGATCGTGCGGGGGAAGAAGGTTCCCTGTCGGTACTGAGTTCGACATGATTTGATGTCATACGCCTGGGAGTTGGTTTGGTGTCCATCTTTCTTCTGGCAGCATGATGTTGGGGTGTGCCTTGTTTCGATTTTGAGGAGGCCGTTTCTGTGCTTGTACATGCATGGTGGTTAACCGATCCTTCATTCTTCTTTGCTGCAGTGCGGGCCAGGAGAGTTCTTCTAGCATACTGTCGACACTGGAGGTGGGAAGGGATGCAAGGAGGTGCCGGTCTGGGGTTGGGAAGGGTAGGCGGGGTTGTGGAGGGAGGGATTGGGGAAATGGGTGTGAATTGGGGAGGGGGGGGGGGGGGGCGTTGCTTATTTAGATCCGGGACTTGAAGCCTTCCACTGAGGCTGATGTCACTGCCTCAGGTGGAAGGGAGTTCCAATCATCTCCGATGGTCCGAGGAAAGAAAGAGAACTTTCTGTAGTTGTATTAACTTTCTGTAGCTACCGCTAATGATAATCATCGACACGGATAGAGCTATGTGCACGTTTTCCTAGAAGACAAGTGAACCCGAGGAAGATATGACTAGGGTTTGAAGCCGAGTTGACTTGCACCCGGGGACGAGTTGGCAAGAGGCCGAGTTGATCGGCATTCGAAACCGGTGCGCATGCGCATTAGAACAGTTACTTATCTCACGCGATTACTACTAACCCTAACCCTAACCCTAACCCTAACCCTAACCACGGAAAGAACCAAGAAATAGAGCAGGAGGGTGTAAATCTACATATTTGCAGAGAAATCGATGTACAAAGCCTTAGTTTCGTAATGATTCACAATGGCGGACAAACAAACGATTCTGATTGGCTACGCGGCTAGGAAAAATAGCGGGAAAAATTGCATGTCTGCTAAGAAATAGTCCTAGACAAGAAACAAGATGTCTAAAACTCCCAAACAGCCGCCTAAACAAGGCAACACACTTTTTTCTTATTTTACTAAGACGCCAAAGCAACAGACAACGCCGACGAATGACAAGAAGGTGCTGTCGCCTCGACGATCACCAAACAGTAAATCAAGTCCGAAGGCTGCTACTCCAAAGAATGGTCAGTGAAAGAGGGGGAGGGTGTGGGGGTGCGTGTTTGGGGAGTTCCTAGACTGCACCTTTGTCGAAATGTGAATATTACCGTAACCTTCAGTTATGTTATACACACTCACTGACTAGGAGACACAGACAGACAGACAGACACACACACACATCTCTCGCGCATGGGGACACACACACACACAGTACACACACACACACACACACACACACACACACACACTGTGATACAGAGATAATACAACGACAGAACCGTCAAATCAAAATGATGACGGCAGTTTTTAAACAAAAGAATACACATCTCGCGCGTGTTGCAGTCAAAAGTGTAGCTCGTGCAAATCTGCCGCTCGCTACTTAGTACTATGAGAGTGTGTATTTGCAACATTGACTGATTGAGCATGAACCACAAATTTCACTTTTTTGTAGGGTTAGGGTTAGGTAAATGGTTCAAGTAAAGAAAGAGTGAAATTTGTGATTGTCGCAAATACACACTCTCATAGTAGTGAGTGGCAGATTTGCACGAGCTACACTTTTGACTGCGACAGCGCGCACACTCCAGAGTGACACACACAGTGACACATAAATTAGACAAGTCAATTATATACACACGAGGCGCTGTGGCCGGTTGGTTCGAGTCACCGCTCATAATCCAACAATCTACTTTAACCATACTGTACCAACACCTGAAACAACTGCATGAGCGTTAAGCGACCTGGAGCTATACCATAGCAAATAGAAAAACGAAAGTAGGCTCTGGCCTTGACCCCCTAGCCGGATGCAGGGGGCGGGAGTTATCCCCCCTTACCGGTCTAGTAGTGGCTAGGCCAATGAGCGCCTACTTCCGCCATTACAATTTTCCAGCGTTTCTTGGTTGACCTGGGCTGCCTGGCTTCTACCTTTTTTGGTTTACAACACTCTTAACTGGTGGGTTCGTTCCTGTTCCTCTCTATCATCGGTTTCAGTGTAACACTGAGTCTCGATTGGCTCAGTTTCTCTAGTCTAAGTTCGCTAGAACTAGCGAAGTTTGAATTTTTCTGTTCGTCACTCACCGTGCACTTCTAGTGCACGCGCGCGCGCGTGGTTTGGTCTCTCCAAACTCGAGTTCTAAAATTCGCAGTCAAGTTCTGTCGGACCCTACGGTTCGTTCTCCTCTTCCATGAGATTACTCTGGTCGTTCCTGTTATAGGGACTCGTGAGGAAAATTCATCCGTTCAAACTCTTATAAAAAGTCTAAACGTTCTTTATCCGTCTGGGCCTCTATAGGCCTCTACGGTCGTACTCCTACGGCCTCTTCGGTTCGCGTCTCGTTCATCCACAAACTGGTCTACACGGGTTGTTTATTTCGGCCCGCCTTCTGCTTCGGTTGCGCAGAAGGCCTCTAGGCCCATTTTGTCCGCGCGTTTTTCTGCCATGTTTCTCTGTTCTAGGAGGCCTCTCTACACGGGCCTCCTCTTCTACACGGACGTTTGGTCAGCTCTTCGAGGGAAAAGTCGCACGCTACGCGCACGTCTGACACCCCGAGTTGCAGGCCTGCAGTGCTGCACTCGGGTGCTCGCCTTGTCCCTCCTTCCTCTCTGGCCTTGTGTTGGAGAGAGGGCGAAGGAGGCCCCCCACCGACTGTGTGTCGAGGTCATTTGACTGGGGCCTCAATCAGACGTCCCGGTGTCTCGATCGGACCTCGAGCCCGGAAGGTCGTAGGCTTCTCTACACCTCCCCAGCCGGGGAGGCCAAGGCCTACCGGCTATATCCGCCCCGCCGTCGGAAGACCTAAAACCGAGGTCCCGTGTGTGAACGCACGCACAAGATCTTGCGCGCACGTTAAAGCCCATTCGACTATTCGGTACAAGTAGGCCGTGTGTGCCGATGGAATGGATAACACGAGCTCACAAAGCATGCATCGTGTGCACCAGTAGCAATCTAAATGAAAACTTTGGGCGTGGGGCAGGATAAGCATCCCCAATCGGAAGAAGTCATACTCATAGCTCACTGGATACCCGTGGTGACTTGTGGTTGTCTCCCCCTCTTTCTTTCCTTTTGTTGTTGTTCTTTTATCTCTTTTGTTTAAATTCTCTCTTTGAACAACCTCTTCAGTCTTCACCCATTCTTTGTGGCTAGCAAGGAAATATATAGCAAACTAGCCGGTTACTATCCGCTTCGCGGATTAAAAAAAAAAAAAAAAAAAAAATGGGACAGAGCCAGGTTCGAACCCGAACGTTTGTGTGAGTACGCGATGACTTAAGCATTAGGCTATTTATCTTGCTGCTGTCTGTTGAAAATTTTGCCTTATAGTTGTAAAAAGCAGTGGGTAGAACCACTGACCTGGTCGACTCGCTTTCTAATTACGCTAATTACGGAGCGTGTTGCAAAATGTAATGTACCCTATGTTACCCCGGGATCATCCATCTGGATACTGTGAAAGTTTGGCGGCGATAAAACCATGCTAAATATGGTTTTATCCCGAAAACACACACACACACACACACACACACACACACACACACACACACACACACACACACACACACACACACAAACACACACACACAAACACAGCTTGCATATATATTTAGATATAACTAGTGTAAGTAATGCAATTTTGCAGAGGCGACACAATTTGCCTGCGGAGACCTGGTGTGGGCCAAGCTGGTCGGATACCCGTGGTGGCCCAGCCTGGTGTGTAACCACCCCACCACCCTGAAACACACCAAAGGAGGGAAGAAACCCGAAGTCCACGTGCAGTTTTTCGACACGCCCCCGACGCGCGCTTGGGTCAGAGCCAGGTGGGTGCTTGTGTGATTGTGCACGGACGAAATGATGTTTTATGTCCTCCCGATCTTTACAGGATCATATGGGACATTACTAATTATTAATGAAGTTAAAGAGGGAAAGGTGAGTTTTTGTGTGTGTGTGGATAAAGTTAGATTTTCTAATGAATTTTGTTGGGAATTTTGTTTTGATGCCATGGCATCATTGTGCATGTATATAATATGTGTTTTATGTGAAGGAGTGTTCTGCATGTGTGTGTGTGTGTTGTGTGTGTGTGTGTGTGTGTGCGTGTGTGTGTGTGTATGTGTGTGTGTGTGTGTGTGTGTGTGTGTGTGTGTGCGTGTGTGTGTGTGTGTGTGTGTGTGTGTGTGTGTGTGTGTGTGTGTGTATGTGTGTGTGTATGTGTGTGTTGTGTGTATGTGTGTGTATGTGTGTGTGTGTGTGTGCGCGTGTCACACTGCATGAAAAGTCGGCTCCTATTTTTTATGCCCAGTATTTCAATTCAGCATATCCTGACACACAAGGCATGACCCATGTTCATATCCTCGTAATCCATCTCCAAATAAAGAAATTCTTTGTCTTTTTGACAGCGATGTGAAGCCATACACCTTTAAATAAAGAAATTATTTTTCTTTGACAGCAATGTGGAGCCATACAACAGCTATAAATAATGCAGCAGAAAGGTCAATATGGTGGTAACTTAAAGGCCCATACGCTTCTCGTAAATAACGTGCAGAATGATGCAAAATCGATCTGGATTGTAAACTCTGACATTATTCAAAGTCACAGACAAGCATAAAAATGAACGCAATCATACTGTTAGCTCAAAGTTAGCCAAAATGCGCTGACCTTTTTTCTTCTGTGTACTCTGCTATCTTGAAATCTCGTCTAGGGGTAATTAGCTCAAATGACGCAGCTAAGGGTAGTCAGTAGGCCTAGTTTAGTAATAGTCCAGGCGAAATTAAGCTTGACCTTGTTTTGTGATACATGTGTATATATATTAGGTTTTTATGTCGATCTAACATGATTTGAGGGTGCTGAATCTAATCCGTTGGAGGCCAAGTTGTAAATGTTGGGCATTTTGAGCTATGACGAAATATTCAAAATGGCCACTATGGGACTCTAAAGAACTGTTGAAACATGCACTTACCGTAATTATGTTGTATCTAATGCTTTTATTTGTAAGAAAAACAGTATAGTTTGCTGAAATGATTCACACTATGTGAACTATATCCTATTTTTGTACTTATTAGCCCCCAGCCACTCTGCGGAGAGGACTATCACGATTTTGTGTCCTTTCAAAGGTCAAAGTCAACAAGGCATACTGAGGGGCATATCAGCTTCATTAAAATAGTAACACACAAATTCGAAGTGATCCTGTGACATGGTTCTTAAGATAAATGAAAGGGCACGAAAGATCGCGATAGCCCTCTCCACAGTGGCTGGGGGCTAAGAAGTACTAAAATAGGATATAATTCCCATAGTTTGAATCATTTCAGCAAATTATACTATTTTTCTTACCAAAACAAGCATTAGATACAAAACAATTACGTTAAGTGCATGTTTTTACAGTTCTCTAAATACCTATGGCGGCCATTTTTAATATTACGTCATAACTCAAAATATCCAACATTTACAACTTGGCCTTTAACGGATCTGGATTCAGCACCCTCAAATCATGTTAGATCAACATAGAAACCTAATATATATCACAAAACAAGGTAAACTTTATATTTTCGCCTGGACTAGAACAAGAAGAGAGGAACTTGAAGGTGTACAACTTGGCGTCATAATAATAACACGTATCCTCTGACAGCGTTACGTCATAAGCTAGGTCTGAAAGTGTCCCAACAAGTTCTATTATTAAAAACGGGCCACAAACAGGCAAATTAATTTGTCTTCAAATAGTTCAACATCAGTCACAGGTGCCGTATTGATTTCCCCTAATCTACGTCACGCCAAATGGATTATCGCACAAATCCCATTTTTGGTGAGATTCAATGGCAGCTGGCAAATCTGCCCCAGGAGACCGATTTTTGAGAAATAAAAGTGTGTGCGCTCACTTTATCTTGACGAATGTGACATAAAAGGTAGGTTACATAGATACAGTTTGTATACTGTGTCTATGTGTAGTAGGAAATAATGCTGAAACGTTTTCCAGAACGTTTTTAGGTCCGAATGGAGATGACTATGGTCCTTTAAGTTACTACATCTCAAAATAAAGAAATTCTTTGTCTTTTTGACAGTGATGCGAAGCCATACATCTCCAACTGAAGAAATTCTTGTTTTTTGACAGCAATGCTAAGCCATACAATGCACGGACTCGGTGGAGTGTCAGCGAGGTGGTAACTTAAGTTACTATATCTCAAAATAAAGAGATTCTTTGTCTTTTTGACAGCGATGTGAAGCCATACATCTTTAAATAATTTTTTGTTTTTAACAGCAATGCGAAGCCATACATCTCCAACTAAATAAATTCTTGTTCTTTGACAGCAATGCTAAGCCATACAACGGCTCAGACTCAGCGGAATGTCAGCGAGGTGGTCAGTTCTTCACGCTCAACACGCAAATCCGGAAAAACGCAGAGGAGGCGGACAAAGCTCTGAAAATGTCGACGGAGGATCGACTGAAACTGGTGGCCCATCTGCAACCCTCTGACGACGAAGATGACGATGATGAAGGAGATGATGATGTCGGTGCTAACGAGTTGATGGATCTGGATTGTAAGTGAAATTTTAATTAGTACTCTGCCATATCAGTGAATGAAGGGCTGTTGAGATCGTTTAGCTTTGTTTGTTTCTTCGCTGGCGTGTGTGTGTGTGATAGTATCGTATTTTATGGACTATAAGGCAATACTTTTTTTCCTAGACTCAGACTGAGACCCCTGTGTCTTATAATGTGACTGATGATATAGTTAAGAAACTATAACAAAATCTGAATTTTGTTAGACCACATTCACCTCCTCAATCAAGTTTAGATAGTGGGGGGGGCGTCACACACACATACACGCTGCATGCACACACACACATACACACACATGCACGCACGCACGCACTGGTACAATACTTGTACAATACTGGTACAAAATAGAAAATTCTAAGAAAAACCATAGACCACATTCACCTCCTCAATCAAGTTTAGATACAATATTGAATACTGGTACAATATGAAAATTCTAAGAAAAACCACAGACCACATTCACCTCCTCAATCAAGCATAGATCTATAGAATACTGGAAATTTATAATCATGCTGCTCTCTTGTCTACTCTTGTCATATTTCTTAACTAGCTTTACTGATTTGCATATCTTAATGTTTGCATAATATTCATTGACCAATTAAATGATTTTTTATTTGATTTTTAATTTTCCAGCTGACATATTTGATGCGGAGATGTCTGACGAAAACGATGACAGCATCAAGGAGAACAAGGCGAAAGAGGTATTAGGATTAAGTTAACACCACCACCACCCCTCTCCCAATCTTCCATCGTCTTTTTTACCTCTTCTGCTAAGAGTTCATGCTTTGACCTTTGGCCTACCTGATTTGTTTGCCCCTGAAAAAAGAAAATGAACTCATTTGAAATTCGAAATTTTATGGATGGTTTGGAAATTACTTTTAGAATATTTCTTGTATTTTTGTGTGTGTGCCTTTTTTTTTATATTGGATTTAAAAAAAGAGGAAATGTTTTGCTTGTTGATATTTAGTACCATTACTCTAAGTTTTATGTATGAATGTTAGTAAAACTGTTGTGGACAGCAAGATATTTATGATGAGAAAACACCTCAAATTTTGTGTATATGTGAGCGCGTGTGTGTGTGTGTATGCGTGTGCATATTTGATTCACTGAAATGTATTCCCAAATCCCAGCAATGATTACTGGTAATAGTTATAGAAATTTGAATTGTTTAAGATATTTTTTATTATGTCAGAAGAATTGTGCATATTATATAATCAGTTCACCCCAAAGGTTCAATATATTTAAAGCTTTGGGGGGCAATGCGTGGATGTCTCGTGCTTCCATACGGGGAGCTGAATGACCCCACCCCCTCAACAAGTCTCTCCCCAGGGATACCCAGGATCTTTCATACAAATGGTTCCTTCACCTTCTGGAAGTTCTGTGTTTGTAACTTCCTCTAACATGTCACTCTCTTTTACTCTGCCTTTTTCATTTTGTTATCTGTCATCTACTATCTTTCTAACTTATTGGCCCATTCTCCTGCCTTTTTTCAAAAAACGTTTTTGAAATAAAATTTTTCCTTTTGAGCTCCCCCGAAATCTCAATGCAGCCGGGAGATCAGTGAAAACTGAAAACTGGACTCATATATCATACATGCCGCACCCTTTATGGCCATATGGTCTGGGAACGAGCTCCCCCGAAATCGGAATGTGTTTGCTGAATGCAGCAGGGACACAGCTGATTCTAGAGCGCGGGATTGGTACAATCCCCCGAAAATCTGTTCCTTCCCGCGATAATCGAGTCTTAATGCTCCCGCACATTTGCAGAACTGCCCGCTGTTTTCACTGATCACTGCGGGCATGGCGTTCTTCGTCTGCAAAACCTGTTGTCTAGGCTACACAAACTGGTCAACCAATCAATCGCGTTCATCTCATTCATCTTGAATAACGACGAGAACTTGCGAGAGTTTAAGCCGCCATATTGGATTTCTTCCAAAATGAAGCGCGTAGCCACGCTCCTTGATTTTGACTTTTGCGGAGGCAAAGTGAAAAAAAAGCAGTCTGTGCCACATGATGAGTCAGAGTGTGGAGAAGAGCTTGAAGAAACGGCGACTACATCCAAAAACTCGGAGAAGCAGCCCGATAACAGCGCCAGTGCAAGGGAACACCGGTTCCAAGACGACTGGCTGAATAAGTGGCCATGGCTGTATCCAGTGGACCTGCCACCAATCCCCCCTTTTTTCATTCTTAGGGGGGGACCTGCCCCCCTTTTTTCAATCATAGGGGGGGAATGCCCCCCCTTTTTCAAAATCCTAGAATCAGTTCTGAGGGAGAGCAGTGAAAATTGAAAACTGGACTTATATCATACGTGCCGCACCCATTATGGCCATATGGTCTGGGAACGCAGAAGAAGAAGAAAGCTTTTACAGGTCAAGCAGGTGAACAGGAATTATTTCAGTCATGTTCTTCATTTAACGGAAATAATTGTTTTTGTTTGCGTGAGATTGTGTGTATGTGTGGGTGTGGGTGTGGGTGTGCGTCCCATCTATTGTTAGTTAAAAGTTGTATTTTTGATTGTTTACATGGATAAGGAGGCATTGTACATTTTCTGCATATTGATATAATATGTATATATTCTGCATGTTTCCGCTTGTGCGCCTGTGTGTGTGTGTGTATGAATCACATTTTTTGGCTTGTTTTTAACTTTGTATTGTTTTTGTAAATCGCATTGAGCTTTAAGGTAAGTTTCCTAAATAAATAAATAAATTTATTAGGTACTTTATAGTCACAGAGGCATCTCTGTGAAAATCGGATTGCTCCCACCTGGAGAGTACGTTGCAGCCAGAGGCGCGCCATCCATTTTTAATTATTTTTTTTTGGCATGCGATTGTGTGTGATTGATGAGGAAGGAAAGGGGGGGGGGGTAAATTTTGACCAAATGACAACTTTTTCATTGCCACTGGGTTTAACGTGTGCTAAGTGCATGGGCACACGGGACCTCGGTTTATCGCCTCATCCGAAAGACTCCACATTCAAACCGTAAGGCCTAGTGCAAAGTGAGAGGAAAAATCCCCAGTACTCAGGTTCGAACTCGGGTTTACTTGACACGAGGCGAACGCGTTACCACTGTGCCACTCTGCACTCAAAATAAATAAACAAATAAACCATGGTTCAGGTGAAGACAGAAGAAGAAGAAGCCAGCCCATCGAAGAAAGAGAGCAACAACACGCCTTCCAAGAAACGCACACGGAACACGCGACACAGTTCCGGCAAGTCGAAACGACGCAGAATCATGCAGCCAGACAGCGCGGAAGAAGAGTCCGGTAAGTCTGATGGATTTTGTTGTTGTTGCCGTGCAGTGAATTTTCGTAAAAATGGAGAAAAATAGTCAAGGCAACTTGATGGTGTTATAGCCAGAAACTTGTTCTGTCCGGCAATATCAAACATTTGCACTTGATATGCGAAAAAAGAAAAAAAAGTTAAGGAAAATTAGAGTTGAGAATTGTTGATTTTAGTACGTCTGTGGTGAAAAGTTGCTAGGAATTAGTACGGGGTGAAATAGTTAACACTGAATTATTCAAGACCCCTCCAAAATCTGCTTAGTCATGCTCGCAAGTTATCAAAATAAAAAAATGTCACCCCTTTTTGTACTTAAATACGCCACTGTCGCCTCTTGGCACCACAATGATTTAACACCCACGTCACTGAAAGGCATCAGTTGAGGGTCTGTTATCCAGTGACCTTATGCTCTTAATTTTGGGAGGTAAGGATAGGCCCTATTTTATGCATGTCAAAGAAGAATCCCCAATATTGCAGACAAAATATGTTCTCTACCCGGGTAAGTTTAATGGTACATTTTGTCTGAGGAATGGCTAACGTTGAAAGGGTTAAAAAAGTGTTTTTTTTTTTTTTTTCCAGTGAATCAAAAAAAAGTTTTCAGAATATAATAGCCTTTTTCGTTTTCTGCTTCAGGCGATGATTTCACCCCCAGTAAATCAGACGACAATGATGACGATGACGATAGCTGTAGCAGCGGAGTCAGCGAAGACGGCGTCAGCGAACCCGAGTCCGAGTCCGAGCCCGACTCTCCTGTAAAGGTAGGCAGGCTGGGACGTTTATTATCTTGAAAACGTACTGTGTATATTGCTTACAGCATTGATTTTGTTTCGGTTTGGAATGAAAGATGATCACAGGGTTTGGGGGATTCTTCTTCCTCTTCTTGTGCGCCTTGGTCTACATGACCAAACGAGCTCTTGAAACAAATTGCTGTGCGCCAAATAGTGCCGTTCTCTCCAGCTCTTGGAGTCTGTCGTAGAGTATTGCTGTTAGAGAAATTTCCGCTGCTAAGGGCAGTTTTGGGCGGCTTGAATACACAGAGGCAACTTCTTCGTTGGTCGGTTTTGGGCAGAATAAATGCAAGAGGGTTAAACTAGCGAAAAAACCCAGCATCTGATAGTTACTCCCCATGAATTGATGACATCATCACTGACATTGGGAGGAGAAGAAGAAGAAGAGGAAGAAGAACTTTTCTGTACTTCTTTTTCAGAAGAGTGACGTCAAGAAGAAGCCGTCAGGAACATCGGCGAAGAAGACGTCACCGTCACCTCCCCCCAGTCTGACGCCAAGCGCCAGGAAAAGTTCCTTCCAGCCGTCCGTCAGCTCCATGACCAAGTCCAAGCTGTCCTTGTTCTCTGCCCCCGACTCTGTGAGTTTTACCGTAAATTTTGGACTACAAGGTGATATTTTTTTCTCCAATTTCAATCTATGCGCCTAATAAACAAGGGCGCCCTATTAGTGAACAAAATCACGAGAAGAGAGGCAATGATTGTCGTGTCGACAAATTTAAAGAAAAAGGAACTTTTCTGGTAAAATTCAAAAACAAGAAATCCTTGTACCGTAATTTACGGCCCATAAGGCAACACAGCGCATAAGGCGCACCCCCTGCTTTTTACAAAAAATTGTTATTTGAACAAAGATAGGGCGCATTCACCCGATAAGGCGCAAAGAAATAAAAAAAAAGGAAGAACGAAACGATCAGCGAAAGTAACATTACAGGGCCAGTGACGGAAGTGCAATGTGAGTGAACTGTGGAAGCTACCAGAGCATGGTGAGTTGTTCATTTCAACTCTCGACCCCCTTACTTTTCTCTGTTTAGAGTATAGAAAGGGCGCATGCGCCGGATTGGGCGCAGAGGTCAAAGTTCAGTAAATAAAAGTTGCGCCTAATAGGCCGTAAATTACGGTATACCAGGAAAAGTTGCACCGATGTATATGTACGTCAGGGCTCCCAATCGTCCCGCAAAACAAGGGGTCCCAGGGACCCTTTCACTTACAGTATAGAGGGTCCTAGAGGATGGATAGAGGGTCCCAGTGGCATAGCGAAAGCTAAACAGAATTTTTCTTGTGCATCCTTGGGACCCCCTGCACATTGTTTTAGAGGGTCATTTAGAATGTTAGTGCTTCATAGACCCCCTTTATTTAATTTCCACACAAGGATGAATAAAGTTGTATTGAATTGAATTGAATTGGGGGTCCCTGGGAGCCCTGTACGTACCCTAATGCTTTTCCTATTTTGTTCAGGGTCCTTCCTCGGGGGAGGGCGGTCAGCCGGAAGGTGCCTCTTTCCTCCACAACACTCTGGACTTCTTGAAGCCAGACAAAATAAGGTCAGTGCGTGATACTACGGCTGTTAACCCTTTACCACCAATGTCGCATTTATGCACCACAACATGGGTGCTACTACCTTCCGTATAAACGGAAATCCGTAAATTAAGTTTTCTGCTGAGACGGAAATTCCGTATTTTTAAAATTTTGTCCAAAAAAAAAAGTTGATCTGTTAACTGTGGTTGGGGGCATTTTGAATCTGGGTCTTCCAACCACCGGAAGTGAAAATACAACAACAAAAATGGCGGCCGAGTCATATTCACACATACTTATTTCAATTAAATTCAACATTATCAGCATGAATTTTGTGTCATGAAAGCTACAAACTTCACAGAAAGGTAAGTTACAACTATATTTCAATTCACCAAATGATATTTATGATGTTAAACGTATGAATATGTTAAAAATGTTGCTTAGAGAAACTCAATTGAAAGTCACTGACATCGTATTTCACTTATGATCTAATTATTATCTTCTATTTGAACGGCTTTATAACTTTATAGTTGTGTTTCTGAAATGTCAGTAAAAATCTTAGTCATGAAAATATGATTTTAACCATAGATCTTTTGTATTTCTTGTAAAAAGGTAATGTGACTTGTCATGTCTCAGCAAGTTAGACAGTCACTTTACAAAGTGTCAACTGTCGTCTGCCAACAGAACTATGATGTCAAATCGTAATCTGTTCCTCACCCATTCCCAGATTGCAGGAGAGCTATGGAAATGATCTCTGCAATTGAATTTTTGCTTCAGCTTCAGGGGGGCAACGTCCCCCTGAACCCCCCAACGGGGTGCTGTTATCCGAACACCCTTTTTTATTAATTTTGGGAAGTAAGAATAGGTCTAATAATAATGACAACTTATATAGCGCTTATTCTCCTTACGGGGCTCTAAGCGCTTCACAAAAAAGTTAAAAATCTTAGCAGAAACAAAAATAAAACAATGCACTTATCATAAAGAGCAACTCGAAACGAAATAACAATAACTACATTTACGGATTTCTAATATTGAATATATTTATTTTTTCTCCACATTTTAAATTTAAGGGTATTTTTTTGGCTGAAGAATGGCTGGCGGCGAGAGGGTCAATGCTGCTGATACTTTTTGTTGTTGTTGCTGTCCCTTCTTTTGGGCTGTACGGTGATGTTGCTCTTGCTCCGCTCATTCCGAGTCCTAACTAACGGTCGCAGTTGGTCAGGTCGCGGTATCCGAAACCCAGCAGTTCACAGAATCTCGGTAATGACTTGGCGAGTTTCTAAGCCTGAGTCCACAGAACTGCGCGATGAGCGAGAGGATTTCTTTGACTCTCTAGACTTGGAAGATTCCGAACTGGGAGACTTGACTTTAGAGTCCGAAGTTTTCGGCGAAGAAAATCTTCCCTTCTCGTCGCGAGGAAGGTCCTTGGTATGAGAGGCTTTAGGAGCTTCCGACAACGAAGTGTCTGCTACCGAAGCAGACGACGCCATTTTCGTTTTGAGCAATGAAAGTAGCTTACAATTTTGGCCAGAAACGTTCGATTTAATCAGGCCAAAAGGCAAGTGAAACGAAAATATGAATTGGGGTGGGTAGCCAAACTTACCACCAACCAGGCAACACAAGTTCAAAGTACAAAAGTACAAAGTCAAAGCTAGAAAAATTAAACAATTCAGAGACACAAAAATTAGATGTCTTCCTGGTGTAGCTTGAAAGAAAAGTGATGTTACTCACTAAACCGGAAGTGAGCCTGATTGGGAGTTGAGGTAATAAGACACCATTCATTTTGGCTTTGTCTTCCAAGCTAACCTTGACCAAATATGCACTAGTAGTGGAGTGGTAGGTATTAAGCTAGATAGATTGTAATATTAATTAAAATCCATCAGTTGGTCAGGTGGCGGTATCCCAAGCCCAGCAGTTCACAGGGCAGGAAGGAGAGGAAGAAGGAAGAGATGTATGGGAAGATAGGTTCAGAGACGAAGGAGAAAGTTAACCCTTTCGCCGCCAGACATTTTTCAGCCCCCAAAATACCATTAAACTTAACTGGGTACAGAAAAAAAAATCTGCAATATTGCTAATTCCTCTGTGACATATATAACATTAGGCCTATCCTTACCTCCTAAAATTACGAAAATAGGGTCTTTGGATAACAGGCCTTGATTTGATGCCTTTTGCTAGTTTTAGTGACATGGGTGTTAAGCCAAAGAGAGTGAACAATTAGTGGAAGTTATAAGCACAGCTCATCCAGATGTCGGGGGAACTATTTGTATGAAAGACCTACCCCCACCCCTCACCCCCCTGTATCCCCACAGTGAGAGACCTGTGTAGCCCTGGGGCGGGGTTGTCCAGCTCCCCATATGGAGGCATGAGGCATCCACCCGCTGCCCCACAATCAGTTCCATTATAAAAAATTGTTATGCTTTTTATTTTTTGCAGAGATGCCAGTAAAAAGACACCCTCCGACCCGGACTATGACCCACGAACATTGTACGTGCCTGAATCCTTCCTGAACCAGCAGACGCCGGTAAGTAGAAACTGTCGTTAGCCAATTATCTTTTAAAAAAAAAAGACCCACCAGGTCACGTGTTACACGTGTTTACCCTCTTCAGGGCTCCCAATCGCCCCGCAAAACAAGGGGTCCCAGGGACTCCTTCACTTACAGTATAGAGGGTCCTAGAGGCGGGATAGAGGGTCCCAGTGGCATTGCGAATGCTAAAAAGAATTTTTCTAGTGCATCCCTGGGACCCCCTGCACATTCTTTTAGAGGGTCCTTTAGAATTCTAGTGCTTCATAGACCCCCAAATGGGGGTCCCTGGGAGCCCTGCCTCTTATAGCTGGTAATAAATCTTGTTTTGACCTGGGCCTGTATTCACGTTGAGATAGCATGTCACTTAGCATGATGCTAACTTAGAAGCGCTTCCAATGTCCTATAGGATTTAATAGGACTTCTGGAAGAGCTTCTAAGTTAGCATGATGCTAAGTCTCATGCTATCTCAACGTGAATACAGGCCCAGGTTTACAAAGAAGGGCAATGTCTCAAAGAAGGTCTTATATGGGAGGGAGTCTTATAATGGGAGGTCTTATAAGGGAGGTAATCTTAATACTTACAAAGGGCAATGTCTCAAAGAAGTAGGCCTTATATGGGAGGGAGTCTTATAAGGGAGGTTCCACTGTATTGGGCTCTTTACCCCTTGACCTTACCAAGAAACAACATTATTCTGTACCTCCAAATATTTTCAGAAAAAAAGGTTTTTTTCACCAGTACCATGCCTTGTAATAATTGTGACAGTGCATGGGAAAACCAGACATAATGGAATTTTGGCATAAATTGAGATTTTAATTTTTCATGGTGGAGCAAAGATTCCTTGTTAATACACAGAAAACTGAATTGAGTTATCTTGTCTAGTTTTTATTTTATAATTATTTGAAGTTTGACATTCAAAATAGAGCATTTGCAGAAACTGAGCATAGAAGATACAACTTTGCCTCTTTGTTTCTATTGACTTGATTTAGAAAACGATCAAATAAACAAAGAAATCATTGAACATTGTCTTTCATGTTGTGGATACTGGTAGAATACATCAAAATAGACATAAATATGCCCTAGATAGAAAATTGATATTTTGGGGGTTGTTGACTATTTTTGGCTTTTGCTAAAAACATTCTGAGCGACTTATGTAGGTTTTTTCCTATGCACATACACAATTGGTCCTTTTTTTTCTTCTTCAGGGCATGCGCCAGTGGTGGGTGATGAAGAGCCGACACTACGACACCATTCTCTTCTTCAAGGTCAGTGAGGAACAATAGCAGGGGCAATAACTCTGGCTGTAGCTGCAGCTAGGAAGTATTTCCTAATGTAGTGTATATATATATATGCAAAATGTGTGGGTGTTTTTTCTTCTCCAGATTACACCAAAATGTGGCTTCATGGTTTTTGGAGTGGCCCAAAATGTGGCTTCCGCTTGTTGGAATGAGCCAAAATGTGGCATCTGTTTTTTGGAGTGGCCCAAAATGTGGCTTCCGCTTGTTGGAATGACCCAAAATGTGTCTTGGTTTTTGGAATGTCCCAAAATGTGGGTTCCGGTTTTTGGAGTGGCCCAAAATGTGGCTTCCGTTTTTTGGAATGCCCCAAAATGTGGCTTCCGTTTTTTGGAGTGGACCCAAATGTGGCTTCCGGTTTTTGGAGTGGCCCAAAATGTGGCTTCCGGTTTTTGGAATGGCCCAAAATTTGGCATATGGTTTTTGGAGTGGCCCACAATGTGGCTTCCGGTTTTTGGAGTGGCCCAAAATGTGGCTTCCGGTTTGTGGGGGTGGACGGAGTGGCCAAAAATGTGGTGTCTGGTTTGTGGAGTGTAGTGGGGTGGACAGCAAAACAGGGATCAGATATATGGGGGGTTGTGTTTTTTGTTTAGTCTTGTAAGTTTATATCATAATATTATCCTAATCTTTTTGCTCATGCTTGCTAATAACAGGCTTTTCTTTGTTTTCTGTTTACACAAGTCCTCCATGCCCCAAAAGGGATGAACAGATTTAAATCTTTGAATCCCCCAGTGGGGATACCTGGGGTCTTTCGTACAAATAGCCCCCCACCTTCTGGAAGTTCTGTGCTGGTAACTTTACTTCCTTTAATCTATCACTTCTCTTTGACTGTCTTTTCCCTTTGCTTGCTTTCATCTGCTATCTTTCTATCTTACTGGTCCATTCTCCTGCCTTTTTTTTTTAATGAATTCTTACGAAGATTTCTTCAGCCGAAGTCTGACATGCGGGACCTGACTATTTTTTAGTTAGGTGCATAACGGCAGCATGATGCATCTACGCTCATATGACAGGAAACTGAGCAAACAAAGAAGAAGAAGAAGAAATCTTTGAATCTATTCTAGCCATACTGACCAACACTCAAAACAATTAGCATATTACATATCAGTTTGGAAACCAAATGCTATAGCACATAAAACCGAAAGTAGCAAAGGACCGCTGCTCCCATTACCCGGAAGCACGGTTACTCCCCCTGACTTCCGGTGACGCGGTCACTTTGTCCTACCAAATCACTTTACATTTTTTCACGCTTGTGGAAGCATTCTTTTTGGAAGCCATTTGTTTTTTCTTCAAATTTTTTCTTTGTTTTTCACTGGTGGGTTCGTTCCATTCTTACTTTAACCTTGCTTATTATTGCTTGCATGGATAGCTTTTAGCTTTCTTTGCTTTGAATAATTTTGTCTTTAGTGAATGTGTGTTTTCTGACCAACCGGGGGTACATTTAAATGGCGTTTTGGATCGACAGATGGGCAAGTTCTACGAGCTGTTCCACATGGACTCTACCATGGGGGTGGAAGAGCAGGGAACCCTGTATATAATACTCTTGTTATGGGTCGACAGATGGGCAAGTTCTACGAGCTGTTCCACATGGACTCTACCATGGGGGTGGAAGAGCAGGGAACCCTGTATATAATACTCTTGTTATGGGTCGACAGATGGGCAAGTTCTACGAGCTGTTCCACATGGACTCTACCATGGGGGTGGAAGAGCTGGGAACCCTGTATATAATAATCTTGTTCTGGGTCGACAGATGGGCAAGTTCTACGAGCTGTTCCACATGGACTCTACCATGGGGGTGGAAGAGCAGGGAACCCTGTATATAATACTCTTGTTATGGGTCGACAGATGGGCAAGTTCTACGAGCTGTTCCACATGGACTCTACCATGGGGGTGGAAGAGCTGGGAACCCTGTATATAATAATCTTGTTCTGGGTCGACAGATGGGCAAGTTCTACGAGCTGTTCCACATGGACTCTACCGTGGGGGTGGAAGAGCTGGGGCTGATGTATATGAAGGTGAGCACGGTGATAACAATGGCGGAGAAAGAGACGACATAATGATAATCATGATGAGCGTAGTTCCTTCTCAGAGTCTATCAAAAACTAAAAGGAAAGGAAAGAAAACATGCTTCCCACGCTTATCATGAACACACCAGAGTCGGAAAGTGTATTTACTCAAATAATGATAATCAGGGCTCACAATTTTATACGACTTTTGCAGATTTTCGCCAATTTGATATTGAGAAACTAAAGAAAAAATTATTTAAAAAAAAGAGAAGAAAATTGCGTTTATTTTGATTGACTATTACGAAATATCAATAATAAAGGTGTGTTCAATAAAGATGTAAAAAACCCCTGTGTTGTGTGTTTCTTATCGAAACATTGCAAACACGAGTCGCTAGAGCGTTCAAAGAAACACTGCAAGCACAAAATAAACATTACTTGCTTTTTTTTTGTAGCATTCCGATGTAATCAAAAGGTGAAAAAAGTTTCTGAAACGCTCACCTGTCAGTCTCATTGCCGATCTTCAGATTTTCTCCCACGATCGAAGTTTTCGTTTGGAAAGTATCTACAAGCTTTGAAACAAGTGTTACAGTGCTGTAAGTCCACTAAAATTCATTAACTGTATTCAATTCGCAGTCTAAAATAGGTTCCGAACACTCGGCAGATGGCCGGTCATCGGAATCGTTCAATCAATTTTCTGCCAATCGATAGGCGAACTGATCCGCTAGTAAACACTGAACAAGTGTCCTGTTCGAGTAGTCACCTCACTCTGGCCATTATAACGGAGTCCCAAAGCACAATTGGCACATAATTTGTCGATAAAAACATCAATAACATCATTGTTTATCCTTCAGAAATCCGCCATTTTGATGAGAAAAGTTGATAGTAGAAAAAAACCGCAAAGAAAATCGATCAAAATTAGCCTTCAATCAATTTTTTATTTTTTTGTATGCGATTTTTGTGTGACTGATGAGGAAGGAAAGGGGGGTGGGTGGGGTAAATTATGACCAAATGACAACTTTTTCGTTGCCACTGGGTTTAACGTATGCTAAGTCCATGGGCACACGGGATCTCGGTTTATCGTCACATGCCTGTGTATATGTCTTCATATACAGGGGGAGCATGCTCACTCGGGCTTCCCGGAGATCGCCTACAGTCGCTATGCCGATGCCCTCATCCAGAAGGGTCATAAGGTCGCCCGCGTGGAGCAGACTGAAACGCCCGACATGATGGCCGACCGCTGCCGAGAGAGTGAGTGACCATGATGATGATGATGATGATGATGCTGGTAAATAGATTTGTAAATAGATAGATAGCAGAGCTGATTCTAGGGCGCGGGATTGGTACAATCCCCCCCAAAATCTGTTCCTTCCCGCAATAATCGGGTCTAAGCGCAGGCCGACGCCCGCATATTTGCAGAACTGCCCGCATTTTTTACTGATCGCTGCGGGAATTCCTTCGTCGTCCGCTAAATCCATCGTCTGCACAAACTGAAAGCATCGAGCAGGAATGAACGATTTCTCGACATTTCATTGGTTCCTTTACAATGTTAGTGTAAATCAACCAATCGCGTTCATCTCGTTTTACCTACAAGAAGTTGCGAGAGTCCTACCCGCCATGTTGAATTTTCTTCAAAAAGAAGCGGACAGCGACACTCTTCGACTTTGATTTTTGTGGCGGCAAAGTTAAAAAAAAGAAATCCTCTGCCAAACGAGTGTGCAGAAGATGTTGCAGAAACAGCTACTGCATCAACAGTCTCGGAGAAGCAGCCCGAAGATAACGGCTTTAGTGCGAGGGAACACCGGTTCCAAGACGAGTGGCTGAAGAAGTGGCCATGGCTAGCGAAGATTGAATCGACCACCTCCCCCCACCCCCTCATTTCCCCTCGTATCCATTGGACCTGCCCCCCTTTTTTAATTCTTAAGGGGGGAACGCCCCCACTTTTTCAAAATCCTAGAATGAGCTCTGGATAGGTAGTTAGATAGTTTTACATTGATAAAACCGAAAGTGTCCAAATACCCAAGTTTGTGAACATCAAGAGTCAGTATACATAGATCTATATGGATGGATGGTTAGATAATCTAATCGATCTACATAGTCCAGTGGTATACTTGTTATGTTATTGTTGCCTGTCTGTCGTTTCCCACAATGACTGCCAGATAGCAGAGAGGGCAGATGCTATTCCGGCGGGATGGACAAGAATTAGTTTATAGCGGAGATGCCTTGCCCAGGGTACATCCCCACTCTCTCGGCCAAAGAGATTTGAGGACGAGAGTTGGCGTTGGGGAAGGTCCCCCAAAAGGCCAACCGACCCCTTTAGCTGCAGCACCACAGCCGGTGCCAAGGGCCCCCTCGTGCATGATATTCCAATACTGTTGAATATCATTTACAGTACAGCTCTCATTTACTATTGGCCCTTTCTACAGGCTAATGTCAAGCAGTGATAAAAGCCATTTGAGAAAAGGCCCGTGAGATATTTGTTACAATGGATATTCAAGTGCATGCTCGTATTGAATACTTTGTTACTTGCCTTTTTTTTGTTGGTTCTCTCCCTTTTTTCTTTTTTGTTGTTGTGTTGTTGTTTATGTGAAGTTTTGTTTGTGTAATATCACTGTAAAGTGAACACAGGTAAAATAAAAGATTGATTCATTCATTCACTTGGATGGACCAGACCTGTTTTTCTTACGGATTTGTTATGGTCTCAAGGTCTTAAGGACTCCGATTACGCTATTACGGTCAGCAAAGAAAGACACTGCATTTCCGCTGAACGAGTGCAAAAAAAAAGAAGAAATTGTCAGAAGGCATGGCCTTTGAACCTAGTCGGCACTGTCGTTAGCTGTCGAAGCTAGTGATGTCCCTTGAATTGTTCTGTATTTCCGCTTCCGGTGTACAGGCCTAACCGCCATTTTGTAGGTGCGATCATGGTGGAAAAAACAACAACAGACAATTTTGACAGACAGGGAAATTGCAGCGAGTGTGGACGGGTGAATGGATAGAAAGATAGTAGACACAGAGACAGATTTATAGACGGATTTTAATCCATAGATTAATACGTGTGATGTTTCGTTGACAGTGGCCAAGCCGACCAAGTTTGACCGCGTGGTGCGGCGCGAGATCTGCCAGGTGTCCTCGCAGGGGATCCGATCCTTCAGCCACAGAGACGGTGACGTGGGGGACGCTCAGCCGAGCTACCTCCTGGCTCTGTGTGAGGTGAGGAGGTGGGGGGGGAGGGTGGAGGTGGAAGGGATGTCGTGGTGGGGGAGCTTTAAACTAAGAGTAGCCCCTCATCCCCATTTTTCATTCTCTCCGTCCTCATTTACAATTTATGACATGCCAGGTGTATTTTTTTTTATCGTTCACTGGCTTTCATGCGTGAGACCTTACGCACTTGAGTGGGCACATGTTGCCCATTCTGCAGTGCATATTTGCCTCTATGCGTGAGTGAGGTCCTCCTCCGAGTGGTCCAGCAATTTCTGTCTCTGTGTGAGGTGAGGAGGGAGAGAGAGGGTGGGGTGGGTGGGGGGGGGGGGGGGGGGGGTGATTAAGGGGAGGACGATTGTGGTGGGGACAGTTCAGTATTTTAATTTTTTTACTAAATATGTGTGTGCTGTATTTTTTATTTATTAATATCTAATTTCACGTGTTCGTTTCTGTTGATTTGCAGACGGAGTCTCAGGATGGGGTGGTGTATGGCGTCTGCTTTGTGGACACCTCCATCGGGACTTTCCACGTAAGTGACCTCCTCTGACATTGGCGTAATACTTATGTTATGCAGACTCATGGGTGCTACTCTTTCATTTTTACACTGATTTCAGTATTTTTAATTTTACCAGAAACTGAACTTCAGGTTTTTTTAATTCATCAAAAAAAGAAGAAAAGTTTACCACAAGCGATTTGGGGCGTTTTGAACTTGGTTCTATTTTGGAAGTTTACAAAGGCAATGTAATAATTTTACAAGGCTTATCAGACTCAAACTGTCTCTGTCTATCATTTTAACTGTCTGTCTCATTATTTCTCTCTCTTAAGTTGCTCCCCCTGAATCGTCCGACAGGGCTCTGTCCCTATGCCCTGCCGGGGCCATGGGTCCCTGGTTCCCTGCCTTTCAGATTCAGATTCCCTGCGAAAGGATTGAGCAAGAATCTCACTTTCTGAATTTTTTCATTATCATGAGAAAGACTCAAAGAGTATCTCTGTATTTCTCTCTCTATTTTCAAGCAACGCAGCACATTACTTAGCTAAATTCGCATTGTTTTACTTCTTACCATCAA
>CM065706.1:11393863-11396363 GCA_017654935.2 Phymorhynchus buccinoides
CTCATTGAATTGTGTGTTTGTAAACTATCCCAAACCCTTCATTTCTGAACTTTTTTTCTCTCCTCCAGCCGATTCACTTGGATTGACGGCAGCGGAAGGATACGATTTAGCCTTGAGATCTCTCGGAGCTGTCGTTTGGTGAGTGTGTCAAAAGGAGGGTTGGGGGTGAATATAATTATATTAATTTTGTTTTTATTGGTACAGTGGAACCTCCCTTATAAGACCTTCAAAAATCAATCAAAATGAGGTCTTATAAGGGAGAGGTCTTAAGGGAGGTAATTTTAATACTTACAAAGAAGGGCAATGTCTCAGAGAAGTAGGTCTTATATGGGAGGGAGTCTTATAATGGGAGGTCTTATAAGGGAGGTTCCACTGTACAGACAAACCTCTATTTTAAGACTTCCAAAATGTCCGGAAAAATCGGTCGTAAACTGGAGGGGTCGTATGACGGAGGTTTTCACTGACAGCCGTAGAAAGAAAAAGTTCAGCACAGTTCATACTCTCTTCTTCATGCACACATACAATGACATATTAAAACTGGATTTGGGTCTTTCCAACTCCATAGGATTGTGCAATCGATGTATTACAGTTTCACTTCGCCGACTTCTGTTAATCACCTCCACTCTCATCCAAAGTCAGTGGTTTTCTTTTTCAAAGTCAGTGGTTTTCGTGCTTTTCCTACGCTTTCCGCCATCTTTTCTACAACAAGGGAAGCGACTCCGCTTTCAGGCCCTTGACCGTGGTTGTTTCCCTTTGCTGACGTTGACGACAACAACGGTCATAAAAACCAACAAAATGGCGGTCATAAGTCGCGTTTTAGAGGAAGTCGTTTAAGAGAGGTCGTTTGCATAGTAAAATGCATCCGTGCCAACAAATCCGGTCTCAAATGAGAGGTGGTCGCTTAACAGAGGGTCGTAGAATAGGGGTTTGTCTGTATTAATTTAATTTTTATTGGTATTATTGTTTTCATTTGTATTGTCGTCGCCATTAATTGTTTTTGTCAATATCATCATGTTTTTAAGTCTTCTTCTTATTATTACTACTGATATTAAGATTGCCACCATCATCATTTGTATGCTAGTCTGTCGTTTCCGACAATGACTGCCAGATGGCAGAGCGGGGCAGATACTATTCTGGCGGGCTGAGCGAGAAATTGTTTATAGCGGAGATGCCTTGCCCAGGGTACATCCCCACTCTCTCGGCCAAAGAGATTTGAGGAGACAGCTGGCGTTGAGGAAGGTCCCCAAAGGCCAGCCCATCCCTTTGGCTGCAGCACCAGAGCCGGTGCAAGGTCCTCCCCTCGTTCGAGAGTCCTAGTCTTCCACAAGAGACTAAAACAGTACCACGATTTTCCATTACTGTAGAAAATCATCTGTTGTACGGCTCTCATGCTACCAGACCTGCCTACCCGTACGCTTTTTTCGTATTCTGTACACAGTTTTGAGCCAGAGTATGCCAGTACACCAATTTAAAGATTCGTACGCCAGAAAAAAAATTATAACTTAAGGCATACAAAGACGCTCGATAGCCGTGAACGCGTCATCATTCCGATCCAAGTTTTATTTTTACCTCTTCCGGTTTGCACTCCGCCATTTTGATCTAGTGGCACGCACTTCTCAATGAGTCATCTCATCATGTCGAAGCGATCGAGCAGTCCAAGTTGCATCGACCCGTCGAGCGAGAAAAAAGCTAGAAATCAGACTTTTCTCGCGAAGTACAAGGAAATCCCGGGTATACAACCATCTTCGCTTGGAAGTACGTTTGCCTTTTGCTTGTACTGCAAAAAGGACTTTACAATTTCGCACTCCAGTGGATACGACATAACGAAGCATTGTTTGAAAAAAACCCTCACAAACGATCTTGGGTTTGCAGCAGCAGATCCACACAGGTAAATTTAGTGATGATTCGAGCAAATTTTTTTTTTACTGAATTTTAAAGTGAGTGTGTGCGAAAATCAGTGCAGCAGCAAAAATTACTTGGTGCGTAACGGTAAAGTCTAAGTAATACTTGGTAGTAGAAGAGTTAAAATCTGACAGAATACACAATTTTGAGAAAAAGTACACTTTTTTGTTTAGTGGAGTACACCAAGAAGAAATTGGAGGGTAGGCAGGTCTGTGTTACTGTTGGCCCCTACTAATGTCAACCAATGATAAAAGCCATTTGAATAAAGGGGGATCATCACTATTATTTGTACAGCGGAGTCCGGGTAAAACGAATTTTAAGGGAACACAGACTCGGTTCGTTGTATCAGGATTTCGTTATACATGTACATGTACAATGTATGTTGAAAACAAAAACAGTTCAAACACTCACCAATGATAACCGAAAACATAAACTTGACCAGTTTGGATCGTCTGTCTTAATCACGGGATGTACAAAGCTTGAAGAAGTTCAGCAGTGTTGTCTGACGCTGATCTGTTTTGGCACACTTTTCAACAAGTTTGTCCATTAAGTGACAACACATCACACAAATTTAGTTTGTTATAGGCTTTCACGAACT
>CM065706.1:11398863-11508863 GCA_017654935.2 Phymorhynchus buccinoides
TGGCTGTTGTAGTTCAGTTAAATCAATTCTCATTGGCTGTTGTAGCCAAATTTTCATTGGCTGTTGTAGCCAGTTTAGTCAAGGTTGGAAAAAAATGGCGTCTGAACGGTCGTGTGTGAGGATGATTCTTCTTCTGAGAAAGAAAAAGTTTCAAAGCGTTCCTGTTTTTTTTCGAGAGACATACACGGATAAAATGGCCTTTCATTGTGTCAGGAAGAAAAGCGAAACTTACGCTTTTTGTGCGTGCGATTTGTCGATAAAGTCTGGTGGTAGGGATGATGTGCGCCATTGTTATGTCAAGTTGTGGTGGGTACTGTACTTAATTTCTGATCATTATTAAAATGTCCCTGAAAATGAGGCTGTGTCCCTGATTTGAGAGTCGTTTGTCCCTGATTCACAAATTTAGGGTTGGCAGCCCTGCACCTCCTGCACACCCCTTATTATATAGGGTGGAGTCCTATCGTCATTGCGCAAATTCTTCTTTTTTCTATCCGTGTGTGACATGTCTGTGTGTGTGTCTGTCTTTTTGTCTGTAAATACAACTGTAATTTATCTTCCTCAGCGAAAACTGCTGAACCAGTAGAGTGGCACAGTGGTAGCGCGTTCGCTTCGTGTCAAGTAAACCCGAGTTCGAACCTGGGTACAGGGGATTTTTTTCCTCTCACTTTGCACTAGGCCTTACGGTCTGAACGTGGAGTCTTTCGGATGAGACGATAAACCGAGGTCCCGTGTGCCCATGCACTTAGCACGCGTTAAACCCAGTGGCAATGAAAAAGTTGTCATTTGGTCAAAATTTACCCCCCCCCCCCCCCCTTTCCTTCCTCATCAGTCACACATAAATCGCATGCCAAAAAAAAAAAAAAAAATGGGTGACGTGCCTCTGGCTGCGACGCGCTCTCCAGGTGGGAGCAACCCGAATTTCACAGAGACGCCTCTGTGACTATAAAGTACATAATACCTAATGCAATCATTCTACTGTGTCAGAGAATTACATGTCTAGTTTTAATTTTATCTCTGCATGTTTTTCTTGGTTGTTTTTTTACTAAAGGGAAGCGACTGCTGAAGCAGTGGGTGTGCGCTCCCTTGTGTCAGCCCGACTCGATCAACGATCGTCTGGACGCCGTGGAGACGCTGTTGGACCTGCAGGAAGTGACCTCGGAGGTCAGCGAAGCCCTGAAGAAAATGCCCGACCTCGAGCGACTGCTCAGCAGGTAAAAGCCATTTGAGTCCGCTAAGCTCCCCGTGGGGATACCGGGGGGGGGTCTTTCGTAAAAATAGTCCCCTCTGGAACTTTTGTGCTTGTCACTTCCTCTAATCTGTCACTCTCTTTGACTCTGACTTTTCCGTTTGCTATCATCATCTACTATCTTTCTGAGTTATTGGCCCATTCTCCTGCCTTTAAAAAAAAAAAAAAATCTTCCAAATAATGTTTCTCCATTGAGCTCCTCCGAAATCGGAATGTGTCGGCTGTACGCAGCAGGGAGACCAGCAGTGAAAACTTGCTACTTTATAGTCATAGAGGCGTCTCTGTGGAAATCGGGTTGCTCTCACCTGGAGAGCACGTCGCAGCCAGAGGCGCGCCACCCATTTATATTTTAAAAAAATTATTTGCGTGCGATTTTTGTGACTGATGAGGAAGGAAAAGGTGGGTGGGTGTAATTTAGACCAAGTGACAAAAGAAAAAACTTCACTGTCACAAGTCAGTCCGTGTATCGACAAACTAAGGAGGATTCCTCCAAAGTATCTTTACTGTTGTGTGATTTTTTTTTGCTGTCCCATCTTCTGGGCCGTACAGTGGCGTTGCTCCCACGCCGCTCATTCCGAATCCCAATTCGCAGCCACACCCCGGCTTGTTCAGGTCGCAGAATCCGAGACCAGCAGTCCAAGGGGAGCGAATGTTAGTCCGTCAGGAGGTAACCAACTGAGGAGACACTGCACTGCTGCTGAGTCACTTCGGTTTAGTTCAGCGGAGCCTGTTCAGGACACCACCTACTAAGCCCCCTACTGACGACACTATTCTCTTAGTCGCGGAGCCAGCGTGAGTGAGGTCCTCCTCCGAGGGCGCCACCACGACCGTCCACCGACAGCCCCCCGGAACACACTGATCCCCATGACTTTGACCCGAACGCACCAAGGCATAGATTGGATTGGAAACTGAAACTGAGGTCACCATGAGAGCAGGGCATGCAAAGCCACAGAATTGGAGACATTCTTTCTTTTTAATGATTGATGGAAATGAGGCGGATGATTATAATGATGATGCTATGGACTTCCGTATCGGTATGAGACTGCATGACAGGGCTGTATTCTATGCTTCTTTTCATAATGATGTCCTAGCGTTAACCAGGCCCGAGAACTACAGACACCTGCAGTGTTGGTCTTGAAATTAGAGCAACACTCTCAGAATCGCATCCGTTGAGCTGATGAAGCTCAACTGTGTGGTTTCAGTCTTCCCATTGAGCCCATAGCCACTCACTCTGGGTAGGAGTCAGTCATGGACCGAAAAAACCCTCGCCTCTGATGGGATTCGAACCCTAGACCTCCCAGCCAGTAGTCCGCTGCGCTAACCACTACGCCACAGCGGCTGGTGTTGTGTGATATTTTGTTTATTTTAACTCATTCAACACTGGCCGATTGCTTTCTTTCACAACCGTTTACCACGAGAGTACGCGATAGTGTACATCGTTTTTAGCCGTTCACACTTCACGACTCGGCGAACCCATGCGAGCCAAACTGGTATAAAGGTGTTCCTCTACGGTCCCTTAATAGTTTTCAACCAATGAAATGACTTCTAGTCTATTTTAACTCATTCTTTGCTGGCCGATTGCTTCCCTTTACAACCGTTCAATACTGTCGTACGCTATAGCGTACACAGCGTTTAAACCATTCACATTTCAGAACCCCGCGAAGCCTGGCAACCCAAACTGGTATATAAGTGTTCCTCTACGGTCCCTTAATAGTTTTCAACCAATAAAATGACTTCTAGTCTATTTTAACTCATTCTTTGCTGGCCGATTGCTTCCCTTTACAACCGTTCAATACTGTCGTACGCTATAGCGTACACAGCGTTTAAACCATTCACATTTCAGAACCCCGGGAAGCCTGGCAACCCAAACTGGTATATAAGTGTTCCTCTACGGTCCCTTAATAGTTTTCAACCAATAAAATGACTTCTAGTCTATTTTAACTCATTCTTTGCTGGCCGATTGCTTCCCTTTACAACCGTTCAATACTGTCGTACGCTATAGCGTACACAGCGTTTAAACCATTCACAATTCACAACCCCGCGAAGCCTGGCAACCCAAACTGGTATATAAGTGTTCCTCTACGGTCCCTTAATAGTTTTCAACCAATGAAATCACTTTCCGTCTATTTTTAGTACCGCAATGAATGAAAATGAATCACTACCCCTCTCTTCGTCTTCTTTGTCATGCTTTTTTAAAAATCTGCTAATAATAAAAATTTTACTTTGGAATTATAACATATTATGCTAGCTTTTATTATTATAAACAATACCGCAAAGTTTCAAAACTGTGCGGTTAAGCATTATTTTTTTAAATATTTTGTATGTAATGATGCAAACCCGCCTAGTATGGAACGCTTGTGTACATCAGGTACGCTATAGCGTACGATAGTAAAGAGATATCTATATTGTTAAAAACTCGGGACTGTACTGGTGTTGCACTGCCTCCGGGCATTGCTGCCAGTATTGTTCCCACCATCTTTGTATTTACAAATGTCCCATACGTGTCTATGACCGAGAGGACGTAAAACACCATTGTTCATTCATAATAAAGAGAGAGCTAAGGACGGCAACGAATTAAAACGAGTTAACTACCCCCCTCTTTGTCTTCTTTGTCATGCTTTTTTTGCAAAACAACATTAATTGGCTATTAATAACAATTGTACTTTGGAACTTTAACAAATGTTTGCTTTTGTTATTATAAATAATGCCACAAGTTTTCAAAACTGTGCCATTAAGCATTCTTTTAAAAATAATTTTTATGTAACAATGCTAACCAGCCTAGTGTTGAATGGTTGTGCGAGACATGCATGCTATCGCATATTCTCGTGTAGAGAGGAATAAACTAATACTTGTGGCGGTGCCATAGCCGATGAGGTTTAACCGAGGCGTGGTCACCGCTACAGCTGTGTATTAATTTAAAAAATTGGGACTTTACTGGTTTCGTACTGCCTCCGGGCATTGCCTCCAGTATTGTTCCCACCATATTTGTATTTACAAATGTCCCATATGTGTCTGATTCAGACCAAGAGGACGTAAAACTCCATTTTCGCCCCTCGTGTAGAGAGAGTTAACTCATTTGCATCGCAACGATTTTGAATCATTAAAAAAACTCACAAATCACTCCAGTCATACGCGCAAACAAAACATACATAAACAAAAGGAGAAATGAAAGAAGAACATGGGTTTTTACTTCAGGTTTAGACATATGGAAGTGGTAGATCAGACTTTTTTATATATAGACTATACAGAAAAAACTACACCGATTGGTTTCCCCACAACGAACCACTACAAAGGCAAAGTCAGAGGCAAAACTGTGGTGTAAGAGAGCGAAGCGAGTTTTGAAGTGACCAAGGTATGGTGTGCACACAGATTTACTTCCTTTGAAGCAAATGCATCAAATTGACATCTATTAACTCTTTCAATCCTGCAGACCGGTTTTCCGGTTTCAAGGCTTAACACCTTTCAATCCTGGAGAACGGAAAACCGTTCTGGAAGAAATAACTCCTTTCAATCCGAGAGACCGGTATTCCGGGATCGTACTTCGGACTTACCGCAATTCGCGCCATCAGAGTACGTCATTTACCCTTGACCCAGCCCTAACGGGACTGTTTATGAATAGAATGTGATGCCAGACCCCCCAGCCGTTTACCCTTCCCTTTCCCCCACCCCCTCCTCCTTCCAGCTCTGTGGGAAAGGGGTCGTTTTGAGTGAATGCGTGTAGTAGGTGTGTACTGTGCACGTGGCAGTTTTTGTTGGTAGTGAAAATAGAAGGTGGAGAAAATTCTGATTCTGACCAATTTGACAGAAGAAGAGTGAGTTTAGTTCGTGGCAGCTATTGAAGCGCATATAGGTGGTGATGATGCTAGTGGTGAGGAGTTAGATTATCAAAACTTACCTTTGTTCTACACTCGACCGAGTTTTGAGTGGATTAGGGGGAATTATGTCACACCAAAACCGAAACTAGGACGGAATTCAAACATCGATCAGGGCCTGTGTGTGTGTTAGACACATCAATGAAAGCGCTAGATTATTTTCAGTTATATTACTCTGATGAAGTGCTCAGTTCTCTGCTAGAATATACCAACAATAACACCTAAAAGAACGCACCGATGAGCCAGAGAAAAACAAAGGTGTAGGTGACAAGCACACCTGTGTGTTGTGCATGGCACGACACCCCAAGCACAAGCATGCACATACTGGTGTCAGTTATACCGACACCCCTTCAAAACGTGTCAAACTACAATGATGTGTGAAAAGTGTGGTATCTGTGCTCCAAACAGCGTCACAGTGACTGCTTCAAGGTGTGTCACACACGTGTCACCTATGTGTGACATGTGATGTGATGACTGTGATAGGGGTACATACATGCGTAGATAGGGAACGTGAAAATATTATCTGTGTAAAAAAAAGTGTGCAAAATAGTGTGGTGCTTGTTCTCTATATATTTGTGTTGTATCCATACATAATCGTATGATGGTATGATGGTATGTTTTATGTTAAATTGTAAACTTACCTGTTTTACACCTGTGTGTCATCTGTCATGTCACCATAATGCGTCAACATGGTCACAAACAGCTTCTCACATCAATTCCCTACACAACGGTATATGACATTCTTAGGTTCGTGTAATGTGGGTTACTGCCGTAAGTCTCTAAAAGTACCCCATTATCACATTTTTAACACTCTATAAATCCAGGAATGAAGGGAATAGAAAGATGATAGAAACATAGGAATAAGGGGAAGTAACAGTTAGTGTAAAACCAGGAATGAAAGAGTTAATTCTGGAAATATATGGCCGGAACAACTTGATTAACTTGATGTCAGTACAAGACAAGCTTGGCTTTTTTTCTCCACTTTCAGGATCCACAGTCTGGGCTCGAAGCGGTCAGCCAACCACCCCGAAGGAAGGGCAGTGATGTATGAAGAGGTCACCTACAGGTCAGTGGTTTTATGCCCATTCTGTTTATATATTAAGAAAATTTCTATAGCGTACACATCTTTTTATTCACTGGAATAGATCAAGCGCGCCACCTAGTGTCGATCTGGGGCAGAGAATTTTCAATGGAAAAGAAACACCCGAAGGTGCTGATGGGACCCAGAGATGCACCAGCCACGCCTGCCCTATCAACACGAGAGCAGCCCTGTACTGGTGAGCAGGCACACACGGGACATTTATGCAAGGCACATAGCTAGTCCCGGCTTGGTGACCATCGGATGCGATACAGAGGAGTCCTTGCGAAATGTCCCCATGCGTGTACACCAGCCCGTTTTTCATGACTGCGGAGCCCACCGGCAAAAGACACCCACTCAGAATCCAGAACGCATCCAACAGCCCCCCCACCAAGGACAGGCGAGGCCAGTGCATCCCTAGACAAAGCCACAGGCTCCCCTCATGGTCTTATATGCCTCAGAAGTTCTTCGAGTCCCAGAATGTGACCTTATTTCTTAGGTCCTTCCCCAGTCATCCCAAGAGGGGGAAAAATAATGAGAAAGAAACACCCGAAGGTGCCACCTAGTGACGATCAAGGGCAGATAATTTTCAATGGCTATGTACGGCTTCTTCGCGATTGCGCAAGCGAGGTACTTTTTGTTGTAGGTGGCGTATGCAAATCAGTACAAAAGTCAGGGGCAGAGTGTGAGTCCTCATTTGTATAGCAAGATAATCAACATTGGCAAAAGTAACTGGTAAGCTACGCGTTTTAGCTGCGTTCCTGAAAATCATAGTTAACTAGATTTTTTTTAACACTTCCGTGATGGGAACCTCCGATCATAGGTTCAGCAGAACATCTCTCTCTGCCGGGAACCTCCAATCGTAGGTAGAACGGTCTAAGGTACAAAACTCTCTACTATACCAGCAGACTTTTCTTGTTTGATTTTACAGTTACTTCCGTGAAAATAGGGTTTTACGCACTCTTCGGCCTTTCGGCCATGTGGGGCATTTGTAAATACAAAGATGGTGGGAACAATACTGGAGGCAATGCCCGGAGGCAGTGCTAAACCAGTAAAGTCCCGATTTTTTAATAATACAGATATGTGTAGCAGTAACCACGCCTCGGTTAAACCTCATCGGCTATGGTACCACCTCAAGTAGTTGTACAATGACAGTTACTTCCCCTGAATACTGTTGTTTATATACTGTTGTTGTTGTTGTCTTCTGTACAGCAAGAGGAAGATAGAGGATTTCCTGGCAACACTGGGGGGCTTCAAAGCGGCCATGAAAATCGTAAAGAAGTTCTCCAAGGCTGGGCCGGATTTCAAGTGAGCGGAGTTCCCCGTGGGGATACCGGGGTGGGGGGTTCTTCGTAAAAATAGTCCCTCACCTTCTGGAAGTTCTGTGCTTATAATTTCCTCTAATCTGCCACTCTCTTTCACTCTGCCTTTCCCCTTTGCTTTCTGTCATCTACTATCTTTCTTGGCCCATTCTCCTGCCTTTAAAAAAAATAAAAAAAATAAAAAAAACTTTTCTCCCTTGAGCTCCTCCGAAATCGGAATGTGTCGGCTGTACGCAGCGGGGAGACCGGTGAAAACTGAAAGCTGGACACATACGTACCTTACCCATTATGGCCGTATGGCCCTGGAAACGCAGAAGAAGAAGTGAGTGGAGTGACGATTTCTGTGTGCGTCTTTTTTGTCTTTCACTCCCTCCCTTGCTCTCTTTAGGAATACTCAGTGTCTCTCTATCTCTCTTTGTGTTTTTCTCTCTCTCTCTCTCTCCCACTACTTAAAGTCATAAGTCATAGGTTTTTTTTTATTGTCCATTGGCATTGTACAAACACATGTAGAAACTTGTCTTCCACCGTGTAAAATAAGATAAAATACATCAAAATTAAAATTATAAAATATTAATCAAAAACATGAAACAGAAAATTTACATTTGAACAAATATGTAACTCTCACACCACACCCAATCATTCATCTGCTCTCCGCTTCCTTGCTCACTCATCATGCAACCCACCACCACTTCCGTCTTCATTTTGTTCTTTACTTTCTGTGCTTTTTTTCTCCTTTTTTCCTTTTTTTTGGTTCTTTCCTCTTTTTTTTCTTCTTAAATCCATCCCCCCCTCTCTCTCTCTCTCTCTCTCTCTCTCTCTCTCCACCTCTCCCTCTCTCCCTCTGTCTCCCCCTTTCCCTCTCTCTCTCTCTCTCTCTCTCTCTCTCTCTCTCTCTCTCTCTCTCTCTCTTTCTTTCTTTCTTTCATCCTTTTGTCTGTGTGGCTGACTAAGATGGACATTTCCAAGAGCATTAAGTGTGTTGTTTGATACAAAAAATGTCTGTGTTTCTGTGTGACCTAGTGTTTGGTGTACTGACACTTTCATACCGTGTGAAGCTAGAGTGTGTGCGTGTCTGGCTCTCTATCTGTCTGTCTCCTCTCTCTTTGTCCATCTGTCTATCTCTCTCCACCACCCACCAACCCTCTTCTCTTTTTTTTTTTAGTAGTAAGGAAATTTAATTTCTTTGCAATTGGTTGGGGTTTAACTTTTTTTTTTCGTTTTTTTTTAAAAAGTCATGAATGTGAAGCGCTTAGGGGTTGCTTTCAGCATGAGTTTTAACCCTTTCACCGCCAACCATATTTCAACCAAAAATATCCATTAATTTTACCTGGGTAGAGAACAAAATCCATCCACAGTATTGGGGATTCTTCTGTGACAGATATAAAATAAGGTCTATCCTTACTTCCCCAAACTAAGACAATAGGGTCTTTGGATAATAGGCCCCAATATGATGCCTTTTAGTGACATAGGTGTTAAATCACTGTGGTGCTAAAATGCGACTTTGGAGATGAAAGGGTTAAAGTACCTAAGCAAAATACAGACGTAACAACAACAAAAAATCGTACATAGCGCATGACTGAACAAAAACTACCAAAATAAATCTATTTTATTTACGTTACCTCTTTCAGGTCCACACTTTTTACGCTTAGGCATCATGCAACTAAAAACAACAACCCCACAAACTAAATCTCTTATTTTATTTTCCTCTTTCAAATCTAGCCTTACGTATAGCATACAATAACAATTTGGGAACAAAACAAGCAACAAGTGTATACATTTATCCCAATATTTCGTCCTGGGTATTTATTGGACTTTGTCGAGGTCTTACGTATAGCATATATACATGGGTGCTCCTGCCTTCAGGATGTCCTGAAGTTCAGGATTGTTTTTATTGCCTGGATTATGAGAATTATTATGCATTTTGCTGGTTATAGAGGCAGACCTGTTTACTCTACTCTTTTCGAGTAGTATTCTACTCAGTTTGGACCTCTACTACTATTCAAAATTGAAAATAATGCTCTAATTACTCATTTTCTGTGAACATTGTTTGTTGATTTAACGAAGAGGACTACTCATTTCACACCCAAACTACTCATTTCAGCTGTCCAGACTACTCCAGACTTGTGTAGGGGGTAAACAGGTCTGTTAAGAGGTCATGAACTTTATGAAGTTTAACCAGAAGTGAAAGTGCTATGATAGCCTGTCAGTTACATTGGAAACTGTTGTTTCCCTTCAGATTCCAGGGGGCATTGCCCCCCGGAACCCCCAGGAGGGGCGCTGTCCCTGCACTCCGCCGGGGCTGGGGCAGCCCCTGGACCCCTGCCTTGCAGGATATTTGAAATTTCCCAGGAGCACCCATGTATATATATATAGCATTCAAAACAATAGAAAAAACAAGTGGGGAGGCTGTGGTGTAAATTTATTCAGCAAATATTTCGGGCTATGCTGCCCTTTGACCATGCCCGTGTCCTTCTGCCAGAAAGAGTCACATTCAAATTACATGTAGAATGATAAAAGACACAAGGCGTTCAGGTAGTGTTTGGTCCTTTAATGAAAGTCAATAACCAGACGTTTCGTATGGTACATACGTTTTCGATGTAAAAAGAAAGGCTGACAGACAGCAAGCAAAAAGTAAGAGTTCAAAATAGAAAGAGAAGACTGAGTTGAAATTCAGATATAAAAGGAAGACTGAGTAGATATCAAGGAAGTAAGGCAATATTCATGGCAAAGTTGAGAGAAAGATACCGAGTAAGTGTTAACTCTAAAATAATAATTGCGTACAGAATTGGAACGGGGTTTGACAAACTTCAGACCCTTAGAGAGGACATGTAGAATGATTAAAATACTAGAAGAAATGTACGTATAGCATCATGGAGGAAAACAAAATCACAAAATGAATCCCTATTTTATCTACCTCTTTCAGGTCCACTCTTTTAAAGAGGACAGTTCTTCTCGGTTCTGAAACGGGGGAAGGAAGATTTCCTGATCTCACTGAAGACTTGGAGTTCTTTGAGGTAAGACAGAGACCTTTATTTTATTTTTTATTTTTTGTTTTAAAGTAAGAGACTTGTGGTGTTTGTGCAATTATTTCTTCTAGCGCCATATTCTTTTTATGTTCTTAGTTGTCCGTTGCATCTCAACCGACAATAATAATAATCATATAGTAAAAAGCCAAGTGTCCGTCCGTGTGTGTGTGTGTGTCTGAAACACGAAACGGGCCTTATAACTCCACCGTTTTTCGACCGAATCGCTTCAAATTTGCTGTGAGCCCTGACGGGGCGATGGCAATGGCAACCAAGGCGGCCGTATCATTTGCGTGGTTTCGCAAATGCGTGAAACGCGCATCCGCCGGCCTCTCGGCGCCCGTATCTCCGGCGTTTCTGGGCCGATTGCCTTCGAATTTGGCAGGCAGATGACCGGGGCCGGGGACTATCCGTGTGCCAAACCGGAAGCGAATCCATTACTTAGGCGCATAACAGCAGCATGATGCAAAACGGGCCTTATAACTCCGCCGGTTTTCAACCGAATCGCGTCAAATTTGCTGTCAGGCTTGCTGTCACCGGGGCAAAGCCTGGCAGCAAATTTGAAGAAAATCGGGAGAGCGCGTCACTCTCAGAGCAGCGCCAACGGGAAACGGGGCTTTATAACTCTGCCGTTTCTTAACGAAATCGCTTCAAATTTGCTGTACTCAGCGTTACCAGTACTTGGCCTTACCGTTACTAGGCGTTACCGTTACTAGGGAGAGCGCATCACTCTCAGAGCAGCGCCAACGTGAAACGGGGCCTTATAACTCCACCGTTTCTTTACCAAATCGCTTCAAATTTGCTGTACTCAGCGTTACCAATACTTGGCATTACCGTTACTAGGCGTTACCGTTACTAGGCGTTACTGGTACTCGGCGTTGCGCTAGTAATAATAATAATGACAATTTATATAGCGCTTATTCTCCTTACGGAGCTCTAAGCGTTTCACAAAGAAGTTACAAAATCTGAGCAAAAAACAAAACAAAAAACAAAAAACCCACAAACTAAATCTCTTTTAGTAAGGGGAGTAACTATTTGTTTGGAGTGCGTATTGCATCTCAACCGACAAGAGGGGAGTAACTATTTGTTTGGAGTGCGTATTGCATCTCAACCGACAAGAGGGGAGTAACTATTTGTTTGGAGTGCGTATTGCATCTCAACCGACAAGAGGGGAGTAACTATTTGTTTGGAGTGCGTATTGCATCTCAACCGACAAGAAGGGAGTAACTATTTTTGGGGAGTGCGTATTGAGTCTCAACCGACAAGAAGGGAGTAACTATTTTGGGGGAGTGTGTATTGCATCTCAACTAACAAGAGGGGAGTAACTATTTTTGGGGAGTGCGTATTGAGTCTCAACCGACAAGAGGTGAGTAACTATTTTTTGGAGTGCGTATTGCATCTCAACCGACAAGAAGGGAGTAACTATTTTTTTTGAGTGCGTATTGCATCTCAACCGACAAGAAGGGAGTAACTATTGTTTTGGAGTGCGTATTGCATCTCAACCGACAAGAAGGGAGTAACTATTTTGGGGGAGTGCGTATTGCATCTCAACCGACAAGAAGGGAGTAACTATTTTTTTTGAGTGCGTATTGCATCTCAACCGACAAGAAGGGAGTAACTATTGTTTTGGAGTGCGTATTGCATCTCAACCGACAAGAAGGGAGTAACTATTTTGGGGGAGTGCGTATTGCATCTCAACCGACAAGAAGGGAGTAACTATTTTGGGGGAGTGCGTATTGCATCTCAACCGACAAGAAGGGAGTAACTATTTTTGGGGGAGTGCGTATTGCATCTCAACCGACAAGAGGGGAGTAACTATTTTGGGGGAGTGGGTATTGCATCTCAACCGACAAGAGGGGAGTAACTATTTTTTTGGAGTGCGTATTGCATCTCAACTAACAAGAAGGGAGTAACTATTTTGGGGGAGTGGGTATTGCATCTCAACTAACAAGAGGGGAGTAACTATTCTTTGGAGTGCGTATTGCATCTCAACTAACAAGAAGGGAGTAACTATTTTGGGGGAGTGGGTATTGCATCTCAACTAACAAGAGGGGAGTATCTATTCTTTGGAGTGCGTATTGCATCTCAACCGACAAGAGGGGAGTAACTATTTTGGGGGAGTGCGTATTGCATCTCAACCGACAAGAGGGGAGTAACCATTTTTTCTAGTGCGCATACGTTGCTTTAGCGGGAAAAGATCAGACATAAGATCAAAAAGTAGACAAACGCATGGCAGGGTACTTGGCAGTGAATGGTGGGAGTGAAGTGTGATGTACTGGGCGAATACATTTACCCATGGTACAGGAAGATTTCATTAGACTTTTTTTTTTTTTAATATAAGAGACTTAGGTAGAGTTATACCCCAAAAAAACAGCAAAGTAAACTGGGCCTTGCATGTTTTCATTTTTTTTTCTTTTCACAGAAAGCTTTCAACCACGAGAAGGCTCGCAAAGACGGCATCATCGTTCCGAGCAAAGGTAAGGGGTTTGAGTTGTTTTTAACTGATCATGATGGGTGCTGCTCCTTCAGTTTTACACTGATTTCAGTATTTTTAATGTTACCTAGAAATTGAACTTCAGGTGTTTTTTTAATTCATCAAACAACAAAATTTGACCACAAGCGATTTGGGGCGTTTTGAACTTGGTTGTTCTATCTTGGAAGTTTACAAAGGCAATGTAATAATTTTGCAAGGCTTATCAGACTCAAAACTGTCTCTGTGTATCATTTTAACTGTCTCTGTCTCGTTATCGCTCTCTTTTTCTTAAGTTGCACCCCCCTCCCCCCCCCCCCCCCCCCCCCGGAATACCGACAGGGCTCTGCCCCTATACCCTGCCGGTGGGGGCCATGGGTCCCTGGATCCCTGCCTTTCAGTTTTTTTCATTTGGGGAGTTGCAACCATGACTGATGAAAAAACCCCATGATACAGGCATCAAAATTGGCAGAGGATTTGCAAATTCCAGAGGATTAAGAATTACTGGCAGTTTCGTCAGTAGGGGGCTTAGTAGGTGGTGTCCTGAACAGGCTCCACTGAACTCCACCGAAGTGACTCAGCAGAAGTGCAGTGTCTCCTCGGTTGGTTGCCTCCTGACGGCCTAACATAGATTCGCTCCCCTTGGACTGCTGGTCTCGGTTTCTGCGACTTGAACAAACCCGGGTGTAGCTGCGAATTGGGATTCGGAACGAGCGGCGTGGGAGCAACGCCACTGTACAGCCCAGAAGATGGGACAGCAACAAAAAAACAAAAAAACAACGAATTACTGGCAGAGGATTTGCAAATTCCAGAGGATTAAGAATTACTGGCAGAGGATTTGCAAATTCCAGAGGATTAAGAATTACTGGCAGAGGATTTGCAAATTCCAGAGGATTAAGAATTACTGGCAGAGGATTTGTTTCTGGTGTCTTTTTTTAAGGTGTGAGTCAGGCATGGGTGCAACTTTTCCTGGTACACAAGGATTTCCTGTTTTTGAATTTCATGGATGCTCCTGCTTTCAGGATGTCCTGAAGTTCAGGATTGTTTTGATTGCCTGGAGCCGTCATCGCCAGATTATGAGAATTTGATTGGCAGCAAGGTTTCCCCGAATCCACCCCCCCCCCCTCTTCTCTCCACCCAGCCACCCCCCACCCTTGTCGAGAAAACAAAGGTGCTGCACTAGCAGCAATGCGCTCTCCAGCCTGAATTTCACAGATGAGTCTCTGTGATGAGAAATGATACCGACAAACACTATTCTTCTTCTTTGTCTGCATTCCCAGGACATATGGCGATAATGGGCAATTGTACCCAGGTGAATAATAAGCAAAGCATGCATGAACATGTGCTATCAAATCTGACCAAGTTTAGTCACATGAAAATCGACTACTCAGTCACTAAACAAAGGCACATACAGCCAACCTGTCACATGACGTCACCAACACAAGCTCACTAGCCAACACTTCGACTAAGTGAGAGGCAATAGTTGCCTACTTCCATAGCACAACACAATGGAACCCGAGTCACATGATAAGTGTCAAAAGTAAAAACCAAACCATAGACTAGGCACACAATAAACGCATGACTGAGTGATAAGCCCACATGAAATGATGGACTAAATGTCAGGCCTCCAGTAATCTCTGACTGACGTAAAATCCAAGGCTACGAACCACTAACATCACTAGGCCTAACAGTAACAAACATTCATGCTGCTTCATGTACACACATTTCTATCACATCTCAGTGTGTGTAACACACTCCAAAAACTATCATCAAAGTGAGAGACACAAACTGATCAAACACCGTTTAAAGAGAGACAGAGAGAGAGAGAGAGAGAGAGAGAGAGATGGGCCAACAAAATGATAACCCTTCAAACGTCACATTGACGACATGGGCCAAAGCCACCATTCCGACACACACACAGGCACAGCGCTGCATCATTGGGCTAGCAGACAACAAAAGTTCACCGGCGGATTACTACGGCTCAAGCAAGAAACTACAACAGTTGTTTATAGTCGACAATTTGGAATCCCAAACTTGTCATACAAAATAATGATCATTAACTCTAGATCAAAACCCACATAATGTGCCATAGCCAATCTCCTCTCCCGACCACATAGCAAATGCTGTCAAAACAATACCACACATGAAATAAACATGATTAAATTGTAGCATAAACAATGATAAAGAATCATATGTACTTACAGCCCATTGTGTCTTGAAAGGCCAACAATTCAAAATGCAGATCTTCAATCATCTCGCCTCCTCCTCTCTCCAGGCGCATTAGATAGGAAAAGAAAAAGAAAGAAAAAGAAAAGAATCAAACTGGCCAATCAGTAAGTAGTTAGGGTGTGCGGGCGCCAACGCTGCAATGACCGGCAGGGTCATCTGACTAAGAATTATGCAGGGGTTTAACTACGGCGCTTCTTTTGTCTCAGAAGTTCAAAACTGCACCCTATAACACCTAACCACACAAAATTTGAAGTGATTCTGTCAAGTTGTTTGGGAGATATCCTTGGGACAGACCGAAAGAAAAAAACACAAACAAACAAAAAAACCAAAGAAACATACAGGCATGAACTTAGACTCCTTTGAGATCGTAGATCGGCAAAGGACAAAAAGTGACAACCAAAAAAGAAAGAGAGAGAGCGAAAAGAAAAGTGTAACAAATCGTACGGCAGCAAAAGCATCCATCTAGACTAACATACAAAAATACCAATAACAAAAATAACCATAATTTTCACAACCCAAATGATAGATCAAAATACTGTCGAACCTTTCACTATCATGAGCTAATCAAATATATATGTTACGCCCAATCCGTGAAGTTGCCCATTTCATGAAATGGGCAAAATGGTTTGCTCAGTTCGTGAAATAGCCAATTCAAAACTTGCTATTTATAAAAGCACTATGAATGAAAACTATCTTTCGTTCATAAACACTCGGAGATCAAGAATCGGTTCAAACCATTGAGAAATCACGCCTGTAGATGAGTTTGAAATTCTTTTTATTCAGACTTATTTTGATAAAACGTTTAATAAAACACGTGGCTCAGGCACACCCCAGGGTGGCATTTGGTAGAGTTGGGGGATAGGATTGGGATGAAAGTACAATTTATAAATATTTGCTGCTGTTGATTCAACCTTAATCAATGCCTGTGTGGTTGGGAATTGAGAAATGTAATGTATATTGTCCATTTCACGAATTGGGCAAATCATTTTGCCCATTTCATGAAATAGGCAATTTCATGGATTGGGCGTAACATAACACAATCAGTCCATCTAATGCCACGAAGGATGTCCTTCTTCCAAGCATCTCAACCAACTACAATACAATATTCACCAACTCAATAGAGATCTGAGTACAGTCCACACATCAATACTCAGCTAACAAAAAACAAACTTATGACCTGTTAAATCAATCAAAATATATTAACAACTGTACACATTGACCTATCAATGCTGATCAGTATATTGCTACAGCACACATCAGCTAAGCAATATACTGTCCAACACTATAACACTTTTCAATCAATCTAAGAGTTTCACTACAACACACATCATTTAAGCAATACTGTCCAACACTATAACACTTTTCAATCAATCTAAGCAAATCAGGAGTCTCACTACAACACATTAGCTAAGCAATACTGTCCAACACTATAACAATTTTCAATCAATCTAAGAGTTTCACTACAACACACATCATTTAAGCAATACTGTCCAGCAGTATAACACTCATCAATCAATCTAAGAGTTTCACTACAACACAGTCATCAGCTAAGCAATACTGTCCAGCAGTATAACACTCATCAATCAATCTAAGAGTTTCACTACAACACACATCATTTAAGCAATACTGTCCAGCAGTATAACACTCATCAGTCAATCTAAGAGTTTCACTACAACACAGTCATCAGCTAAGCAATACTGTCCAGCAGTATAACACTCATCAATCAATCTAAGAGTTTCACTACAACACAGTCATCAGCTAAGCAATACTGTCCAGCAGTATAACACTTTTCAATCAATCTAAACAAATCAGGAGTTTCACTACAACACACATCATTTAAGCAATACTGTCCAACACTATAACACTTTTCAATCAATCTAAACAAATCAGTTTCACTACAATACACATCAGCATGTCAATGCAAATTAACTAGCTGTGGAATGCCTAAAAAAAAAGAAGAAATTCAGACTGTTAACCCTTTCACCACCAGCTATTTTTCAGCTAAAAAATACAATTAAACATAACTGGGTAGAGAGAAAATATGTTCGCTATATTGGGAATTCCTGTGTGTCATGTGCAACATTAGCCCTATCCTTATCTCATCAAATGAAGAAAATAGGGTCTTCGGATAACAGGCCCTGGTTTTATGCCTTTTAGAGACATGGGTGTTAAACCATTGTGGTGCATAAATGCGACATTGGCGGTGAAAGGGTTAAGGCTTTACCCTGCTTTGAATATGCATGCGCATATTGAGAACATTTGATGAATCTTATGGCATTTGATTTGTCGAGGACAATTAAAGCTGGAAGTAAATTAGGAAGGCGTTTGATTGGACACCACTAGGTTAGCCAATGCTATGCTAGTGGCCTTACAAGTAGCTAAAACTGCTGAATCGATCAGCATTTGAATATTGTGTAATGCCGAACAACTAAAGGAATTTTTGGCGATTTGAATGTTATCAGTAATACCATGTCGTTGATAGTACATCTGTTTCATACGGACATTTTCCCCTATCTTTGCTAGCTTTTCCCAGCTATTTTCGTTAGCTTTGCTAGCCGATCAGAAAGGGAATGCGTACTAACGTGGAATGTACACATCGTCCTAACGTGGAAAATACGTTTCGTCCTAATGTGGAATGTACAGTTGGACCTAACGTGGGGAAACTCCCGTCCGTCCTAACGTGGAATATACGTTTCGTCCTAACGTGGAATATACGGTTGGGCCTAACGTGGGGAAATTTCCGTCCGTCCTAACGTGGAATATACGTTTCGTCCTAACGTGGAATGTACGGTTGGGCCTAACGTGGGGAAACTTCCGTCCGTCCTAACGTGGAATATACGTTTCGTCCTAACGTGGAATGTACGGTTGGGCCTAACATGGGGAAACTCCCGTCCGTCCTAACGTGGAATATATGTTTCGTCTTAACGTGGAATGTACGGTTGGGCCTAACGTGGGGAAAGTCCCGTCCGTCCTAACGTGGAATATACGTTTCGTCTTAACGTGGAATGTACAGTTGGGCCTAACATGGGGAATCTCCCGTCCGCCCTAACGTGGATTGCACATTTCATACATGCAGGGTTAAAAAAATACATGATTAAAAACTCTTGAAGAAGACTACTTTGGTTCAAAACTGCACAAACACACATGCACGTGCACACATACATACATATGCGTATGCATACGTGGAGTTTCCACGTTAGGCCCAAGGGGACATTCCACGTTAAGACGAAATGCACATTTCACGTTAGGCCGAACAGGAATTTTCCACGTTAGGCCCAATGGGACATTCCACTTTAGGCAGAAATGTACAAGACGCCATTTTTCTTTCCACCTTAGGCCGATTTTGCACTTTTTCCACGTTAGAACGAACTGTATTTTCCACGTTATTCCAGGGACCCATCAGAAATGCCTGCACCCCTGGCCTTCAAGGCTTGAATACTACTTGATCACACATTTACAAAACGGAAGTTAAGATGTTAAAACAGCGTTTGAAGTTTTCACATTTCTTTTGAAAGTCGGTGCCTGTAGCAAGCAACAAAGAATTGTACACTCAGCATCATCAAATTCCTGAAAGAAAAAAGGCACATAATTTTTTTTTATTACCCATAGATGCACATCCTCTTAATGCACTTATGCGTCAATCATCAATACATGTAATGATGTTAAAGCTTTAAGTAGAAATGGATTTCTTGCTTACATACACACGTACATTGTGAAAACAAACAAACATGCACACACGCACGCACAGGCATACACACACACGCACGCACGCACGCATGCACACACATACACACACACACACACACACACACACACACACTTAAGGAGTTATGGAAAGGTTTGATACAATGCTCTGATATCAAAGAAAAATACATTCGATGAAGCACAATGTAAGTGGGATTTACAACACACACACACACACACGCACACACACACACACACACACACACACACACACACTTACTTAAGGAGTTATGGAAAGGTTTGATACAATGCTCTGATATCAAAGAAAATTACATTCGGTGAAGCACAATGTAGGTGGGATTTACAACACACACACACACACACACACACACACACACACACACTTAAGGAGTTATGGAAAGGTTTGATACAATGCCCAATATCAAAGAAAAATACATTCGGTGAAGCACAATATAGGTTGGATTTACAACAAAGAGACTTTATACTGTACTAACAGATCAAAACTTTTCTGGGTGTTTGAGAATTTGTATCCTCCAGATGAGTATGGGAAGGCACGGAAAAACAAATAAACATCAGAAAGAATCAACCAATGCATTATGCTGGATTCAGTGGTGTAGGAACGTTTTCAAGCGGGGGGGGGGGGGGGGGGGGGGGGGGGCAGGATTGCCATCAAACCGGGGGGGGGGGGGGGGGGGGGGGGGGGGGGGGGGGGGGGGGGCGCAAACGCACAGACAAGACAAATGGATGGATAGGTTAAATCACATGACTTAGTAAATCCTACAAAAATACTTTATTATTGTTATTTTTAAGCATAATCATAATCAATGATATAAAAAAATCTATGAATGAAATAAAACATGATGTGAATTGAAAGGAGACAACAAAAAAGCATAAAAATACAACCATGTTTGGGGCGGATCAGCCAGTCATGGAAGAGGGGAGGGGGTAGCTCCAAGTGGTCAGTTGGGGTGGGGTGATGGGTCTGGGGGGATTGCCTCCCAGAAGCTGATGATAATTTGAATGTAAAAGATGCAATCAAGGCTTCTCGTGAGAGAATAACTGTAGCATGGAACTACAATTTGTCTTCCTCTTTTTCTTTCCATTTTTTGTCTGAGGGGGTGGAACCCCTGTAACCCCCCTCAAATCCATCTTTGATGCAGTACCAAGTCCATGACAGCAATGTGTAGTGAATGGGCTGAGACTATTAACTCTTTCGTTTCCTTGTGTCCTTTCTGGGTTTTTTTTTCTTTTTTTTTTCTTTTTCCCGTTATAAATTTTTTGGGGGCAGAGAGATACATCTGCCCCCCCCCCCCCTCGAAGCCCCCCCCCCGTTCCTACGCCAGTGGGATTATCAAAATTAATAATTTGATCAGCCAATCTCACAGGTCTATCTGCTCTGAATGCAGCACGATCGCGACGTTCAGCGAACCCATTTCTGCCCGAGAAGCCAAACAAGTTTTCCCTCTCTATGAATCTACAGCTTGTTCACAAACAGACGCGTGTTAAAATATTTATGGTCTAAATGCGAATGACACATTTCTTATTTTTTTTACATAATCTGTGGCAACACAGTTCAGTGAGGACGAGTGAAAATGGTCTCACGATGGATTTTCTTTTTTTACCTTGTCAGTCCGCAGGACGGATAAAAATAAAAGCTAGCGGACCTCTGATTGGCCAAGATGAGGATGACTTGGCCAAGATGAGGATGACTTGGCCAAGATGAGGATGACTTGGCCAAGATGAGGATGACTTGGCCAAGAGGAGGATGACTTGGCCAAGAGGAGGATGACTTGGCCAAGAGGAGGATGACTTGGCTAAGAGGAGGATGACTTGGCTAAGAGGAGGATGACTTGGCCAAGAGGAGGATGACTTGGCCAAGATGAGGATGACTTGGCCAAGATGAGGATGACTTGGCCAAGATGAGGATGACTTGGCCAAGAAGAGGATGACTTGGCCAAGATGAGGATGACTTGGCCAAGAGGAGGATGACTTGGCCAAGAAGAGGATGACTTGGCCAAGAAGAGGATGACTTGGCCAAGATGAGGATGACTTGGCCAAGAGGAGGATGACTTGGCCAAGATGAGGATGACTTGGCCAAGAGGAGGATGACTTGGCCAAGATGAGGATGACTTGGCCAAGATGAGGATGACTTGGCCAAGATGAGGATGACTTGGCCAAGATGAGGATGACTTGGCCAAGAAGAGGATGACTTGGCCAAGAAGAGGATGACTTGGCCAAGATGAGGATGACTTGGCCAAGATGAGGATGACTTGGCCAAGAAGAGGATGACTTGGCCAAGAAGAGGATGACTTGGCCAAGAAGAGGATGACTTGGCCAAGATGAGGATGACTTGGCCAAGAAGAGGATGACTTGGCCAAGATGAGGATGACTTGGCCAAGAAGAGGATGACTTGGCCAAGATGAGGATGACTTGGCCAAGAAGAGGATGACTTGGCCAAGATGAGGATGACTTGGCCAAGATGAGGATGACTTGGCCAAGAAGAGGATGACTTGGCCAAGAAGAGGATGACTTGGCCAAGAAGAGGATGACTTGGCCAAGAATGAGGATGACTTGGCCAAGAAGAGGATGACTTGGCCAAGATGAGGATGACTTGGCCAAGAAGAGGATGACTTGGCCAAGAAGAGGATGACTTGGCCAAGATGAGGATGACTTGGCCAAGATGAGGATGACTTGGCCAAGATGAGGATGACTTGGCCAAGAAGAAGATGACTTGGCCAAGAAGAGGATGACTTGGCCAAGATGAGGATGACTTGGCCAAGAAGAGGATGACTTGGTTAAGAAGAGGTTAAGGCTAAGAAGGAGTCACTCGCAGTGGCTTCGGATGAGGACGACGACAACGACAACGACGGAGGGCTTTTGCCCTGTTCCTTAGCATTCTTTCTGCAGTAGTGAACGATCCACACAATCAAAACTATGACAGGAATGATGAGAAGAAGCCACAACCAATGCCAGCTGTTGTCGCCATCAGACTCTGGTGGTTTAGGGGTTGTTGAACTGGCGTTAGGCTCCGGAGAAGTGGAAGTAGGATCGGTCATTCGCTCATCTGTTGAACCGGGCTTAGGCTCAGGAGAAACGGAAGTAGGATTGGATATTGGATAACACGTGTAGTCCAACGTCATTCGTTCATCTTTCGGACTCATCGGTAGCACCGTGCCGGTCACATTCCTCGCCGTGCCCGGCGGGCACTTCTTTTCAATGCACTCGCAGAAGTCCTTATCATCTTCAGTCAAGCCATGCCAGCACTCTTTCCTGTTCGGTTCGTGATCGCCCTCGCAGCCGCATTGATCGTCAGCCACCTTGCCGCCATCAAAAACTCGAATTTCCCCGGAACGGTTGCAGTTTGTCTTGATTTTTGTGCAGTGGTCAGATCGCACGTCTTCGGACGATCGATTCCCCGGTTCGTAGGTACCTTCCTCGCAATGAACTGGCCGCATCTCCTTTGTTTCTGGATCGATGAACAGAGCAGACCCTGCGGGGATGTCGAATGTTTTGTTGCAGGTGTATGTGACTTGTGATATTTTATTAGGACTGACGGTGTCGGTGGAGATGCAATGAAGCACTTTTCCTGTCTGACTAGCACAGCAGAGCTTGTTGATGGCATCGTACATGGATGGGAGGCTGGGGCAAGAGTTCGTTTTGTTGAAATGGTCGTCGCAAGCTGTCAGTGGGTAACCACTGGTTGTGGCCATGATTGATAGCAGTGATGAGAGTATGATGGCGTAATGGCATAGCAGGTATTCCGCGGTTATCTTTCTTTGAGACGGCGCCATGTTTTGAGGTACAGCAGTAGATCCTGACAAATGTCTGCAAAACACCATCCTCGCAAGCACACTATTAGAAAAATGGATTAATACAATGAAAACAATCGAACGCCCTCTTAAAACCGTCAATATTTCGAATGTTAGTATTCTCTAATACACCCAACCACGGACTGAACTATGGATTCACTGTCGATTCTTGCAGCTTGACATAGAGTTGTAAGTTCCAGAGGGAAAAGAACGATGCAAGCAATATTAAGGCACACCACTCAATCCAAGGGATCAGTTAGTTCAATGGAGAGAAGAGGAGGCTCTCACGGAGTGCTGAGAGAGAATGAGGCAAGTCCACTAGTTGTCGTGCTGTTGACGTTTTGGTGCTGTGTTTGGGTTTGATGAGGCAGAAGGTGAATCTGAAACAAGCAAAGCAAGGGGAGGGGTGGGGTGGGGGTAAATAATAAGTTAACGAGTAAGCAAAGATTTGAAAATACTTGCAACTTAAGGTTGAGATTCTTAAGTTAGCAAAAATGAACAGTTTTTAAATGGAAGATCTTATTGCACTCACACACACACACACCGCACCACACCACACCACACCAAACTGCACCGCACCACACGCAACACCACACCATACCATACCATACCATACCGCACCACACCACGTAACACCACACCACACTACAGCATGCAACACCACACCATACAACACCACACCACACCACACCACATGCAACACCCACACACACACACACACACACACACACACACACACACACACACACACACACACACACACATACACACACACACATACGCATACACACACACACACACACACACACACTATTTTGTCTTTTTGTCTAAGATCACTGTAAGGTGGATTGACGTTAAATTAAAGAACGAACGAACACACGCACGCACACGCACACACACTTGGAAGTAAAAGTTTCGGCAGAATCCAGTTAACTGTTAAAATGTGTCTTGAAGTATCACATTGCATAACACATGTCATAATATGAACTTTTGCCATCAGGACGCAGGTATCGGACTCTCAAGCTGAAATCACGGGCACAAAAAACTTTCATACCACGTTCTATCCATCTCTTAAATTCATAATTCATGATTCATTCTACTCTATCTCTCTGTCTGTCTGTCTGTCTGTCTGTCTGTCTGTCTGTCTCTCTCTCTCTCTCTCTCTCTCTCTCTCTCTCTCTCTCTCTCTCTCTCTCAGTCCTTATTCCGTCTTGTTCTGATTGAATATTAACAGCTATCTGACTGCATTAATTGTAAAGTGTGGAGATACTATTATCATGTGTATTGATTGTTGATGATGAGATGTATTCCAAGTTTTGTTATCTGATGGATTGCTTCAAGTTAATAATGGTTATTGATCTATGTTTGTTCACTTCCCCTTCATAAGGGGCCTTGGACTATTTGAACAAATCACTCACATTTGCACTCTCTCTCTCTCTCTCTCTCTCTCTCTCTCTCTCTGTCTCTCTCTCTCTCTCTCTCTCTCTCTCTCTCTCTCTCTCTCTCTCTCTCTCTCTCTGTCTCTGTGTGCATGCGTGCGTTTTTTTTTTAGTTTTTTAAATGTGCACATTTAACTAAAAAATTAGTCAAATGTTAAGATCAGCTCCCTCCAGCTGTTCCTGCGTGTCTCAGCTTAACGAAACAGGTAATTCGGAGGGAGCTGATTGGCCAACTTCACCCTGGAACAGCGGAGGGAGCTGATCTTAACATTAGCCAAAAATTAAATTAAAAAAACTTTATTGTCCATTAAAACATGGTTAAAAATGGAAACTTTTCTTCCACAGCATGTGCAAGCAGAGTAAAAACAAACTAATCAAATATATGATTACACACACTCACACACGCGTGCGCATGAACGCACGTGAAATTGCACATTACAACAAATAATAACATAACATATATAGCAATAACATGTACTCTTACACACAATATTCTGCATACACACACATACACACACACACACACACACACACACACACACATATATATATATATATATATATATATATATATATATATATATATATATATATATATATATATATTCACATACGTATATACACACACATACACACCACACACACACACACACACACACACACATCCCCCCCCCCCCCAGCTATTAACTTCTCAATTTATGCCAACATTATTTGGGATGTTTGCAAGCTTGTTGTTTTTGTCAGTTGGCCAACTGTTTTAGCTATCAAAGGTTTTAAAATAAACCGAAAATTCGCTGCCACAACTGCAGTGTTGTTTTTAAATAATTATTCTAGTCTTAAAATTCAAAATTCCATCATGTCTGTTTTCCTCATGCACTCTCACATATGCCTTATTGGAAACCACACTGTGCTACACTGGTTTTCAAAACAGTGGATGTGGGGATAAGGCCGAAAGGGATGGGCTAGGCATGTACGTGCATCTATGACGGGGGTGGTGGGGGTGGTAGGGATGAAGGGGAGGTTAGAAATGGTCTTTTGGGAATGGGAAGGAAAAGAAATGTATTTCAGAAATGTGCTACCCAAAACTTCATTAGAATTTGCCACCCCACCCACCTGATGTTTACGAACCTCAATCTCAAAGTCTGCTTTCTGTTGGAATTATGGGGCAGTGGGTGCAGGCCTCAGGCCTCAGGAGCCCCCTACCCGAGTCTCTCCCTGTGGGGATACCCGGGGGGGGGGGGGTGTCTCATAAAAATAGTTCCCCCACCTTCTTGAAGTTCTGTGCTTGTAACTTCCTCTGATCTGCCACTCTCTTTGACTCTGCCTTTTCCCTTTGCTTTCTGTCATCTACTATCTTTCTGACTTTTGGCCCCATTCTCCTGCCTTAAAAAAAAAAAAATCTTCGAAATATATGTTCTCCTTTGAGCTCCTCCGAAGTCGGAATGTGTCGGCTGTATGCAGCGGGGAGACCAGCAGTGAAAACTGAAAACCGGACACATGCGTACCTTACCCATTATGGCCAAATGGCATGGGAATAGCAGAAGAAGAAGTTGTAATTATGAAAGTAATCCTAGGCTGATGCTAAACCCTATCCCTTTCTCGAGAATGGCAGTGAAAATGTTCTGTGTGAAAATTTGACCGGGGGTAGGTGTAAATGACGAAACAGTCACATTTGCTTACCATTATTTCAGCTCCGATTGCGCATTATGCTTACGAGCCCTTCATCGGGTATGTCACGCATGACTTGCCACAAACAGAAAGACTGGGCACACAGACCAACGATAGCAAACATGTATTCTCCCTGTTTCGCCAACTAACCAACAAACTTGTCGTAAAACACAACTGCTACATTTCTTCGTCTTCTTCTTCTTCTCCTTCTTCTTCTTCTTCTTCTTTTTCTTCTTCTTCTTCTTCTTCTTCTTCTTCTCCCCACCCCCACCCCCTCTCTATCCTGATGTCAACCCACGGTTACACATCAAGATTTTTTGTTCTCTCTCTAGGCTGTGATAAAGTCTACCCTTTTTAAACCATTTTAGCACAGCAGTGTCGGATTGGAAAGCTAACTCGAACACGATATCGGCTGGGCCGTGTCGTTAATACGCAAACTGATTTGAAGATCTGATATTAGTCATTACAGTGGAACCTCCCTTATAAGACCTTCAAAAATCATCCAAAATGAGGTCTTATAAGGGAGGTTCCACTGTAATGACTAATATCAGATCAGATGCGTGTGTGTGCGTGTGTGCGCGCGTGCGCACAAGCGTGTGTGTGTGCGCCTGTGTCAGTTGGGGTGTTTGTTTATCAGTGTGTGTATATGTGTTTGGACGAGCGTGTATGCGTTTGTATGTGTGGATGGGGTGGGTGTTCATGTGCCGATGCAAGTTCTAGACTTACCTTGTGGTGCTGTTGACGTGGGCGACGAGTGGTGCGACGTGGCCTCGGGCTGTGTGTGCGGCGAGTCCGTTGATGCTTTACTGGTTGCTCAAAGTCGGAGTCCTGTGAATCCGTAATAGTGTGTTTATTACACGGTACATGACAGGGCTGTTACCACATTCAATCTTACCACGTATTAAGGCGTGTTCAGTTACTTACTGGTGAATCAAGCGACACGATTGCCGAAAATGGTTGTTGTGACAATACTACATCAAATGGTACGCATGTCGTAGTTGGTGTGCATGAAAAGCATGCTTAGGTGATACCTTAACCCTCACAGAGAGAGAGAGGCAGAGCTGATACCATTTTTCTGTTATTTCCATTCTACTGAAAAGCATGTTTAGGCAATACCATTTTTCTGTTATTTCCATTCTACTGAAAAGCATGTTTAGGCAATACCTTAACCCTCACAGAGAGAGAATCTGCCATTCGACTGAAAAGCATGTTTAGGTGATACCTTAACCCTCAGAGAGAGAGACACAGACACAGACACAGACACACAGAGAGACACAGACGGAGGATATCTGAACCGTAGGCTAATTTTCCGTGTAATAGAGTTAACCTTTTTTCCCCTCCACTATATGTGGTGGCCGACTCTGTATTTCATTTGTGAGGGGAAGAAATGTTAACTCTATACTGGAGCGTCCGTAAATGGTTTACCGGTTTAGAAACGGTATTATACCGTTCCCAGAACTGTTACTTCCACATACTTCCGTTTTGGGTAAGAAATGTTAATATTGCCAGAAAAGGTAAACGATGAATGTTCAAGGTCTTGGTAACTATGTTAAAAGACGGGACGTGTTTAACTATTTAAGACAAAAAAAGTTATTCCGTGTATTTTTTACAAGACACCCATTTTGAAAAAAAGGTGGAAAATAATATAAGAGCTGAATGGGGTTACGAATGCTACTTTGCATCGTATTCCTCGCAGTCAAGAGGTGTTGCCATTTTATTTAACAATACTTTTGATTTTAAGGTAAAACATGTTATTGCAGATGTTCAGGGAAACTATATTATTCTGACCGTCACAACTATGGAAAGAGATCTAACATTTGTAAATATCTATGGACCTAATAAGGATGATCCTGATTTTTTTCGAATTATTCAAGATAAGTTAAAAAAAACATCCCGTACCCCAATATTATTGCAGCAGGTGACTGGAATTTAGTTCTCAACGCAGACTTAGATTATCACAATTACCGACATACTAATAACCCTAAGGCTCAAGAAAAAGTGTTTGATCTAATGAATGAATTAGAGTTAGCTGACATTTGGAGAGAAATTAATACAGAAGTAAGAAGATTTACATGGAGAAGACCAACCCCCCCCCCCCCCCCCCCCCCCCCCCCCCCTCAACAAAGTAGGCTAGATTTCTTCCTTGTATCTGAGCATCTTCTTTTATACACTAAAGATGCTGACATTTTGATAGGTTATAGAAGTGATCACTCCCTTATTTCCCTAGAATTAGAATTCAAAAAAGAATGTAAAAGGAGGAAATTTTGGAAATTTAACTCTTCTCACCTGAAAGATACACATTTTGTTGACAAAATCAATGATACAATTAGGCAAACAAAAGAACAATACGCAGCCTTAGTCTATGATAGAAAATCAATTGAAAATATCCCAATAGCAGATCTCACGCTCATGATTTCAGATCAACTATTTTTAGATACACTTATTATGGAAATTCGCAAAGTCACGATAGAATACAGTATAAGAAAGAAAAAAGAAAATAACGAAAAAGAGCATAAGTTAGAACAAGATATTCTCAACTTAGAAAAGAAAATCAATAAATTAGAGCTAGACAATCAACAGATTCAAGAAAAAAGAGAAGCTTTGACTGAATTACGCAAAAGTAAAATTGATGGTGTGTTATTACGTTCTCGTGCTATCTTCTCATGTAAAGGGGAAAAAATAAGCAAATACTATTGCAATATGGAAAATAGACACTTTGTTAGTAAACAAATATTTAAGCTTGTTTCTAGCCATGGTGAAGTATTGGAAGATACAAGTGACATACTAAAAGAAACAAAAGAATTTTACAGCCATTTGTACAAAGAAAGGGAAGTAACCAATTGTCAATTAACTGACTATGTACCAACTCTTCCAAAATTAAATGAAATTGAGTCGGAGTCATTGGAGGGATTAATATCACTAGAAGAAGCCACGACAGCTTTAAAAAATATGAAAAATGGTAAAAGTCCAGGAACAGATGGTATGACTAGAGTTTTTTTAATTTTTCTGGAGACAAATAGGTGGCTTTGTAGTTAGATCATTAAATGAAGGTTTTAAGAGGGAAGAAATGTCAATAACGCAAAAAGAAGGAATCATTATATGTTTACCTAAAGGAGACAAACCTAGAGAGTTTCTCAAAAATTGGCGACCTATATCTTTATTAAATGTAGCTTATAAAATAGGAACCACGTGTATAGCAAATCGAATAAAGACTGTCCTACCCGAAGTTATGCATGAAGATCAAACTGGTTTTGTAAGTGGTAGGTACATCGGTAATAATATCCGTTTGATTTATGATTTGATACATCATTTGAACAAAAATCAATTGCCAGGATTATTGGTATCAATTGACTTTGAGAAAGCTTTTGATTGCGTCAATTGGTCTTTCATGCAGAATGTACTTAAAACGTTTGGTGTTGGTAAAGACATATGTCAATGGATAAAAACTTTTTACGCGAACATTTCGTCTTCTGTAATTGTAAACGGATCAGTGTCTGAAAGATTTACTGTACAGCGAGGCTGTAGACAGGGAGATCCAATCTCTCCATATATTTTTATTCTCTGTGCAGAGGTTTTAGCATGTACAATAAGAGATAATTTAGATATTAAATAGGAGACACAGAAATGAGAGTCAGTCAGTTTGCAGACGATACGTCTTTCTTCGTTGAAGGCGACAAAAAATCATATGAAACTTTATTCTCAGATCTTTCAGAGTTTGAAAACATGTCAGGACTTAAACTTAATCATGGGAAGACAAATAATGTTTGGTTGGGAAGCAGAAAAAATAGTCGAAGAACATTTTTACAGCACTTAAACATGGAATGGAACCCGTCACAATTCAAACTCCTTGGTATATGGTTCACAAATGATCTTACTGATATGGCAGAAATAAATATGAAAGATAAATTTCAGGAAACTAAGACATTATTTAATATTTGGTCTAAAAGATCCAGCACACCACTAGGTAGAGCAGCCATTCTAAAATCACTAATTTTGTCTAAGCTGGTGTATTTGTGGATTTTACTCCCTAACCCTCCAGACAATGTTGTCCAACAACTCCAGAGGATGATCATTGATTTCATATGGGATAAGAAAAGGGATAAGATTAAAAGATCTATTGCAATTCATCCAATTGAAGAAGGGGGCATCAATATGCCTTATATCAAAGCCTACATTTATTCACTTAAATTAAATTGGCTCAATAAATTGTTAGGTGACAAACAACCGAAATGGGCAAAAATATTACATAATGAATTCTCAGAAGTTAGTACGATTCACAAATTTGGACCTAGAAAACTGAAAAAAGCCAATGTTAATCCATTTTGGAAAGACGCTTTTGATGCCTACCACATTTTGTTTTACAAAACTGAAACATCCGAGTCAGAAGATCTTTTGATGGAACCCATTTTTTTTAACGAGAAATTCAAGATTGATGATAGAATATTATATTTTCCAGATTGGGCAGACAAAAACATAATTTATGTTAAAGATCTTTTAAAAGATAATGGATCATTCTTAAATATGAATGAACTTAATCAACAGTACGGCTTGAATGCTCGTCCTCTGGATGCTTTAGGATCTATTGATACGATTAAAATGTATATGAGAAAAAATGGTATACATGTCATAAATAACACCTGTCACGAAAGAGTAAAAGCCCTGGATTTAGTAATTACAAACCAAAAAGGATCCAAAATATTTTACAAAGTAATGATAGATAAAGCAAAACTACCAGTTGCATCAACAAACTGGGAACGTATTTTAAGAAGTCAAATTAATTGGTCAAAAGTATTTCATAATGTTAAAACTATCCCAGAAGTAAAACTACGGTGATTTCAAATCAAAATAAACAACAGAATTATTGTTACAAACTCGTATCTTAAGCAAAATGGGAATAAAAGAAAATAACTTGTGCAATTTTTGTAATGCAGAAAAAGACACCGTTTTTCACTATTTATGGGCATTAGAAAATTTTATAAAAAATAAGTGTGTGCATTGTGACAGATTATCATTCACTGCTTGTCTTGTATTATTTGGTTGTGATGAAAATTACAGAATGGACGAAGGTTTATAGCAAAATACTTTGTTTATATATGTCGTATCAATGAAATAAAACCTACATTGCCTGTGTTTTTAGGACAATTGATACACTTAAAGAAGGTTGATAGATATGTACACCAGCTGGACATGCTTCAGGATAAATTTAATACAAAGTGGTTACCATATAACTCACTCTTAGCATAACGCTGTCATTACTATTAGTGTTTGAGGAATGGCTGTTACAATACAGCCCACTTCCCTATTCAATAGGGAAGTGGGCTGTGCTGGATCTGTATCAAAATCGCTACTGCTGTCATTTTTGAAAAGAAAAAAAATCATTTCAGCGCTTATTTGACTGCTTTGTTTTGTGTTAAAAAAAAAAAAAAGTTATGTTAAATCTGTAAACATATTTAATTTAAGAAAAGTTAATTGCATAACAATAATGAACATACTATTATTCTGACAGCGAAAATAATTACTTGTATGAATAGAGAGAGTGAGAATGATGGGGGGGGGGGGGGGGGGGCAATGGGTGAGTGGGTATATAAATGTAAAATAAACCCCTATTAGCATGTAATGTATCCTTGTAGACTTTGATTTGTAGGTATTATGTTTGTACAGGAAAAAGATGAAGTTGTATACATATGTGTGACGGAGTGGAAACGCACGCCCCACTTTCTCCCTTTTCTTTATCTACACCCCCCCCCCCCCCCCCCCTTCCCTTTCTTTTCTCGGGCCGCCACTTTAATTGCCATTCACCATCAAACAGACACCGATTAAGACATTTATCTCTTTGAAGCCCAATCTCCCTTCCCATCACGAGAAAGTGACATCCACAGTCGGCGCCCTTTGAACCCTTCCTTTCCGATCACGAGAAGGATAGGAATGTCGGCATGTGATAATGATGTAACCGGCGCGTGATTGTTCTGTACTACTATGCATAATACTAGGACATCATCTTGTGACGTGTTGACTGCTATAAACCAATCACAGGCTCTCATGGTTTGAAAATGAAGGGGAAAATTTGAGTACTTTCACACAAGACGCTGAAACCTGGCTGGAGCAACATTGCAGACTCAACCTCTCTCCCAGCCAGTCATAATAGCCCAACTAGTGAGTATTATTGACGGCTGGTGATTGAGATTTTATTTTGTTTGATCCTATTTTTGATCTAGATCCTATGTTCAATGATGAATAAGGAGTAGATATGTTATTGAAAAGAAGTGGTAAACACTCTGTGCACTGATTATTTGTGTGTGTGTGTTTTTGACTTTAACTCTTTTGGTACCAGAACCGGATTTTATGCCTACTAACCCTTTTGTATATTTTTAGTAGGAAGCCTGTGGGTTGCAATCTTGCACTTTATGATACCATTCCTTTCCAGGTGTTGGATGGAGAGTGATGTTGGCTTGATCACCTTTTATGTTTTACTGATCTCAGTTTGTTAACTGAAATTCAGATTATGTGTTCTTAGTGCTATTGTACAAGGGCAGCCTTCTAGCCGGTTGGGATCCACTAATTCCCTGCCGACTGAAGCCCCTTGTCTCTAAGCCATAGAGACCTACATCCACCTTCTCCTGTGATTATCAGCAGGGCATCGTGGGCAGGACGATCATCCCTGACTCACAAGCACCAAGACGGGAACGCCGCCAAGACGCCCCGCACCCAGAATCCGCGAGGAGACCACGCCTGAACCGTGCCATCCCACGACGCCGTAACCGGAACGACTGGGAGCTACTCTCACCTGACGAGCAAGCCCAGCCACCCCAGCACTCGCCAATCCCTATGGCGGAACTTCAGCACAGCCATGAGCTAAGTCCCCACGACAGTGCCAAAAAAACAACACTAACTGGAAACCAGGACACTATGTGACCCTCCCTGCATGGGGCTAACCTTCTAGAAAGACAAAAGTCTTGTAAATCCTTTCGGATTTCATTGTTTTTTTCATTCATATTTTGTTTTGGCGCCATTGAGCTGCTTTATTATTATTGTTGCATAATCTTATGCAGATTTTGTGAGTACCCTAGAGAAGTGGGCTAAAGGCAAATTTTCTATTTGAAAATTTAACACACTAAAAGTCTTCCCTAGAGACTTAGCCTTTTAACCCATTACCTCGTCACAATATGTAAACACTATGCCTATTTGCTCAATTTTCGATGTTATGGTATACTTGGATTGTTAATAAGCTATTTTAAGCTATGTCCTGTTTTCATGGCCACCCCTGTGACTCAAGATGTAGTTAAACGGACAATTCTTTCTTCTCCACTCAAAACCTGTGAACTCGACCCATTTCCCTCTGACTTGCTTGTAGAATCTCTTGACATTTTGTTGCCTTTCATCACTGACATCATGAATGCATCCCTCACTTCTGGGACCTTTCCTGACGAGTACAAGTGCTCTTTGGTAAAACCTCTGCTTAAGAAACCCTTGCTTGATCCTGATGACTTGAAAAATTATAGACCAGTTTCAAATCTCCCCTTTTTGTCTAAAGTACTTGAACGCCTTGTTCTTTTGCAACTAAACGAACATTTGACTCGCAACAATTTACTCAGTTCCTTACAGTCAGCATACAGACCCCATCATAGCACCAAAACCGCCCTTCTTAAGATCATGAATGATATCCTAACATCCCTCGACAATGGTAAAATGTCCGTCCTTACTTTACTAGACCTCTCTGCCGCTTTCGATACTATTGACCATGCTATCCTACTAAACAGACTTTTCTATTCCTTTGGCATTTCTGGCTCTACTCTCTCCTGGTTTAAAGCCTATCTCTCAAACAGAACTGAAACAATCTCAGTAACAGGCCATAAATCCACTCCATCGACTGTTAAGTATGGCGTTCCCCAGGGCTCTGTCCTGGGACCTGTGCTTTTTGTATTGTATACGCAACCCCTTTTCAACATTGTTAAGAATCATTCTGTAAATCATCATGCCTTCGCTGATGATAATCAGCTATACACTGAAACAACTCTTTCTGACTTCGACTCCACTGTTCAAGGTCTTCAAGGATGTGTCAGTAATGTCAAAACATGGATGAATGAAAACAAACTCCAATTAAATGACAGCAAAACTGAAGCCATCATAATGACTTCTAAAAGACTCTCTGTTGACAGGTCCCTTCCATCTTCCATAAGGATAGGTGACTCAGATATTGATTTTGTTCCTTCTGTCAAAAACCTGGGCGTCACTATCGATTCCAACCTTACAATGAAAACACATGTGAACAATGTCTGCAAAATAGCCTATCTACAGATTCGTAAGATAAGTTCCATTCGCCACCTCCTTACCACTCAGGCAACACAAACTCTCGTCTGTTCTCTCGTCTTGTCTAGGCTAGACTATTGTAACTCTCTGTTATTTGGTTGCCCGCAGTCCTCAATCCAGAAAGTTCAGAACGCAGCTGCAAGATTGATTTTCAAAGCAAAAAAGACACAGCATATCACCCCGCTACTTCACACTCTTCACTGGCTTCCAATTTCTGCTCGAATTCAGTACAAGGTCGCATGCCTCACCTTCAACTCTATTAATGGAACTGCCCCTCGGTATCTCACTGACATTGTACAAACCTACACTCCCACCCGACATCTCAGATCTTCCTCCGACTCATGCCTGCTCTCCACTCCCCGTATTAAAAGAGAGATTAATACATGCATTTTGTATGAACAGTCTTACTTATTTTTAATGTTTATATTCATTGATACTTGTCTTCATGTTGATTATTCTTGGCTTGGTGTTTATCTGTATGTTAGTGTTTAGGCCTTTGTCCAGCGCTTTGAGCACCCTGCAAAGGGAGTTAAGCGCTCTATAAATAACCATTATTATTATTCATTCTTATTAATGATGTTTGCATTAATTTTTGTTTGAATGTGCAAATCATTGGAGAAAAGAGAACCTTCTTTGCAAGGGGCAAAAAAAACACAAAAAACAACTGTGAACCAAAAAAAATAAAAAAAAAAAAAAAAAAAAAAAAAAAGAAAAGAAAAGGTAATCGGAAGAAAAAAACAATGGCATGTTTTGGTATCACTGATCTAAAAATAAAGATCAGCGACAATTTTTTTTCCTTCAAGTATGAAGAGTTCTCGTGTTCGGCCGAACAAGAAACTTGTTCGCAGGACACGACTTGTGAACGAGATTCGGCCCGAACGGCTGTTCGGGCGAACAAGGAAGCGCTGTTCGGGCTGCATGTTCGGGGGCAATTAAGGGAAAACTCTGTTCGGCCGAACATTTCTGTTCGGCGAACACAGATTCGGGCTGTCCGTTCGGGCACCTAAGGGTGGCTTTAAGGTGTTTAAATCACATATCAATTGAAACTATCATGAAATATCAAGAAATTCAATTTTTAAACAAATATATTTAACTTAAGTGACAAGAAAATGACGTTTTTTGTAACTTTTTTAGAAAACGCGTCACTCGAGGACATAAGAAAACCAAAGACAATAATGCATTTATAATTATACAACAATGTGTAGTTTAATGTCCTCTTTGCATTCAACAACTTGCAGTTTGATCAAGCTGTCCATTCCACACAAAAAAATGTTTTTTTACTCCAATTTAATTGTAAAAATGTATCAATTTTACCTCTGTTTCTTTCTTTGGGGCTCCACTGACTGGTCAGGATCTACAGTAGAGACCTCAGGGGTATCTGAAATGTTAAAAAGAACATTTATATTTCACATATATATTAAGGACAACACCACAAGAAGTGGAATACTGATCTAGCCTTGATCAAGGGAGACAACAACACATAACATCAACACAGAATCTGGCACCTGTATAAAGATCGTCTAGCCTTGATCAAGGGAGACAACAACACATAACATCAACACAGAATCTGGCACCTGTATAAAGAAAAACAAGACATACATTACACAATGGAATCTGTTTTATTGAATAACAATAACCTTAATAAATAATTAAGAAACAAGAGGCAAAGCCTGCAAGGCTCACGTCTGATTTTTATTACTATAGCAGGCATATAATCGCCGAAAAGATGGGGGAGTGAAAACCATGTGGCCTACCGACATCGGGGGCCCACCGGAAGCCAAATGAACACTTTATTTAACACAGTCAAGAAGCGTATTCCTAATCAATTTTCAGTCTTACCTGTATGAACACTTTATTTAACACAGTCAAGAAGCGTATTCCTAATCAATTTTCAGTCTTACCTGTATGAACACTTTATTTAACACAGTCAAGAAGCGTATTCCTAATCAATTTTCAGTCTTACCTGTATGAACACTTTATTTAACACAGTCAAGAAGCCTATTCCTAATTCACGACAATGTTCAGCAAGCAACACAAAACAAAAATCAAGCTCAGCACAGCAAAAGTCCTGGGTCCCACTAAGAGCTGCAGTGTTCGAAACTTGAGAGTGTGGGAACTGGCAGTTTTTTTTCTCCAGATCTCACCCGGCCTTCAGTAAAGTCTTGTCTCTGCCAAGCCTTTATCTCCAACTGACATGCCGAACCAAGTGCTACTAGGGCCCTTCCTCACTGTCTGAGTGTGTCAACCTGAACGTTGCTGCTGACTCGTGTGTGGCCGGTGTGGCGGTGTATTTTTACCTCTATGAGATAAGTAGTTCTAACCGGAAGTAGTCCTAGCGTAGCCAATCAGAATCGTTTGTTTGTCCGCCATTGTGAATTTTACGGATTATGGATTTATGGACTTGTACATCGATTTATCGGCAAATATGTAGATTTACACCCTCCTGCTCTATTTCTTGGTTCTTTCCGCTCTATTGGTTAGGGTTAGGGTTAGGGATAGGGTTAGGGTTAGATGGGTACAGTTCGCATGCGAGAGGTAGATATTTAATGACAGGTACTTATTTATCATAACACCGGCAAGGGCTTCTCTCTGTTGATGATGCAACAGTAGCCTAACTCGGTGACAGTGAATGTATGAAAATGTCTTGTTTAGTTGTTAGGCCCTATTTCGTGGAGGTTAAAAAAAAGGGAGTGTAGATGATTGGGGGCAAAGATTGTTTGTGTAGTGGAACCTCCCTTATAAGACCTTCCAAAAATAACCCGAAATGAGGTCTTGTAAGGGAGGGGTCTTGTAAGGGAGGGGTCTTGTAAGGGAGGGGTCTTGTAAGGGAGGTACTTTTAATGCTTACAAATAAGAGCAATGTGTCAGAGAAGCTGGTCTAGTGTGGGAGGGAGTCTTATGAGGGAGGTTCCACTGTACAGGGAAAAGAATGGCTATGCTGTAATAATAATAATAATAATAATAATAAACGGACACTTATATAGCGCTTTTTATCGAGCACAAAGCGCTTTACAATCAGCATTGAAACACTCATGGACATACACACACGCTCACACACACACACACAAAACGGACACGCACGCACGTACGTGCATGCACGTGAGTGAACGCGTTCTTGCACACAGACATACACACACAGACCCACACACATTTCATCAAACACACAGAAAACACACTCTCACAGAAACGCACACACGCTTACACAAGCATACACTTGTACTAACACGCGCATACGCACACAGACACACAAACACACACGCGTGCACTCACATACACAAACACACATGTGCACTCACACTCACAGACACATACTCGCACACACTCATCCCCTCGCCCCCCCCCCCCCCCCCCCCCTCCCTCTAGCCCAAACACAATCTCTCCTGCGCACGCATACACTCATAGACATGGAAGCACATATACCCACCCAGCACACACACAACACACTCGCGCACACACACACAACACACCTGCTAGGAAGAGCAGGCGTGGGCACACGCACACACTCCCTTAGACCACAATTTTGCCTCCAACTTTGCTTTTGTAGTGGTTGTGGGGGAAACCAATTGGTGTAGAGTTTTTCTATATAAAATCTATAGATACAAAAAAGTCTGATCTACCACTTCCCTATGTCTAAACCTGAAGTAAAAACCCGTAATCTTCTTTCATTTTTCCTTTTGTTTATCTCTGTTTTGTTTGTGTGTATGTGTGTATGGCTGGAGCGATTTGTGTGGTTTTTTTTAACAATTCAGAATCGTTGCGTTGCGAATGAGTTAAGCCTGAACAAATGGACAGACATGCAAACCATTGACAAGAATGCATTTGCCTTGGTAGAACATCAATCAATCAATCAAATCATTTATTGTCCTTTTCAAACTGCATGAAAGGAAATTTTGCTGCTGTCACGAGACAAACAAACAACAGACAAGTACAGTAAAAAGATGATCATGACACAAAACATATTATATTACATTAAATTAGTCATTATAAACATTGTTTTTTTTGTATTAAACGTTTTTATTCGTTTTTTTCATTTAAGTGAAATATAAACATGTTAATTATATACATTATAAACATATTAATTATTAAGACTCAATGATGAAACTAAAAATTAAGGCATGACTTGGGGACATCACAAGGCACGCACGCACGCGCACTCACCCCCACACCCCCCACACACACACATACACACATGCACAGAGATAGATGTAAAGTCCAAAGTACTATATGATATAATAAATGAATAAATACCATCACAGTAAACAAAGCAACATGAATAAAAAATCAGTCATAAAATCAGTGTGTGTTTGTGTGTGTGTGTGTGTGTGTGTGTGTTTGACCTCAAGTTCGTGTGAGTGTTTTGTGTGTTGTCTAGCTTTTCATTTTGTTAGTATTGTTTTTATCATGATTGTAAGCGCTTAGGGCTTTTGTTAAGATTAAGCGCCCTAAATATTCATTATTATTATTATTATTATTATTATGATAAAACAGTGTATAAAGAAGATATCACACTATTAAACCATAAGACAATGCTGACAACATCAGTCAAATGAATAAGTGTACATATATAAAATTTCAACAAACACAGAAGACACAGACAGGCAGACAGACAGACTCAGACAGACTCACACACACACACACACACACACACCACACACACGCACACACACACACACACACACACACACACACACACACACACACACACACAACTTAGATACAAAAAAACATGTTTAACTAAAAAGTAGCGACCAATACCAATAACACTACAGTAAGAATAAGGAAAAGCGGTAATAAAAGTGTATAAAGAGATCACATACATGATTCATAGAAACAATGCACTGAACTGAACTGATAAGTAAAATGAATTATTATCTCTATTAATAATAATCAATGCATCTGTTAGTATGACACAAATTAGCCGGATAATTAAACAAAACACACTTGCGACAGTGACAGCTGCCGTTCCCCCTCCCCCACTCGCACATCTAGATCCTTTATCATCATCGGTGTCCTGCTTGGTGGAAACAAAGGCACTCAAGCTGATTGCAATCTCTCCCCCTACACCTCTCTCTCTCTCTCTCTCTCTCTCTCTCTCTCTCTCTCTCTCTGAGTCTCTCTCTCTCTCTCTAAGCTATAGAAACAATTCGTTTTTTGTATCTCTTCTATCATACACATACATACCCCCCCCCCCCACACCCTCTCTCTCTCTCACACATACTTAGTTTCTGAACAAATTATACCACAAATACATAGTTTATCTCTCTCTCTCTCATATGTGTATGTGTGTGTCAGTATGTATGTGTGTGTGTAATGTGTGCATACGTTGTGTGTGTGTAACTGTACTTCTCTCTCTCTCTCTCTCTCTCTCTCTCTCTCTCTCTCTCTCTCTCTCTCACACACACACACACACACACACACACAGATAGTTAAGTTATGCTTCTCTCGGTGACACGCACACACATACATCCACCTTAACTCGCAGTCTCTCTCATTCACAACTATGAAACATGTTTGTAGGAATGCACATCTTTTTTCTTATGTGCACATATCCATTCATTCTCTCCCCCCCCCCGCCCCCTCTCTCTCTCTCTCTCTCTCTTGCTTTTTCCCCTGCTGGTTTGCTTATCTACTTGTCAGTTATGTTGGTAATTTGATTTTTCTTATTTTGTATGTGTACTTTGATTCCTAAATGCATCATCATGCATGCCCATATCTGTTGGCCTCGTTGTTTTGTATTAGTCTAGTTTTCTTCCCTAGGACAGATTGGGAAGAATAGGCTAGGCCTACAATCTTAATCCTTGTGTAATAAAAGTTTTTCAGTCTAGGGTCTCTCCCTCTCTATCCCCCTCTCTCTCCCCCCCTCTCTCCCCCTCTCTCCCCCCTCTCCCCCTATCTCTCTCCCTCTCCCCTGTCCCTCTCTCCCCCTGTCCCCTCTCTCCTCTCTCTTTCTCCCTCTCTCCCTCTCTTTCTCTCTCCCTCTCCCCCCCCACCCTCTCTCTCTCTCTCTCTCTCTCTCTCTCTCTCTCTCTCTCTCTCTCTCTCTCTCTCTCTCTCTCTATTTTCATACTTGTTAAATAAAGTTGTCCAGTGCTCAGTTCAGTGTTCTCTCCCTATCTCCCCCCCCCCCCCTCTCTCTCTCCCCCTCTCTTCCCCCCTCTCTCTCTCTCTCTCTCTCTTCATCCTGTTAACAAAAAAAAAGTGTTCAGTGTTCTCTCCCTCTCTCTCTCCCTCCCCCCTCTCCTTTCCCCCCATCTCTCTCACCCTCTCTCTCCCTCCCTTTCTCTCGCTCTCTCTCCCTCTCTCTCTCTCCCCCCTCTCTCTTTCTTCCCTCCCTCTTTCTCCTCTCTCTCTCTCTCCCTCTCCACTTAAACTCTCATGAGACTCTTTTGAGGTAATGACAATAAAAAAGTTGTTGTCACTCACTCAAGTGTCAACTCAACACCCCCCCCCCCCCCCCCCCTTCACCCGTTTTTCTTTCAAATACATGTACACACATTGATTTTCTAACCCGTGCCCATTCTTCACCACACATGCACATTGTTCCTTTTTTAATTACGTACCAGGCGTGTCAGCATTCCAGTACTCCCATTACAGGGCGTGCGCGTCATTTGTCACGCTGGTTTCTAGTTTCTCTTACTTGTCTGTTAGTACAGGGGGGTTTGGCTACTGCGTTGAATGTATGTCACGGAAATTCTTGTTGTAATCAGGTCATTGATCTGCTGCCGCTGTTCCAAATCCAAATCATCTTTATTATCATCATAACAGAGAAATTGCAGCCAGGTGCACATAAGAAAAACAACAATAAACACATTTATCAACAACAAAGAATATGAACTAATAACTAATAACACTGCAATGTTGTAATTAACAAACCGGACAAATATGCTGTGCTACTTTGTCAATCGTTGTTTTTTTGTTTTTTTAAATTTAATGTCTTTTCACTGACGGTGATATTAGACAGAAGTGATTCATTGTGTGTTGTGTCGTGTGTTGTGTGTTGTGTGTGTGTGTGTGTTGTGTGTTCATGTTTCATTTATAGATTCATATTCTGAAGCATTTGTGTGTGAGTGTGTGTGTGTGTGTGTTTGTGTTGTGTGTTTATGTTTCATTTATTGATTCATATTCTGAAGCATTGTGTGTGTGTGTGTGTGAGTGTGTGTGCATATGTGTATGTGTATGTGTTGTGTGTTTATGTTTCTTTTGTAGATTCAAAATTCTGAAGCATTGTGTGTGTGTGTGTGGTGTGTGTGTGTGTGTGTGTCATGTGTGTGTGTGTGTTTGTGTGTGTGTGTTGTGTGTTTATGTGTGTTTATGTTTTATTTATAGATTCATATTCTGAAGCATTTGTGTGTGTGTCTCTGTGTGCGTGTGTGCGTGAGTGTTGTGTGTTTGTTTCATTTATAGATTCATATTCTGAAGCATTTGTGTGTGTGAGAGAGAGAGAGAGTGTGTGTGTGTGTCTCGGGTGTGTCGTGTGTGTGTGTGTGCGCGCGCATATGTGTATATGTATGTGTTGTGTGTTTATGTTTCATTTATAGATTCATATTCTGAAGCATTTGTGTGTGTGTTTGTGTGTTGTGTGTGTGTTGTGTGTGTGTATGTGTGTGTGTGTATGTGTGTGTTGTGTGTTATATGTATATGCTTCATTTATAGATTCATGTTCTGAAGCATATACTTGTCTTTTTATTCTTTTCTTTTCTTTCTTTCTTAACATTCGGTAAAAACCAATAAATTTCCTTCTAGTTCACCCCCCCCCCCCTTCCTTCCAACCTTCTTTCTTTAATCCTGCCTGCCTTTTATTTTCTTTCAGAATAATACTCAAATAAAAAACCAGTACCTGAATTAAAAAAGAAGAAAAATAAAGTGTTGCAGACGAGACCTCATTCAAATAGACTACAAAGCACCTTCTATCCACAATTTACCACATACACACACACACACACATGCACTGTCTGCTCACACTGTGTGTGAAGTGAGACAGACAGCAAGTCAAGCGTTGATGGAGGAGAGAGAGAGAGAGAGAGAGAGGAGAGAGAGAGAGAGAGAGAGAGACTGACTTTTAACCCATTTACGCCTAGTGTCCTCATATGGGGACAGTTACTTAAAAGGCATTTATTTAGGAAGATATCTGTAGTCATTCTCAATACTATCACCAAAAAAATCGGGACTTTACTGGTTGTTGCACTGCCTCTGGGCATTGCCTCCAGTATTGTTCCCACCATCTTTGTATCTACAAATGTCCCATATGTGTCTGTTCCAGACCGAGAGGACGTAAAACACCATTTTTCATTCAGATATCTGTAGTTAAGCAGTAAGTTTGATTTGAACAGTTAAAGGGAAGCAACTTACACAAATTCATTGGGTCATTGCAGTTATTTCCCCCTGAGTTGTTTTTCTCTTGGCCCTATTTTGGTTGAAAAGTGGGACCTGCTGAGCAAGAAATGTCTACACAAAAAAGGTAACAATAATTTTTACACTATAAACTTTTTTATAAGTATTACAGAAGAAAAAATGAAGTTTTGTGTGTAAATAAGAAATATGTCTTTCAGATGTTCTTTACTTTTTATAGTTTTGTAGATATTCACTTAGAAAGCAGTGTCCCCCTTAAAATATGTAGCGGTACCATAGCCGATCGAAGGTTTAACCGAGTTTTTTGGTTACCGCTACACCTATCCATATTGTTAAAAACTCGGGACTTTACTGGTATTGCACTGCCTCCGGGCATTGCCTCCAGTATCGTTTGACACCATCTTTGCACTTCAAATGTCCCATATGTGTCTGTTCCAGACCGGAGGACTCTAAAGCACCATTTTTCCTTCCTTAAAGCAGTGTCCAAAATATTACTGAAGTAAATACTTGTGGCGGTGCCATAGCCAATGAGGTTTAACCGAGGCGTGGATACACCTATCTGTATAAATGTTTTCCGGGACTTAACTGGTTTCGTACTGCCTCCGGGCATTGCCTCCATTATTGTTTACACCATATTTGTATTTACAAATGTCCCATATGTGTCTGACTCAGACCAAGAGGACGTAAAACACCATTTTCGCTCGCAAACTAGGCTCGGATGGGTACAGTTTTTTTTATATGCACTCATAGTGCGATGTGCACCGTTTGTTTCCAGAAACTTCAGCGTAAACAAAGTTTTGGAAATACTGGAAGAGTCAGGGCACTTTGATGTCTTCATAGATGTTGATGAACTGACAGATGAGGACAGTGGTGATGAGGATGTGGGAGGCGTTATTCAAAATCTGAATGGACGGCAACTGGCAGCCAGGGCAACTGCTACTGTCATTCAGGCAGATGGCAGAGAGGTGTTGGTGACGAAGACAAAATCATTGTAGTCCGGTGGAATGACAACAACATCATGAACGTCGTGTCCAACAAAACAGGCCTGCACCCGATTCAGACAACGGGGCGGTGGTCCAGGCCAGATCATAAAGACATCCAGATTCCGCAGCCCTTCATTATTACAATAAGACGATGGGTGGCGTGGACAGAATGGATCAGAACGTGAACACATACAGAGTGGCCATTCTGCATTCTGCCTTGATCTGGCCGTCCAGCAAGCATGGCTGTTGTACCGCAGTTCCAGAGCCTGCCTCACAACCCCTCTGGATCTTCTGGCAGTTTCGACGTGCCATTGCAAACAACTACTTGGCACAAGCCCCCCCCCCCCCCCCCCCCCCCCCCCTGTGCAGCTGCATCTGTCCAGCGTCCACTTGGCCGATGACCCCGACTTGACCACAGAGTGCCTCAAGCCATTCGCCTTGACGGGGGGAAAGATCATCTCATCCAGACCATGGGCAAACAGCTGCGCTGTGCTCTTTGTGGAGGAAAGTCAAGGCAGCAGTGCAAAAAATGCAACGTGCCTGTACACCTCAAATGCTTTGAGGCATTTCACACTGTGTAGAAAGTGTTCAGAAGAAATGACTGCTGGGTTATCTTTTTCGGTTTATTGTTCAATGTATGTTTCCCCTGAAGTTCCAGTTGTAATGATATTTTCTGTTTCAATGACCACTTTTCTTACAACAGGTATATTGACTGACCTTGCTTGTGAGATCAAAAGAGACATGACATTCATAATTTGAATAGTTTGGTTTTCCAGATAGTGCATTTCTGCTCATTACAGATCTTATCCTTTTATTTTGACCTTTGACCTCTTGGCTGTTTAGATTGTTTCATGGTAAGGTGTGCCACAAAGAATGCAACAAGCTTATTTGAAGAATTTCAAACTGTACCGAAAAATAAAATTTCAAAATAATGTTTTCACTTGTTTCTTGTATTATTGATCTGACAATAAACATGTACCCATTCGAGCCTAGCGTCCCCATAGTTCTTTTAGTGGCTGTAAATATGAAGATACACAAACAATTGCATTCTTATGGTTATGGATGGTCTATGAACATTATTACCCTCCCAAAAAATAGCATAATAAACAAAAACTTATTTTAGGCATATATGGTTTAATGACAAGGGCCAACAGCCCCTATCACAACTGAACCAATAAATAATCTGTAATTAAACATGCAGTAAAAATAGCTCTAGTCAAACTTGGAGGGACTGAAATTTTATTCTGAGATTAAGGCAATATTTTTTTAGGGTAAAAAATACCTTTTAGCATGAAGATTATTAAACTGGGACGAGGAAAGGAGAAAAAGAGATAAAAAACAACTTCCAAACATACCTTGGCTTAAAAAAATGACATGACTTCACTATGACTAATACAGTGTCACACGCACCGCGATACACGGCACGGCGGTTTAGCGGCAACAAACGACAACGTCTTATGTTCCAGACACCTACTTTAATTACACGAGCGAAAATCCACTGCAAACTTAGTTTGAAGAAGTTTGTATGCAGTCAGAGAGAGAGAGAGAGAAACAAATTACAAATGAATGATTTAATGTCATCAGCAAGGTACATGCTATTTGACATGGGGGTACACAAAGTTGAAAGATTTTTTTAATATTTTTTATTAATTTCATTTTAAGCAATAAGTCAAAGCTCATGCGACCAACAGTTCTTATTAGTCAAAGTATCAGAACCAGAGAGAGAGAGAGAGAGAGAGAAACTTGAAAACTTTGAAAACTTGAAAACTTTTGAAGAGAGAGAGAGAGAGCAGAAGTAAAACAAAAAAAAGAAAATCAACTGCAAACTTACCTTTTAAAAAAATTCTTGGATTCACTGTGACTTGTGTACACCCGCACGAAAGCTGACTAGACTTGTGGGCAACAGACCATAACTGAAGAACATTTACTATTAGTAAATAATTAGTTACGAGGTGAGATTAATTTTTCTCGTCCACACTCATGCACGGTCAGCTCACACTGTGTGACGTTCCCCGTGTGAAGTGGGGCTGACGGGAAATCATGCAGTGAACTACATTGAAATATCAAACTTGGTGGGACTGAAATTTTATTCTGAGTATTCAAGGCAATATGTTTTTAGAAGGTAAAAAATACATTTTAGCATGAAGATTTTAAACTGGGACGAGGAAAGGAGAAAAAGAGTTAAAAAACAACTTCCAAACATACCTTGGCTTAAAAAAATGACATGACTTCACTATGACTAATTCAGTGTCACGCGCACCGCGATACACGGCATGCGGCGGTTTTCAAGCGGCAACAAATGACAACGTCTTAAGTTCCAGACACCTACTTTAATTACACGAGCGTTGAAATCCACTGCAAACTTAGTTTGAAGAAGTTTAACTATGCAGTCAGAGAGAGAGAGAGAGAGCAAACAAATTAGTGAAATGAATGATTTAATGTCATCAGCAAGGTACATGCTATTTGACATGGGGGTACACAAAGTTGAAAGAATTTTTTAATATTTTTTATTAATTTCATTTTAAGCAATAAGCAAAGCACATGCGACCAACAATTCTTATTAGTCAAAGTATGAGAACTGGGAGCTCAGAGAGAGAGAGAGAGGTAAACTTGAAAACTTTGAAAACTTTAAAACCTTTGAAGAGAGAGAGATAGGAGAAAGAAAGAGAGGGGCAGAAGTAAAAGAAAAAAAAGAAAATCAGCTGCAAACTTACCTTTTTAAAAAATTGTTGGATTCACTGTGACTTGTGTACACCCGCACGAAAGCTGACTAGACTTGCGGGCAACAGACCATAACTGAAGAACATTTACTATTAGTAAATAATTTACTCAATTTTTCTCGTCCACACTCATGCATTGTCGGCTCTCACTGTGACGTTCCGTGTGAAGTGGGGCTGACGGGAAATCAGGGGTCAACTACATTGAAATATAAAAAATAGTGCGAGCTTGCGTTATCAGGTTTTTCAGTATTCATTTCAACCTGTCTGCTTGTGAGAAGGTTGTGTGCATTAGAGTCCCGGGGGTTGTCGTAGATAAGATTTACGTGAGCCTTGTCGTTGGATTGTCACTGTGTTTGTCAAAATTTGGTGGAAGTTTATTATGCACTTGTCTTGTCTTGCTACGCGCGCAAAACAATAGTGCAAGCATGCGTCTTCAGGTTTTCAACCCTTCTGCTTGTGAGAAGGTTGTACAAGAGCCCGGGGGTTGTTATAGATTTACGTGAGCCTTGTCATTGAATTGTCACTGTGTTCGTCAAAATTTGGTGGAGGAAGATAACTATGCGCTTGCTGCGCGTGCAAATGAAGAAGTGATTTAGTGGCCGAATTCTTTCGTATGACACAGCACATTTCTTTGAGTGATATTCATACGCTGTCCTGATTCAGGTGCACTGAAGACGCTCATTCTTCCACTTCCTGTGGCATTCATATGACGATGAGCTGGCGCTATGTATTGTTGCAATACTATGTTTAGTTACAGTGTACTGGTGTGTTTCACTGGGAGCTCAAACACAGGAATGAGTTTTTGGTATGTTTGTTTGCTTTTACTTTTTTTTTTTTTTAGAGACTAACATTTTTTTTATAGGAGCTCTGATTGTGTTTCGCTGTACTGTTCATACGATTCACACGCACACGCACACACACACACACACACACACACGCGCTTGCATGCACATGCACGCCCATGGCACACACACACACACACACACACATGCTTGCATGCCCACGCACGCTCATGCACACACACACACACGCTTGCATGCGCATGCACGCACGCACATGCACACACACACACACACACATTCATGCTTGCACGCACACACACACACACACACTCACATGAACGCACACATACATACACACACATTATACAAGAGTAAAATAGTTACAATATGGACATTCTAAGAAGAAACAGACCTAACGCAGCATTCACGCAAAACTCACGCTCATGCAGTCGACATACACCGAGATATAAAATAAATCAAAATAATAAAACAAGAACAACAAAGCAAAAGGATTTGAAGAGCAACTTGTGAACAACAGCTCCCCCTCCCCCCCCACCCCTACACCCACCCACCCACCCAGAAATGCTCACACGCGCGCGCAAACGCACACACACACACACACACATACACACACACATGCACATACGAAAAAATACACCCACATGTGTGCAACTTTTCCTGCTATACAAGGATTTCCTGTTTTTGAATTTTACCAGAAAAGGAAGTTCCTTTTTTTAAAATTTGTCAGACAAGATGTTTGTGTGTCTACTGTATTTTTCAAACACTTTAAAAATAAGCATTTGTATAAATTGTGGAAAAAGCAAACTAAAATGCCTTCATAAATCAAATTTTTGCTTCAGCTGCAGGGGGACATTACCCCTGGACCCCGGCCTTTCAGGGTTTTTTTCATTTGGTGTAGTTGCACCCGTGCATTCAGACCCCTCTGTTTGTGCGTCTCTCTCTTCTCTCTTTCTCTGTCTGGCTCTCTGTGTCTCCGTCTCTGTCTGTCTGTCTGTATGTCTGTCTCTCTTCTCTTTCTCTCTCTCGTTCTCTTTCTCTCTCTATCATTATAAGTGTGAGTGTGATTTGTTAATAGTGTGGCCTGGGCGTCTTTAAGTGTCCATCAGTGTGAGTGTTTCAAGTTGGTTGCGAAAGTGTACTGTTGATTATTTCATTCATTATTTGGGCGTGATTGAGAAATTGACTGAGGGATCAGGGAAGGGGGGTGTTGGTCAATGTTTGATGTATACTTTTTGTTCATTGTGTTTACTATTCATTTTAGTGATTTCTGTAAAGCGCTTAGAGCTTAAAGATTAGGCGCTATAAAAGTTGTCTTAATAAATAAATAAATAAATAAATGTTCAAGCTTTGATGATGATTCTGACGCAGCCATGGCAGGTATTTGCTCCCCAGTGGCAGAGCTACAACAAAAACCAACAGACATAAGATTGTGAGAATTTATTACTGTATATTATCAAAATGTGATTAATATTGTAACATGATGAAATCAGGCATGGGAATTGTCCGGGAATTCACGGATTTCCGCGGAAAAAAAGAAATGAAATTGTTACTAAATACTTCTTTTTTTGTTACTAAATACTTCAATTGGGTTTTTTTTTCATAGTTTTTTGTCTCTGACAATTCCCATGCCTGTGAAATTATTATTATTATAAATTTTTTTTTAAAGGTGTTGACAATGTTTTTGACACAGCCATGGAGGACATTATTCGTCACACAGAGGCGGTACTGGTAATGACTGGTACAACAAAGTAAACAGACAGACCAATGTAAAACCCGATTGTTATGAAATTGTGGTTAACGCTGTACCTTGTTGAATAACAATTTTTTTTTTTTTTTGTGTGTGCAGGTGTTGACGATGACTTTGATACGGCCATGGCGGACATTCGTCACACGGAGGGGGAGCTACAGGACTACCTGGAGGAGCAGAAGAAGCGGCTGGGATGCAGGGTCAGTCTGTGGATTACTGCTGATTTTAAAGCGCTTTGTCCTCCCGTGGGAATACTGGGGGGGGGGGGGGGGAGGGGGGTCTTCTGGAAGTTCTGTGCTTGTAACTTCCTCTAATCTGTCACTCTCTTTGACTGCCTTTTTCCCTTTTGCTTACTGTCATCTACTATCTTTTTTGTTGGTTTTTGTTGTTTTTTTGCTGTCCCATCTTCTGGGCCGTACAGTGGCGTTGCTCCCACGCCGCTCGTTCCGAATCCCAATTCGCAGCTACACCCCGGTTTGTTCAAGTCGCAGAATCCGAGACCAGCAGTCCAAGGGGAGCGAATCTATGTTAGGCCGTCAGGAGGCAACCAACCGAGGAGACACTGCACTTCTGCTGAGTCACTTCGGTGGAGTTCAGTGGAGCCTGTTCAGGACACTGGACACTGGAAAACTTTATTTGACAAGGATAAAGATTTTAGGCGATGCCTATTCTTACAATCTGTCCTTACAGGACACCACCTACTAAGCCCCCTACTGACGACACTATTCTCTTAGTCACGGAGCCAGCGTGAGTGAGGTCCTCCTCCGAGGGCGCCACCACGACCGTCCACCGACAGCTCCCCAGAACACACTGATCCCCATGACTTTGACCCGAACGCACCAAGGCATAGACTGGATTGGAAACCGAAACTGAGGTCACCATGAGAGCAGGGCATGCAAAGCCACAGAATTTGAGACATTTTTTAATTTTATGATTGATGGAAAATGAGGCCGATGATAACGATGATGATGATGCTATGGAGTTCCGTATCGGTCTGAGACTGCATGGCAGGGCTGTATTCTACGCTTCCTTTCATAATGATATCCCGGCGTTAACCAGGCCCGAGAACTACAGACACCTGCAGTGTTGGTCTTGCAATTAGAGCAACACTCTCAGAATCGCATCCGTTAAGTGGATGAAACTCGACTGTGTGGTTTCAGTCTTCCCATTGAGCCCATAGCCACTCACTCTGGGTAGGAGTCGGTCCAGGACTGAAAAAACCCTCGCCTCTGATGGGACTCGAACCCAAGACCTCCCAGCCAGTAGTCTGTGACGCTAACCACTACACCACGGCGGCTGGTCGATCATCTACTATCTTTCTGCCTTACTGGTCCATTCTCCTGCCTTTTTTCAAGAAACACTTTCAAACACATTTCCTCCAGCTGAAGTCGGACTTGCTGGGCCTAACTATTTCTTAGTTAGGCGCATTACGGCAGTATGACACATCAGCACTCATAATTGATAGGAAACTGTCTGAGCGATCGACGAAGAAGTAGAGCGCTTTGTGATTCGTGAAAAACGCTGTGTAAATGTTTCTGTGTTGTGATGTATTAATTGTGATGACATCGGTGTAGAGTGGCACAGTGGTATCGCGTTCGCTTCGTGTCAAGTAAACCCGAGTTCGAACCTGGGTACAGGGGATTTTTCCCTCACATTCTGCACTAGGCCTTAACGGTCTGAACGTGGAGTCTTTCGGATGAGACGATAAACCGAGGTCCCGTGTGCCCATGCACTTAGCATATGTTAAACCCAGTGGCAACGAAAAAGTTGTCATTTGGTAAAAATTTACCCCCCCCATCAGTGACAAAAACCGCATGCAAAAAAAAAAATTGGGTAAAAAAAATTGGCTGCGGCGCGCTCTCCAGGTGGGAGCAACCCGAATTTCACAGAGACGCCTCTAATACTATAAAGTACCTAATACTATAAAGTACCTAATACTATAAAGTACCTAATACTAATGTACTTAGCAGTAGAAGAAGCGGCTGGGATGCAGGGTTGATTACTGCTGATTGTAAAGCGCTTTGCGATTCGTGAGTCAAAACCCGCTATATGAATGTATCTGTATTGTGCAGACCTGTTTACCTTTACGATTTTGCCGTAATTTTTACGGGGAAAAGTCCAAATTACGGCTACGGAATAAAAATACGGGAAAATAAAATCCTAAATATAAAAAACCCCCACTACAGTTGCGTCAGTAAGCGAAGCTTTTGAAACGATGCGGTGAAAAGTCAGTTCGTGCCATTTCCGTTTCTGTTTCAAAATGGCGTCCAAGCGAGTGGATTCCGAAGCTTCTGTATCTTCTGGTCGAAAAAATCAAAAGAAAAGACATCAAAAGTCACTTAAATGGCTCAGAAATTCCGGGAAAGTGACCTAAGAATTCCAGGAATACGTCGTTCAGCACTAGGTGACGAGCATGTGTTCTGTGTCTACTGCTCGACGGACATTTAGTATTGCACACTCAGGTCAGTACGATATCGACGTTCATTGGTCACGCGTTGGATTACATTTTTTTCTCTCAAAATTACGTTTTTTTGGTTTAAGAAATTACAACTTTGCAAAATAGGGGTAAACAGGTCTGATTGTGATTTATTAATTGTCATGACTGTATTGTGATTTAGTAGTGGGCATGACAATCTGCTTGGGAGTAGAAGCGTTCTAATATTGCAAGGTCAGATTGTTGATTGCTTCTGCCCGTGGTTGAATGGTTAGAGTGCTCGGCGGAGGTGCGGAAAGTCAAGGGTTCGAGTACCCCCTCCCCTGCTCAACAAAAGGTTTGACGGCAGCAAAAAATTCTGATGGAAGGATTTCTCGGCCAGCAAAATTACGGACAGTTGCCTGAAGTTACTGATTTCAGAGCTTGGGATTACTGACAGTGAAGATTTTGGGTAAGCAGGTCTGCTGATACCTAATAGAAGATTTTCGGAAAAAACTAGGGGAGAGCAATTTGTGAAAATTAGAGTTGTTTACCTCCATTACTCGGTCAAACACCATAGCAACAATGCGACAATGACGTCGAAGCTTGAAACCGCAGGATGCGAGTCAGCGACTTGCAAACATTTTTTGGGGAAAAGATTAGGGGTGGCCAGTGGCCACAAACTGATAAAACTTGCAAACTGATGTAAAAATATAAACGACAATTTTTAGAATGACGCACGGTGTTCTAAGTGCTGTATGTCTGCTCAAAAACACGAGTCGATCGATAGGCTACGAGAGCTGATGGCAGAGTGACTTCCCCCTGTTTGACCGATTGAATAAGGCAAGATCACTCCCACACACCATGAAATTACTCCTTAATTATTCCCGTACAATTCTGATGAACATGTTCTACCACAGACTCTGGTGTACTGGGGAACGGGCAAGAACCGCTACCAGCTGGAAGTGCCGGAGGCGGCGTGCAAGCGCGTGCCGGAAGAGTACGATGCTATGTCGTCCAAGAAGGGAGCGAAGCGCTACCGCACGGCCAAGGTAGAAAACCTGCTGGCCGACCTCACGGACGCAGAGGAGAGAAAAGACGAGGCGCTGAAGGACATCATGAGACGCATCTTCCACAGCTTCGACGAGAGGTACGGCACCGTTTTTGTTTCCGCACTATAACTAAGGCGATAACTTTTTGTCCCCAGACCAGACCTGCGTAGCAGCTACGAAAAATAAAGCTTTGCTACGGAGCTACGGCAACCTTAACGTTGCTACGGAAAAAAACCAAATTGCTGCCGCATTTTATTTTTGCTTATGTCGTTCCCGGTTTTGTCAGTTTCTAAGAGCAGACGCCGTGTCACGCGCGATAACCTAGTCACTTCCGTTTTTATCAAAGTGACTGCGCATGCATTCTTATTACTTTCTCTGAAAAAATGGCGGACTCCAGCAGCAGTAGCGATTCGGGAGATGTTTCAAACGAAGAAAAACGAACCCAAACCAGAAAACGAAAATCATCTGGCACACCATCTTGTTCTAAAAAAAAATATCGGCCTGCCGCACACGTTTTTAAAATAGCTTACACGGAGGAGTGGCCTTGCATCGTCAGAAGTTGACTCGGTGCGAACCATGCTCTCTGCAACCTCTGCCATGCGGACTTCTCTGTGAATCATGGCGGTAGAGACGATTGCCGTCAACACGTTCAATCGGCGAAACATTAAGCAGTGCGTTTCGGCTCAGGAAGAGAACAAATCGATTGCCGTTGTTTGTGGATGCTACGGAAAAATTTGCCATGCTACTGAAAATTGATGGCTGGGCTACTGATTGGGAAAATTCCAAGTAGGCAGGTCTGCCAGACTGAGACCCCTGAGCCTCTTAACTCGAGCCGCTTCGTAATATAAGCCTCACCCCCTACTTTAGCCCTCTCTAGGACACAGACGCCAAATTCGACCAATTTTGTCAACTCATGCAGCCCGTATGCGCCGATTGCGCCCGCTGAACGCCAGGTCTAGTACGTTCACTTTCACTTTCTCCCTACCCACAATGCAATACACTAAGTTAGTTCTTCCTGTTCCTGACTCTCGCTGGTCCGTTCTTGGTTCTTACAGCAAGGGAAAGCACCCACTAGTCTTTTTGAACGGATTTTTCGAAGTGACCCCAAATTGTTTTCTTCTTTCCACGTGACGTGACGCAGTATTGACTCGGCGCGATGCTCGGAGCGCCATTACGGATTTTTTAATATTCCAATTCATGGTTTGTTGTGTGACAGTGTGTTAGCTTTGGAATGATAATATCATCATTGCTATTCAATATGCATCTTTCAGAAATGAAATGCGAGTTAGACTTTATTCTGGGTGATTTTTTTAATGAAAATATTTGGTGTGACGTTCAGAGTTAATTCCCATCTCTCGGGAACTGGGATCGATTCCCGGTTCGAATGGTTGGGAGTCATTGGGTTAAAAAATAAAAATCTGAAAAAAGTCATGCATAAGCCGCGGAAGCGTGGCGATGCACGATGTCCGCTTCCGGTTGAGTCTAGAGTTGATCGTGAGTGTGTTGACTGCCAAAACGAAAGTGTCTGACCGCGAAAGAGATCGTCATTTTGTATAAAAAAACCCAACAACAACCAGAAATTCCCCCAAAACGTTGTGGCTTACAGTCCGTGAATTACGGTACTTATAGTGACCCAGCCAGTCAGGACTCGTTGGGCTAAATCAGGCTGGAACAACTACTTTAAAAATAAAAAAATGTTTTGTGTCAGGGTGTTTTGACTCTTGACTGGAACATGTCAAGAGATAGAGTACCGTAATTCATGGACTACAAGCCGTTTCGTAATATAAGCCGCACCCCCTTAAAAAAAAAAAAAAATCTGAAAAATGTAAGTAACGCATAAGCCGCGGAGTGTGGCGATGCACGATGTCCGCTTCCGGTTGAGTCTAGAGTTGATCGCGGGTGTGTTGACTGCCAAAACGAAAGTGTCGGACCGCGAAGCAGATCGTCATTTTGTGAAAAAATATACCGAAATCAAGGTGATTTTTGTTGTTGTCATCAACCGTGAACAAGGCCACAGATCAAAGGTCTGAATCAAGGATGCCACCGAGTTGAGTTGACTTTCACTTTCGGTAACGTTTAGGCCGCGGCACTGTACTAGCTGCAGGGGGGGGGGTTTTTTAAAAAAAAAAGTTGCGGCTTATAGTCCGTGAATTACGGTAGTCGCAGCCGCCTCAGAATGCCTTCTCCTTTGCCGTGCCCCAAAGAGATTTTGTGCAGGCTATAGAGGTTGAAATATGAAATTTGGCATTCTGTCAGATTCCAGTATGGTGTGCATCGGATCAGACCTGGTATTGCAGCACCTCCAGGGTCTGCTCAGAGCATTGAATGATGGTTGCAGGGTTCGTACAGGGTCCTTGAAACCTTGAAAAGTACTTGAAAATTGACATGGCCTTTTCCAGGGCTTGAAAAGTGCTTGAAAAACAGCAAAGGCCCCAAGACTCCTGGAAAAGTCCTGGAATTTTCAAAATCGTCTGACCACGTTCTTAATCTCAATCCATCAAAGTTATAATCTCTTCTCCACAAAAAATAATTGAAGGTTAAAACTAAATTCAAATAAAAAAACAAAAACTTTTAAGGTTATAGCGATATCGCGATCATAACAGACGACATTTGCGCGAGTTGTCTGCCGCTGAAGTTACTTCCCTTTACCGTACTTCCGTCTTCCAACAAAATGGAGACTGCATTTTCAACGATGTTTGGCTGCAAAAAAAAAAAAGAATATCAGAGCTGGTTAGCTCCGTCAACAGATAGTTCAAAACTGAAAGCGAGCTGAAAGAACTTTGACATCACCAGCATGGACGAGAGTGCTGTAAAATGCCATTGCCAAGGCCAGAAGCACAAGCAATTCAGGCGGGAACGAAACCGACATTGACCAGTATGCCAGATTGAGTCCTTGAAATTTAGTAAACTGGTCCTAGAAAAGTTCTGGAATTCTTTGGACACAGATCTGCACGAACCCTGTGGTTGGTTGATGGTTCATCGCACATGTGCTGTTTTGCAGCCGAGCGGACGTAAAACCTAACTTTCAATGAGATTCCCGTACAGCGCAGCTTGAATCAACGGTCTGCATCAAGGGATTCTATTTTATTGTTGTTTTTTGTTGTTGTTACCTGACAGAAACCTTTCGCCGCCTGTCATTTTTTTCAGCCAAAAGCATTTCTGTCGAGCTTACCTCTGGGTACAGGAAAGTTGGCGTCTTCAGTACTGTGAATGTCCCCATGCATGTATTAGATGAGGCCTTTCCTTCCTTTCCTTATCTCCCAAAATTAGCAACATATAAGGTAATTGAGTAATGGGTCCTAATTTCGTGCCTTTTAACAACACGAATGTAGAGTGGCACAGAGGTAGCGTTAATCCCAGTGGCAACGAAAAAATTTGTCATTTGGTCAAAAATTACCCCCCTCCCCTTTCCTTCCTTATCAGTCGCACACACACACACACACACACACACACACACACGCACACACACACACACACACACACACACAAAATTGGGTGGCGTGCCTCTTGCTGCGACGCGCTCTCCAGGTGGGAGCAACCCGAATTTCAGAGACGCCTCAGTGACTGGAAAGTGCCTAATTCTTAATGCCTAAAGTCAGTGTGGTGCAGATATGCAACATCGGTGGCGGAATTAACCCTTTCACTGCCAATGTCGCATTTTTGCACCACAATGGTTTAGCATCAAATCAGGGTGTTATCCAAAGACCATGTTTTCTTAATATTGGGAAGTAAGGATAGGCCTAAATGTTATATATGTCACAGAGGAAATCGCAATATTGCAGATCTTTTATTTGGTCTACCCAGTTAAGTTTAATGGTATTTTTTTGGCTGAAAATTGGCTGGCGGCGAAAGGGTTAAAGAGAAAATAAAGAACCCCCTAAAACTGGAATGGACTTGTGTGTGGACTTCAGGTACAGCAAGTGGAACCAGGCGGTGTGGTGCCTGGCGGTGAAAGGGTTAATACTGGAATGGACTTGTGTGTGGACTTCAGGTACAGCAAGTGGAACCAGGCGGTGTGGTGCCTGGCGGTGAAAGGGTTAATACTGGAATGGACTTGTGTGTGGACTTCAGGTACAGCAAGTGGAACCAGGCGGTGTGGTGCCTGGCGGTGAAAGGGTTAATACTGGAATGGACTTGTGTGTGGACTTCAGGTACAGCACGTGGAACCAGGCGGTGTGGTGCCTGGGGGTGAAAGGGTTAATACTGGAATGGACTTGTGTGTGGACTTCAGGTACAGCACGTGGAACCAGGCGGTGTGGTGCCTGGGGGTGAAAGGGTTAATACTGGAATGGACTTGTGTGTGGACTTCAGGTACAGCACGTGGAACCAGGCGGTGTGGTGCCTGGCGGTGAAAGGGTTAATACTGGAATGGACTTGTGTGTGGACTTCAGGTACAGCAAGTGGAACCAGGCGGTGTGGTGCCTGGCGGTGAAAGGGTTAATACTGGAATGGACTTGTGTGTGGACTTCAGGTACAGCACGTCGAACCAGGTGGTGTGGTGCCTGGCGGTGAAAGGGTTAATACTGGAATGGACTTGTGTGTGGACTTCAGGTACAGCACGTGGAACCAGGCGGTGTGGTGCCTGGCGGTGAAAGGGTTAATACTGGAATGGACTTGTGTGTGGACTTCAGGTACAGCACGTGGAACCAGGCGGTGTGGTGCCTGGCGGTGAAAGGGTTAATACTGGAATGGACTTGTGTGTGGACTTCAGGTACAGCAAGTGGAACCAGGCGGTGTGGTGCCTGGCGGTGAAAGGGTTAATACTGGAATGGACTTGTGTGTGGACTTCAGGTACAGCACGTGGAACCAGGCGGTGTGGTGCCTGGCGGTGAAAGGGTTAATACTGGAATGGACTTGTGTGTGGACTTCAGGTACAGCACGTGGAACCAGGCGGTGTGGTGCCTGGGGGTGAAAGGGTTAATACTGGAATGGACTTGTGTGTGGACTTCAGGTACAGCACGTGGAACCAGGCGGTGTGGTGCCTGGCGGTGAAAGGGTTAATACTGGAATGGACTTGTGTGTGGACTTCAGGTATAACAAGTGGAACCAGGCGGTGGCGTGCCTGGCGGTGCTGGACGTGTTGCTGTCACTGTCGCGCTACAGCCGCTGTAGCAACGGCGTCATGTGTCGCCCCCAGCTGACGCTGCCGAGTGACGACACCACGGTGAGTCAGCATTGAACATTTTGTACGGTATCTGCACTGTGGCTTCTAAATGTCGTTTAATATGCAGGGTGGCCCATAAAAATGTAGCATATTTTTTCGGACTGTAGTAGTAGCAGACCTGTTTACTCTACTCTTTTTTTAGTAGTATTCTACTCAATTTGGATCTCTACTACTCTTCAAAATGGAAAATAATGCTCTTTAATTCTTGATTACTACTCATTTTCAGTGAACATTGGTTTAATTAATAAAACTACATATTTTGCACCAAAACTACTCATTTCAGCTATCCAGACTACTCAAGACTTGTGTAGGGGGTAAACAGGTCTGTAGTAGTAGTAGTAGTAATTAGGGCTAGAAGTGGGCCTCGCGGCCCTTTTACGCCCTTTCTCGTTTGTGACTTTGATTTGTTTCAGGGTGGCTTGCTTTCTACAGCTAAACAATAAAATTTAACAAAAATATGGAATTGACTTTTTTTCTTTTCTTTTTTTAATATTCATCGAATGCAATACTTTTTTTCCTCCAGACTGAGAGACCTGCGCCTTAAAATCTACCATTCATTAACTCATTCCATGCTGGCCAGTTGCTTCCCTTTGCAAGCGTTCTGTACTGGCCGATTTGCATAGGTTGCCAAAAAATTATTTTCTAAATAATGGTAACAGATACAAACGTGACATTTTGGCAATATGTACACAATATACAGTACTAACACCTGCAACAGTTTCAAAGCATCCACTTGATTAGTTTTGATTTGTGATATTTTAAAATAAATGCATGTTTTGTCAAGCCAGGCACACTCATAATAGCGAAAATATAATTTTAAGGTCCCAAAATAGCCTACAGCCAGCCAGTCAGTGTCGAGAGGCATGAATGAAACGTAGTAGTAGCCCTCTGAGCCACTTTGAAGCACGCATGACTGTTAACCTATGAACTATGAATTTTTAAAGTTCACATGCGATATCCCGTTACCTTAGTAACGAGGCGTTGTGCGCATGCCCTGCGACGAGAGCGCATGTTAGTATAGAAAGAGTTAAGAAAGTATTAGAGCAAAATCTGATTTTTGTGTGAAACTTTGGGGTGCGCCTTAACATCGGTGGTGCGCCCTAACATCGGTGGTGCGCCTTAACATCGGTGGTGCGCCTTAACATCGGTGGTGCGCCTTAACATCGGTGGTGCGCCATAACATCAGTGGTGCGCCCTTAACATCGGTGGTGCGCCTTAACATCGGTGGTGCGCCTTAACATCGGTGGTGCGCCCTAACATCGGTGGTGCGCCTTAACATCGGTGGTGCACCCTATAGTCCGAAACAGATGGCACCTGTCTTTCTCTGGCCATAACTCAAACAAAAGTATATCGTCGGTGAAAATTCTAAATGAATGAAGGAATGAATGAAAAGTTGTGTTTTACGTCCTCTCGACCCGGGTAGGCACATATGGGACATGTGTGTTAGTTGGGTATGTTTTAAAACCACAAGGAAGGAAAAATGGTGTTTTACGTCCTCCCGGTCATAGACACATATGGGACATTTGTAAATACAAAGATGGTGGGAACACTACTGGGGAGAATGCCCAGAGGCAGTGCAACACCAGCAAAGTCCCGATTTTTAAAAATACAGATATGTGTAGCGGTAACCACGCCTCGGTAAAACCTCATCGGCTATGGTACCGCTACAGTATATATTATCCATAGTAAAAACAAATTCGAAAGAGAGAGAAAATGGAGTTTTACGTCCTCTTGGTCTGAATCAGACACATATGGGACATTTGTAAATACAAATATGGTTGGAACAATACTGGAGGCAATGCCCGGAGGCAGTACGAAACCAGTAAAGTCCCAATTTTTTTATAATTAATACAGATAGCTGTAGCGGTGACCACGCCTCAGTTAAACCTCATCGGCTATGGCACCGCCACAAGTAGTAATAAAAAACAAATTCGAAAACCTCGTATCTCGATTTTTGGGGGGTTTGAGTTAGATACATAGTCAGCTTTCTAATTTTTCACGCCTAATGTTCCGAAAAACACGGTATGTGTGTTTACATCAGTTAGATTTGACACCTTTGTTCGTGTAAAAAAATAAATGCACTACGTTCTCTTGTTTTGCTTTTATAGTCATGTTAAAAAACCAGCCCAAAAACTTTTTCTCATGCTTTTTTTTTTTTTTCAATGCAGTTTTTTTAATAGATTTTTGGGGGAGTGTTCAGAATATAGGTATTTTCACTGTCATAAAGCAAAAAACTGCATATTAGACCCGTCGCAAACAAAATGAGTCGCTTTGCACTAATGGTCCATTTTGAGTTATTAACAAATCATTACTTTGCATTGAAAGAGCTGTCATAAAAAACAAAACTTTTGTAAATCGGACAATTTGTTGCGAAGTTATGGGTGTTTGAAGTCGTAAAGTCATAGAATCAGCTAAATGAGAAGTCGCAGTCTAAAATGTCTCAAAACATGTCCCTAGTAACCACTTAGGTCTTAAAAACCTTTTTTAATGTGGAAAATGGGTTTTTTCATGCTCTAAAAATTTTGATTAAGGTAAAAAAATGCTTAAAAAAATAAAAAATAAAAATCTCAGAATCGAAAATTTGACCCCCATCCACCTAAATCGCCTCTACGGGCAAAGCCAGCCAGGGGCAAAACGACTCATTTTGTGGTGACGGGTCACATATTAGAGATATTCTCCTTCATCCGATGTGAGAAGGGGGTAAGAAAATGAGAACACGAAGAAGCTTCAGACAAAAAAAAGAAGTCATATTCTGTACACATTTCACTAGTAATTTAGTGGGTGTTGTTTTTGTGGTTTTTTTCTCTCCTTCAGCCATTCCTGGAGATCCGTGAGGGGCGACACCCGTGCATAGGGGGCAGTCTGGTCAGCAGCGATTTCATTCCTAACGATGCGGTGATCGGCACCCACGATGTGAGTCCATGTTTGTTTTGAAGTACAGTGCAAACCTCCATTATAGGACCTTCAAAAATCATCCACAATGAGGTCTTATAAGGGAGGGGTCTTGTAAGGGAGGTAATTTTAATACTTGCAAAGAAGGGCAATGTCTCAGAGAAGTAGATCTTGTGTGGGAGGGAGGTCTTATAAGGGAGGGGTCTTCTAAGGGAGGTAATTTTAATACTTGCAAAGAAGGACAATGTCTCAGAGAAGTAGATCTTGTGTGGGAGGGAGGTCTTATAAGGGAGGGGTCTTCTAAGGGAGGGGTCTTCTAAGGGAGGTAATTTTAATACTTGCGAAGAAGGACAATGTCTCAGAGAAGTAGATCTTGTGTGGGAGGGACAGACCTGCCTACTGCTACGATTTGGCCGTAGCAGCTACGAAAAATTAAGCTTTGCTACGGAGCTACGGCAACCTTAACGTTGCTACGGAAAAAAACAAATTGCCGCCGCATTTTATTTTTGCTTTAAGTATAATGCCGTTCCCGGTTTTGTCTGTTTCTAAGAGCAGACGCCGTGTCACGCGCGATAACCTAGTCACTTCCGTTTTTATCAAAGTGACTGCGCATGCGTTCTTATTACTTTTCTCTGAAAAAAATGGCAGACTCCAGCAGCAGAAGCGATTTGGGAGATGTTTCAAATGAAGAAAAACGAACCTAAACCAGAAAACGAAACTCATCTGGCACACCATCTTGTTCTAAGAAAAAACATCGGCTTGCCGCACAAGTTATCAAAATATTTTACACAGAGGAGTGGCCTTGCATCGTCAGAAGTTGACTCAGTGCGAACCATGCTCGCTGCAGTGCAACCTCTGCCATGCGGACTTCTCTGTGAATCATGGCGGTAGAGACGATTGCCGTCAACACGTTCAATCGGCGAAACATATTAAGCAGTGCATTTCGGCTCAGGAAGAGAACAAGCCGATTGCCGTTGTTTGTGGATGCTACGAAAATTTTGGCCATGCTACTGAAAATTGATGGCTGGGCTACTGATTGGGAAAATTCCAAGTAGGCAGATCTGGAAGGAGGTCTTATAAGGGAGGTGTCTTATAAGGGAGTACAGTGCAACCTCCATTATAAGACCTTCAAAAATCATCCACAATGAGGTCTTATAAGGGAGGGGTCTTATAAGGGAGGTAATTTTAATACCTGCAAAGAAGGCCAATGTCTCAGAGAAGTAGGTCTTATGTGGGAGGGTGTCTTATAATGGAGGTTCCACTGTACTATTGTCAGGCGGTCTAATTCATGCACTGAAATTCTTCCACTTTTTATCGGCAGAAAAATGTGTCAAGTTTTTGTTTGTTACGTTTGGGGTTTTTTTTTTCTAAAAAGGCACAAACACCTCTGTCCTCTTCACACACACACGCATGCACACACACACACACACACACACACAAACATACACGCACACGCGCACACACACACTCACACTAAAACGAAGATAAACTAAAGTCATTGTATAAATAGTCAAGAATCAACTGAGGTATTATTAAGTATTTAGGCACTCTATAATCACAGAGGCATCTGTGAAATTCGGGTTGCTCCCACCTGGAGAGAGCGTCGCAGCCAGAGGCACGCCACCCTTTTTTTATTTGCATGCGATTTTTGTGTGACTGATGAGGAAGGAAGGGTAGGGTAGGTGGGTGGGTGGGTGGGGGGTAAGTTTTGACCAAATGACAACTTTTCCGTTGCTACTGGGATTAACGTTGTGCTAAGTGCATGGGCACACACGGGGACCTCAGTTTATCGTCTCATCCGAAAGACTCCACAGACAGAAAGAACCTACCATATTTTTCGGAGTATATGACAATACTTTTTTCTTTGAATGAGACCTCTGCGCGCCTAGTATGACTTATAATAAGGTAGCTAAAATCTTGCAAAATCAGTATGACTACTGACGAGTTTTAATAGTAGGCCAATAGACGATTTTCGGAAAAAACTAGGTGAAAGCACTTCGTGAAAATTAGAGTTGTTTACCTCCATTACTCGGTCATATACCATACAGACCTGCCTACTGCTACGATTTGGCCGTAGCAGCTACGAAAAATAAAGCTTTGCTACGGAGCTACGGCAACCTTAACGTTGCTACGGAAAAAACAAAATTGCCGCCGCATTTTATTTTTGCTTATGCCGTTCCCGGTTTTGTCTGTTTCTAAGAGCAGACGCCGTGTCACGCGCGATAACCTAGTCACTTCCGTTTTTATCAAAGTGACTGCGCATGCGTTCTTATTACTTTCTCTGAAAAAAATGGCGGACTCCAGCAGCAGTAGCGATTCAGGAGATGTTTCAAACGAAGAAAAACGAACCCAAACCAGAAACCGAAAATCATCTGCCACACCATCTTGTTCTAAGAAAAAACATCGGCGTGCCGCACAAGTTTTGAAAATAGCTTACACGGAGGAGTGGCCTTGCATCGTCAGAAGTTGACTCGGTGCGAACCATGCTCATTGCAACCTCTGCCATGCGGACTTCTCTGTGAATCATGGCGGTAGAGACGATTGCCGTCAACACGTTCAATCGGCGAAACATAAGCAGTGCGTTTCGGCTCAGGAAGAGAACAAATCGATTGCCGTCGTTTGTGGATGCTACGGAAAAATTTGCCATGCTACTGAAAATTTATGGCTGGGCTACTGATTGGGAAAATTCCAAGTAGGCAGGTCTGACCATAGCAACAATGCAACAATGGCGTTGAAGCTTGAAACTGCAGGATGCGAGTCAGCGACTTGCAAACATTTTTTTTTAAAGAAAAATTAGGGGTGGCCAGTGGCCACAAAGTGATAAAACTTGCAAAATGTGACGTAAAAATATAAATGACATACATTTTTAGAATGACGCACGGTGTTCTAAGTGCTGTATGTCTGCTCAAACACACGAGTCGATAGGCTACGAGAGCTGATGGTAGAGTGACTTCCCCCTGTTTGACCGATTGAATTAGGCAAGATCACTCCCACACACCATGAAATTACTCCCCTTAATTATTTCCGAAAAATTCCTATTGAAGCCTGGAATGGTCAATTGCAACATTTATGAATGGGGTGGGGGGGGGGGTGGGGATGAACAACGATAAATTTGATAATACTGTTATTATCTATGATGCAAACAGAGCATGGAGGAGGGTGACGCGGGTGACGACGGACGGCAGACGGCCAGTCGCGTTGTCATGGTTACGGGGCCCAACATGGGAGGTAAATCCACCCTGATGCGGCAGACGGGGCTCATCGTCATACTGTCGCAGCTGGTATGTCAGCATTTGTTATGTGTTTGTGCTTTTTTTATTTTTTTTATTTTATTCAACTTCTGTCTACTGTGAGTGATATTAGACGTGTGTGTGTGTCTGTGGGAATAAGAATACAGGAAAATTGTGTGTCTGTCTGTGTCTCTGTGTGATTGTGAACAAATTATACCACAAAACACTACCAACCCTCCATGCACTGTACAAATGTGGCTTGAAAAGGCTTTATAGCTTAAAATGCCACTGTTAATAGTGGTGGATCCATAAAGGATGCCAGTGGTTCTACCCATAATGTGTGATTGTGTGAGACCTGGGAGGTAAATCCACCCTGATGAGACAGACTGGACTCATGGTCATAGTGTCTCGGGTCAGCACATCACCATTTCTTCTCTGTGTGTGTGCGCGCGCACGTGTGCATGCATGCGTGTGTGCGTTTGTGTTTGAGTGAGTGTGTGTGTACATATGCGTTGTCTGTGTCTGTGTTTCTGTATATGTATATTATGTGTAGTGGTAAATCACTAAATGTTTGTGCATGACATGGGAGACAAGTTGACTTTGAATCGATATTGTCGTCCTGTTACAGCTGGTGTATGGCCATTTCTCTGTGTGTGTGTGTGTGTGAAGAGAGAGAGAGAGAGAGAGAGAGAGAGACAGAGAGAGAGAGAGAGAGAGAGAGAGAGAGAGAGAGAGAGAGAGACAGACAGAGAGAGAGAGAGACAGAGAGAGAGAGTGAGAGTGCTTAAATGCATATGTGTGTGATGTTACCACCAAAAAGTATACATAGTAGCTAAGAATATTTTTCTTCTAAATAATGGTGAAAATTATTATCATCAATGGCTATTCACTTTCACAATCATCATCATCATCATCATCATCATCATCATCTTCATCATCAATCATAGGTGAACTAGAGAATCAATCAAAGACAGTATAATTGTAATTGTCTCAAAATTTCTTACCATATTTTTCGGACTATAAGGCGATACTTTCTTTCCCCAGAGGGAGACTCCTGCGCCTTATGACTGATTACTAATATAGTAAGAAAGTTATAATAACAAAACATGACATTTGTGTCAAATTTGAGGTAGTGCGCCTTATAATCAGGTGCACCATATAGTAAAACAAGTGCGGAATCGCAATAGTTTGTGGCCCGCGGTCTATTTTTACCACTCCAATCATGAGTCGCCTCCCCTGGCTTTTCAATCATTTTAATCTGTAAACCAGAATGTTATCTCTGCACCATTTGGTAACTTTTTATATCTTTTGGAAAACATTTAAAACTATTTATCCTACTTATACTCATTGAAAGAAGCACTGCGTACTCGTCGTGTCTGTTGCAGTGTCTGTATTACGTATGTTTATTATTTTGTGCGCTTTGCGCACGTACACATCATTTTAAAGAGCAGCCTCAATTTGAAGTGCAGCCTCAATTTGAAGTGCGACAATTTTGGACCGACCGACCGACAGACAGACCGACCGACAGACCGACTGACCGACAAAGTGAGTTATAGGTTTGTGGCTTGAGCCACAAACAAAAACAACAACGGTACTTTCTATGGTTGCAGGGCTGTTACGTCCCAGCTGAAAAATGTCACCTGACCCCGGTTGACAGGATCTTCACCCGATTGGGAGCCAGCGACAGGATCATGTCTGGTATGTGGTTGGTGTTGTTTAAGAGAAATGCAGGGGGATGTTAATTTTCCGGTTGACACCAGAAATCTGGTTTTGGGGGGTGCCGAAACTTGTGGCTTCCGGTTTTTGGAGTGCCCAAACTTTTGGCTTCTGGTTTTGGAGTGCTAAAACTCGTGGCTTCCAGTTTTTTGGAGTGCCGAAACTTGGCTAAAACGTTTGGCTAAAAAAAATGGTTGGCGGCGAAAGGGTTAACGGAAGAAACAGTGACATAAGCTCTGAAAGTAGACAAACACATGGCAGGGTGCTTAATTGGCAGTGAATGTCCTCGCGAGTGTAGAGTGATGTCGTGGGCAAAATGTATTCGCCCATGGCGAATGAATGGATAAAAGTTAGGTTTTACGCCCACTCAGTCGCAAAACAGCACATGTGGGACGAACCATCAACCAACCATCATTCAATGCTCATGGTGCTAGAACAGTTCAGCCTTCTTGTAGCAAAACGTTTTTATTATTTTATTTTTTAGTCTCTAAATACAGACCTTTGAAAATCCAAAATGAGGTCTTATAATGGAGGGGTCTTATAAGGGAGGTAATTTTAATACTTTCAAGGAAAGTGTCTTATTAGAGAAGTAGGTCGACGAAATAGGATTTAACGCCTGACGACGAAAATGGAGTTTTACGTCCTCTTGGTCTGAATCAGACACATATGGGACATTTGTAAATACAAATATGGTGGGAACAATACTGGAGGCAATGCCCGGAGGCAGTACGAAACCAGTAAAGTCCTGTTTTTTTAAATTAATACAGATAGCTGTAGCGGTGACCACGCCTCGGTTAAACCTCATCGGCTATGGCACCGCCACAAGTTAATAGCTTTTTAAAGTGTTGAGGATTTAACGCCCTCTGCAGCCTTTCGGCCATGTGGGGCATGAGAAGTAGGTCTTATATGGGAGGGAGGTCTTATAAGGGAGGTTCCACTGTATCTGCTATCTCAAAATGATTCCAGTCCTTTCAGTTTTGACTTAACCACATTTCCATTATGCTTTTTGTTCTAAACCCCCAAACTTTCTAGAGCTCTTCAGGTAGTTTTGAAGTTGTGCATTGTTCCTATTTTTCAGGGGAGAGCACTTTCTTTGTGGAGCTGAGCGAGACGTCGGCCATCTTGCAACACGCCACGGAACACTCCTTGGTTCTGATGGATGAACTGGGTGAGTGTTGTTGCATTTAACCCTTTCACTGCCAGCCATATTTCAGCAAAAAAATTTCCATTAAATTTACCTGGGTAGAGAACAAAATCCATCAGCAGTATTGGGGATTCTTCTGTGACGTATATAAAATAAGGTCTATCCTTACTTCCCAAAACTAAGACAATGGCTTGTACCCACGTGTCATCATATCCGGCCACAAGGAGCGTGCCATATTATGGGAGACCGCCATCTTAGTCAGTAACTTTGTTTGAAAAATGCCAGATCGATGCTGTTTACACACAAATCTGACTAAGATGGCGACACTTCCGTTGGAAGGGTTGAGATGCGCACGCAAGTGGGGGGGGGGAGCCATAGGGTCTTTGGATAATAGGCCCCAATTTGATACCTTTTAGTGACATAGGTGTTAAATCACTGTGGTGCTAAAATGCGACTTTGGCGGTGAAAGGGTTAACATTAAACCCATTTCTTCTCAAGACATTTGGGGGGGGGGGGGGGGATTTTGGAACTTTTTGCTGTCTCCTGCTCTAAATGCACCCTTAGACACGAAGGTAAACTTCTTCCCCCCCAAAAAAAAAACCCAACATTTTCAGGGCTCCTAATCGTCCCGCATAACAAGGGGTCCCAGGGGCTCCTTCACTTACAGTATAGAGGGTCCTAGAGGCGGGATAGAGGGTCCCAGTGGCATTGCGAATGCTAAAAATAATTTTTCAGGTGCATCCCTGGGACCCCCTGCACATTCTTTTAGAGGGTCCTTTAGAATTTATTGCTTCGTAGACCCCCAAATGGGGGTCCTTGGGAGCCCTGATTTTCTGAAATGTTTTTCAGAACACATTCTTAAAGTGTGTATGGTGTGTGTGTGCATGCGTGTGTCTGTGTGTGTGCGTTTCTGTATATGTTTGTGTGTGTGTGTGTACTGGTGTGTGTATCTGGAATGTGGAGGGAGGACAGGGTGAGGAGGGGGTGGGGCAGACTTGGGAAACCTAGACTATCAATTTGGTCATACCAGGCAGTGGGATTTCTCCCTGCTCTTACTGACTTTTAACTGCCGTGGGGATTTTTACGAGCGTAAAGCGCACGGGTCAGACTAGCATTAAGTCCCCCATCCGAAGGATGGACCTCTATATGCGGCCTCATGAAGTCAGATTTACCAAATAACTAGCCATATCAATATAATCCCAGTGAATCTGATTGGAATATTATTTTTAAAAATCTGCCAGTCATGCTCAAGATAATGGATGGATTTCACCGAAAGTTGGTTTGGTCATAATATAACATGATGCGCCTTGTAGAAAGTCATAGTCTGTAAAATAGGGTAGCGTTGGTTGTTTTTACTACAAGGCAGTGGAACCCTCATTATATATTAGACCTTCAAAAATCATCCAAAATGAGGTCTTATAAGGGAGGGGTCTTATAAGGGATGTAATTTTAATACTTACAAAGAAGGGCAATGTCTCAGAGAAGTAGGTCTTATATGGGAGGGAGTCTTATAAGGGAGGTTCGACTGTATAAGGCACCCTCCCCCAAATTTGACTCAAAATTCAAATTTTATTACTCTATTTCCTTACTGTATTATCTATCCTTCACATTATAAGGCGCAGGGGTCTCAGTCTGGGAAAAAAGTATCGCCTTATAGTCCACAAAAGAGGGGACCCTTTTTTTCGGACAATGAGGCGCACCTTAGAAGGTGCGCCCCACGAATTATACTCAAAATTCAGATTTTGTTGTAATTTCTTACTACAGTGGTCGCCGCTTTATAAAACCGCGGTTAATAGAGCCAGCCGCTTATTAAAGCCGATTTCTTACGGTCCGGATTTTTCACTATATGTTATGTATTAAAAAAAAGCCGCTTAATAAAACCACCCGGACGCTTATTAAAGCCACTTTTCTCAGAGAAATCACATACAGTGAAACCCGTTTAGTACGAATTCCAGGGGAGAGGGCCAATTTACTCGTTGTAAGCATTGCTCGTTCAAACCATTTTATCGATTTTGGCAACCCTGACGAACCTATCAATCGGTCCTCACATCTACTGTGATGTGCGTGTTGGTAAAGTGTGAAAAAGACAGAAAAACGGAAACAACACACTTACCCAACAAAGCATGGTTGTAAGCCCAGTATCCTGTATCCATAGGGTTTTTAATGCCGATTACAAACACTTTAAAACAGTTTATTAACACACGATAACATCAAAAACATAAAATCCACACACGCGCTTTAAGAGAAAGTTAAAATTTCCCGGAAGTCACAAGATCAGTGCGCAAAGAGTGAGTCCAGTGTCGTCTGCTTGCGCTGCAGACACCCAAGTTGTTATATCGGCCAATCAGAATGCCGCTTACATATCGAGGGGTCAGTCAAGATGGCGATGTTGTTGTCAGCGTGTTCTCGTTCTAGCCAGGTAGTTGTGCAAGAAAGCTTGACTTTGGGATGGCGGTGTGGTTGTAAGTGCGTTCTCGTTCTAACCGCGTAGTTTTTGCATAAAAGCTTGACTTTGGGAGTCAATAAATTGTACGTTATATGCAAGTTGCTCGTTGTAGCGAGCTCGTTGTATGCAGAATTATTTAACAAGGAAAAAGAAGGCTTGTGGTCGGGGATTTTGAAACCACTCGTTAAACACGGGCTCTCGTTTAAACCGTACTCGTACTAAATGGGTTTCACTGTAGTTTGTGACTAAAACTCACACGATTTTGTTCTTTTTTCTTTTCTTTTCTTTTTTTTTGGCGTAGAAAATATGTCACTTGTGTCACTCAAGACATATGTATGTGCACGCTCACGTGTATCACGAAGTAACTGAGTTTAGAAAAGAATGTCAGTCAATAAAAACTGCACGTGTTGAGTTAATAAATAAATTAAATCACTTTACTGTTTTCTGTCGGACTGGCAACTCCGTGCGAGAACTGTTGTGGAAGTCGACCAATATCGCCTTATAGTCCGAAAATGATGGTATGTAAATGGAACAGTTCTTACTTTTAGTTCTATTCCAGGTCGAGGCACAGCTACGTACGATGGTACGGCCATAGCGTACACCGTAGTGAGAGAGCTGTCCCCTCGGCTGCGATGTCGATCGCTAGTATCGCCTTATAGTCCGAAAATTATGGTATATAAAAATGGAACAGTTCTGTTTCCTTATTACCGTTACCTATTTTTGGGGTTCTATTCCAGGTCGAGGCACAGCTACGTACGATGGTACGGCCATAGCGTACGCCGTAGTGAAAGAGCTGTCCACTCGGCTGCGATGTCGATCGCTAGTATCGCCTTATAGTCTGAAAATTATGGTATGTAAATGGAACAATTCTGTTCCTTTTTTTGTTGTTTCTGTTCCAGGTCGAGGCACAGCTACGTACGATGGTACGGCCATAGCGTACGCCGTAGTGAGAGAGCTGTCCACTCAACTGCGGTGTCGATCGCTGTTCTCCACCCACTACCACTCATTGGTCGATCAGTTCGCACACGACTCCAACGTCAGAACCGGTCACATGGTTTGTGCTTTTTTGTGTGCTTTTCTTCTTCTTCTGCGTAAGGCCATGATGGGTACGTATGTGTCCGTTTTCCAGTTTTTTCTGGTGTCCTCGCTGCATTCAGCCTGACACAGATGATTTTGTGTGTACGTGCTTTTTATTTTAGACAAAGTTAAAGTTTCGAACGCCCCCACCTCCCTTATGTTTACGACTCTCGATCTCAAAGTATGGTTCTTTCCGTTTCGTGACAATAACCCTAAGGCTGAACCTAACCCTATCCCCTGTTCCCTACAAATCTCCTTTTCTTTTTGTTTTGTTTTTTGCTGCGCTGTCCCATTTTCTGGGCTGTACAGTGAGTGCCGTTGCTCTCACACCGCTCATTCTGAATCTCTCTCTCCCTTTTCTTTCTTTTCCTCTCTCTCTGTCTATTGTCTCGAGAACTAGGAGAGTAGTTTATATGGTTTAACCATCTTGTTGTTTTTCTTCTTCTCCCCCCCCCCCTCTCCAACAGGCGTGCATGGTGGAGAACGAAGACGAGGAGGGGGATCCTTCCCAGGAGACCATCACCTTCCTGTACAAGTTCTCGCATGGGGCCTGCCCTAAGAGCTACGGCTTCAACGCCGCCCGCCTGGCCAGCATTCCTGAGGAGGTATGTGTGTGTGATCACCTTCCTGTACAAGTTCTCGCATGGGGCCTGCCCTAAGAGCTACGGCTTCAACGCCGCCCGCCTGGCCAGCATTCCTGAGGAGGTATGTGTGTGTGATCACCTTCCTGTACAAGTTCTCGCATGGGGCCTGCCCTAAAAGCTACGGCTTCAACGCCGCCCGCCTGGCCAGCATTCCTGAGGAGGTGTGTGTGTGTGTGTGATCACCTTCCTGTACAAGTTCTCACATGGGGCCTGCCCTAAGAGCTACGGCTTCAACACCGCTCGTCTGGCCAGCATTCCTGAGGAGGTGTGTGTGTGTGTGTGATCACCTTCCTGTACAAGTTCTCACATGGGGCCTGCCCTAAGAGCTACGGCTTCAACGCTGCTCGTCTGGCCAGCATTCCTGAGGAGGTGTGTGTGTGTGTGTGATCACCTTCCTGTACAAGTTCTCGCATGGGGCCTGCCCTAAGAGCTACGACTTCAACGCCGCCCGCCTGGCCAGCATTCCTGAGGAGGTGTGTGTGTGTGTGTGTGATCACCTTCCTGTACAAGTTCTCACATGGGGCCTGCCCTAAGAATTACGGCTTCAACACCGCTCGTCTGGCCAGCATTCCTGAGGAGGTGTGTGTGTGTGTGTGATCACCTTCCTGTACAAGTTCTCGCATGGGGCCTGCCCTAAGAGCTACGGCTTCAACGCCGCTCGTCTGGCTAGCATTCCTGAGGAGGTGTGTGTGTGTGTGTGTGATCACCTTCCTGTACAAGTTCTCGCATGGGGCCTGCCCTAAGAGCTACGGCTTCAACGCCGCTCGTCTGGCTAGCATCTCTGAGGAGGTGTGTGTGTGTGCGTGTTTTTGTGTGTGTGTGTGTGTGTGTGTGATCACCTTCCTGTACAAGTTCTCGCATGGGGCCTGCCCTAAGAGCTACGGCTTCAACGCTGCTCGTCTGGCCAGCATTCCTGAGGAGGTGTGTGTGTGTGTGTGTGATCACCTTCCTGTACAAGTTCTCGCATGGGGCCTGCCCTAAGAGCTACGGCTTCAACGCTGCTCGTCTGGCCAGCATTCCTGAGGAGGTGTGTGTGTGTGTGTGAGATCACCTTCCTGTACAAGTTCTCACATGGGGCCTGCCCTAAGAGCTACGGCTTCAACACCGCTCGTCTGGCCAGCATTCCTGAGGAGGTGTGTGTGTGTGTGTGATCACCTTCCTGTACAAGTTCTCGCATGGGGCCTGCCCTAAGAGCTACGGCTTCAACGCCGCTCGCCTGGCCAGCATTCCTGAGGAGGTGTGTGTGTGTGTGTGATCACCTTCCTGTACAAGTTCTCGCATGGGGCCTGCCCTAAGAGCTACGGCTTCAACGCCGCTCGTCTGGCTAGCATCCCTGCGGAGGTTGTGTGTGTGTGTGTGTGTGATCACCTTCCTGTACAAGTTCTCACATGGGGCCTGCCCTAAGAGCTACGGCTTCAACACCGCTCGTCTGGCTAGCATTCCTGAGGAGGTGTGTGTGTGTGAGATCACCTTCCTGTACAAGTTCTCGCATGGGGCCTGCCCTAAGAGTTACGGCTTCAACACCGCTTGTCTGGCCAGCATTTCTGAGGAGGTGTGTGTGTGTGTGTGAGATCACCTTCCTGTACAAGTTCTCACATGGGGCCTGCCATAAGAGCTATGGCTTCAACACCGCTCGTCTGGCCAGCATTCCTGAGGAGGTGTGTGTGTGTGTGTGTGATCACCTTCCTGTACAAGTTCTCGCATGGGGCCTGCCCTAAGAGTTACGGCTTCAACGCCGCCCGCCTGGCCAGCATTCCTGAGGAGATGTGTGTGTGTGTGTGTGTGTGTGTGTGATCACCTTCCTGTACAAGTTCTCGCATGGGGCCTGCCCTAAGAGCTACGGCTTCAACGCTGCTCGTCTGGCTAGCATCCTTGCGGAGGTGCATGTTCTTTAATTTAATGTCTATCCACCTTACAGTGATCTTAGACAAAAAATTTGTGTGTATCTGTGTGTGTGTGTGATCACTTTCCTGTACAAGTTCATGCAGGGGGGCCTGCCCTAAGAGTTACGCTTCAGTGCAGTCCGCCAGAGGCTAACATTCCTGAGGAGGTACACACTCCCTCCCCCCCAGGGTTTTTGCCATCTATACTAGTTACTACTTTATGAAAATTCACTTTATGTCTGTCCATGTGTACAAAAAAAACCTGTTGACCATGCTTACAACAACGCTTTGTCCTTATCCCCGTGACTGCCATATAACGTATCACGTACTGACTTGGTGACATCATCAGATGAAGAGGAATAACCCTGATATGCTGGCTTTTGCTCTAACACAGTCAAGAGAGTTATATCCCCAGACCATTTTGCCAGATTGGCTCTATCAGTTGTCTTTTTCATGGCATGATTTGTGCTATGCAGACCTGTTTACTCTACTCTTTTTGAGTAGTATTCTACTCAATTTGGACCTCTAATACTCTTCAAAATTGAAAATAATGCTATAATTTTCTCATTTTCAGTGAACAGTGTTTGATGGCTTAATGAATGAAACTACACATTTTGCACCAAAGCTACTCATTTCAGCTATCCAGACTACTCAAGACTTGTGTAGGGGGTAAACAGGTCTGGCAATGAATTTTTCTTTCATTTTCTCTGGCAGTCTAGGGGTTAAGAGCTACCTGCTAACATGACGCTAATCTCATCATCTTCCCTTTTTTAAAAAAATCCTTGATTGTAGACCCCTGTAAGTTTAACCATAACACATTTTTGTTTTTGATCAGCATCACCCAGTGAATGTAGCCTGCCAGTTTCTGAGACTCTAGTGCAAACCTCCTTCAAGGACGGAAGGGCTGGTTAGAAAAAAACTTCATGTACCCTGGGTAGGGGGGGGGGGGGGGCGGGCTTCACTATCAACCAATTCGTACCCAACTCTTCAGAATAGCAGTCAGCTTCTCTGTTGTCCTGGAGGCATCATAATGGAACTCTCTATACCACTTCTTGCTGACACGAAAAAGGGCGTTGATTTTAGGCCAGAACTGCTCATGCCACCTATCGGCGAGTCAGGTGCAGATAATTTTCTGTGGCTATGTACTACTCGTTCATGTCATGCAAGGATGATAATCTTAAGTAGGTGGCGTTCGCATCTCAGGGCACTAGACAGGGGCAGAGAATGTTCGGTATAAAGCCTCATTGGACGCTGCAGACTAGCATACAGTTATCGATTCATGAACATTTTCTCCTTTATTTTTTTCATCCGAGTCATTTGTGCCTTTTTAAAAAATTGTCCGTGGACATTTGTTTTCCCAGACTATTTTATGATTCATTTATGCCTTAAATGTTAAAATGATTAATGTTTTTCAGATTATCCGTGGTGCTGTCAGCAAAGCCAAGGAGTTTGAATCCTCTGTGGAACAGCTTCGAGCGTTTGGGTAGGTTTACTCTGTGTGCGCGCGCGCGTGTGTTATTGTGTGTACTTGCTCTTCGGTAAGAGTGTGGAGGTTCGAATCCAACTTCGTTCGAGGTGATGTTTTTTGGGAAAGACACTTTACTCCTATTTCCTCACTCCACCCAGGTGTAAATGGGTACCTGACGCCAGTTAGGACAAAAGTCCTTTGGATGATGACTTAAAACCAAGATCCCGCTGCATGTGAAAAACGCATGCACAAGATCTTGCGCACACGTTGAACCCCATTCCACTGTTCAGTACGAGTAGGCTGTATGTGCTAATGGGATGGATGGCATGGACTTACATAGCTTGCATCCTGTGCGCCAGTTCTTAGTTCCAACTGGAGGCTTTGGGTGTGGGGCAGGATAAACATCCCCAATCAGAAGAAGAAGATGTGTGTAAGATTGCTCATCTCTAGGTGCTGTTTGTTTGTTGCATTTTTTTTTCATCAATGTTGAATATCCTACCATGATATTCTCAAGCAAAAGTACATAGCTTCCACATCTTGTAGCCCTTTACTGAAAATGGATTTTGTAGTTGGTTGACACTAGCTTTAACCCTTTCACCGCCAGAGTCGCATTTTAGCACCACAGTGATTTACCACCTATGTCACTAAAAAGGCATCAAATTGGGGTCTATTATCCAAAGACCCTATTGTCTTAGTTTTGGGAAGTAAGGACAGACCTTATTTTATATATATGTCACAGAAGAATCCCCAATACTGCAGATGGATTTTGTTCTCTACCCAGGTAAATTAAATGGAAATGTTTGGCTGAAATAAGGCTGGCAGTGAAAGGGTTAAAGGGGAACCCTGATGGATGAGTTTTTGCAAGAAACACGTCGAGATCACCAGAAAGACAGCCTTTTCAAGGATCGGAACACTCACTTTGCTCTGGTTTCCTAGAAATCAAACCGTCAAAACGGCGATTCCTTCTTGGCGAAGATGCTGGAGAGAGAAGCCATTTTGGATGGGGGCCAAACCCATTGTGGTTGAAGCTTTTTTTCTTTTTTTGTAGTGCAGTACCAAAAAAGTTATTTCCTTTGTTGTGAGCGAAACTCCTTTACATAAACTGCATAATTTTTTTTTTCAAAGATAAATAAAAAGGCTTGTATTGCGAAAATTTCGTGCAAACAATTTGGTCGCCATTACAAAAGAGACGGCACACGCCTTCTCTTTCAGTGAAGGAAAATTGACTTCCAGCACCTCCGCCAAGGATGAATTGCCGATTTGACGGTTTGATTTCTGGGAAACCAGAGCAAAGTGAGTGTTGCGATCTCTGTAAAGGGTGTTTTCCTGGTGATCGCGATGTGTTTCTTGCATAAACTCATCCGTCAGGGTGCCCCTTTAAAATATTTTCAGAGAAAAATTGCCATCCCTGGGTATATGCTCCAGTGATGCACATTTTTTGGAACTCTAATAGGACAATTGTCCTGACTTAAGAACATTGATATGACAATTGTCCTGACTTAAGAACATAATAGGACAATTGTCCTGACTTAAGAACATTAATATGACAATTGTCCTGACTTAAGAACATAATAGGACAATTGTCCGGACTTAAGAACATAATAGGACAATTGTCCTGAACATGCAATTTCAATAGGACACCTAATACTTAGCCCAGCATCGGGAAGTGAGTTTTTGTAATAAATCAACCCTAAAATATTTGTCATAAATCTGGGGGGGGGGGGGGGGGACTCCTAAAAATAAGAGAAGAGCATTTGATTCCCATCTGGGAATGACAATCCCCTTGGTTGCAAAAACAACAATAGGACACAAGTCCGCTTCAACTGTGACACAACAGGACAATTGTCCTGACAGAGGCCAAGACAACAGGACAATTGCAAATTTGATAGGTCAGTGTCCTGAAAATCGTTTTAAAAAAATGTGCAACACTGATGCTCTACTCATATTCAATCTCTCGTTTGTTACTTTAAATTAAAAGCTTTGTTCTGTCCATCTGGTGTGGCACAGTGGTAGCACGTTCGCTTCGTGTCAAGTAAACCTGAGTTCGAACCTGGGTACAGGGGATTTTTCCTCTCACTTTGCACAAGGCCTTACGGTCTGAATGTGGAGTCTTTCGGATGAGACGATAAACCGAGGTCCCATGTGCCCATGCACTTAGCGCATGCTAAAGCCAGTGGCAACGAAAAAGTTGTCATTTGGTCAAAATTTATCCCCTCCCCTTCCTCATCAATGACAAAAAATCGCATGCAAAAAAAAAAAAAAAAGGGGTGGCGCGCCTCTGGCTGCGACGCGCTCTCCAGGTGGGAGCAACCCGAATTTCACAGAGATGCCTCTGTGACTATAAAGTACCTAATACCTAATCTTGCATTGAACCAATGGCAGGTATTGACGGATTAAAATGCCGTTCTGCTGTGTGGTTTTTTTCTCCAGTAAACTGTGGAGGGGTTGCACAGCAGACGATCTCCACAGCGCTTTGAACGAAATGAAAGATGTCGCCGAAACAACGGAGTAATGAGGATCAGACCACGACTATCAAATGAAAATCCACAAGAGCTTGTTTGATTGCTTTGTTTGTTGTTTATTTGGCTTTTTTTTGTTTGTACTCTGAGTCAAGACCCAAGACCAGGGCTCCTGATTTCAACATAAACTTGAAATAAATGAAAACTCGGGGGGTGGGGGTGGGGGGTGGGTTGCTGTATGCTTTAATTAAGTACTGCATTGTTCCTTTACAGGGTTCATAGGGGCCTTACCAGTCCTTATAAGTCTTGACCAATTGAAATCTCCAAGTAAGGCCTTACAAGTGCTTACATTCACTTCAAGGTCCTTACAAGTCCTGACAGCTGCCCAAAACTGCCCTGAGCAGCAAGACCATACTCAAAATAGATCGCAGAAGCAGCACTTTTACACTTGATAAACATCGCTCAGCACCTACTCCACCTTACCCCCCTCCCCCGCCTTCCCGTTTCAACTGACCGCTTAGCAGACGAACGATGCACCGCGAGTTGTCAAGAGAAACTGGACTGAAATCTCGTTCTTTATCCTGGTGTCGTTTTGCGAGAAAACCTGTATATCTGTGTCAGCCATAGTTTTTGTGTCTGCTTAGACATTGTTCACAATGCTGGGAAAGTGTTCCTTTCAAGATCGTTGGCTAAAAGATGAACATTATCCTTAGGCCTACAGGTCCTTACAAGGTCCTTACTTGGGGATAGCTGAAAGCCCTGGGAACCCTGCTTTGGCTTTGTCAGGAAATATATATCTTTAAGAAGCAGGCGTTGACTAACCCACGTACCCCCACCCCTCTGATCCAAAGTAGGGGGTGGGTGTTTACAAGGTGCATACCCCTACGCACGCATTTTGCTTCAAAGTGGGGTGGGTGGGCATTTATTCGGTAAGTACTGTGTTTTGCGAAATATAAGGCGCACCCCAAAAATTTTACACAGAATGCAGATTTTGTTATTATAGTTTCTTACTATATTATCAGTCACATTATAAGGCGCAGGGGTCTCAGTCTGGGAAAAAAAGTATCGCCTTATAGTCCGAAACATACGGTAGTGTACTCCAGTGTATGAAACTGGCTCACAAATTGGGGGGGGGGCGTGTGTTTTTTATAGCTAACTCGGCACTGGCCAGTTGCTTCCCCTTACAACCGTTTTTTTTACGGGCCATTTGGTTAGGTTCGAAAACCCATCACCACAAAAAAGTTATGGACTGATATTTTCAGATAACATTGCTAACACCATGCACTAAACGATCGTAAAATATCAGATTCCATACCTTCGTCGTTTGTCTCCTATTGACGAAAACAGCTAACACATAGAAAGAAGGAAAATTTCACATTCCGATCTTTGACCCCCCTCTACGACCAGACCTGAATGTAAAGTCTGCAATGATTGGTTGATTTCAAGAGAAGCAAGGTCAAAGCAAACCGAAAATAGGTTATGACGTCGCACTTGAAAGCTGGTTACACGCCAGAAATCAAAACCTCTTGAAAACTCTTATGAGCCGGATCCGGGCCATTCGTCCTAAACGGTTGTGCGAGCCATGAGCCGGATCCGGCTCATTCGTCCCGAGTGAGTTAATGAGCATGGGCTTATGCAAGGTACTTTAGAGTATGAAACTTGCTCCTAAGTTGGGGGTGGGCGTTTAAATGAGCATGGGCTTATTATACAAGGTACTTTAGAGTATGAAACTTGCTCCTAAGTTGGGGGGTGGACGTTTAAATGAGCATGGGCTTATTATACAAGGTACTTTAGAGTATGAAACTTGCTCCTAAGTTGGGGGTGGGCGTTTAAATGAGCATGGGCTTATTATACAAGGTACTTTGGAGTATGAAACTTGCTCCTAAGTTGGGGGGTGGGCGTTTAAAAATGAGCATGGGCTTATTATATCCAAGGTACTTTAGAGTATGGTACTTGCTCCTAAGTAAGGGGGTGCAAATGCGTTTAAATGAGCATGGGCTTATTATGCAAGGTACTTGAGCACATGAAACTATGCTCCTAATGCCGCAAATACGCGTTTAAATGAGCATGGGCTTATTACCCAAGGTACTTGAGAGCGATGAAACTTGCTCCTAAGTTGGGGGTGTTCGTGCAAATGAGCATGGGCTTATGAAAAGCAGAGGTACTTGATCGAGAGTATGGAAACGGGCTCCTATGGTTCGGGGGCCCATGTTTAAATGAGCATGGGCTTATTACACAAGGTACTTTAGAGTATGAAACTTGCTCCTAAGTTAGGGGGTGGGCGTTTAAATGAGCTGGGATTATTATACAAGGTACACAAGAGTATGAACACTTGCTCCTAAGTTGGGGGTTCGTTTAAATGAGTCATGGGCTTGCACACAAGGTACTTTAGCGTATGAAACTCGGCTGACAAAAGTTAGGGGGTGGGCGTTTAAATGAGCAATGGGCTTATTATGCCAGGTACTTTCATTTATGAAACTGGCTCCTAAGTTGTTTGCATTCAGCGAGTTTGAATGTGCATGGGCTTATTACGCAAGGTATCAGTTGATAGCGGAAATGAAACTGGTCCTCTAATAAGTTGGGGGGTCAGATAAGACTTTTTTTTTAAAGCATGACCAAGGGCTTATTAGAGGGGTACTTTAGAGTACTTAAATGCATACTATTTTGTGGCTCTTGTCTGATACCATCTTGGTTGTGAAACATTTTGCATTTGATGTCGTAAAGCTTTCATTTTGTTAGACTTTTATGTCTTCAGTATTAAATCAGACCTGGTTACTCTACTATTTCCGAGTAGTATTCTACTCAATTTGGACCTCTACTACTCTTCAAAAATTGAAAATAATGCTCTTTAATTCTTGATTGCTACTCATTTTCAGTGAACAGTGTTTGATGGTTTTAATGAATAGGACTACACGTTTCACACCAAAACTACTCATTTCAGCTATCCGGACTACTCGAGATTTGTGATGGTGCATGGGAAAAACCTACATAAGTCGCTCAGAATGTTTTTAGCAAAAGCCAAAAATAGTCAACAACCCCCAAAATATCAATTTTCTATTTAGGGCATATTTATGTCTATTTTGTATGTGTTCTACCAGTATCCACAACATGAAAGACAATGTTCAATGATTTCTTTGTTTATTTGATCGTTTTCTAAATCAAGTCAATACAAAGAGGCAAAATTGTATCTTCTATGCCCGATTTCTGCAAATGCTCTATTTCGAATGCCAAACTTCAAATAATTATAAAATAAAAACTAGACAAGATAACTCAATTCGGTTTTCTGTGTATTAACAAGGAATCTTTGCTCCACCATGAAAAATTAAAATCTCAATTTATACCAAAATTCCATTACGTCTGTTTTTCCCATGCACTGTCACATTTGTGTAGGGGGTAAACAGGTCTGTTAAATGTTGATTCACGTCATGATGGGAGTGTAGTTTGTAATTGAGCTGCTGGTGCTTTTGTTGTAAATTCATCTGAGAATGGATTAATTTTGTTCTGTTTGAGATAGAAAAACTATGACTGATTATGGTGAGCTTCGTTGTTAGATTGCTCATGTGTTTGTAGTCAATAATTGCTCGTGTGTTTGTAGTCAATAATGGGATAAATTCATCTTAAGAATGAAGTGATCTTTCTGTTTTGGGATGTTATAAATCACCCTGACTGAATATAGAGTACTGAGGGAGGTTGCGTACCCCTTAAAGGCATCGGTTCTCTTTCGTTTGAAAAATGGAAACCCGAAGAAATAAACATTGGAATAAATGACGCGATTTCGTTACAAGCTACACTTTCAAGGTTTGGGGGGGGGGGGGGGGGGGGGGGGGTATACGCACTGACCCAACCAACACAAAGACTCGTCAGTACTCTATTCTTATTTTATCACAAAATCATGACCGTTGCATTTTCCATTGAATAAAAAGAATCATATTTTTGATGACTGCGTTTGATTGTCTCAGGGGGTGAATTATATTATTTTTTAAGAATTAAGGAAGGGGTGGAGATGGGGGCAATTTTGTTTTGAGGGGAGAGGGGGTGTGTGTTTTGTTTTTAATGGCAATGAATCATATTATTGATGAATGTATCTGGTCATGTCAGGGGGGGGGAGTGGCACAGTGGTAACGCGTTCGCTTCGTGTCAAGTAAACCTGAGTTCGAACCTGGGTACAGGGGATTTTTCCTCTCACTCTGCTCTAGGCCTTACGGTCTGAACGTGGAATCTTTCGAATGAGACGATAAACTGAGGTCCCGTGTGCCCATGCACTTAGCACACGTTAAACTCAGTGGCAACGAAAAAGTTGTCTTTTGGTCAAAATTTACACCCCCACCCTTTCCTTCCTCATCAGTCACACGAAAATCGCATGCCTAAAAAAAAAAAAGGGTGGCGCGCCTCTGGCTGCGACGCGCTCTCCAGGTGGGACCAACCCGAATTTCACAGGGACGCCTCTGTGACTATAAAGTACCTAATAAAGAATTAGGTAGGATTGTGGATGTATGGGTACGCCTGTCTTAGAGTGGCAGTCAATAGGTTTTTTTCAATTAGCAAAATCATGTGTTTGGGGGTTTTCTTTACAGGGTTCATAGGGGCCTTACCAGTCCTTATAAGTCTTGACCAATTGAAATCTCCAAGTAAGGCCTTACAAGTGCTTACATTCACTTCAAGGTCCTTACAAGTCCTGACAGCTGCCAAAAACTGCCCTGAGCAGCCAGACCATACTCAAAATAGATTGCAGAAGCAGCACTTTTACACTTGAGAAACATCGCTCAGCACCTACTCCACCTTACCCCCCTCCCCCACCTTCCCGTTTCAACTGACCGCTTAGCAGACGAACGATGCACCGCGAGTTGTCAAGAGAAATTGGACTGAAATCTCGTTCTTTCTTCTGGTGTTTTGCGAGAAAACGCGTATATCTGTGTCAGCCATAGTTTTTGTATCTGCTTAGACATTGTTCACAATGCTGGGAAAGTGTTCCTTTCAAGATCGTTGGCTAAAACATGGACATTTCGTCATTATCCTTAGGCCTACAGGTCCTTACTTGGGGATAGCTGAAAGCCCTGGGAACCCTGTTTTAATATTCATACGTTGCATGGATTATTATGTAAAAAAAGTAGAATGCTGTCTCTCTTTCAGAAGCCAAAAAGCTTTTGTCATTATAACGCACACAAAAATGCTAAGATTGGTTCAATTGTTGTTGTGGGGTTTTTTTGGCATTAAAAAAAAAAAGCATACTGTATTCATTTTTCTTGTTAAATAATGATGAGAATAGGAGGTATACGCAATTTTCATATCCACATTTTTGATTGTGAAAGAACGAATGAACATGCATGCTTCATTTTGTGTTATCTCCCTGTGTGACGTTCGTAGATGTTTTAACTTTTAACTCAGTCAAGTCGTTCCAGCCATATATGTCCGGAATTAATAGATAGCTGTCAATTTGATGCATTTGCTTCAAGGGAAGTAAATCTGTGTGCACACCATACCTTGGTCACTTCTAAAACTCTCTTAAATCACAATTTTGCCTCTGACTTTGCTTTTGTAGTGGTTTGTTGTGGGGTAACCAATTGTAGAGTTTTTCTATATAAAGTCTATATAACAAAAGTCTGATCTACCACTTCCCTATGTCTAAACCTGAAGTTAAAAACACGTAATCTTCTTTCATTTCTCTTTTTGTTTATGCATGTCTTGTTCGTGTGTATGGCTGGAGTGATTTGTGAGTTTTTTGAATAATTCAAAATCGTTGCGATGCAAATTAGTTAAGCATACGTATGTATGTAACAGGAACTTTGGGAATGCAGGAAAATTCCGAATTTTCCCGAGAAAATTTAGTTTTTCCGTTTTTCCCCAGGTGAAACTTCCAAAGTCAGAAAGTTTCCAAGCAAGTGGCTGAATGCTGTACAAATGAAAATCATGAAAGAGAGAGGGAAAGAGAGAGAGAGAACACTTGAACTTGAACGCTTGTAGGCCTACACTTGCCTGCATTGTTGTTGTTGATGAACCCTGGCTAAAAGACTCCAGGGGTCATCCCAACAGCCACAGCACTTGAACACTATGGTACAAATGCATCAGCTGGGGATGAGAACATTACGTGTGTGTGACCGTTTTTGATTACCCCGCCACGTGGGCAGCCACACTCTGTCTTCGGGGCTTGCATTCATGATTCATTATTTGTGTTCCACTGTAAGTCCTTTCTCGTTTTAATCAGTCTCTCTATCTTCTTTCTTCTTCTTCTTCGATCGCTCAGACAGTTTCCTGTCAATTATGAGCGCAGATGCGTCATGCTGCCGTTACGCGCCTAACCAAGAAACAGTTAGGCCCAGCAAGTCCGACTTCGGCTGGGGGAAATGTTTTTGAAAGTGTTTCGTGAAAAAAGGCAGGAGAATGGACCCGGTAAGGCAGAAAGATAGTTGATGACAGTAAGCAAAGGGAAAAGGCACAGTCAAAGAGAGTGACAGATTAGAGGAAGTTGCAAGCACAAAAACTTCCAGAAGGTGAGGGAACTATTTATACAAAAGACCCCCGGTATCCCCACGGGGGGATCTTCTTTCTTCTTCGGCGTTCCCCGGGCCATACGGCCACAATGGGTACGTATGTGTCCGTTTTCACTGGTGTCCTCGCTGCATTCCGCCGACACATTCCGATTTCGGAGGAGCTCAAAAGGAGAAAACTACCAAATGGAAGATTTTTTGGTTGGGGAAAAAAGGCAGGAGAATGGGCCAAAAAGTCAGAAAGATTAGTAGATGACACAAAGCAAGGAAAAAGGCAGAGTCAAAGAGAGACAAGAGGAAGTTACAAGCACAGAACTTCCAGAAGGTGGGGGAACTATTTGTACGGAAGACACCACCCAGCCCCCGGTATCCCCACGGGGGGGTGGGGGGGGGGGGGGGGTCTCTCTATCAATACATTTGTCAGTCATTCTCTCTCTCTCAGACCTGCCTACCTATACGATTTTCGTATTTTGTACACGATTTGGAGCCCCAGTACTGCAGTACGGTAAATGGAAAATTAATACGGCAAAATTTTGAACTTAAAGGTCTTCTAAGATCAGTCAAAATCGAGTTTTTCGTCATTTCGCATGGCGGTTTAATGTTCTGTAATGTTCCGTTTTTGGGTCTCCTTGCAAAATACGGAATTTTGAGAAAAAGTACAGAATTTTGAGAAAAAGTACGGAATTTTATTTCGTGGAGTACCTTAAAAAGAAATTGGGGGTAGGCAGGCTCTCTCTCTCTCTCTCTCTCTCTCTCTCTCTCTCTCTCTCTCTCAGAGCTAAAATTGACTTCTTTGTATGCTCGGAAAAATTCAGAATTTTCCTGGTAACATTTTCTCAGGACAGATACATAGTTTTATGTGTTTTGTGTGTAACTGCAAACAGTTAAGAAGAAAAAAAAGCGTTTAAGACGTAGATGTTATCCTTAATCAGGTGCTCATATCTCATTTGTTTGTTTTGCTTTTCTTACTGATCACATTGTTTTTATCCATGAGATTAGAAAGAATATGATAATACAGTGGAACCTCCCTTATAAGACCTCCCATTATAAGACTTCCTCCCACATAAGACCTACTTCTCCGAGAGATTGCCCTTCTTTGTAAGTATTAAAATTACCTCCTTTACAAGACCTCATTTTGGATGATTTTTGAAGGTCTTACTGTATGCAAATAGAAAAAGTATGATTTAGCATTGTGCAGTGGAACCTCCTTTTATAAGACCTTCAAAAACATGTAAAATGAGGGATAATGGAGGGGTTTTGTAAGGGAGGTTTTTTAATACAGTCGAACCTCCATTCAAGACCTCCCATTATAAGACTGAATAAGATTGACTTCTCTGAGACATTGCCCTTCTTTGTAAGTTTAAAATTAAATGTTTACAAGACCCCTTTTTTAGCTTAAGACCTATTATTTTGGATGATTTTTGAAGGTCTTGTAAGGGAGGTTCCACTGTAATACGATGAAGATGTATAGTTTGGTTGTTTATCGATACTCCGTTCATTTCCGGGTACAGATGAAAAATTTGAATGGGATTAAATGTTTTTTCCAAATAATTTTTTTCTTTTTTAGCTTTCGCTGTTGTGTTAGGTTTATAGTTGAGGTATGGGTGTGTGTGTCGAGAGAAACTTTGAAGTGTCATTTCTGTTAACCCTTTGGCCGAATGCAGAACAAGAAGAAGAAAAAAAACCAACCTAACTCCCCCCCCCCCCCAGTGAAAACTAAAAACCGGAGAACAAAACGTACCTTACCATGCAGCGGGGAACCAGAAGAAGAAACGTGTACAAACCCTTACAAAGACACATGCATCGCTCCTCAAACACACACATTATACGTACCTTACCCATTATGGCCTGGGAAGAAGAAGAAGAAGACGTGTACAGACCCTTACAAAGACACATGCATCGCTCCTCAAACACACACACATACGTACCTTACCCATTATGGCCTGGGCCTGGGAAGAAGAAGAAGAAGACGTGTACAGACCCTTACAAAGACACATGCATCGCTCCTCAAACACACACACATACATACCTTACCCATTATGGCCTGGGAACGCAGAAGAAGAAGAAGAAGACGTGTACAGACCCTTACAGACACCTGCATCGCTCCTCAAACACACACACCACATTCATCTTTTCCCTTCATTTCACACACACATGCATATATACATGTGCACACACACAAACACAGACATGCATACCTAAACATGTGTGTGCACGTATATACACACATGCACACAGAGTGATGCGCTCGCGCACACACACTCACACACACACAACTTAGATGTTCATTTTAATAATGCAACTCCTTTAGTGTAACAGCATCCGCAACACAACACAATCCACAATGATATCCAATAACCGCAATCACCTACATGGAATAATCCCACCAACACCACCCCCAAAAATCAAACATAAATAATAAAGCACCCCAGAACTTTTGTACACACCTCGAGGGAAAACAAAAACAAAAACCGAACCTAAACAAAAACGTCCAATATCTGAAATGGTCAGATTTGAAAAGAGAAAAACTTTCAAAATGAAAAGAACTCCAACGGAATCTGAAGTAGTGGAACCTCCCTTATAAGACTCCCTCCCATATAAGACCACCTCTGAGACATTGCCCTTTGTAAGTATTAAAATTACCTCCCTTATAAGACCTCGTTTTGGATGATTTTTGAAGGTCTTATAAGGGAGGTTCCACTAGCATCTTAATCTGGTAAAGGTAAAGATGTGCCACCCCCCCTGCATTTCTCGGTTAATTCTATTTTTCCGTTTTTGCCTTTCTTACCATACATAAAGCTATTTTAGGAACATTTTTAGCTAATAACCTTTTTGGAATACTAACCCTAGCCCTAAACCTAACCCTACCCCCCACTATGTACTGCAGTACACCGCGATTTGTCACAGTTGTGGTTCGTTGCGTTTTTCCGTCTTATAGGGTGGGGGGTAGGGTTAGGGTTAGGGATAGGGTTAGTATTCCAAAAAGGTTATTAGCTAAAAATGTTCCTAAAATACAGCTTTATGTATGGTAAGAAAGGCAATAACGGAAAAATACAATTAACCGAGATATGTAGGGGGGGGTGGCACATCTTGACCTTTACCCTTAATCTCTACCCCACCTTCCCCTACCTTCCTTTTTACTCTGTTTCCATTAATAGACGATTTTCTGAGAGAAAAAAATAGGGGAGAGCACTTCATGAAAATTAGAGTTGATTACCTCGACTTACTCGGTCAAAACCGTGGCGGCATGGCGTCGAAGCTTGAAACCACAGGATGCCAGTCAGTGATTTGCCCCCAAACATGTTTTTTTAAATGAGGGGCGGCCAGTAATCCACAAATTGATAGAACTTGCAAAATGTGACGTAAAAATATAAATGATATCAATTTTGGAAAAAAAATGACGCACAGTGTTCTAAGTGATGTAAGTCTACTCGAAACACGATCGTACGAAGCGAGAGCAGGGGATCTACCTGATGGTGGAGTAACTTCCCCTGGTTTGACCAATTAAATTAGGCAAGATCACTCCCACACACCATGAAATTACTCCCCTTAATTATTTTCCGAACCAGTCCTATTGACATAATGAGGCTTTATACTACTCCTTGCCGACACGAAAGGGCGATAATATTAGGCCCGAACTGCCGATGCCCCCTGGTGACGAGTCAGGAGCAGATAATTTTCTGTGGCTACATACTACTAGTTCCTGACAGGCAAGGGAGATAATCTTAAGTAAGGGGGCGTTCGCGTCTCAGGTCAAGAGACAGGGGCAGAGAATTTCGGTATACAGCCTCAGAATGTTCGTGTACCAGGCATGGTAGACCTCCGCGAATCGCGGAAAATCAGCGAAACAGTGAAACAAAATGATTAAATAATGCATTGAAATGGCATGAAAAAGTGAAAATTTCACTCATTTATTGAATTTTCTTCGGCCCCCTGGACCCCCGGCCATTTTCCTTGAAAGCCACTTTGCCCCCACTACCATGCCTGGTGTACACACTTATCTTTTCAAGGGGTCTTTTCCCTTACCTGGGCCTGTATTCACGTTGAGATAGCATGAGACTTAGCATGATGCTAACTTAGAAGCTCTTCCTAATGTCCTATAAGATTTAATAGGACTTTGGAAGAGCTTCTAAGTTAGCATCATGGTAACAAGTAACATGAATACAGGCCCTGATCAGTAAATATAACACTAAATTATCATCATATTTGGACTAGATACGTTTCTGTTTGATTCAGAGTGCGTCCACATTAAGTTCCCCTGATTCTTTTCAAACGCATCACATGAGAAAAAAAAAAATGATACATCTCCGTTTTCATCCAAAAAATCATTTTGCTCATTTAGCTTTGCAAACATGAAAAATAACACAACACAATAAAGGATTTGAAAAAACACAACAAAATCCAATGCTGGCAAGTAATTACCATATTTTACGGACTATTAGGCCGTGTACACACATAAGCGGATATTCCATGCGGAAACCCGTGCACAATCCGTAAATAAGTGAAACAAATAAGGGAAAGGTGCGCACGTGTCCGAATTTCCCCTATTATGCGTAAACTTTTATCCTGTGTTTCTTGACAGAAGCACGAGTAAAAGACAATGATTTTGTTTTCTTGAGTGATTTTAACGCCATGCAGGGTCTTTCAATTGACAACAGCTCACCTTCCAACTTCACACTCAACCATGTAAACGTCAAAATTTAGGGTTTTCCGTACAGAACTTACTCGTCTAATGTGAACCCGACCTAAGGCTATACTTTTTTCCTAGACTGAGACTGATAAAATAGTAAGAAACTATAATTAAAAAATCTGAATTTTGTGTAAAATTTGGGGTGTGTGCCTTATAATCAGGTGGGCCTTGTAGTCCGTAAAATACGGTATATACAAATACTTTCAAAAGACGGTTATAAGTAATATAAATTAACACAAATCAAAAGACAATGACTAGCTTTTTGTTTTGTGTGTGTGCATGTTTGTTTTTCTAAGTTCTCTAACAGCAGATCAATTCATTTGTCACACTCGCACTGTCAATCCAAAGTATGTTCAACTTGTATTCTTTTTCTTTGATCGCTCACACTTTTCTGTCATATAAGCAGTGCTGCCGTTATGCGCCTAACTAAGAAATAGTTAGGCCCAGCATGTTCGTCTTCAGCTGGGTAAGTGCATAAAAAAAAATTAAAAGTGCAAAATGAAAGACTAATAAAAAATGAACACAAGCAAAAGAAAGTGACTAGTTGATGTGACACTGTGTCACACACAATCGATCTTCGAGTATCTTCATCCTATTTTAGTTTCAATGGAATGTTTGTTAGCTCATTGAAGTCGCAGTCACATAGTGCGCGTCGACCACCAGGAATCGCGCGTTTCAGGCCACTTAAAAAAACCTCACTACCAAATAATTAATCAAGACGGAAACAAATACTTTGCAAAAGAAAGGTATCAGTCTACTGAATAAAATGTCACACACAGTTAGTGTGCTTACTCATCTCTTTTTGTGTTTAAAAAGAAATCGGTGAAGTACCCAAAACGGAATTTCCGATTTTTTTAGCCGCCATTTTGTTTTTATGTAGGAACGCAGCTGTTGCCAAGCGACATGGTCCATCAACATGTTGGAATTCAGCTAGCAAAAACACACGAAAGATTATATAAACACTCTCTTAACCCTTTCACTGCCAATGTCGCATGTTTGCACCACAATGGTTTAACACCCATGTCACTTAAAGGCATCAAATCAGGGCCTGTTACCTGAAGACCCTATTTTTATTTAATTTTGGGAGGTAAGGATAGGCCTAATGTTATGCAGTCACAAAGGAATTTGCAATATTGCAGATATTTTTTTCTCTGTGACTCAAGTAAGTTTAATGCTATTTGGGGGCTGACAAATGGCTGGCGGCGAAAGTATTCCTGAAATCCAATTAAGAATATAGAGAGGATTAGCACCACTCGAGCGTTATGCCACCTGGCGGGCAAAAGAGCCAGCTAAGTCGCTCTCAAAGCAAAACCAAATTAAGAGTTACCCGCATCAGAACAGATCTATATACAGTGGATTCCTGATAACTCAAAAACACTGGATAAACACAATAATTTTCTGGTCCCAGTAATCTAATGGTCTTTTTAACTCAAAATAAAATAAAATTTCAGTCCAACCAATTTTGACTGAAGCGATTTTCACTGTAAATTATTCTTTACATTCTCTGGTGGTAACTCGTGGAACGACATCCCTGATGATAAACAAAAATATATAAAAAAATAGCGTATATCCTTTCGCAAATCTTATCACAAATACTTAATGGACAATCTTGTTCAGTGGTAATGTTAATGTATTTTACTACATATATTACTACTAATGCCATCAATTTATGCTCAGATTCTTAATTTTATAAATATCATACCTCTCTGTCTCTGCTCTGTCTCTGGAGAGGGACAGACAGAGAGGCATGATATTTATGAAATTAAGAATCTGAGCTGACTGAAATTTTATTTTGAGATAGCCAATATTTTGAGTTAAAAAGACCATTTAGCATACAGATTACTGGGACCAGAAAATTATTGTGAGTTATCCAGTGTTTTTGACAACCTCTAACCCTCTTGCATTTATTCTGCCCCAAACCGCCCAGCCAGAAGAAGTTGCCTCTGTGTATTCAAGCCGCCCAAAACGACTGGTAGCTTGCCCCCCCCCACTCTCAGAGACCCCCTCTGATGGCATTTTCATCACGCACTAAGTTCTGGCTTGTTATACACACACTATGAAGAAGCTTCTCACTTGCAGTGATGCGATTGTAAATGAACGGTGCTCTGTGTGAGCACTTCAAAAGACAGATTTTTCCTGAAAATGTATGAAAGAATCCAAATAGTTTTGTCTGTAACAATTATGTGAATGCAAGAGGGTTGCCCAGACTCTTTATGAATCTATCTCTCCCTCTCCCTCACCTCAAGAGGGTTAAACCTTCCCCAACCGAAGTCAGGAACACATAATTTTCACCTGGGTGGAGAGAGGAAAATAGGAGTAAAGTGTAAAGTGCCTTTCCCAAAGGACACAACACCGAACCGAACCAAACGGGATTCAAACCTCCCAACCCGCAATCATTCAGGTTATGCGTGATGAGACAGTGGCTTTATCCACCCAGCCATGGAGCCTCCATTTTTAAGGAACTAGATACCCTATTAAGATGTCACTAAAAAAAATTCCACCAATCTCCCTCCTTCATATCTTGACTATCGAGTGTAGAGTGGCACAAGTAAACCCGAGTTCGAACCTCGGTACAGGGGATTTTTCCTCTCACTTTGCACTAGGCCTTACAGTCTGAACGTGGAGTCTTTCGGATGAGACGATAAACCGAGGTCCCGTGTGCCCATGCACTTAGCACACGTTAAACCCAGTGGCAACGGAAAAAAAGTTGTTGTCATTTGGTCAAAATTTACCCCCCCACCCCTCTTTCCTTCCTCACCAGTCACGTAAAAATAGCATGCAAAAAAAAATGGGGTGGTGCGCCTCTGGCTGTGACGCGCTCTCCAGGTGGGAGCAACCTGAATTTCACAGAGACGCCCCTGTGACTATAAAATACCTGATACCTAATTAATTTTAAGACCTTTTGGGGTTGAATTTTCAAGGTCTTGATCAGTTAATAAGGAGGTGCCGCTGTATTATCAATATTCAAGTCTGTTTTATTGAATGCATGAAAGTTCTCAAACTATATACACAGTGGAACCTCCCTTATAAGACCCCCCATTATAAGACTCCCTCCCCCATAAGACCTACTTCTCTGAGACATTGCCCTTCTTTGTAAGTATTAAAATTACCTCCCTTATAAGACCTCAGTTTGGATGATTTTTGAAGGTCTTACTTATATTATGTTATAAGGGAGGTTCCACTGTATTAACCCTTTCGCCGCCAGCCATTTTTCAGCCAAAAGATACCATTAAACTTAACTGGGTAGAGAAAATAAAATATCTGCAACATTGCGAATTCCTCTGTGACATGTATAACATTAGGCCTATCCTTACCTCCTAAAATTAAGAAAATAGGGTCTTTGGATAACAGGACCTGATTTGATGCCTTTTAGTGACATGGGTGTTAACCCTTTCACCGCCAATGTCGCATTTTAGCACCACAATGATTTAACACCCATGTCACGAAAAGGCCTCAAACAAGGGTCTGTTATCCAAAGACCATGTTTTCTTTATATTGGGAGGTAAGGATATGCCTTACGCTATACATGTCATAGAGGAATCCCCCACTCTGCAGATGATTGTTTTTCTCTAACCAGGTAAGCTTAATGGAATTTTTTTGCTGAAAAAAGGCTGGCGGCGAAAGGGTTAAACCATTGTGGTGCTAAAATACGACATTGGCGGTGAAAAGGTTAAAATTGGAGGAACGGAAGAAACAAAATTACAACAGGAAAATAAAAAAGGGCAGTATTTTGCTACAAGGTTATCCGAGTACAGATCTTTTTAACAATGTCTTCATTCATTTCATCAGCAAGTTAATATTAGAAAAAAGAAGAGAAAATACGAGTTAGAAATACAATGAGGCAATATGAATAATGCAGATCTTTTGAAGTCGGTTCCACATTCAGTGATTCAGTCCAATTATACTGTATTTTACGGACTATAAGGCGAAACTTTTTTCCTAGACTGAGACCTTATAATGTGACTGATAACATAGTAAGAAACTATAATAACAAAATCTGAATTTTGTGTCAAATTTGGGGGGTGCGCCTTATAATCAGGTGCGCCTCGTAGTCCGTAAAATACGGTCGTAATAAAATAGATTTCTTGAGAAATAAATGTGAATTTTTTTTTTCTCAACACTTAAAAGTTCTTTCATTTGCTGCACGCAAACCATAGTCAAAATTGGTAAACTTCCACTTACCAATGTTGGACTTACCAGTCCATCAAGACAAAGCCACATCGTCTAACAAAGCTGTAAAACAACAATTTGCAAAGATAAAACACCGATGGTGACGCTAAATAGACGATTTTCGGAAAAAAAACGAGGGGAGAGCATTTCGTGAAAATTAAGAGTTGTTTACCTTGACCAAGGCGGACAAACCATAGCAACCATGGTGTCGAAGCTTGAAACCGCAGGATACGAGTCAGCGACTTGCAAACATTTTTTTTGAGAAAAATGAGGGACGGCCATTGGCCACAAACTGATAGAACTTGACATAAAATTATAAATGACATCAATTTTAGAATGATGCACGGTGTTCTAAGTGCTGTATGTCTACTCATAACACACGAGGCGAGAGCTGGGGATCCACCTGATGGTAGAGTAACTTCCCCTGTTTGACCGATTGAATTAGGCAAGATCACTCCCACACACCATGAAATTACTCCCCTTAATTATTTCTGAACAATTCCTATAAGCAAAAAATGACCTGAAATGATCGAAATATTGAGCTTACATATTCTTTGTTTTCCGCACGATTGCTTACGCTAAAAAAAAAAGAAATCCCCAAAAAAAAAATCAACCAATTTACAAAAAATATTTCTTTCCATTTCTCAAATCAAATTCAGTTCCTAAATATTCTCTCCATTTCAGAACAAAACACACACATGCACACATACTTGCTACACATTTACACATACACTACGCTCGTGTGCGCACACAGACATACACACTTGACCCTTTCACCGCCAACATCATATTTTTGCACCACAACGATTTAACACCCATGTTACTAAAAAGGCATCAAATCAGGGTCTGTTATCCAAAGACCCTATTCTCTTAATTTTGGGAGGTAAGGATAGGCCTTGCTTTAAATATGTCACAGAGGAATCCCCAATATTACGACAGATTGTTTTCTCTACCCAGGTAAGTTTATGGAAATGTTTGGCTGAAAAATGGCTGGCGGTGAAAGGGTTAAGCACTCTCTCTCTCTCTCTCTCTCTCACACACACACACTTCTGACATATTCCCCGTAAAATGGGGAAAAATACATATGAGGTTAAGACTAGCATGCACAATGACCTTAAAAAAGAGCCAGCCACACGTCCACTAAAACCGCACGACTGTACGATACGATTCCTGTTTACCCCTTACACAAGTCTTGAGTAGTCTGGATAGCTGAAATGAGTAGTTTTGGTATAAAATGTGTAGTTTTATTCACTAAACCATCAAACAATGTTCACTGAAAATGAGTAGTAATCAAGAATTAAAGAGCCCTATTTTCAGTTTTGAAGAGTAGTAGAGGTTCAAATTGAGTAGAATACTACTCGAAAAGAGTAGAGTAAACAGGTCTGCGATTCGATCACGTGGTCTCCAAGAACAAATGTCATTCACGCTTCGAGATCACGTGATCGAATCGTATCGTACAGTCGTACGATTTTAGTGGACGTGTGGCTAGCCCCTAAGACAAACCCTTTCTACATCTTTCTCACGCTGATTAGTCACATCGTCGGTGAAATTCACAAACCTCGTATCTCGATTTTGTTTTGTTTTGAGTTAGCTCTCTAATTCTCCAGTTCTTTTGAGTCAGCTCTCTAATTTTCCCCGCCACCTTCCACCAAAAGCTCGTATCTCTAACGACTTTCTATCTGGGGTAAATGAGGTTGTGAAAATAGAAGAAAAACTCTTGAGTCCCAAATTCAGATCTACTTGAGGACAAAAACCTTGTATCTTCGTTCTTTTCAAGTATATATATATATGCATAATAAAAAAAAAAGTAATTTTAACAAAATGCAGGACTAAACTCGCAATGTCTTGAACAACATATTCATCATAGTTAATAAATTATGGTAAAGGTGGTTAATTTTTAAAAAAAATTTTTCTTTTTTCTTTTTCAAAACTACCTAAAATTGAGATACGAGGTTTGTGAATTTCACCGACAATATACACAGAAACTGGTTACCGACCACGACAAGATACATAATGTAAAGATGTCGAAACTACGGAGTGCAGGTCTACAGAGAAGAAACACCTCTAAACCATGCATTTTGACCCTTCATTTTTTTATACATAATTAATGCGTGTTCAAGTGAACAAAATACATTTTACCATACATTTTCATTCAACAAAACTCAGTACGTCACACAATTTCAACGCGCTACAATCACAATTGTTAGTCCCATTCCGCAGAAACTCAGTACATCGCAATTTTTAATCACAACATTAGTGCAATATATGGCTTCAGTTCGCCGAAGACTGAAAGACGCTCTTCAATCACAGAACTTTCAAGTGAAAGAACTTTCCAGCCCACAATGTCAATAAATTAATACAATTTATTTTTTCAATATTATTTTCAAGTGATCAGGAATGCAGAAGAAGATTTTCAGGTGATAAGTTTCAATATTCTCAACTCCCCCCCCCCCAAAAAAAAAAAATCCACAACAAACCATTTGTGGCCTGGCAGCTTCATCTGTGAAAATGGGAAACAAAGACTTCTTGTCCAATGCTTTGTCGGGCGCAGGATTAAATGAGTTAAAACCAAGGCCGACCATTTCATTTTATGGTCAAATCAAACCCGATCAGATCATCGAATCATTATCATTTCTCGTAAGATTTGGAGTACTTTGCTCCAAAATTGGAATTGTTTCAGCAGGCTGACAAACTCTCAAAGCAGGGCAGCCAAATGAATCAGCCAGATGATGAAAATCCGTTTAACGTCCTCCGGTCTGAAACAGACACATATGGGACATTAGTAGATATAAAGATGGTGGGAACGATCCTGGAGGCAATGCCCGGAGGCAGTGCAACTCTAGGAAAGTCCCACATTTTTAACGATACAGATGTATAGCAAATATATTATAATGAATCAGCCAGATCATCCACTGTCATATAAGGAGGCACAAACCATTCTGCGCGCCAGGTTCCATGAGTCTTGGAGGGGACGACTAGGGATTGAAAAAGACAATGATGATCTACAGGGCCTCAGTCGTCAGCACCAGGTGATATTGTTTAGACTGAGAACAAGCCATTGCCAACTCTGGTCACATCTCCACAGGATAAACCTGTCACACACAAGTGAGTGCCCCTGTGGCACTGGCATCCAGACTCCTGAGCATATCCTCCAGGACTGTCCTACTTACCAAGACATTCGGTGTCAAACCTGGCCGGTGAGAGTGGAGCTCCAGGAGAAGCTGTGGGGACCAACCAAGGCGCTACAAAAGACAGCAGACTTCACCGTCGGGACTGCACTAAAGATTTTAACATGGCCACTGGGAACGCAGAAGAAAAAGAAGAAGAAGGAATTGTTCTGCTATTCGAGAAGGTAAAAAACCCCACAACATTCCACTGTCATGATAATGTTCCTGTTTACAAATACAAAAATACTTCAGTTGACTCTCAGATCTACGTTCTCAATCAAAGCAACACTGTTAAGCCTTTTCACTCCCAAGAACGAGTTTCGAAGCGCTTAGGGGGCATAACCTACTCGGTAGCCCAGATCTGAATTAAAAGACTGAGTTACTTCCCCAGAGCTTCAGATTGTTTTCAAACTTCCACGGGTCATATGACCCCTGACTGCAGAAAATGAGGGGACATTTTCCAAAATAATGTGCCAGTAATGTGCCACTGTAGTATTACATGTAAAGGCACAACTTGGCTATAAAAGAGCCGATCCCAGGAATCGGGTAGTCAGTTGTGAGTGGGAGAGAGAGAGAGAGAGAGAGAGAGAGAGAGAGAGAGAGAGAGAGAGAGAGAGAAACAAGCCAGCGACTCTCCTAGCTGCGGGCTTTCGCCTGCGCCAGTTTAGCTTTCCCTCCTTTTTCGTTTGAAAAAAAGGATGCTTTCGTTGCGAGCGCCAAGCAGAAACAGACATTTTTAGCCTACTGCTTGCTTATATAGTACCGCGCTGGCTTTAAATGATAAAGCAGACTTCATGGGTCAGATGACCCCTTGCTGCCTGAAATGAGGGGTCAACTCACCATCAATATGGGTGAATGGCCCGGGCCCGCTGACAATCTGAAGCTCTGATTTCCTTCCGTTTAAGTTGACATGATTTTGAGCAGGGTCTGAACCTGTTTCTTGGGAAATTTGGGGTCGATTGTGACGTTGATTTTTTGTGTGTGCATTTTGTAAAGCAAAAAAGTGGCCAAGCATATCAATCTGGCTGCCAGAAGGTAAATGCCAAGAAAACTACATGAAATTTGTTTAATGTTCCGACAATAAAAATGATGAAAAGTGTGTTGGGAATAAAGTTTATGAACTTGTTCAATCCCAATCACGACACAAGAAGTTCAGACCTGAATTTTCAGTCTTATTTAAAAAAAAATTTTTTTTCAATAGTCTTTAAAAAAAAAACCCTTGTCTATCTGCCCCCTGATTAATGAGTTATCTCACGCAGTCAGCATTGAAAATTACAACAATTGCGTTCTTCATTCGTTTTCCTTCAATAAAACATACATCATTTAATCTTTACAAGAAATTATTTTTAAAAAACGCCCATATTCTAGTTTGCAGCGAATTTTCAAGCGTCTTACACACTTTTCTTCAGGCCCTATTGAAGAAATCTTTAGTAATTTTCTAAAAGTTAGGTAGCTCGTTCGCTAAAAGTACTAATAGTTCCGGGGAGTGAAAGGGTTGATGGGCTCAACGAAGATTCTGACCAAGTTGCTTAAAACTTGATTCGTTTCCCTTGAAAAATATATTTTTAAAAAATTCCCAAATCCTGGCATTGCACTTGCAGTGTTGCAGGGCTCCCATGGACCCCCATTTGGGGGTCTATGAAGTACTAGAATTCTAGAGGACCCTTTAAAAGAATGTGCAGGGGGTCCCAGGGATGCGCTAGAAAAATTCCTTTTTAGCATTCGCAATGCCACTGGGACCTTATATCCCGCCTCTAGGACCCTCTATACTGTAAGTGAAGGAGTCCCTGGGACCCCTTGTTTTGTGGGATGACTGGGAGCCCTGGCGTTGTTTCGATGCACAAAAAATACTTTCGTTGACTCTACACACATTCTGCGAAGAACGCAAAAAATAAACAGAAACAAAAAAAAGACGACAAATATCACCGTTGAAGCCTCGTTTCAGTGCGCGAATATCGAGGTGTTTGCGCGGAGGTCGACGTTCTCCGGTAGCACGCCGCTTTCCCAGAAATCGTAGTAAAGGGTGTACACCCCCTGCGGTATAGGCCTCTTCGGGGAAGTTTGCACTCTGGACAAGATCTGGAGACACACATAGGCACACACATGCATGCACGCACACACACACACACACACATGCATGCGCACGCACACACACACACACACATGCATGCGCACACACACACACACACACACATTTTAGCAGGTGTAGAGTGGCACAGTGGTAGCGCGTTCGCCTCGTGTCAAGTAAACCCGAGTTCGAACCTGGGTACATGGGGATTTTTCCTCTCACTTTGCACTAGGCCTTAACGGTCTGAACGTGGAGTCTTTCGGATGAGACGATAAACCGAGGTCCCGTGTGCCCATGCACTTAGCACACGTTAAACCCAGTGGCAACGAAAAACTTGTCATTTGGTCAAAATGTACCCCCCATCAGTCACACAAAATTGCATGCAAAATTTTGTTTTTAAAAATTGGGTGGCGTGCCTCTGGCTGCAACGCGCTCTCCGGGTGGGAGCAACTCGAATTTCACAGAGACACCTCTGTGACTATAAAGTACCTAATACCTAATACATATACATGCGTGCACGCACACACACACACACACACACACAATGTACATGCACACACACACACACACACACAAAATGAGAAAGAAGAAGCAAAAATAAATAAACGAAAGAATGAAAATATACAGATGAGAAAAACAGCAAAAACAGATAAAAGAAACCGTTACAGTCGATCTCTGCTAAGAAAGCTTTATTTTCGTTTGCTTTCTACTCCCCCATGGGGATACCGGGGGGTCTTTCATACAAATAGTTCCCCCACCTTCTGGAAGTTTTGTGCTTGTAACTTCCTCTAATCCATCACTCTCTTTAACTCTGCCTTTTCCCTTTGCCTACTGTCATCTACTATCTTTCTGCCTTACCGGTCCATTCTCCTGCCCTTTTTTCACGAAACACTTTCAAAAACATTTCCTCCAGCCGAAGTCGGACTTGCTGGGCCCAACTATTTCTTAGTTAGGCGTATAACGGCAGCATGACGCATCTGCGCTCATAACTGACAGGAAACTGTCTGAGCGATCGAAGAAGAAGAAGAAGAAAAACAGCAAGAAAAGATAAAATAAACCTTTACAGTCGACCTCTGCTAAGAAAGCTTTATTTTCATTTGCTTTCTCAGGCATGGGAATTGTCAGAGACAAAAAAACTCTGAAAAGCCCCCCAATTGAAGTATTTAGTAGCAAAAACGAAGTATTTAGTAACAATTTCATTTTTTTTTTCCCGCCGAAATCCGCGAATTCGCGGACAATTCCCATGCCTGTATCTTGACTGGTTCATTTCGTTGTTAGCTGAACCGCCAGTCTCTGACCAACATTGCTAAAACTGACCAAACAGAGTTTGTATTTCAGGGCTCCCAGGGACCCCCATTTGGGGGTCTATGAAGTCCTAAAATTCTAAAGGACCCTCTAAAAGACTGTGCAAGGGGTCCCAGAGATGCACTAGAAAACATCTTTTTAGCATTCACAATGCCACTGGGACCCTCTATCCCGCCTCTAGGACCCTCTATACTGTAAGTGAAGGTGTCCCTGGGACCCCTTGTTTTGCGGGACGATTGGGAGCCCTGTATTTTTTAGTTTCATTACAAAATAAAACAGTCATTTCTGACATTTACCACATTTTTCGGATTATTAGGCGATACTTTTTCCCCCCAGACTGAGACCCCTGCGTCTTATAAAATGACTAATAATATAGTAAGAAAATATAATAACACAATCTGAATTTTGTGTAAAATGTGGGGGGTGCGCCTTATACGTAATAGTCTGAAAAATAAGGTATAGCTTTTCCCAATTTTTTTTTCAAAATCTTTCAAGATGTTGCCATACAATATTTTATTGGTGTTTGAAGGAAACCATTTCTAATAGATCACTATTTGGGTAAAGGTAAAGATGTGCCACCCCCCCTACATTTCTCGGTTAATTCTATTTTTCCGTTTTTGCCTTTCTTACCATACATAAAGCTGTATTTTAGGAACACTTTTAGCTAATAACCTTTTGGGAATACTAACCCTAGCCCTAAACCTAACCCTACCCCCCACTATGTACTGCAGTACACCGCGATTTGTCACAGTTGTGGTTCGTTGCGTTTTTCCGTCTTATAGGGTTATAGGGTAGGGTTAGGCTTAGGGCTAGGGTTAGTATTCCCAAAAGGTTATTAGCTAAAAATGTTCCTAAAATACAGCTTTATGTATGGTAAGAAAGGCAATAACGGAAAAATACAATTAACCGAGAAATGTAGGGGGGGTGGCACATCTTGACCTTTACCACTATTTGTTTTCTATTGGCCACTGCAACAACCATGTTTTGCTAGAGTGAATGCCCTTGGTAGATGCTTGAGTACTGACCAAACAAGGGAACAACTCTCACCAATAACCCTATTTGAGGCCACTAAATGGCTGCCTTTCGCAAGAGTGAATGCCCTTTTCAGTACTGACCAATAAGGGATTCACTCTCACTGTCAAAGGCGTTAATAACCCTAGTTGCAGTGGCCAATACAATCTGCCAAACATTTTCAGACATTACAAAATATTTGAATCACTACACACAAAACTCATTTGTTCATTTATTCTTTTCTTGAACAATCCACTTAGAGAATTCTCACATCATAAAAATCTTTAGTCAACAGAATTTTCTGTCTCTTTTTTTTGGCAAGACTCACCTCTTTAGAGGTGAAGGACATCTGGGCTTGAAGGACACAAAGGCCGAACACCATGGCAAAGGTCAAGGCCATGAAGACTGACATCAGCACAGCACTGTAAGAGAAAACGACTTTTTAATTAAGCACAAATTTATTTATGGAAGAATGAAACTAGTAAAGCGATGCATGTTGACATCACACTGCCGCACACACACACACAAACACGGGTGCAACTACACAAAATGAAAAAAAATGAAAGGCCGGGGTCTAGGGGTAATGTCCCCCTGCAGCTGAAGAACAAAATGATTTATGAAGGCATATTAGTTTGCTTTTTCCACAATTCATACAAATGCTTATTTTTAAGTGCTCGAAAAATGCAGTAGACACACAAAGATCTTGGTTGACAAATAAAAAAAGATGGAAAAATCCTTTTCTGGTGAAATTCAAAAACAGGAAATCCTTGTATACCATATTACCAGGAAAAGTTGCACCCATGTAATATACATACATTATGTTCTGCATGTTTCCACTTGCGAGCCTCTGTGTGTGTGTGTGTGTGTGTGTGTGTATGTGTGTGTGTGTGTGTGTGTGTGCGTGTGTGTGTGCGTGCGTGTGCGTGCGTGTGTGTGTGTGTGTGTGTGTGTGTGCTTGCTTTTTAACGTTTTAACTGTGTTTTTGTTTGTTTTTAACTTTCTAAGTATTATTTTTTGTAAAGCGCATTGAGCTTTAAGGTAATGCACTATAGAAATTTCCTAAATAAATAATTCAAATAAAGCATTACTGTTTAAAGCCGCCGCCTCACTACTAACCAACCACGTCGGATGAAAACGATTGCGACCTTTCCATAGTTTCCCCTTCTTTTCACAGAGCGAGTAGAATTCAGAAACGCAAATTTCGGTAGGACGAAGAAACCCTTCCAACCAGGTCGGAAGGAATTGGAGACTGCACCATTTACTTCCAACTCACTCAGGCAGTTATGCCTTGGCTTAAGGCTGTGTCAGATCAGTTGACATAAGCTAGAACACCAAGGCTACATCAAAATGTTGTTATGTTCTGCATTGTTATGCAGGGATTGTCTTTAGCCATGGCAAGCTCCTTGCATAACATCATCAATCCCAAATCCTCCAAAGTCGGAGTGTGGCTGCCCACGTGGCGCGGTAATCAAAAACGGTCACACACGTAATGTTCTCATCCCTAGTTGGGGCATTTGTACCATAGTGTTCAATTGCTTCGGCTGTTGGGATGATCCCTGGAGTCTTTAAGCCAGGGAACAACAACAACAACCCAGGCAGTTGTGGGAATATAGCCCAATGCTTGCTCAGATAGTGTGACTGTGAGAACAGCTCACGGCCACAAGTAGCTGAATAAAGTACTAATACACAACTGAATTTTCTTCCAACTAAAAAAGGTTGATGTGAGTAGAGTAGCTTATTACAGTACTTTACGGACTACAAGGCGATACTTTTTCCCTAGACTGAGACCCCTGCGCCTTATAATGTGACCGATAATATATACAGTAAGAAACTATAACAACATATAATTTTGTGTAAAATTTGGGGGGGTGCTTTATAATGAGGTGCGCCTTGTAGTCCGTAAAATACGGTATTACAGTGGAATCTCCATTAGCACCCCCCCCCCCCCCCTAAAAAAAAAAAGGTTTCCAGTTTCCTGACCGACCCTAGTTTTTGGCTGTCGACTCTAAACTTTTTTTTATGACAAATGGGGAAAAAAGAAAAAGAAAAAAAAAGAAAAAAAAAGTAAGCCAGCAAACAGAAACATCAGTGGAAAAGCATACACTGTTTTGTTTTATTAAAATATATAAATATATATTCGCACACATGGACCGAACACAAGCTAAAAAAAAGCAGAAAAAAAAAAGCATAGTACCTACCTACCCTGTTTTTCAAAAACTGATGAAACCCCAAATAGATTTTTGTTGTTGTTTGTTTGGGGGGGGGGGGCTTACAAGACCTCCCATTATAAGACTCCCTTACCGTCCATAAGGGTCACTGACCGATTGGACGCTAATCTCATCACCACCACCAAGACTCCCTCCCACATAAGACCTACTTCTCTGAGACACTGCCCTTCTTTGTAAGTATTAAAATTACCTCCCTTATAAGACCCCTCCCTTATAAGACTCCCTCCCACATAAGACCTACTTCTCTGAGACATTGCCCTTCTTTGTAAGTATTAAAATTACCTCCCTTATAAGACTCCCTCCCACATAAGACCTACTTCTCTGAGACATTGCCCTTCTTTGTAAGTGTTAAAATTACCTCCCTTATAAGACCTCATTTTGGATGATTTTTGAAGGTCTTATAAGGGAGGTCCCACTGTACACACTGCAGGTGTTTTTCGGAGGAGAACAGCTTTCGGCAGATCCTCTGAACGTCTTCTTGGGCGAGGTAGGCGTTCCACCTGCCTTACCAACATGAGAGCAGCCCTACACCGATAAAACAAAAGTAGTAAGTAGTAGTAGTACTCACTGCAGGTGTTTTTCGGAGGAGAACAGCTTACGGCAGATCCTCTGAATGTCTTCTTGGGCGAGGTAGGTGTCCCACAAGGCCGTCTCCTGCCTCCTCTCTGCGCACAGCCGGTCGTAAAGATCCACGCTTAGCGGGTCCTTCTTCTCTCCTTCTTCTCCTCCTCCTTCTTCACCACCCTTCCTATCCCCTTCCCCCCCACCCTCCCTCCCGCTTTCCTCATCGCCTTCCTCCTCCCTTCTTCCACTTTTCCTTACCCTTCCCTTCGTCTTTCTCTTTCCCTTCTGACCATTCTCTTGATGTGTCTCTCTCACACCCTTTTTCTCACCCTCACCACCACCTTCCCTCTCCTTCTTTGGTCTCTCTTTCTCCTCCTCATCTTTAATGGCCTTCTCTTCTTTTTCTTCCCCTATATCATCGTCTTCATCGGATTCATCCTCATCATCTTCATTATCATCAAACACGTTTTTGTCTGCTTTTTTCCTTCTTCCACCCAGTTGTCCTTTCTCTTTACAGTCTTCAACTTTTCGCAGGCTGCTGCGTCTTAGGTTGTAGCTGCTGCTGCTGCTGCTACTGTTTTTGCTCCTCCTACTGCTAGTCTTCTTTCTGTCGTGCGATGGTGCCGTCTTTTTCGATGAGCTCTCTTGTCCGGTAGCAGGAGCTGTGGTGGTGCGCTCCGAGTTTGAGGAAGCCTCCTTGGTAGTTTTTCCGCCACGATCTTCCTCTTTGCTGAGGCCGCGGCCGCGGCTGCGTTGCTGGTCGCTTCTGGTTAGGACATTGAGGAGCGGTTTTCTGTCGTTTTGTGAGGAAGTTTGTGTCTTCGTTTCCTTGGAGTTGGAATGTCGTGCTTCGTTGCTGTGGCTGCACGATGCCAGTTGCGGGTTGTTGTCTTGATGGCGATGATGACGGCCCTCATTCTCAATGCCTGTTTCTGGTTTTGTGGCCTGTGGGGGAAAAAAGAAGAAAAAAAGGAAGTATATCAAAAACTATAAAGACTACTGGTCTCGGTTTCTGCGACTTGAACAAACCCGGGTGTAGCTGCGAATTGGGATTCGGAACGAGCGGCGTGGGAGCAACGCCACTGTACAGCCCAGAAGATGGGACAGCAACAAAAAAACAAAAAACAAAAAAACAAAACAAAAACTATAAAAAGTGGCAACTTAATCATGTCAATATATTCGCTGTGGCCAAGAAACAAAATGCTGCTTAGGTTTTCAAATCAAATAATCTAAATTGGCTTCCTTATAGGTTGATGCATGCCAGGGTGGCAGTTTGCTTGCACTAGTAAGGCAGACAGCCTTAGAGTACAATTGTTAAGACCATAAATGCACTGAACAGTCAACCCAAACTCCAGTTGCTAAAGTGCAATAAGCAGGGTTTCTGAAAACGTAGAGATTTTGCATATATTTACACACTAGATCTCTCAAATCGCCCCATAGAATATCAAACCATGTGTGAGATTTAGGCCGTGTACACATTAGATGCGTAAGTGCCGTACAGAAACTCCTAAAAAAGTAAAGGAAAGAAGGATAAAAATTTACGGATTAGGGGAAATTCAGACACATGCGCAAACCTTTTCCCTTCTTTCTTTAAAACTTATTTACGGACTGCACACGGGTTTCTGCACGGAATCTCTGCATATATGTGTACACGGCCTTACCCTTTAAAATCTGAAGTAGTGGATGAGATGATGCATTAATTTAAAATGATGATTCGTGCGTTAACACAGTCATTAGCTAATGACGTTGCTCCTATTTCAATGGTCTGCTAGGCCTATCTAGGCTATTGTGACAAGCTGGAGTCGCAAGCCTAGATCTACTGAAAATTCAACAAGATCGTGCAGAAACTGAGAAAACCCTGGCTCTGAAAGCTTGGCTACAGTCTGGCAAGTGTGCAAGAAAACTTGAAAACAAAGAAGGAACAGGCTCAAAGAGTTCTATGTGGGAGAAACTGAAAGACCTGTAAAGAAAAGACCGGGGGAGTACCGGGGGAGCACCGACGGGAGTCGTCCCCGGTAGGCGAACATCTTGACCGGGCAAAGCATGACTTTTCTGAAGACAGCGTCTCGGTGCTGGAACGCGAGGCGAACTGGTTCCGCCGAGGAGTGAAGGAGGCCATTCATAACGCGGCCACCAAACCCACACTGAACAGGGGCATGGGCAGACACGTCTTGTCAGCAGTCTACAATTAAATTCAGTCACACGTCGTGAGTTCATCTCACCGGCGTGTTGACTGAACTCCAAGTCTCCACCTTCAGTGTGCAAGCGCTGAGGAAGCCAGGCGGACGCTTGGCGGAAGCTACGAGTGAGTAGAAACTGTATGGGTTGAGAGAATAAGTGTAAATTGTCTTCATTAAGGAACAGGTTGTTCTGCAAACAAAAAAGCAGTGACCAGTATACATGTGTGTGTGTGTGTGTGTGTGTGTGTGTGTGTGTGTGTGTGTGGTGGTGTGCACACGCATGAGCGTGTATGCATCTATGTGTGTCTGTGTGTGTGTGGTGGTGTGCACACGCATGAGCGTGTATGCATCTATGTGTGTCTGTGTGTGTGTGGTGGTGTGCACACGTATGAGCGTGCATGCATCTATGTGTGTCTGTGTGTGTGTGGTGGTGTGCACACGTATGAGCGTGTATGCATCTATGTGTGTCTGTGTGTGTGTGGTGGTGTGCACACGCATGAGCGTGTATGCATCTATGTGTGTCTGTGTGTGTGTGGTGGTGTGCACACGTATGAGCGTGTATGCATCTATGTGTGTCTGTGTGTGTGTGGTGGTGTGCACACGTATGAGCGTGCATGCATCTATGTGTGTCTGTGTGTGTGTGGTGGTGTGCACACGTATGAGCGTGTATGCATCTATGTGTGTCTGTGTGTGTGTGGTGGTGTGCACACGCATGAGCGTGTATGCATCTATGTGTGTCTGTGTGTGTGTGGTGGTGTGCACACGTATGAGCGTGTATGCATCTATGTGTGTCTGTGTGTGTGTGGTGGTGTGCACACGTATGAGCGTGCATGCATCTATGTGTGTCTGTGTGTGTGTGGTGGTGTGCACACGCATGAGCGTGTATGCATCTATGTGTGTCTGTGTACCTGCACACGGGAATGAGAGACTTAGTGCGATTTTTCTCACACCAGAGGGCATGACGCTCGTGTGGGGCTAATCCTCTCTATATTATTAGTTGGGGATAAAGAAAGAGAGAAAGACAGTGAGTGGTCCTACCATCACTCTCTCTCTCACTACGCCCAAGTACGAAAATCGCGTGATAAGCCCCTAGTGCATTGACTGCCCTCTGGCGTGAAAAATATCGCCATAGGTTGACCATTGGGGTAGAATTTCTATCATATTTTCATCTTGATTCTTTAAGTTTTGAAACTGGGGGTGAAAATACCCCTTAACTCATTCGCATCGCAACAATTTTGAATTACTGAAAAAACTCACAAATCACTCCAGCCATACACACAAACAAAACATACATAAACAAAAGGAGAAATGAAGGAAGAGTACGTGTTTTTACTTCAGGTTTAGACATAGGGAAGTGGGAGATCAGTCTTTTTTGTACAGACAAACCTCTATTTTAAGACTTCCAAAATGTCCGGAAAAATCGGTCGTAAATTGGAGGGGTTGTATGACGGAGGTTTTCACTGGCAGCCGTAGAAAGAAAAAGTTCAGCACAGTTCATACTCTCTTCTTCATGCACACATACATTGATACAATGACATATTAAAACTGGATTTGGGTCTTTCCAACTCCATAGGATTGTGCAATCGATGTATTACAGTTTCACTTTGCCGACTTCTGTTAATCACCTCCACTCTCATCCAAAGTCAGTGGTTTTCTTTTTCAAAGTCAGTGGTTTTCGTGCTTTTCCTACGCTTTCCGCCATCTTTTCTACAACAAGGGAAGCGACTCCGCTTTCAGGCCCTTGACTGTGGTTGTTTCCCTTTGCTCGAAGTCTATGCAGACGACAACAACGGACGTAAAAACCAACAAAATGGCGGTTGTAAGTCGCGTTTTAGAGGAAGTCGTTTAAGAGAGGTCGTTTACATAGTAAAATGCATCCGTGCCAACTCTCTTTTGTACTTTTATTATAGAAAAACTCTCCACACCATTTTGGTTTCCCCACAACAAACCACTACAAAAGTAAAGTCAGAGGTAAAATTGTGGTCTAACTCTAAGGGAGCGAAGCGAGTTTAGAAGTCACCAATGTATTGTGTGCACACAGATTTACTTCCCTTGAAGCAAATGCACCAAATTGACAGTTATCTATTAATTCCGGACATATATGGCTGGAACGACTTGAATGAGTTAAAACTTTAAACAGGGGTGAGTGTACCCTTTAAAAGAAGCAAAAATGAGAAACCCTGGATAAGTGTCTGAGGTCAGGAATGTGCATCAGGAATAGTCCCACAATTGTGGGACCAGCGGTATGTGGATCATGGACACTGATGTGGTACCAACTGTGTGTGGGACCAGCGGTATGTGGATCATGGACACTGATGTGGTACCAACTGTGTGTGGGACCAGCGGTATGTGGATCATGGACACTGATGTGGTACCAACTGTGTGTGGGACCAGCGGTATGTGGATCATGGACACTGATGTGGTACCAACTGTGTGTGGGACCAGCGGTATGTGGATCATGGACACTGATGTGGTACCAACTGTGTGTGGGACCAGCGCCGCGGTAATACCTGTAGCAAAAGTATGCTTCCAATACTCTTAGTCTATGTGTAGAATACTGCTAGCTAGGATTTGACCGAGGAAATAGATCTAGATGGCTTGAGAGAGGGCTATTGATTAGGCCTAGTTTGTTAGGTATTAAGTATTATTAGGTATTAGGTACTTCATAGTCACAGAGGCGTCTCTGTGAAATTCGGGTTGCTCCCACCTGGATAGCGCGTTGCAGCCAGAGGCGCGCCACGCAATTTTTTTTTGCATGCAATTTTTGTGACAGATGATGGTGGGTGGGTAAATTTTGACCAAATGACAACTTTTTCATTGCCACTGGGTTTAACGTATGCTAAGTGCATGGGCACACGGGACCTTGGTTTATCGTCTCATCCGAAAGACTCCACGTTCAGACCATCGTAAGGCCTAGTGCAAAGTGAGAGGAAAAATCCCCTGTACCCAGGTTCGAACTCGGGTTTACTTGACTAGTTCAAGTTGACACGAAGAGAACGCGCTACCAGTACCACTGTACACCTTACTATGTGAAACAATTTTATGTAAAAAGGCGGCAAAAGTGCAGATCAACACCCCCCCCTCCATTTCTCAGGTCTTACCAGGTGTTTTTTTCCAGCCTTGCCTTTCTTACTGCAGATTGAGCACTTAAGTTAAACATAATTTTTATTATATCGTTAACATTAGGCAGAGGCTCGGGGTACGGGCCCGTGTCTCACATTCTCCAGGCTAGGCCAGGTACGGCGCTCAATCACGGGACGCATAAATACTGCGCAAATGTCTTCAAAAACTACTAATATCAACTCTGACATGTTCCTAACCCTATTCCTTACCAAGAAGCGTTAAATATACGAAATAAGAAAATGCATTTGTTGACGAAAAATTTGACTAGGAAGAATTACTATCCCTGAACATGGTCTGAGCGTTGCAGGAACGCCGTACCCGTAGCCACTGTGTTAACATTAATTTTTCATCCATTTACACAATTAAAAATATGCATTCAATCAGTAGAAGATAAAATCATAAACTTGATGATAAACTATAAACTATTAAAGGCAAGACGGAAATAACGCAATGAACCAAGACTGTGACAGGGGGTGTTGATCTGCATCTTTACCAAAAAGGCAGCAGTTTGTTGAAACAATCACATGGCAGCAACAACAAAAATATGCAGATCTAGTTCATGAGGAAAATCATGTAATGATGTACTTAGTAGTAATTTGACTTCCTCCTCACTCTCTTCTCTGTGACTGTCTCCAACCGTAAAGATGCCATCTGGCTCTGTCTGTTAGTGCTAGTGCATCCAGCTTGTTTCAAGAGCACGGGACAGTGACAAGAGCGAAACATTCGCCAAATCCAATCCCATCTTTGCTGGTATTGAAGTTAATAAACCTCGCCAACAACACTCACCATATTTAATTTGCGCGAAGTTGAAGACAGACGATTGTTTTGACCTGCTCAGGCGGAAAAGGATCAACAGTGACCCTTCCTTGGCTGAGCTCTTCAGTTAAAAAAGTAAGATATAGCTTAGTCCGCTTCTCGTTTCGAAGGACGCTTTATCAAAGTGATGCTCTCTCTCTTCGGTTCTTCTTCTTCTTCCTCCAGTTAATCAGCCAACTTAATCAGGTTGAAGATATTTGCTGATACATTGAAAAAAAGACAGAAGAAAAAACGAACGTCACCACGCAGCGCCGAGACAGCAGAAAAAAAGGAATGCATAGACTAATATATAGTAGATACATAAATACTAATGAGGGAGAGAGAGAGAGAGAGAGAGAGAGAGAGAGAGAGAGAGAGAGAGAGAGAGAGAGAGAGAGAGAGAGAGAGAGAGAGAGAGAGAGAGAGAGAGAGAGAGAGAGAGAGAGAGTTTGTGTCTGTCTGTTCTCTCTCTCTTTGATCTCTCAAGCACCACAACATCTTCTCTATTGTTTATTTTATTAAAAAAATTCAAAATATCCACACGTAACTAAAACAACAACGCGCAACAACCCCAACAACCCACTCCTCTCTACCGTCAATTCTTAAAACCACTGAAATAGAATAATATTTTGCGTAGTCTAGATGTAATGTGAACGCACCAATATACTTCTCAGATCGATATTTTAGAACCACGCGGAGACAGCAGAAAAAAAGGAATACATAGACTAATAGATAGTAGATACATAAATAGAAATAAAGAAAGAAATAATCTCTCTCTCTCTCTCTCTCTCTCTCTCTCTCTCTCTCTCTCTCTCTCTCTCTCTCTCTCTCTCTCTCTCTCTCTCTCTCTCTCTCTCTCTCTCTCTCTCTCTCTCTCTCTCTCTCTCTCTCTCTCTCTCTCTCTCTCTCTCTCTCTCTCTCTCTCTCTCTCTCTCTCTCTCCTTCTCTTTGCTGTTTATGTGTGCTCCCAACAACAATTGTATTAGAGTCCTCACTTCCCATTAAGATTTATCGATTCACTGTAGACAATTTTCAACCCCCTCTCAAGAATAGCATATTTGCCTCCTCTGCTTATTCTAAAAAGCTAGGCTGATTTAATTATTAAACCCTTTCATCGCCACTGTCGCCTCTTGGCACCACAATGAGAGAGAGAGAGAGAGAGAGAGAGAGAGAGAGAGAGAGAGAGAGAGAGAGAGAGAGAGAGAGAGAGAGAGAGAGAGAGAGAGAGAGAGAGAGAGAGAGAGAGAGTTTGTGTCTGTCTGTTCTCTCTCTCTCTTTGATCTCTCAAGCACCACAACATCTTCTCTATTGTTTACATTTTTTTATTATTTCAAAATATCGACACGTAACTAAAACAACAACGCGCAACACCCCCAACAACCCACTCCTCTCTACCGGCAATTCTTAAAACCACTGAAATAGAATAATATTTTGCGTAGTCTAGATGTAATGTGAACGCACCAATATACTTCTCAGATCGATATTTTAGAACCACGCGGATCCGATTGAAAAGCCTATCTGTCTAGCTGTTTCACTGTTCGATTTCAAAGCGGTTAAGTTGAAAGGTGGTCGATACGTAGGCAATAAAAAGGCAGGGGTAAGCTAGCTTATATTATGTGTCATCAATGTTTTGTGTGGAGGGAGGGAAGGGTTTTTAGGGAAGAATAATATATTGGAAAAAATCCAACGAATGGTAGAGTTGCAAGACGAAGAAAAGGAAAGAAAAAAGTAAAGAAAGAAAGAAAGAAGAAGTAAAAGAAGGATGAAATGTCATCACGCATATAAAATGTAGAAGAAAATAATCTTTTGTTGGTTATGACGTGAGAGAGAGAGAGAGAGAGAGAGAGAGAGAGAGA